>OZ026515.1:142670151-143870151 GCA_964019695.1 Loripinus fragilis
TCAGTCACCCTTGTTGATGCCAAATGGACACAGAGTGTTCAGACGCCAAATCCAGTAGCTCTCACGGTGTTTCCTAGTAGAATCTGACCACTCCTTGTTGTGTTCAAGGCAGCAGACAGAGGCATGACTCAAGAAGTCATGATCTGCAGAGTGAAAATGTTCTGCTGTTGGTGATCTTTCAAACCTACGGTGTCTCCAGTCATCACGATGGCCATTCATTCGTTTGTTCAATGGACCTTTGGTTTCTCCTACGTACTGTTTGTTGCAACTGCTGCAAGAGATCAGATACACAACATTCTCTGTTGTGCAGTCTGTGTTCTGTCTCAGTCTTACAGTGGCCCCAGAAGATGACTTCACAGTGCCAGCAGAGGTTATCATTTTGCAGCATTGACATCTTTTTCTGCCACAGGGTCGACATTCACCATTTTGGTTGTCATCATCAGAGTTTGGTTTGAGTCGTGCTCGTACCAGGAAATCTCGAAGGCTTTTGGGGCGTCTGAAAGCCATGACTGGTTTTCTCTGGTAAATATCCTTCAACTCATCTGATGACTCGATTATGGACCAATTTTTGTCAACAATATCCCTGACCTTGGGTAGGTCAGGATGATATGTAAGCACAAATGGGAGTATTGTGCCGACCTCTGTAGACTTTGGCCTGTATGACAGCAGAGCATCTCTGCTCCTTTGCCTGGCTTTGTCAATGGCAGAAGCTATGTCTTGCTTCAGATAACCACGGCTGTGCAGCTGATTTGTCAATTCTTTGGCTCTTAGTTCAAACGTGTTTGAGTCAGAGCAAATGCGTCTGAGGCGCAGTGCAAGACTATATGGGATATTCTTGCAGCAGTGTTTTGGATGGCAACTGGTGGGTAGAAGATATTGGTGGGTATCCGTAGGTTTGGTGTACAGATCTGTGCATATTCTATCCTCATCCAATCTGGATTGGGTGTCAAGGAAAACGTGCTTGTCATTTGATACCTCAGCTGTAAACCGTATAGTTGAGTGAAAACTATTGGCTTCTTGTAGGAAGGTATCTAGGTTGTCACGACCATGCAGCCATTTCATGTCTATGTCATCAATGAATCTAAGCCATGAAAATGGCCTCATGGTGACTGACATCAATAGCTGCTTTTCAAGACGACCCATAAACATATTTGCATAAGCTGGTGCCATTTTTGTCCCCATTGCTGTGCCTTGGACTTGCAAATAGTGCTGACCATTAAATTCGAAGTTGTTACACTTCAGAACTAGTGTGAGAAGTTTCACCAGAGTTTGTGTAGGAGGGTCTTTTATATCCCTTTCATCCCATGCTTCCTCGCATGCCTTTATACCATCGCTGTGAGGTATATTGGTGTAGAGGGATGTAACATCCATGGAAACAAGTAAAGCATCAGATGGAATGGGTCCAAGAGCCTCCTGCTTCTTCAAGAAATCTGTGGTATCCTGAAGGTATGATGGTAAAGTCTGGACATGAGACTGTAGATGCAAATCCACAAACTCTGATATTTTCTCAGTTGGGTGGCCATTGGCAGAGACAATCGGGCGGCCTGGATTTCCAGCTTTATGAATTTTTGGAAGAAGATAGAATCGACCTGCTTTAGGTTGGTCCACTATGAGGTATGCCATGTTCTTTTCGCTTATGTGACCCTGATCGTGCATTTCTCTGACCGTGTCTGACACTTGTTTGGCAAATTCTTGTGTAGGGTCATGATCCAAGGGCTTGTAAAAAGCAGAATCATTGAGTTGTCTCTCAGCTTCGGAGACATAATGGTCCCTGTCCATGACAACAACTGCTGATCCTTTGTCTGCAGGCTTTATTACAATATCCTCCCGTTTTTGGAGGTTGTATAACGCACTGCGATCAGATCTGCTGAGATTGTCATGTTTTGGCTTGGGAGGAATGTGTGATCTAACTGCTGATTCTACACGATTCACAAACGCCTCAAGATCACGACCTTGTTTTGGGGGTTGCCAGTCACTCTTTGGGATGAAGTCAGGGTACTTTTCCTGAGAGTGAGAGTCACCACGGTCAGCAAAATGAGACCTGAGCCGCATACGCCTTGTGAAGGCCTTGGTGTCTTCAACAAGCTTTCCTTTGTCATAGCTTTTGGGTCGAGGGCAAAAATTTAGACCTTTAGAAAGCAGGGATTTCTCAGATTCTGTGAGTTCAGCGCTAGAAAGGTTGACCACAACAGAATCAAGGTTTGTCACCTGCTCATCTGTCTGCCTAGTTGTACGTTTAAAACGCCTATTTCTAGGTAGTTTGCCATCGACAGATTGACTAGCCTGACATTCTGAAGTCCTGTGAATTCCCAAGTCCTTCAGTTTCTTTGAACGCTTAGTGCGCAAGCGATTGTACAGCTTACTTTTGTGCTGGTTGGCCTCTGCGAATACACCATCAGCAATGCCTAAGTTTGTTTGGTCTTCAAGTTCAACTCTGAGTTTTTTTAATGAAGAGTCAATTTGTCTTATGATTGACTGGTTGCGACTTAGTAAAAGCCGCATTGAGTCAAATGACGCTTTCTTTTGGATACCCAAGAGTCGGTTTTGAAAACTTGATGAGGGTTTTCCAGGCGCATTTATCTTAAGATTTATATGCATGCCTTTAGGAACTACCTTATGGCTCAGACATTGTGTGAGGAATTCGCAGTGGTGTGCATATCTTACCCGTTTAAGGGTATTTGTAACAAATTCATGTTTCATCTTGGAAAAATCCATGTCTTGATGAGACAGTTGTTGGAAAGATATTTCGGATCAATATGATACAAGATGCAAGCAAAATTTAAATAGAGTGAGAAATAGGCTAATGCACCAAACGAGATATCTTTCCTGTGGCACTGGATCCAGTGAAGGATGCTAAATTGATTTGAGAAATAAATATAAACGGATATAAATCAAAAACCCAAGCCAAAACATGACAATCTCAGCAGATCTGATCGCAGTGCGTTATACAACCTCCAAAAACGGGAGGATATTGTAATAAAGCCTGCAGACAAAGGATCAGCAGTTGTTGTCATGGACAGGGACCATTATGTCTCCGAAGCTGAGAGACAACTCAATGATTCTGCTTTTTACAAGCCCTTGGATCATGACCCTACACAAGAATTTGCCAAACAAGTGTCAGACACGGTCAGAGAAATGCACGATCAGGGTCACATAAGCGAAAAGAACATGGCATACCTCATAGTGGACCAACCTAAAGCAGGTCGATTCTATCTTCTTCCAAAAATTCATAAAGCTGGAAATCCAGGCCGCCCGATTGTCTCTGCCAATGGCCACCCAACTGAGAAAATATCAGAGTTTGTGGATTTGCATCTACAGTCTCATGTCCAGACTTTACCATCATACCTTCAGGATACCACAGATTTCTTGAAGAAGCAGGAGGCTCTTGGACCCATTCCATCTGATGCTTTACTTGTTTCCATGGATGTTACATCCCTCTACACCAATATACCTCACAGCGATGGTATAAAGGCATGCGAGGAAGCATGGGATGAAAGGGATATAAAAGACCCTCCTACACAAACTCTGGTGAAACTTCTCACACTAGTTCTGAAGTGTAACAACTTCGAATTTAATGGTCAGCACTATTTGCAAGTCCAAGGCACAGCAATGGGGACAAAAATGGCACCAGCTTATGCAAATATGTTTATGGGTCGTCTTGAAAAGCAGCTATTGATGTCAGTCACCATGAGGCCATTTTCATGGCTTAGATTCATTGATGACATAGACATGAAATGGCTGCATGGTCGTGACAACCTAGATACCTTCCTACAAGAAGCCAATAGTTTTCACTCAACTATACGGTTTACAGCTGAGGTATCAAATGACAAGCACGTTTTCCTTGACACCCAATCCAGATTGGATGAGGATAGAATATGCACAGATCTGTACACCAAACCTACGGATACCCACCAATATCTTCTACCCACCAGTTGCCATCCAAACACTGCTGCAAGAATATCCCATATAGTCTTGCACTGCGCCTCAGACGCATTTGCTCTGACTCAAACACGTTTGAACTAAGAGCCAAAGAATTGACAAATCAGCTGCACAGCCGTGGTTATCTGAAGCAAGACATAGCTTCTGCCATTGACAAAGCCAGGCAAAGGAGCAGAGATGCTCTGCTGTCATACAGGCCAAAGTCTACAGAGGTCGGCACAATACTCCCATTTGTGCTTACATATCATCCTGACCTACCCAAGGTCAGGGATATTGTTGACAAAAATTGGTCCATCATCGAGTCATCAGATGAGTTGAAGGATATTTACCAGAGAAAACCAGTCATGGCTTTCAGACGCCCCAAAAGCCTTCGAGATTTCCTGGTACGAGCACAACTCAAACCAAACTCTGATGATGACAACCAAAATGGTGAATGTCGACCCTGTGGCAGAAAAAGATGTCAATGCTGCAAAATGATAACCTCTGCTGGCACTGTGAAGTCATCTTCTGGGGCCACTGTAAGACTGAGACAGAACACAGACTGCACAACAGAGAATGTTGTGTATCTGATCTCTTGCAGCAGTTGCAACAAACAGTACGTAGGAGAAACCAAAGGTCCATTGAACAAACGAATGAATGGCCATCGTGATGACTGGAGACACCGTAGGTTTGAAAGATCACCAACAGCAGAACATTTTCACTCTGCAGATCATGACTTCTTGAGTCATGCCTCTGTCTGCTGCCTTGAACACAACAAGGAGTGGTCAGATTCTACTAGGAAACACCGTGAGAGCTACTGGATTCGGCGTCTGAACACTCTGTGTCCATTTGGCATCAACAAGGGTGACTGACTCTATCTGGTCATATGGTAGAACACCTGGTAAGCTGTGTTGTTGTGGACAATTTTTCAGGAGCCTAGACATGTTTTAGACTTCTGTTCTACACAAATTTTCATACAATACATTTCTTGCCAATTTTGTACACTGTGTTGCCAGAATGAACATTTTGTACGCTGTGTTTAATTCAGAAATATTGTGCAGTCATATTTGTGAAAATCCAGGCATAAGACTGGGCCCTTTTTGGGCGTAAATAATCACATAATTCATGTATATAGTTATATTTTGATAACTATCCATCTAATATAGTGTGTCTTGAAACTCTGATGAAGGCGAAAGCCGAAAGCGCTTAGTTTCAAAAAATTTTAGCACTGTTTTTTGATTTATATCCGTTTATATTTATTTCTCAAATCAATTTAGCATCCTTCACTGGATCCAGTGCCACAGGAAAGATATCTCGTTTGGTGCATTAGCCTATTTCTCACTCTATATATATATATATATATATATATATATATATATATATATATATATATATATATATATGCATGTATATCCCTATAGGAGACAATATATTGAACACTAAAGTATTTACCTGTTATACTTCTTTGCATGCCAGTGGATAATTTTGTCGTTTGCAAATAGCCTTTTGCAAACATTTTGAACCCAGATGAAGACCAACAGAATTTCCGTCTTGATCTGAATCCAAAATATTTGACACTCTGATGGTGGTCCTGGGTGGTTTATTTTTAAAAAACTTTATTTTGAAGAAAGTCAGCAGACAAAAATAAAAACATGAACAATTCCCTAGCATGCAAAAAAGATGAGTAAAGGACGTTTGCAAAATAATGTGTCATTTAATAACAGTGAGATTTTTAGTATGAAAAATGCATAAAACCTTGCTAATTCTACTTTTAATCGTTAAGTACTTTATATTAAACTAGCACAGAATACAAAGCAATTTATGAGGTTGGTTCTAGAGAATTTCATTACTGTCATTAACTTCTTATTTGGCAGATAAGGCATTTTATGGGCTTAGGTCCTGGGTTTTTGGGCTGCTGAACATCTTTTTCCCCTTGTGCCAGCAAGCCACTTTCATACAATGTGTAAAATATGGTAACACATATACATGCAAAAGCTTTTGCTGGCACACGGGGGGGGGGATGATATTTTAAAAAATGTTTTCGGATTTCTATATATCTTAATGTAAAACTGATTGTTCTACCCAAAATTTTACATCTTTGAAGCATTTAATATCGAAAACGGATTTCACAGTCATAAAGTACTCAGGTCAGGGTAGCTTCAAGGTGAAGAAAGGGAAAATTGACAAACTTTTATTTTTACTAAAAACCATAGGCATTTACCCATAGCAAGTGTCAATGATCCTTTGGTAAGGAGTTAATAAGCTTTTTGAGCCGCACAAACGTGCGTGTATTTCATGAAAATCGTAACCATATACACACTGAACTCACATTTATTAACCCTTAAAGCGCGTAATCACAAAATGTATGTTTTTGTCGTCCACTATCATAGATAAACAGTGTGAACCCAGATCAGACTGCTCCTGTGTGTGTTTCGGAAACATCTTTTACCCTGAGTAATGTTCGACCAACAGCATTTAAAAATATTTTCTAATCAACATTACTCACAAGTTTGTATCTTTAGGGCGTTTTCCCCTCCTTTTAATTGCAGTTTTTCTTCGAACCTTTTTTAAGAACATAATTATCATTCTCTGTATTTTATCAATCTCACAGGGACTGCACAGCGACACAGGGAAGAAACTGTAAAGGAGCTGCGGTGAACTTTGGAGGATGGGATGAGTTTACTGTTGATAATGGCCAGTTTCGTTTCCCTCACGGTACGTTGTCGTCCACTATTGCTTCGTTGATAATTAAGTCCATTGAACCCGTTTTAACTTTCCTGGTATTACGTGGAACACCCAATATGTAATGGAAAGGCATTCATAACTCCGCCTACAAACGCGTTAGGGTTCAACGCCAAATGCGGAACAGGAAGTCAAAGCCCGGCCTATAAATAGTGCATACAATCTTATTTTATCATTCTCACTTTATAAGTTACTCATTGGCGTTGCACCCATTACGCAGGTTACGCACGCGTGTAATAAAATAATAACATTCAAGGAAGGTCACCTAATGTGATAAAAGTGATTTTTATGCTATTAGGAACTGCTTACAAAAGAAAGACTTTTAGAAAAGTTCCCATTTTGAAAAATGACGCAATTGAAAAGAATCATTGCTTGATCCAAAGTCTCCCTTTGATGGGCGTAACTTTATCAGCGTTCTGGCTACGCCATTGTTACATTTTTGTTAAAAAATCACATTCATATGCACTGTGTATACTTTCCTCTAAATTGCAAAGAAACATTTTAACACAGTTAGGAAGGAATGCTGTGTTTCCATGTCCGTAGGTGTTGACTTCCATTCCCCTTTACCAGCTAAAACGCTATTAACTTCTGACCTGTTCTGATTTCGCACGTGACGATTATATTACGTTATCGTCTATTTAGATGACATCGTTAAAAATCAAGAGACGTAAACGCTAAAATAATTTTGGTTATAGAATATCAGCATTTTGGCTATGAGTCATGAAAAGGACACCTGAAGTTTGGAGCGCACAGTGCATAGGCGGTCAACCAGTTAAACTGAAACCAATATCTAGGAGTATCTCATCCGAGTGGCATGTCAGTTTTGTGTCTTATCATTTTATTGTCTGAAATCGGCCAGCTAAATTAGGTTCATGCCAATACGTGTCACAATGCCCCAATAATGCGTAAATGGAAAGTCATATTTTGTCCGATCCATTTTTGTGTAAGCCCGAGAAGGCATTCTATTAAGTTCATTTTCATAATTGGAATTGCGTATTTAGATATACTGTATGAGTGAAAATAAATGCGGACATTTAATAATAGCTGTATAACTTGCAAACGAATAACATAGCAACAAGAAGCAATGTAACAAGCGATTTCCGTATACATTTTTGCAATGTACTCTTTCATGCAAAAACGACCACGTTAATTGAACGTGAGAGGGAGATTCTAACCAAAATGACGGCCTCTTTATTTCGTAGAACATAAAACAATACTGACGATCGTTGCAGTTATTAATCACCAATATGTAGATATTCACCACACGAAGTGTCCTTAGCTCGTGTAGCATTCTGTTTTTTTTTTTTTTTAAAAGTGTTTGTCCCGTGTCGTTATTTATTTCAAGCGGTCGACTGTTTTACAAATGATATGTAACAAAGGTTAAAAGACAATGCTTTACAAATAATTGGTTGTTTAACACACTTCTGGAGCGGCAAAGGCTGTTTTCCTATGTTCAAGCGATACGTTTACGTGTTGTGTGTGCGCGCGCGCGTGTGTGTGTGGGTGTGTTCAGAGTGATCTACAGCATATAAGAAAGATACAATGTATAAGATTATGGGCTATCATAAATAATACTCTTTCTTCCAGACGTGACTCTTAGAGTAGGAAAAGGCACCAAACTGAAATACTTTATTACCGAAATTCACTATAGTGAGGCAGTTAAAGGTAACACAATATTTCAATACTTCATTTTTATATACATCCCTTATCGCTCTGCATATTATGTAGCTTTGCTCATCAAATTAATTGTATTTGTTTCATTTTATATAATGTATAATTATGTAATCATACGATACCCATTTTTTCAAAGAAGTTTTTAATGAAGAAGCAAATGGTTTAATGAGAGTAAATTATGGGCTAAATGTATATCAGAACTCATATCCAGACTCTCAGATATAGCAAGTTATCAAAGTGAATCATGATTGAACGAAATATGCATGCCCCCAACAAACACACTAACTGCAAAGAAAAGGAGGGAGTGTGCACTTTTTGTGCATATCCTGTCGTCTTGGATGATGGCGTGATGTTCTTATCTGCAAGATATCTCATAAACGGATAGGTACTACATTTGCCTGGATATAATACTAGGGCATGATGAAGACTTGATCGGGGTTTATTGTCATTGTCCAAATTACTTTAGCTCACAGGCACCAACACTTGGTGTTTTTCCCCAAGGAAAAGTGTGAAATCGATTATTTACACATATAAGTAATTAAGATCAATATGGTCAGATAGTAGCCTCATAAATCGCCTGAGACGTCGATTAAAATTTGGTAAAACATGGAAAATTTCTGCAGCAAATTAGCAGTAAATTTAATCTAAGCCCCTAGCGGCTTCAGCTGCAGTTTGTTTTAAGATAGCGGTTCGGTTGTTGTTGATTTATTGTATATTGTTGCTCTATTGTTATGTGGATATTTTGTGTTTGCTCCTTGATTTGTTGTGTAATAATTATTAGTGTAGGTTTTAGCATTGCAATCATCTCGCTTGGAAACAGAGAACTGGTTGCTTTACTTTAATTGCCCTTAAATGCCGTGTGACTGTTAGTTTTCTGTGTCCCATCATCATGGTGTTGTAAGTTGTCTGCAGTGTGTGATTGTGGCATTTCCTGTGCAAACTCACTTTCTTCATAATGCTGGTAATGATTGTATATTATTGCATAATTACGTAAAACACATGATACTGCTCTTCTCTTTGTAAATTATATATATTACATAAAAAGGTGGTTTCATTTCCACTTTCAGATCCAAAAGTGTCAGCAGCAAACATTACACTTGAGCTATCTAAGACTGGGTAAGAACATAAAACTAATTTATTTTTCTTACTGTTTGTCTTTATTTTGATTTAAAGAATTAAAAATGTTTGATTGCAGAATCATATTTGCAGTATCGCTGAGATAGATTGTAACAAGCTCAATATAGTGTTCGTATGGAAATGTACTGCAACTACTTCAGGTGTAGTACCCAGGTTTTTATGAGAGATTTAATTTTCAGCACCAATGATATGAACTATTTCCATTATTGCTATGTCAATTAGAAGAAAAACAATGAATTGATATGAATTAGGCCTTAGTCTCCAAAATGTAATTGAGTATGATCAAGTAATACCACAGTCACACAATGCAAATCAACATATTGCACCATAAGGAGGAACCACTGAAAACCAGGAGACAATTAAAGTAAAGCAACTAGCTCTCTCTTCACCGTCAATATGATTAATAAACTAGAAGGAAGCAAAGAACTGATTGACAAAGCAAGTACCTAACACAGAAACCCATACACAATGAGAGCATTTATAACAACAATGAATCAACAACAGAACCACCGCCTTAAAACAGACATTAGTCTAAGCCACTGGGAGGCTTTTTTCCTGGTGCCAAACAATTGCCCTTGATTCTGCTGTTGTTCAAAGACTTTAAAAGTTCAATGGTTGGTCGATGTCTTGCCGTCGTCTTTGCTGGGCAGACTATGACCCGACTTGTGTATTAATTTAGTTCTGAGTGTCTGAGAGTCAAGAGCTAGTTTTTTTTTGTTACATCGTAGTATGTTTATTGGATTAGATTGTAGCTCTGTGATGATGCATTGCATATGAAAGAAAGCCTGCATGCAAGCTTAACACTACTAGTGTTCCACAGTAGAATCAAGGGCAACGATTTGGCAAGTAAAATGCATTTAAGCCACAAGTGACCAGGGCATCTTAATGAAGAGTCACACCGAATAATAAAGTATTAGTTGGGAATATTCTATTCTAATATTTGAATTACTAAATAAGCTATGGCCTTTTTACCAATACTTTTTAATGCCCCTCATATCACCACACGGACACAATCAAATCAACGTAGATAACAGCGACAAAGCAAACACAAATATTTTAAGAAAAGTAAGTAAGGGTGCAAAGATCAGGAATCGATACAATCAAGTACCACACCTGACCCAGGATACCAATGGGAAAGTGACAAACTCACAGCAGACACCACAGACGAGAGCCAAGAGGACAGCCCTTTTCCAGCACGTGACCACAAAGCAAATACAAACAGACGCGCACAAAGACATAGCAAACACAAAACAGAACAAAAACATAAAAGATCCACAAAAGAAGTACCGCCTTGGAACGGTCAGTAAAATATTTTACTGGAGGGCTTAAACCAGTTTAACGGCGCCAACCTCACCCTTAATTCAGATCTTGATCAAGACACATAGATATTTGGCTTGCATGAAAGACCCCTAGCTTATCAATGCATCGTCTCCTAAAACATATAAATCAAAATATAACAAGGAGATAAAGCAAAGATAAGGACTCAACAGTAAAAACAACTTAATACTGACGCAAAAACAAACCAACAGATAAACCCCGAACCAATACTTACGTTGTGTACTTTATAACGTTCTGTTTTTGTTTTGCGTTACTTATCTATATTGATAAATAATTTATTTTTCATCTATATCTAGAAAGAATTAACAATAATATCTAATGCATAAAAGTTTTAATTGAATTACGACTGATATGCATAAAGCATACCAGTCATAATTCAATTAAAATTTTCATGCTGTTTTATCAACATTTGTACATTTTCATTGTCACTCAAATTTAGATGGTATTCTTAATTAAAGTTAAAGTTTATACAAACATAATGAATATGTAGGTTCTATCTATATCTGGAATGCATATACAACACTGAAAATGTCAGTATATCCTCATTTTTATGCTAAGTTAACAATTATTATGATTCTTTTGTAAAATATACCTAAGGAATTTTTAGCACATACTTTTTTGTTTGGCATAAACTTGAAAACTATAAGTTCAAATTATATTTTGTAAGCAGTATCCATTCTAGAATAGGAGACAGTCAGAGCTAAAGAAAACTACTGGTCTGATATAATTGAAAATTTTGTTTTGGTCTAAACACCATGTAGTGCGTGTATACTAACTTACCCACAATCGTGTTTTTTGTAGACCTGGAAGAAATTATCAGACATATTCTCTACTAGCCAGTGGCAATATTCCACCGAATACAAACAATGGTATGTAAAGTATATTGTAACCAATTTCATAATTGTTTGTTGTGCCATAATACCAATAATCAAATGTGAGCCAAAACGGAAGAGAGTATGATCAGGAAATATCAATATATGTCAATATATATTTTTATTATACCTCACGTGAATTCCCCTTACAAAACTTCCATAGACGAACGACTGATATTTTATAATATCACCCGCTGCTACAGCGACGGCGAATACTGACACGTGTTTGCCCTAGCAGCGGGTGATATTATAAAATATCAGGGCGGTCACGTAATGCGCAACGCCGATGTGCGTACGGTTCGTTCACGTCAGGAGACGTTCAACAGCAATGGCGGACATGGCGCATAATTTGGCGACTTTAAGCTCCAAATATCTTCTTTATTTATGGACAGAAACATAAAGTGTGGGTACTCGTTTTCTTAGTTAGGACGAGAGGAACACGTTGAGGCCAAATTTAAGCAGATTAGGCGAAATTTTCTATTTTGCACGAAAACAGCCTCATGAACAGTATCTCCTTTAAAATGACGCTGCCTGGTATTAAGTTTGACGTCATCAGCTTTTATGACGTAATTTGTTATCACGGAACGTCCGTGATCAGGTCGAGCATTCAGATTGTTAAAGAAGAACCATTTTTTGAAAGATTTAATTTCATTCAAGCACATAGATAAGAGGCTGTTCATTATTTTACCTTTAAATCTCCTCTCACCATGATAGATCTGTTGAGTAAGAGAAAAGGTTCTACTTCAGAAAATAAGGGATCTTATGTTCTGTTCGGTATAATAAAATAAATATTACATTTCCTGCTAGGGTGATAGTCGAAAATATCATCCCTAGAAATATGATTATCAACATTGGCTGCGCCTCGGTTGATAATCACATTCCTCGGGATGATATTTTTGACTATCACCCGTGCAGGGAATGTAATATTTTTATAATATCATTTATGATTGGGTTAGTGTATCTGTGTAAAGCAATGACAAGCAGATACTATTATTGTATCTAGCTATATTTTACTGTAGAGGTAAACAAAGTATATCTTATATATTGTTTTCAAACAGTCTGGTTATTATAATTGTTATTCAAATTATAGTCTATTTTATTCTTAATTACTGCCTGAAGCATTAGTTATAATAGAAGAAACAAATTTGGTAATTAAATAGTTAAAGAGGACGGCAACCCTGATAATTACTATGTTTTTTTATGAAAGATCTTAATAAACCACGAATTTTGATACCAGTTTCGTCTAAATTGGTTACAAAATGTGGAAGTTATAGGCGTTTGAATGTTTGCAAATGGACTGTAATGGAAGCGGCCATAGTGTAGGCTTAGTGACGTCACTCAGCCTAATTAAATATGCGTAATCAAAATAAAAGACAAACCAATGGATTATTTGCATTACTCTTTAATGAAACATTTTCCTTGTGTATAAAGCTACATATCTGCTGAAACACAGATGATGTGATAGTAGTGATAACTAAAAATTTAGCAGTTGAAAAAAATCTGAAAACTAATTAAATATTCAAAATGGCGACTAAATGTTGGCCATATTGAATTATTTAAATGTCCATAACTTGCCCATTTTTCAACCAATTTTGGTGAAACTTGTATCAAAATTCATGGTTCATAGAGCTCTTTCTGTTTAAACATACTTATCATTAGTGTTGCTGTCCCCTTTAAAGAAATTATTTGAAAAATACATCAGAATTTAACCGCCTCTCTTAACACAAGAAAATAAGTGCACATGAACCAGGAATCGCTTTAATTATTAAATTACAAACCAGCCCAGGTTATATAGTTATTTATGTTCTTTCTCGTTTCACAATCATCTTGCTGGGTATAGCACTAGATAGCTGGTGTAAACAAGACCTAAACATACTATTTTAGATATTATTTATTTTACAGGATTTTTCACTGAGATGGCCTGCCCATGGACTCGACCTCCGGCATATGCGTATAGATACTTTCTTCACACACATCATTATGGTAAGAACTATGTCAACAGAATAACACATACAATATTGACACTAACGCTCAATTATAATGTGACCATTAAGATGTAGTATGCTGAAAACATGTTACCATAACGATACACACTGCATTCTAATGCTGTACTATGTGTTTTCAATGTCATGATAATCCAAACTAAGATGTAACGATACAACGCATGTAACAAAGCATACAGTAAGACCTGTGTAAAACGGCCACTCTAAAAAGAAAAAAAAATGTTTTCAAGACCGATTATCGCTTAATGCAGGTCAAAAGTATTGCACAATGCTCCAAGGGGAGCTTTCTGAAATACCAATAGCAAATAAGACCTTTGTTTTGTCTATTTTTGAGTTGCCGTTTTATACAAGTTTTACTGTAATTTGTAATTAAGGGGCCAGTGGTACACTAGATTTCTGTACTTAATGCATGTGCACAAATGCTTCTAGCAAACGCGATGTTGATGTGTCCAGTGAAGGTAGAGGTTACATTATGGTCATATACATTATAGCCATATACCATATTCCTATTTTACGAAGACACTTTGCAAGCACCAGCATGTGACAAAGGTAGTTATTACATATAGGTAAAACCATGCTGTAAATGTGCATGCACAATTATTTAGTAATACTATATGCCTATGTTATAGTGTGAGTCATTTCCTTCTTTCAGAGGTGTGTGTTTATTTTCTTATGTAAATAAGCGTTTTAGTGACAACACATCAATATATATATATTGCTAGTCAATACTTTTACTGGCTGAAATGCGATCAATAGCAAAACTAAATGTGTTTGCTAGAAAGAATTAACCCATATAATATCACAATATGTCATTCAAGTATCTATGGGGGCATATGTTGCCTGTTTTGATGCTAGAGTATCATGATTTTATAAAATGTTACAAACTAATTTAGTGTATCAAATGTTGGAACTTATCCATAAAATACGGCTATTACTTCGTTCAGCTATGTCTAAAACATTGATTGGTATGGTTTACAGGTTATTTGGTTGAAGGGTTCTTAATAAGGAATGGGACTTGGACTTTGATTGGAGGACAACTTTCAATGGGTAAATCAAAGGTATTTAAAATATAATTTCAATAAAAAGTGATATTTTATGTAAACCATGTGTCTTGATCCACATCTGAACTAAGGGTGTGGTTGGTGCTGTGAAACCGGTTTGAGTCCTCCAGTAAAATATGTTTACTGACCATTCTAAGGTGGTACTTCCCTTGTTGATCATTTGTATTTTTTTGTTCACTGATGATTTTACATTAATGTTTAAAATTGTGATTTTTATTCTCAAAACTAAATAGCAAGAAATTATTCTTATCTCAATGAGTTTAAGGAAAGGTGCGTAAAATAGCCTTTATAGGCTATTTAATGAGAAGCTGTATCTTCAAAAAACTAGATGGTAAACTTTCTCTTTTTTCATCTATTTCTCTTCTAAAAAGAACAAAATTTCAAAGTATGAAGAATTTTTATTTTTTTTTGGAATAAAACTCGCTCAGGTGTCCGTAGTGACCTTAAAGCTAAAGAAAGATGGAAATAGATTTTAACATGTTTTCTTAGATCTTTACTGTATTTTACAACTAATATCTTTCCCCAGTGAGACAAGAATGTAAAGAAGACTCAATTTAGCATTGTAATGTTTCTTATTTTCATATGTTTTTATCAAGAACGGTATTTTGTTTATAATCCCAGCTCAGTTTGAAATATACGTGTTATGGATTTGCCATCCCCAAAGGGTTATATATAACCATCAGGTGTGTTTTCTGTTGTTTTGCAGGATTTGTTTGATATTCCTGGAGGTCCATTACTTATTCAACCTGGCGATGCAATAGTAAGTACCCTTGTTAAGTATTTTTGTAACTATAAGTACAGCAGAAGGCAAATATCAGGAATGAATACAACCTAGTACCTTACCCGAGACGCCATATGGGAAAGGAACAAGAACACAAGGAAACATCACGTACATGAAAGCCCATACGTCAGCCTTTTCCCAGCAGATGAGTACATGGCTGCAAGGAACAGACAAGGCAGTAATATAAAGACAGACGTGAAACATAAATAACAAAAAAAAAATCAACAAATGAATCACAGCCATGGAACGGTCAGTTAAAAGGCACTGGGCTGCTTAAACATTTATGTAAACGTCATTTCATGTTTGTAGCTGAATAAACTCTCTTTAACTCGCATCACCAAATATATGCATATCAGCAAGCTTAAACAAAATTCCGTCTGACCAGGGTTAACACAATTACACATAGCAAACTACCTTATAGCACCATGAGGAAGAGACCCAGAACAAGTACAGCAACGCAACAGCAGGACTGTATTTAAAGTAAGGCTACCAGCTCACAGGAAAACAATCTAATCAAACGAACATTCTGTGATGGAACAAAGAAAACGAATCCCTTGTAGAGCCATGGTGGGCCTTGTCAAAGACAAATATCAAGCACTGGCCCACCAATATATGTTTAGGCCAGGATCGGTACTTTGGTTTGGCCATTTGTAGCTTCATCCTTCATGTATATGGCTTTGTGTTTTTTTCCTTTAAAATTATGTGTGTCCTTTTTTGGTCTTGCAATCATATCATAGAGAAGGAGAGGCTTCTGGTTGTTTACTTTAATTGTACTATTGGCTGTAAGAGTTTGCGTTCTAAATAATCTGGATAAACATATCCTTCAGAAATAACTCTATCTCATTGTGCACTTGGCTGATCTTTGATCGTCGATGATTATACCGACTAGTTTTACGAAAATGGTATAATAGTTACACTGTCATTATTCTCCTGCAGGCTGCTCGCTGTCTTTACATCAATCCTGGGACTAAGCCGGTAAATTTTGGGTAAGTATTTCTTATACCTTATGATAAAGTAGAGCTACGAAGTTGAAGCTTCGTTTTCACAGAATGTATCGATACATTTTTTGTAAGATATGCTTAGTAAAACTAAAATCAGTCACGCACAAGTTTTCTACTCTTATTAAATATCTATTATTCTACAAACAACTTTGTATTATTACGGGGTTGTCTGCAGTTTGTGATTGTGGTATTTCCTGATCATACTCACTTACTATTTTTTTTATGGCAAAACAATCATACATATCTGAATCTTGCCTGCAGGTGTTTGTAATTTGGTCACCGGGTAGTTGCATCGCATACGATAGACACTGTAGTTTTTCCTGTTTTCTGGAATATGTAGAATTAAGTTAATTGCGGATATCAAAAAATATATACTGTTGTTGACCTCAACGCTGAATAGACATCCTATTATATATTATACTTTAAGTAACACCGTGTCTTGGCGCATTTTTTCAGTAATGGTGTCTGACGTTAAAGACTCTGCTATATATTCTTGTCAATCTAAAATAAAAACAAAAAAACGAGTTATTGATGGCAACATCTGATGGATTACACGCTATATCAAATAGCACGCCATTCAACTGTATATTATCATATTTTGTTCAGCTATTGTAGGGTGATGAACGTATCGTGATTTGCATGTGCACACATTTTGAAGTCAGTTATTATTGATTCGCGCGTTATTCGTGCCTTGTGGTCACCTGCTGGGAAATGGCTGACCTCTTGGCTCTCGTTTGTGGTGTCTAACTGTGAGTTTTTCACTTTCCCATTGGTATCCTGGGTCAGTTGTTGTATCTAGTTGTATCGATTCCTGATCTTTGAACCTTACTAACTTTGAAAGAAAATTTCCGTTTGCACTTCGAACTGTACTGTAACGATATACTAGTACTGGTTTTCTTAGATAGCATCTTGTAACAAGAAATGTTATATCAACAAATTTGACAATACTCTTCCATTTAAATGCTCTATATGCCATTAAACATTATATATTCTGATGATAATGACCCTTTGGAATCGAAATATACTTATCATTGCAATATTGTTGTGTATATGGTCTGTATTTCACAAACTGTTCAATAAGATACTTTTATGAAAGTATAAAGACATGGGCATAAAAAGACACTATGCTATGTCAAAACATGTTTTTATGTATTTCATACTGTTTCGAGTTTTAGACCTTTGAAACAAGCGATAATAGTAGATTTTCCAATTACTTATTTTCCGCACATCTCTCTTGGTGTTACCGTCATAGACTTAGGTAGCACTCACTTAAAGTTGAATGTTGAGAGGCAAAACTCAGTTCAGGGAAGCTACTCTGTCATGTGACAGATCATTTACGTAATGAGTATGTTGACTTGATAATCAGATAAATGTACGTATTAGCGTTAAGTCACTCTTTAAACTCATGCACAGCAATCTGAAAAGGATGCTGGTCTTAGAATGGTCCGTTCTTTCATCTTAGCCAACCTGTTATTATGAGAAGCAAAAGTACTGGTGAGACTGCATGTTTAAGCATGTTAAACTGAGAAATCGCTGCTTTGCTAATTTTGTGTTTTTGTGAGAATATTTGGTCAGTAAAATTAATTTAAGCCTTAATCTTAATTTTAGCCTTAACTTAATCTTAAGCCAATCCCCCTCTGGCTTTGGCCGCTGTCCTTTTTACGGTGGTCGCTCTGGTGTTGCGTATTCATTATTTTGTTGTTGATCCCATTATTTTTGGGGTTTTGTGTTAAGTCCTTGTTTTGTTTTGCAGTATTTTTGTCCTTTCTAGTTTTGCAATCATAACTTTTGTCGCTGTTATCGTTCTCTGACTCTTTCTCGTGGTGCCAAGGTTTTGTCTGTAGTATATGATCGTGGCATGTCCTGGTCATTCTCACTTACTTTTTTCATAAATACCACCTAATCATAACCTAGGACAAATAAGACGGTATCCAGCATAAAGTACGATGTGGCAGGAGGGGTAAAAAAAGATCCAGATCAGCCTGCGCTACCCGCAGTCTGATCACAGAGTCTTGGTTAGGTATGATATAGGTAGCATAGGGTCCATTATTTAGTTAGGTAGAAAACTAAAGCTCTGATCAGAATGTGGGGGTACACAGACTGATTTTAATCGTTGCTGTACGCACATGTCAACTGGTACATTATGTTGGGTACTGGTTCATATTATATTAAATTGAGCCGTGACATGTGATTTCTAACAATGTGGTATGTGCGACCAGCAAAGCCTCAGATCAGCCTGCGCATGCGAGCAGTCTGATAAGAGCCTCTAGTCGCTTGAATATTCTATGAGTGATAAGCTACTGACTGAACATCATTTGGAGTTTCTAAGCCTAAAAGGCTGCACATGCTCGTCTGAGTCTACATATGTCAAAATGCCACATTGTTGGAAATCACGTGTCGTGGCTCATTTTCGTTCCATTCCAGGATGAGTGAAGCAGAGGAAATGTGCAACTTCCAAATAGACATAGCGTATGATCTGAAGTATGAAGACAGTTACGCACGACCTCCTGCCTGTGAAACAAGATCGCCTGAATTTTCGTTTTGCAATATCAAGGAGTTAGAAGGTGTATGCGGCTAACTAACCATTTTAACCAGGCATTTAATATTGTGGCTCCCCAGTTGTTAGATAAGCCTTACTTGTTGTTTGTTCATAACAAATAAAATTTTAGCTCATAACTAGTCTTAGTATCATATTGGAATACTATTCAAATCAAATATACATGTGATGCTATAGTATTTTCTAGACTGTCATATTTACCTATTTCCCTTTCTAATTTTGAATGGCTTTTAATATAGCTCCTACCACTGCTTTTGATGGAGCAATTTGATGCATTGCCTTCACAATGTAGACACATTGGATATTTGCATGAAGGAGTTTGGTTCAGAATAATTTGTAACAAAATGACAGCTATGAGAACTTTGCCATTTTCCATGGCTTTTTATATAGGATTGGTCCGCAGTTTGATTTAAATAAAAATATAGATTTGACAAAATGAGAGCTATGGAAACTCAGACAATGTTCCCTAGTGTGGCTTTGTATATGCATAGAAAGTGGCTTTATGTGAAAATCAACTCCTACCACAGCTTTTGATGAATTCAATACTTTTCCTACATAATGCAGACATATTAAAGATATGCATAAAGGAGTTAAAGGAGCGCAAAAATATACTTTTTCACAAAATAACGGCTATGAAAACTTAGACAATGTTTTCATAATAAGGTCTTTATACATGCATTGATAGTGTCTACATAGGCTGATTGACTCCTACCACAATGAATTAATATTATAATACTTTACCTACATAATGTAGACATACTGAGCACATGCATGAGTGAGTTGGTGCAAAAAGCAAATGACAGCAGTAAGTTTGATATTTTTTCGGATGAAAGCTTAATTGTTGTGCGTTACTTTATGTCCATTCTAGTATTGCAATCATCTTAATGGGGAAAAGAGAGCTGGTTGCTTTGCTTAATTTGTCTTCCTGGTGTCTAGTGATGGTTGAGTGGCTCTTCCTCGCGGTGCCATGGGGTTGTCTGCGTTTTGTGATTGTGGTATTTCCTTATCATACTCACTTACTATTTTTGATATATGTTCAAAGATATTTCAGGTGTAATATTTATCTTCCTCTTCAAGATGATTGCAAAACTAGACAGAACATTAAGTAATGCATACCATAACAAAGACCGACTAAAAATAAAAAAAAACAAAAACAGTGGGGGGTTCATAAAACAATATATCAACAACAGAACTACCGCCAACGAAATACAGCCTAAACCACCAGGGGGGGGGGCAGTTAAAAGCACTGGCGCCACATCTTCGCCATAGATTCTGTTGTTGTTAAAATGTTAAAACACAAACATGTTTTGCTTGCATAGAGGCTTCATAACTAATGCAATGCATTATCAAAGAGAACAATCTAATCGTATTAGCATACAATGATGCAACAATCAATAATGACTCTTGACTTATAGAAAGTCAGAATAGAAAAGGGCTCGTGACTCACAGATGGTCAGAAAAGAAAAGGGTTCGCGAGTCACAGATAGTCAGAGCTAAAGAAAACCTCCAGTTGAGCTACGGAGGGCCCAGCCAAAGACAATAACTAGGCATTATCCAACAGATTAAAGCTTTACAGCAGGGTTGTCATTGAGTCTGCGGCCTGAAGTCTGTTATTTTATATATATTTATTTTTTGTATATATTGGCCTTGACTAGTTGTTTATGTGATAAGTATCAAAGAGTCCTGGGCTGGAACACATAAGAATGTAAGTGTTTTTGATAAACATATCAACCAAGTTAGTATGACCAGGACATAACGCAATCAAAGACCAACCTATAACAACGTGAGGCATCAAAATATGGACAAAGACCCAATATAAAGCAAGAATCTAATCAAATTATAGTAAAACAACAACCTTCTTTCAATTCTTTTATACAGCCCATTACCAGCCTATAACTAGTCTACTAGTATCCAGTAAGAATATTAGGTTAGTGTAGTTCATGCCAACCTTGTTTCAAGTAGTGTCTTTGCAGCTTTTACTGAGTGTGAATTAAATGTCCTTTTTATTTCATCACAGTGATGCTACGTTTACACTTTGTCCCTGGCGGCCACGGCAGTCACGATTTCGGCCATCGTGGACGACACGAGTGACTGTAACACAGCGTAGGGGAACGGGGTTGACAAACGTAGCTCGTCGTGGTCGCTGGGACAAGTTTTTAAAGTCAAAAAATTTCCCACGGCAGCCAAGGCGGGATTGATCTACTTAATTGTACCGTAGTAGAACAAGGTGAACGCAACAAAACTTGACAGAACGTAACAGACCTTAGCAAAACTTGGAATATGTTCGTAGCTTGTTGCGGGACGGTAACCTAAGTTCTGCCAAGGTCTATCAAGTTCTGTTGCGGTCTGCCCCGTTCTCCTTACCCGATCCCACAGCTTGAACCTACACCTGGAGTCTAGGAAGCTCAGAGGAGGGTAGTGACAATGATTGAAATAATCATTTCTGAATGTATTTATGGGTGTGTCTGTATGTGCGTGCGTACGTGTGTGTGCCATTAACCCTTTGTACTTTTTTTCTTCTGGTTTAATGCAATAAAGGCTTGGGTAGTTGCATTGCATGCATCAAGGGGGCCACGGGTTGTAATTTACTGTGGCATGATATTGTATTTATTTCTCTGAAGATCAGTCAGTGTATACATTGATAAAATACTGCATTATGCGCCATTTCATTAGAATCTTCAATGTTTTGAAAAGTACTTATTAAGGAGTCACTAGTGTACATAGGGTAATGCGGATACAATGGTTGTTGTTATTGTTTCAAGACTCTCATTTTAGGGCTTTGGATGCCTGAAATGCATTAAAATCTTCGGTGCGAATCTCTATTGAATAATACCACAGCTTCTGCATTCGTTCTTCCGAAAACCATGCCCGCACCCATATTGACCTTGGTCTTTGCATCCGTCTGCATGATCTTTCTTCTATGGAGCTGTTGGTGGCCTCCTTGCAGCCACAAAGGCTTTTTGTACACCCCGAGCAATTACCTAAATACCAAAATCGGCTCTTTCATTGCGAATAATGATGTTTTTTAACCAAAAATAGTAAGTGAGTATGATCAGGAAATACCACAATCCCAAACCGCAGACAACCCCATGGCACCGCGAGGAAGAGCCACTCAACCATCACGAAACACCAGGAAGACAAATTAAACAAAGCAACCAGCTCTGTCGTCCCCATCAAGATGATTGCAATACTAGAATGGACGTAAAGTAACGTACAACAAAACGTTAAACAATTACAGACTCCCACAATGGAAGTAACAATAAACAAAAAGTCAACAACAACAGAACTGCCGCCTTAGAACGGACAGCAGCCTAAGGCACTGGAGGGGGGTTTAAATGTATTTTAATTGTAAGAAATCTTCGTCCTAGATTCTGCTGTTGTTGAAGTACAAGAAATGTTCAGCTCGCATGGAAGCCTTCTAACTAATGCAATGTATCATCATGGAGAAACACTCTAATCAAATTTAAAATCCATGGTAAAACAAAGAAAAGGGCTCAAGACTCACAGACAGTCAGAGCTAAAGAAGACCTCAAGTTGAGCCACGGTGGGTCCAGCTACAGATAAGCATCAGGCACCAACCCACCGATTAAAGCTTTACATCAGAGCCGTCATAGAGTCTAAGACCTGACCCACCGCCGTGCAATTAAAGAGGAAACAATAGCTATAAACCGTGATTGGATTTACAACCAGGCATGCAGACTGTCGCATGATATCCAAGTTATATCCAACCTTTATATAACGTTTTACAATCTTTTTGAATTGATCACTAAAATTAGGTTTTCCTAAAATTCGTTTGATTTTATTAACTAAATCACCATAAAATGTAGGTTCTGATATGCCTTGTTGCAGAAGACTTTTTAACCCAATGTTGTATTAACCAATTAACTCTGAGTGTCTGTGGTAGAATTTAGAAAATGCTTTTCGAATTTTATGATATCTATAACCTTGTTTTAATAACTTAGCAGTTAAAATTAAGTTTCTATTGTTGAAGTTGTCAACATTAGATCACACTCTAGCAAAACGAATAAGCTGAGAAATATATACACCATAGGAAGGGAAGCGAGGAAAATCTCCAATAAGAAATGGGAAATTTACTATTTCAAAATTAAAATCATCCCGTTTATCATAAATTTTAGAAGAAACTATGCCATTAGTTATTGACAAGTTCAAGTCCAAAAACGGAGCTTCAGTATCAGAAGAATTTGCCTTATTTAACTGAAGTTCAGTAGGATATATCTGACCAACCATTTGTTCAAAATAAAGATTATCAATATTAAGTAAGTCATCTAATTATCTGGAGGTAGAGGTAAAAGCTTCAATAATATCAGTTTGATTATTGTCTGACAGAGACAACTTAAAGTCTCTCTCATAACAAAACAAAAACAAATCTGCAACAAGAGGGGCACAAGTAGTACCCATTGGAATACCTACAATTTGTCTATATAATTTCGAGCCAAATCTTATAAATATATTGTCCAAAAGATAATGGAGAGCATCACACATTTTCAGCAAGCACACCCGCGCAGCCAGGTGTGATACTTGATTGCATAACTTCCTGATATTTGCCTTTCTTTCTACTGGTTTGTTTTTCAAAAATAAACATTCCTCTAACACAACAGTTTTCTTTGATTTTATAATTCTACATGAAGTTGAATTTACAAACTCGTCATTTCATTTCTCATGTGTTACACTGTCATATAATTATTACACTCTGTGTAGTCTGTACGTGTTGTTATCCACCGACTTGTTTTGTAGTCACTGAAATGAATCGAATATGGTTAAACATTGTTTTCTAGCATGTCCACTGAAATGACATTTCAAACAGAAGAAAGTCAAATGTAGCACATGTTCATTATTCCAACTTTCATTGAGTCTCTCTTGATTAATATATTTTTTCTGCCTAGTTTAATATAAATAGATTATAGTTTAAATGGCCATAAACTTAAATTCCAAAATTTAATTTTATTTCTGTCCTAAAAATATTTTTATCTCATCAAACGTTTAGCATTGTGATGGGACCTCTGTTCGGTCAATAGTGATTAGTTATAAACAAATGTATGGCGTTTTCATCAAGCAAACAACTGTTAAGTACACTGCAAACAGGTATATTTCTAAGACCTAAATCTGCTGTAATGGGAAAGGGATCCTTTGAAAGGTATTAAGATGCGATACGCGATGCAATAAGAGAGAGTGTGTTTGATTTTTGCTTCAGCCTGCAGTCTGAATCGGCGGTCGATGACCGCTTTCTGCAGAGAGTCGAGGTCATATATACTGAAGGACTTTAAAAACGAACCACCTGCTTAAATGCTAATTTATGTCGAAAATTGGATATTTTCATTATGTGAAAAATGAAATTGACAAGTTCCGCCATTTAGCTTGCATTCAATAAGAAAATCGAATCGCTGTGGCTTATGATTGCCGTGACGTCACGATAGTTCTGACACAACTCAAATTCAAAAAGTCACAGAGTACCCATACCGTCCAATATGAACGAAAAAAGTTTTCGAACTGATGTTTGTTCTTGGAAGCAAAATGAATGATAAAATCAAATCATGAAGCTTTAGGCCTCTGGCAACGTTCATCACGTCTGCATAACGTCATTGATTTTTGACGTAATTGGCCCTTTATATCCTAAGGATCAGGACTAATCAAAATCTTTTTGTTGCCAACAGATACTCCTCAATCAGTTGCATAAAGACAAAAGTATCGCGATATGCGCGGACGTCAACCGTCTGTTATTGCTGTTTGAAAATTTAAGACTGACGTTAGCAACGAAACGCTGCGAGAGGGAGTGTAATAAGTTTCTGAAAACTTTTGTGTTATTCCATTTGTTAAGACATCTGGCTACCACCTAAAAGTGTTTGTTTTCAAATTGAATCAAATTCACATTTGTCAGACGACAATTGTTGAAAAACACTAACGTCGATATTACGTCAGAACGAACAACATGAGCAAATCGAAATCATTGCAAAGCATGGTCCATTTTGCAAGAGGATAAAAAAATAATAAAGAAAATATCCTCAAATCAATCGTGTGGAAGAGACAGAGAATGTAAAATGGTGCGTTTTTAAAGTCCCTCAGTATACTTAGAAATTACGCTGTAATAAACAGCTTTAAAACTCTTTGGCTGCTACGCGACCAAATGTTGTCTGTAAGTCCATTTAAAAAACTTATGTAGCAAATACTGTACACCCAAATCAGAATGCTTCTCTAAGAGCAGTATAAGCCTGGTCCACACTGTCTGTATGCCGGATTACACGCAGTAGACGACTTCAGCAGAGTAAGTTAAGGTGCAAAGATCAGGAATCGATACAATCAAGTACCACACTTGACCCAGGATACTAATAGGAAAGTGACAAACTCACAGTTAGACACCACAAACGAGAGCCAAGAGGTCAGCCCTTTCCCAGCAGGTGACCACAAAGCACATATAAACAGACGCGCACAAAGACATGGCAAACACAAGACAGAAAAAAAACCGTAAGAGATCCACAAAAGAAATACCGCCTTGGAACGGTCAGTAAAATATTTTACTGGCCTCATTTGCAGACGCTTTTTTCGTAGCAGGCAAGGATAAACATTGAAACCCAGTGACTAGACATAATCACATAGAAGAGGTTTCATGAGTGTTCATGTTTTATTGAATTTATTGAACGATGTATGAGAAAAGATCAAATGTGAGGCTTGCCGAGTATTTTATCTCCTCTTCGCAACGAGTTTAATCAATTCAACAATACAAGAGCACGAATGTCAGATTCTATTTATCATATGACAATAAGGTTACTTTGAAATCGCATTTCTGACGTAAAAACGTTATAATTTTATCATTATATGTATGCAACGTTGTTATGGGCGTCATTTTGTATTGCAGGACTTTGTGTTCTTTCAAGTTTTGCATTCATCTCGCTGGAGACGAGGGGGCTGTTTGCGTTACTTCTGTTGTATCTGACGGTCATGTTGCTGTTATCTTTCTTTGACTTTTCCTCTTGGTGTCATGGATTGCAGCTATGGGTACAAAAGTTGCCCCAGTATATGCGACCTTAACGATTGGGTATTTAGAGGAAAAATTATACACTATCATTGAAACCAATTATGAGACAGAGTTTCAAAGATACCTTAAAAAATATTGGCAACGGTTTTTGGACGACTGCTTCGTTCCATGGACCAAGTCCGAAGAAGAATTGATAAAATTCCATTCTGTTTTGAACAATTTGCATAATGATATAAGATTTACATTAGAATACGACCAAAATGAACAGCCATTTTTGGATGTAATGGTCCGAAACAAAGGAGGAAAAATAGAAACAGACATTTTCTATAAAGAAACAGACAGCAAACAGTATTTGTTGTTCTCTTCTTGTCATCCGAGACATACAAAAATAAATATACCGTATAATCTTGCTCGTAGACTGAAAACAATTATTTCTGAAGACAATGTTCTCATAAATAGAATGACAGAACTGAAATCATTTTTACTTAAACAAAATTACCCAGAAAGCTTGATTGACGGGGGGATAGCGAAAGCCATGAATTTGGACAAAAACACATTAAGAACTATTAAAAATAAAACAGATGACAAGGTTATCCCCTATGTCTCAACACACAACCCAAAAAATCCAGAAATATACAAAGTCATTCAGTTTAATCTTCCCATTTTAAAAGAAGATCCTAAAATGAACGACATACTGTCAAATTTTAAGATAATCAAAAGCAAAAGGCAGCCAAACAATTTGAAACGACTGCTAACAAAAGCGAAATTCAGTAACAGTGACCATCACGAAGTTAAACGGTGTCATAAACCTAACTGTGGCCTCTGTGTACACCTTATAGAAGGGGACGCATTTGAATTTAAATGCGGACGAAAATTTTATGTTCACGAATCCATGACGTGTGCAGTTAAGAATGTTTTGTATGTCATAAAATGCGGGGGCTGTGGCGAAGAATACATAGGCCAAACTGGAGACTTTCTAAGAAAACGAGTCACAGTTCACAACCAACAAATTAGAGACCCCAAGACAAGAATGCTTTACGTCAGTGGACACATAGATATATGTGCCCACCAATTAATTCCAAAATATATGATATTCCCCTTCTATAAAATGTATTCTGAAAGTGTGTCATTTCGATGCGCCAAGGAGAATTACTTCATTAACCTGCTAAAACCTAATTTGAATAGATTACCTTAATCCGTACCATCAAAATATGCTTTACTAGGTAATTTCCAAGTAGATAAATATGAGCGGGCCATCATCGGCCCGCCATCGAAAAACGGGCCGCTATCGGCCCACTATCGAAAAACGGGCAATCAGCGGCCCGCCACCGAAAAACGGGCCACTATCGGCCCACCAGCAAAATGCCATATCGATTGCATTTGGCTGGCGGGCCAATAGTGGCCCGAGATTGAGTGCTGGATGAGTTATTAATGGCATTCTTAATTACGTTACTTACACAAAGAAACTTGTACCTTTTTGGATAAGGTGGTATTGTTATTATATTATATTATAATAATCGGCCCGCCATCGAAAAACGGGCCGATATCGGCCTACTATCGAAAAACGGGCCATCAGCGGCCCGCCACCGAAAAACGGGCCACTATCGGCCCACCAGCAAAATGCCATTTCAATTGCATTTTGCTGGCGGGCCAATAGTGGCCCGAGATTGAGTGCTGGATGAGTTCTTATTGGCATTCTTAATTACGTTACTTACACAAAGAAACTTGTGCCTTTATGGAAAAGGCGGTATTGTTATTATATTATATTGTATTGTATTGTACTATTTATGGCGTTGCAAACGGAACATTACATTGCATCATGGGAACGTTACGTTGCAATATGGGAACGTAGCGATGCATTATGGGAAAGTAACGTTACTAACGTCGTTTCTATGCAACGTCATATTAAACTCCTGATGATCTGTATAACAGTGAAACCGGTAGAGGAATAGAAAATTATGTTTAAAAAATTGTGTAATCGGACTTAATCTTGTTTTATTTATATATATATATATATACTTATTCGGCTGCTAGATATGCACCTGAGAGCTCTAATTGGTTTGTTTAGGAGCTTTAAAGTAAGAAAGAGGGCAAATGCCAGGAATAAATACAATCAAGTAACACACCTGACCAAGGATACCAATGAGATAGTAACAAACTCACAATTAGACATCACAAACGAGAGCCGAGAGATCAGCCCTTTCCCAGTATGTGAACACAAGCCATCAATAAACAGACGCACAACAAAGCATAACAAACACAAGACAGATATAACATGAATGATCCACAAAAGAAGTACCGCCTTGGAACGGTCAGTAAACTATTTTACTGGAGTGCTTTAACCGGTTTCACAGTGCCAACCTCACTCATAGTTAAAACTTCGCACTTTGGACAAATTGATGCTAATAGTGTTATATTATATGTTCAAAAGTATGCTTTTTCGCAGAAGTAAATATTATGCTTTGACAATTTTGCACTGTCTCTTAATAAAAAAAAACTTATCAATTCTATTATAGACAAACTAGAAACCTTATATCTATCTAACACATAAACAGTTTTGATTGTTTGTTTGAGGTGATTCTATACGTCCCATCAACATTCTCTCAGTTAAAGAGGGACGGGTCTTCCTGGGTTGAACCAGTACTAAGCTAGGATAAATGTGTCTTGCTCAAGGACCACAACGCAGTGACGCCGGTGAGGCTCGAACCCGTGGCCCCTTGGTCTCGAGTCCAGCAATCTACCACTGAGCCACAGCATTCCCGAACAAAAAGCAGTTTTGAAATGTAATAAAAACATATGATGTATCCTTTAGGGTATTAAGCAATACACAGACTACCTTAAATTGTGTAGCATACGTTACATATTTCCAAAACAAACAAGAAAGTAATTTCACACCAGAAACAATATTTAATATCCCTTTTAACTCTTGTCTATTAAGTTAATGCTCATATATGGTTTTTAAAAGCTTTCAGATAGAATTACTTGTATTTTAACACAAAATGTGTTCTTCATGGTTATCATATTCAACAGCTCATAGCTATAAGGCTTAAAGATTATTCTGACAGAAGCAAACTGTTTGCAGTTATGTGACGAACAGGCAATAGTCGAGTCGAGGCATTTAATGTTGAGCTAAATTTATTAGTGAAAAAAAAATATAAAATCAAACTATTTTACAGAATATCAATGTTTGATTGGGTATAGTTGAATAGTATAACTGCCACTATAATGTGCTTAAATAACTGTACAAACGTCATTATATGTAGTACATGAGCTGTGATTGCATTTTACATTACTGTTTAGCCTATTTGAATAGTTCAAATTCTACCAAACGTATGTGCCATTGTGCGTTGTTCTGTAGTATGTGATTGTGGCATTTCCTGGCCATATGCACGTATACTACTAGGAGCCACATGACAACAATGCAATCAACGGCAAACCTCTTATCGAGCAAGTTATGCGTACAGGTTTTAGCGCTGTCCAGCCTATGCCTTATGATGTTAATATGGTACTACCTTAAAGTAGCCATAACACTGTAAACAACCTTACCTGCAATCGGAACTGTTTTGGCCAATTCCGCGAAATTCCGTGGAATCAGACTACGAATGTACATCGAGGATATAACGCGGGTGATAACATAACGCTGACGTTTATAACATGACGCTAACGTCAAGGAAACCATGTTTTCACAATGACAAGTGTGATTGCAGCAAAACAAACGGCTTAAACGAAGTTAATGTTTTTCAATAAAATATCGCTAAAGCGATATTTTATTGAAAAAACATAAACTTCATTTATTATGCTGATTATTTTTTTCGAATAATCAGAATAATCGGTTTGAATAGAAATGAACCCACATACTACAGAACTAATTTTCCATACGCCAGTTTTAGCTAACAAAATGGAGCTTTCTCGTACATAGTACTAGTCATGATGCGCCTTACATACACCCAAGCCATGATTCGATACAAAAGCCACATGGATTTTCTTGTCACCTTTCTTCCAGTGTCTAAAAGTAAATTTAGGTTTAGATAGAATATCTAAATTGTTGCAATAAAGTGAAATTCGCTTATCAATAAAAGCAAGTATACTGTATATATTTTTCAAACATTCAATGCATAATATTCAATATGTTTAGTTTTGCACCAGCAATAACCAATTGCAGTAATTTTGCTTCACCCAGCCGGTATGCACCTGGTGCCCTTCATTGTGTTTTGTATTATTCATGTGCTATATTATACAGTTATGTCATGCCTGTATTTAGTATAGTCAAAACTTTTACCCCAAGGTACCGTGGACGACTTGATGCACTATTGCACGAGGCCGAAGGCCAAATGCAATAGTGCATCAGGTCGTCCACGGTACCGAGGGGTAATAGATTGACTATACTACAAACAGGCATGAAATAATTGTTTCATTACCCAACCATTTGATGAAATACTTAGCAGCGTTTCGTGCATGGAGCTGCTGACCTCTTGGCTCTCGTTTGTGGTGTCTAACTGTGAGTTTGTTACTTTTCTATTAAGATCCTGGGTCAAGGTCGGTACTTAATTGTATCGATTCCTGATCTTTGCACCCTTACTTACTCTGACGTATTTCATCTTAGATTTTATGTTCAGGCGGTTGAAAACTGGTATTGCAAACTATATTGCTTTGCAACAGGTTTAGTGTAGATTTATTTTTGTTGGAAGTCCAATGTGTTTAGGTAAAAAATTGGAGGCTGATCCGTACGCTTTCGTGCTAAAGATTGTTTGTTGTTTCTAACGAATGCGTTCAAGGGTGTGCAAGACAATCTGCATTATTTAACGTAGACAACGCAGTTTGTAAAACACACTCGACTATCTTTTGCATAGACGGAATGATTATAATGAGCTCCAACGCGCGAGGAAACCAGACTTTGCTGCATGAGAACAACCAAGGCACAAAACCGCCTGCGCACCAGTCTGATCAGCGCCTGTGTTATGCACTATCAAGAAAGTACAGTAGTTAGTTTTTCTACATGCATAGTTTCAATATTCTAGCTAGTCTCTGTAGCTGAGCCGATTCTTAGTTGGTTGAAAACCCCGAAGAGACCCATATACACTTTGTAGTCTATATTTATAAAATTCAAACGTGTTTAGTCTTACATGTACATTGTTTTGTGCTACATGGCTTGATTTTGTTGACAAGGATGCAAAACACCAGGAAGGCCATCTTTACATGTGTCTGTCTGACAATCCAAGACATGTCGGTTTTTATTCCTGGCCCTGTTCCTCTAATATTGAAAACAGTGTAAACAATATCGCAATACATTTTACATACAAAAGCACAGCATTTAAACTCACATCTTGGAATTATAATGGCGACTAATACTATTGAAATAAATGATTCTATGAAACTATGCACAGTGCTCCTTGGAATAAGTTGTATGCTTTATGTGATAGCATTGATGACTTTCTTAGTTTAAAACAAATGTTTGATCAAATCGAATTGCCAAAAACAAAGTCTACCTAAAATCGTTACTTTTCATAGAACTGATAAGCGATTGATGTCGAATAAAGTGCGATACTTCTTTCGCACTCGAGAAAACATATACTATGCTGATAAAGCGTCTCCCGACGTATATGCTTTGCCATTACCAGAAAAAAAGAAAAATAAATAGTGGTACCTCAAAGCAGATAGGCAGTGGTTTTTGTTTTGATTTGTTACTTTGCGTCCCAGTAAACAGCTATGTTCATATTGGGACGGTCAGTTCACCTAACAACACTTTTTTTCCTGGGCAAGCTTGAACAGGCGGTTAACCAGTACTTCGTGCACATACGTAAATGCGTAGTGGTTTTTTTAATTGACTTATCTTTGTCTTCTTCTTTACATTAGTTTAGCTGGCGACTTTTCTGAGTTGCTTAGTAATAATTCAAGAAATTCAAATACAGTAAAAACTGTCTTAAGCGACCACTCAAAAAGAAGATCATCGCCAAATGCAGGTCAAAAGTATTGCAGAATGCTCCAATAGAGCATTTTGCAATTCTTTTGACCTTTATTAAGCTACAATTTGTCTTTTAGTCCTTTGTTATGTCTATTTTTGAGTAAAACAACATATGGAATTAGGAAGCTACATAAGGAAGGCACCAGTGTGTTTATACATGCATATGACATTTGGATGTTCTAAAGTGACAAAGCTCACAGGTTTAACAAATTTAAAGAAATAAATCTAGGAGCACTGTCCAAACCACATTCCCATTTTTATACTATTATGATAAAATACATACGACGTTTCAAAACGAGTGACATGAACCTGTAAGAGGTGTTGCGCTCACAATGTATCAACTGTGTAATATAAAATAACGAGTTTAAGAAATTTTAAAGACGGCAAGTATCAGGAATCGATACAGTCAATTACCACACCGACCCAGGAGACCTTATGTGAAAGTGACGAAATCACAAGAAAGCATTATACAAAATAAAGCCAAGAGGTCAGCCCTTTCCCAAGGCTGTATGGAACAGACAATACAGTTTATTTGAATTGACTCTTTACGTCCAAGTTAACAATTGTAAGTTATGTTGGGAGGGGTCTTCCTGGGTTGAACCAGTACTAAGCAATAAAAAATGTGTCTTACTCAAGGACACAACACAGTGACGCCGATGGAAGAGTTATATCAGTCGATCTCCTAGGCGGAAACGTTTTTATTTTGGTTATAATATAGCATCTGTAAAAATGTCTGCATTTTGATTTTGTTTGATCAGATGTTCATATACCCTATAAGATGACTTTGGCTGTTGGTTCACAGACGGCCCAGACTATATTTAGATACCATGCATACAAAAAGTATATCATACTGCAGACCAAACAACAGTCATAAGACACCAGGAAGACAATTTAAGTAAGCAACCAGCTCTCTACCTATCAACAAGGAGATAAAGTATTGAATAACAAAACAAACCCCAAACACAGAACCCTCACAAACGGTGGAAGCAAAAATAGACAATAAATCAACAACAACAGGACCATCGCCTTAGAACGTGCAGCAGTCTACGGGAGGGGGCTTAAATGCAATTTACTGGTATCAAACCTTCGTCCTAGGTAGCGTTATTGTTAAAGCACACAAATAGTTTTGCTCGCATGGAGGCCTCCTTACTTTAGCAATGTATCATCACAGAGAAACAATCTAATCAAATTAACACACAATGATGAAACAACGGAAAATGCTTACGCGAGCTAAAGAAAACCTCAAGATGAGCGACGGTGGGTCCAACCAAAGACAAGCATCAGGCACTAACTAACTGATTAAAGCTTTATGCCAGGGTCGTCAGGTCGTGAACCACATATCCGATTACTATATGAACGGGAGGTAAAACCAGACTCTGATTAGTTTTACAAAAGGTCACATGGAGGAGGTTCGAATCCCGCTTTGAGACTTACTTTATTTAATACAGTTCTTTTAAATACCGAGGCGAGTCGAATGCGGCTATTATAATGGTTACGTTTATCTGTCTGTACGTACCTACGTCATATTGTCAGTAGACACAATGAGTAGGTACATTGTGAGCGCATCTCCTCCTACAACTTTTTTCAGAAAGTCGTTTTTCACCATCTCAAATGCAATAGGGAGCGCAGTGGCTCAGTGGTAGAGTGCTTGACTCGAGACCGAAAGGCCGCGGGTTCGAGCCTCACCGGCGTCACTGCGTTGTGTCCTTGAGCAAGAACATTTATCCTAGCTTAGTACTGGTTCAACCCAGGAAAACCCGTCCCTTTATAACTGAAAGATTGTTGATGGGACGTAAAGAATCAAATCAAACAAAACAAAAATCTCAAATGCAATACGGGCACTTTCTGGGTGCAACTCCTCCTATTTTATTCAGATCTTTTTGAAAGTTTGTCAATAATTTACATGATCTATGTTATTTGCATGTTGTTTGGATAGACTAGTATTGTTATTTCATTGTCATTTTTGGCGTTTATCTACACACGAGAGCATTTATCGAATGTTTCCATAGATCGATGATTAAAAAATATAAATTGATATAATACTTCCTTTCTAGACGTACCTTAATTTACTTTGTGCTAGCTCGCAAGTGCCTGGATGTAAGTAGAAACAAAATTCCATTTTTTCCGCTTTTGGAGCTACTTCCACAGATAACCACCATTGATATCGATAATGAAATGACACATCACTAAGACGATTTGTTGGGGAAATTCAAAGTGACTGTAGTTTGTAAACTAGGACGTGGGGTAGCTGTTCTAACTGCAGAGGCGGAAAGCAAATGTATTCTTCCAATTGATAATACCGGAAAATTACATTAGGCATAAATGGGTTAAGTATAAATGTACGCATATGTAGTACGTAACATAGATCCACCTAACGAGACTTGTGCATGTTTGTACACTAAAATATTCTAAAACCACGTTATATAAGCCACACAATAATGCATGTTTATAATAGCGCTGTGTAGATTGGGGGTTACTCTGGAAATAACACACATACTATTTTTTCACAATATTTCGCTGGTCTTCACTGATAGTCAACCCTTTCTTTCATGAATATTCGTGCTTGGCCCCACCAACTGTGGAAAACTATATTTAATAACTTTCATCTACATAGAATAAAGACGTTACTAGTAAGGCTCAGTTGTGTAGGATCAGACATATCATATTCCTATGCGTAAACAGAGAAGACACTTATCAAACAGCCCTTATAAGCCTAATATGGGTGTGTTCTATTCGCAAAACCGTTAAAATCGTCTCTATGAGGTAAAGGGTTTAGTCTGGGGGTTAAGTAACTGCTAAATCATGCATGAACAACTATATATTGGGCCTTGATTGACAATATTACACCTAAGCTGTATAGTATATCCATATGGTGTGTATGCGATCAGCGGGGACTCTGGCCTGACTATGTGACTGACTGAGTATTGCCAATTCGCTGATGTAATAAGTAACAAGGACCCAGGCGTATACAAATAATAATATCCTAAGACTCAATGTGAGAGACAACCTGCATTAAGAGGCTATTTTGCCCCCCCCCCCGCCTTGAGGCTAAAACTCCAAAACAATCACCAATTTCTTATTAGTTCATGTTATTAGAACAAAAAACCACGTGTAAAAGTATGGTATTAATTCGACTTTTATCGTTGCTATGGTAACAAAAATGGCCACCAAAATAGGCTGAAAATAGGAAAGTGGTCATTTGTAGCAAATTTGAGACATTTGAAATAGAAATTAACATAGAGAACAAGCAACTACCAAAAAGATATTTTGATTGATGATGAGATTTATCACCGCACACAACATATCAAAAGCTTTTTTTTTTATTTAACTGTGCTGATATCTCATTCTTAAAAAATAGGTTTCACAGATCCTTAAATTTGGTCCAAAATGGCAATTTCTCTATGTAAAGTATGTTTTGTCGCCCATTTCGTTACCAAAGCAACGGTAAAAGTTAATAAATGCCAAATTTTAACACTTTCATTTCATTTGATAAGCTTGGTTGAAAGAAATGAGTTTAGTAAGATCACTGGTCCCTTTTTCTTGGCAGTTGTTAAATTTAAACGAAATTGGTTTGTTGATATATGTAATGAAAATGAACTCATTTTTTGAGCCTCCGTTTACGGGTAGGGTATTTAAAAGCCTGTTTTAGCATATGGATGAAGTAATTGTCACAAACAATTCTGGCTGTGTTTTAAATTCTACATCTAAGAGCCTAAAAGACAGACATGTATTTCTTTTTCAGCATTTTAAATAAAAGTATGAAAGGAGGCAAATATCAGGAATCGATACAATCCTCTTCCATGCTTAATTCAACCAAGCATGAACTTTATCATGCTCATGTTAAAATCCCAACTGGTGTTGCCATTTCAACATTAGCATGATAATTATAGCCTCTAAGGGCCTAAAGGGTGTCATGTATGTTTTTCACCATTTTATACAAAATTTCTTTCATGCTCAACTGAACCGAGCATGATAAATACACCAACGGAGAGCCTAAAAGCATGTGAAATAAATTATTTACTCAAATTTTTTTGCCAGCAGAACTGCTGCTGTTTTGTGTGTAGCCTTTTAATTGCTTTAAAACCTGTGTTCTATTTCATTATATTGATGAGTATAATAACAACAATAATAACAGGTAGAAATATTTTGCCATTATAGCTATGGAGAAGTATTGTCCTCATTTTTAACAGAAAAAATATTAGTGTTCATAAAACACAAAAAAGATGTCACCTTTTGTTGATAAATTTTGCTTAAATTCCTTAATTTTACAGGGAAATGAACATACCTGAAGTAGGGTGATGGTTCGTCAGAGATGGTAGTGCGACCAGGTAGCGGACGTTGGGCGTGTCCGACAGAACACTGCCATTCACTGTCAATTTAGACTGGTCTACAGTAAATTGGGTAAAACAGCACATGTACGCTTTAACCCTTAACGCCAGCAAAAAATAAATCCTAAAATTCCGTCTGCATTTGTCGTCTGCTACAATTTTTGCTAACATTATTTAACAAAGCCATGTAAAGAGACAAACGGTGTGGACCCAGATCAGACTGCTCGTATAGGAGCGGCCTGATCTGAGTCTACACTGTTTGTTGGAAAGGCTTCTAAAACATTTCAGCAGACGACAAAAGCAGTCGAATTTTGTTGTGATTGGCGCTTTAAGGGTTAATCGTGCAAAACAACTGATCCGCAGACGACATATACGGTTAGTATGCCCGGTAAACGTTCGCAGAAGTCTTAATTGTTTACAGACACATTGGTTATATACTATTGCTCACTGGTCAGGGCCTCCTAGAACATATGTGGATTTTAGTCAAGATCAGCAAGGCAGACTGGTCTACGTTAGAACGGCTGTTGCTGCTACATGTATAAATATATAGAGTCAGGTTACACAGCATAATGAAGATCTGATTGCGTGTAGCGTGCCTTTATCTGTAATTTCCTTTGGTATTGTATTTACTATACAGCCATGTCTCAAATAACCATCTAAAACGCAAAGCTGCATACATTGGTTCGGAGGTCGAAATGTTTTACACATGATATACGGATATTAACGGCATACATGTAAAATAGGATTAGTGCACATTATTAAACTAACCCAACAAACAGGCTGGCACGAATGACGCCTTCAAAACTGTAGTTATTAATTGGCTTTTGGGTCACTGTCTAGCCACGCCAACAACTGGTTCATATCTCCATAAGCTTTAAATGAGACCGGGACATCGCATAACACGTGGCAATACAGTGACCAAATAGCTATATAATACCTGTAGAGTCAACAAGTGGTAGAGTGCTTGACTTGAGATAAGGGGGCCGTTGGTTTGAGTCTCTCTGGAGGCACCATATTGTTTCCTTATGCTTATAAAGGTTATACTCTATTTAGTACTGGTTAAACCCAGGAAACGTCCCGACATGGCTGAAAATTTCTAAAATGGCATGGGCGGATCCAGAGGGGGACGACAGGGGGTACAGACCACCCCTGAAAGATCACAAAAAATGGTTTTCTTAGCAATACTGGTCCGAATCCCCTGAAAAACCAATGTTAGGCGATCATCGGGACGCCAGCAAAACGCCATTTTAATGGCGTTTTGCTGGCAAACCAATTATGACCCCCTTTTAGTGGTATTTTGATCATCTCTCCTCTCATCAACTAAAAAAACGTTGTCAAAGTTAGACCCCCTCTGACAAAAGTTTCTGGATCCGCGCATGACTGGGATGTAAAGTATCAACTCAAATAATTGAGATCCACAGTTGCTCAATGCTAGTGTGTTAGACCTGTGATTAAAGAATCGCTAATTTGAGAAGGTTCAATGAAAGCACTTCGAAATGTCCTAAGCAAGACACTTTATTCTCTGCTAAGTACTGGTTCAACCTAGGTGGCCAGAAAACGTCGCGTCATGGCTGCAAAAATGTTGGCAGCGCTGCAAAACATCATTACAAACAAACAAAATCAGTTAAAAATAACAAAAGAGACACTCTTCTCTAATTTTTGCTGCAGTTGTGTGCGTCTACTGGTACTTACAGAGGTTTACCTTTAGTGTGCTCTATGAAAATATTCGCGTTAAAAATGTTGTCGATGAAAATATTCTTCAAAATTCTGTTTGTTTGGCAAGAAAATGATTTGGTGTTAGCTTTGAATTCGAAAAAATAGCATTTAAAACAACAACATAAAAATAGCCCCGTGCTCCCCCCACCCCCCACACACACACTCACACACACACACATTAAAATTCAGCATGCTAAGGGTTCAATAAATGGATCACAGGGAAAGGGTACACATATCTTTTATAAAACAATAAAAGTTGTGTCATTGTAGATTTCATTGTCGCAGATTGGTGTTTGGCTGTATAGTTTAAGATACACGTGCGTGTTTAAGCTACATGTATGTATATATTTCAAACAAGGTATCTGGGCTGATCAGATTCATCTTCAATAATTCAAAACGCTTATTTTCCACGATACGGCAACCATAAGAATACAGGTATATACTTTTGGTGTGGAGAGTTTCACAGATGGGTGAATACGTGAACAATGCAACCTGACTAGCCGATTTCCAAATGTATTTGTCCAGGGGTTGAACTTAGCTAAGAACCGCCCAACGTCTCTTATCTGGACGGAGTATATCTGATGTCAATTTGTTCTGTACGCACTTCTTCATTTGTTCCATACTGGATAAGTTTCGACACACTCTGGTCCATCTCTCTTCTGTTGGTATGCCAGGGGGAGCCACGCCTTGATTTTCTTATTTACGGTTTCTAAAATGAAATCGCACCCCTCTGCTTTGCTGGGATGGCCCGATTGTGACAAACAAATTGTGTTAGTTATAAATTCCAATACTGAAGGTGGTGCACTTTGTATCAGTCTATCCATTCTGTAATTTAGTTCGATGTAAGTTTCGACACACTCTGGTCCATCTCTCTTCTGTTGGTATGCCAGGGGGGAGCCACGCCTTGATTTTCTTATTTACGGTTTCTAAAACGAAATCGCACCCCTCTGCTTTGCTGGGATGGCCCGATTGTGACAAACAAATTGTGTTAGTTATAAATTCCAATACTGAAGGTGGTGCACTTTGTATCAGTTTGTCCATTCTGTAATTTAGTTCGATGTAAGTTGTCATATTCCTTCCATAGAACTAAGTCGAAAGCTTGTTTAACGAAGCATACATTAAAACAAAATTTCTCCTCCTTACAGCTGTGCGGAACATGTTCAGAGCGTGCATATAGGAGAATGTGCACTTAAAAAGAATGACTAAACACGTGTCTGTTTTTGGTAAAACACATACAGACCTTGTACATTAGTTTCTTCATTGTTTTTCATGCACTCCTTTACATACAGTTCTATAAGAGCATGGCTGCTGGCTTTGTAGAAAATATGCAGTATCTGCCATGCCTTGTGGTGGTCTGTGCAATTGTAACACGCTGTAAGGGCTTTAAAAGGGAAAGGCAATCGAATTAAATCTTATATCTGACACGCACATATTGTGGATATGCATTAAAGCATTTCATCAAAACCCTTCTAATGTGTATCCACGTTATGGCCATGTGATGGTGTATGAGAATTCTTACGTTAAATATACGTGCAACTACCAAGAAGGGCTAGATTTGTAGCCGTTTATTTGTATCCTAAATTAACAGGGTGTTTCTTCAGAAAAATAGGGCATATATAGTTCAGCACCAAAGTCGGCCCACCGTCCGCCCGTTTGTCCCTCCACCAGTAATGTTAAATGCAATAGTATTATCCTAAACCGCTTGTACATTTGTATAGGTTGGGACTGGACGATGTTGCGTGTGGTGAAGGGCAATGTCAAATAATGTTTTCTCTTCTATATGCATCTCCTAAAGCGTCAGACGTAGCAACTTCAAACATAGCATGTGTTTAGGGTCATGTGATGTAATGTGATATATAGGGCATTGGGAAAGACTTTTTTGACATTGCCCACAATGCAAAGGCTCAAACGTCAATGTATTTCCTTGAAATACGTATATATTGGTCAGATAAAAGAAGACAGAGGGTGGGGGGTGGCTTTGCAATGGTTTCATTGAATGTGGTACTATTTACATTGTATCTACAAATGATTTGAAAGACTGTAAGACTTTGCTTGCTTTTCGTCTTGAACGTGTTATAAAAATTTGCTTTGTAAAGACAGTATTTATTGAGTAATTATATGAATTTTATACATATATATGGCTGATGCTTTAAGACATAAGCAGTTTTCGATCACCTTACCCTTTAACGACTTCCATCCTAGCAAGATAGCGAGCTCCTTCAAACAAATTTCCCAAAGAAGTTTAAACATGGCCTTTGTAATGTTGATTTCCATATGGCCAATACCGGGTAAAAGCAATATTTGGCCATATTTAAGACATTCATATATGTTTGTTTCAGCTGGGTGTACCGATTGATGATCTTGAAAATCTTTTTTCTTTTTGAATTCTAATTTACATGTTGCACATATAAAATAGTTGTCCATCATTTTAGAGCAAAGGTGAAATGGTAACCCATCACACACCACGGCAATCCATTCAGTGGTCTTGTTTTGGATAAAACTGTCTAGAACCGTTGCAAGCGAAACGAATGAACACAGATTGACCATAACTGGGTCCAGCACATGTATTTCCGTTTTACCAGTAATACAAGACTCTACGGAGTCAAAAGGGTCTGAAATTTTGTAAATCAACAAATGTCATCTTGCTCATGTTAAGAATAACAGAATGCAAAACCTCTAAAATAAAATTGAGTTCGTTATTACGGAATCAAATTATCTTATTTTCTATAAATTGGTTTATAATAAATTCAACAACAGACTAGGCAACATGGACTTATTACGTTAACCCATTAAAGCCGAATAGAATTTCCCACTGTTATCAATTGGGCCAGTCAATTTCCGATTTAAGGGTTGCCTGGTGGTATTTCTTTTCTTTTTTTTATTAAAATTTTGATAGAACACACTTTAAGCAAACAGTAGAGACCCTGATCAGACTCTGGGTTCTTCGGCGTCTGGTCTGGGTCTGCACCATTTGCCTGTGTCCCATAAAAAGGGTGCTAGGCATATTACTATATGGGTTAAAGCTATCAACAAAGTATTTGATGCAATAAGTTTAGGAACCGTTGCATTTTCCCAAAGATGAAACAAAATTGTACAAACGTCGTGGAAAAGTAACGACTGTTCACTAACGTTGCTACGGCGTTTGTATGCTTATTGGTAAGGCGTTTTTGCATGATTTGCCTTTACTCAAGGCATAATTTCTTATAGTAAAATGACTTCGTTGCAATAATTACATTACAAAAGAACACAAATGTTACATAAATTGTGATTCTAATTGAATGAGCAACCTACCATTTGTTGATTTTTAACACATTTCAATGCATCGTTTTCAACTTTGGCTTTTTTGGCCTGTGAAGGACCAGTCGCGTAATTCAAGATGTCTGCTACGGATTTCATTGTTTGGTCGATGTAGCGATTCCTATTTTCCACACTAGCAGGAATAACTTTGCTGGTGTCCATAATCCACTTAAATGGGCTAAGAGCCGGATTGTTTTGGTGAAAGGAAATGTCTGGTGGAACCAGGCAAGCAATCGTTGTTATATCGCTTATAAGCGCTTTAGAATTTAGTTTGACGTCCCAGCTTCGCGATAGCAACTGGTTATTGTCAAAAACTATAACACTATCACGATTTTGTTCAAATTTATTAGGCGTTTTGGAATTCATAGCCGTATATTGTAGAGCTTTCGTGTAGCTGCCTGACGGACTGTACTCTGACCTCATTTCCAGAACTTGCTTGCTGCCCGTAATATAATGAAATAAAATATTCAATGCAAAATTTAATGGCCCTATGTAATAGGAATTTGATAAATTTGAAATGTGTTCATACGCATTAAGGATTTGCACTTTCTGTTCATATGGTTCACTGGAGAGGGCCGATAAAAATGTATACACGCCAGGGTATATGCTTTCTAGCTGTTTGTCTGCATTTAAGTCCTTCACACTTTCCATATAGGGAGCTGTTGGAATTTTCCTCAATGTCCTCCTGAATTTTTCAGCAACGGCACTGCATAATAATGACATATCACTCTCATTTATATTGTCATCATTTATAAGCTCACAGAGTTCTTTTACCGTATATTTTTAGAGTCAACTTCACACAAACCGTAGTCATAACAATCATTACACAAAAATTATGGCGGGCTTCTAGAAAACCTTTAGAGATCAAGAAGGTGAGCACTGACTTTTTGAACTTTTTGCACGTTTTAATATTTTGAATTGGAATTTTCCCGGTCAATTTCTTTAAGTTATCATGCTCTTTGCATGAGCATGCTTTCGTTGGAGGCATTTTGTCTGAAAATGTTTTAAAAAAAGAAGTAAGTAGTGATAGCACATTGTTTGTATATGGACCTTGTCAGCAGAAAGTAAGTAAGGTTGCAAAGATCAGGAATCGATACAATCAAGTACCACACCTGACCCAGGATACCAATGGGAAAGTGACAAACTCACAGAAGACACCACAAACGAGAGCCAAGAGGTCAGCCCTTTCCCAGCAGGTGACCACGAAGCACATATAAACAGACGCGCACAAAACATAGCAAACACAAGACAGAACAAAAACATAAAAGATCCACAAAAGAAGTACCGCCTTGGAACGGTCAGTAAAATATTTTACTGGAGGGCTTAAACCGGTTTAACGGCGCCAACCTCACCCTTAATTCAGATGTGGATCAAGACACATAGATATTTGGTTTGCATGAAAGACCCCTAACTTATCAATGCATCATCTCCTAAAACATATAACTCAAGATATAACAAGGAGATAAAGCAAGGATAAGGACTTAACAGTAAATTAAACTGAATACCGGAGCAAAAGAAATCCAACAGGTAAACCCCGGTGGGCCCGACAAACAGCCAAAGCATCAGGCCCCTACCATCTCACCAATAGATAAGTCTTTAAGTCGGAAACTCTGATTTCGCTGAATGCCAGCATCAAAGATGCAGATCATCCTCCACATCAGCGCAGTTTGACCAGCACCTTAGTTCTGTTTCTGCCAAGAATGACTTAACTTTCTTACATGCAAACATCAATGTTCTGTCTAGTATCTGTAGCTGTTCAGACCCGTTTGACCCTACCTAATCGGACATCTTAAAGACACACTCTCCTCAAATGAGCCAACTATTAAAAAATAATACATGTAATAAAAAGGATCCTCCAGACGACGCTGCTACGAGTCAACCTCGTTACAAACCCTATATTTTTCATTGTTTATTGTTACAATGCTGAATAACAGCAATGTTATCTGATGATCATATTCAATTAGAAGTGTTGCGAATGTTCAAGAGTTTTACATATTTATGTATGTATATGCTAGTTCTCTGATATGCGCATATATATTCCCTTAATTAATCTATGTGCATCTATCAAGTTCAACATTCCCATCAGCAGCTGATCAGATAAGACGTCTAAAATATTTCAGAAATGCTGTTATAGCGTTAAACGGTTTGGATCCAGATCAGGATCCATTTTCTGTCAGTCCTGATCTGGGTCAATACGTATCGTTTGATTTAAACAAACAAATAAACGAGATTTTAATTATTACTAGACTTGCTAACTTAAATAATAAATAAAATGTGTTGATAAACAGCATTTAAACTATTTTTCTTAAAAAATAAATACATGTACACCGCTTTTTGCTCAGAGTAGCTTTTCAGGTCTTAAACGTGAAGATAAATAGATATCTACTTACTTTTTTCTTGATGCAGAATCTTCTTTTAAATTTCATGTGTGCTGGCAGATTCTCCTCATTCTTCCTTATATAGGGTTATCGCATAAAACGCACGAAAAATTGTCTAAATATAGCATTTTACCATGAGATGCATGGTATTTTCATTTAAATTTACCATGTTTATTTGTTTAAAATCATTATCTATTCATTGGTGGGAAATAGCAAATTATTATATAAATAATTCGAGCGCTAGTAGAATATCAATTGACGTCCCATAATCTAGAGATGATATACGGCAATCTAAGACGTCACCTTTTACCAGAGGGGTCTCTCAAAACCCAAGGTAGGCAACGGGCCCGCATTAAAAAGTAATCACAAACCACGTTTATTACCATCCTAGCTCACTGTAAACAGCATAAGTATTCGTTGATAACTTCACATTTAGCATGTATTTGCAGAATTTTCTGTGTACTCTTTCGATGCATACAGCATTTATGTAGCCCCATATTTCAGAACCGTACATAACAACTGATGCAACTTATGAGTCAAATAATTTAAATGAAATATTAATGGGAGTTTCAACTTCTTTTATAATTTGTAATAATTGGTGCATGACTCTGAGAGCTTTACCAGAAAGAGTTTTAGCGTTTTGCATAAAGGAACCGCCGCTGGTAAATACAACACCAAGGTATGTGAAGCTATTTACGATTTCTACTTCTTGTTCAGCAAAATACCAACGATCGTTTTGTGCTAGTGTGCCGCCTTTCCTGAATACTACAACTTTCGTTTTTTCAACATTTACTGTTAAGTTCCATTTGTTACAGTAGTGTTCAAGGCTTCTTAGGCTGTTTTTAAGACCTTCACGTGTTTCTGAAAATAATACAGCATCAGCTGCGAACAACAGGAGGTATAATTTAAGATTTCAATATCTATGCCATCATTTATATTTTGTTGTAAGTAAAGCTCGATATCATTCACAAATAGTGAAAACAGGAAAGGTGACAATAATTCCCCTTGCAATAAACCAACATCACATGAGAACAAATCTGACAAGGTACTCAAACATTTGACCTGTAACTTAATTTGCTCATACATTGAGCGAATTATATCAAACATTTTTTCCATCTACTCTGCTTCTAATCAATTTATACCATAGACTGAGCCTCGAAATAGAGTCAAAAGCCTTTTTTAGATCTATAAAAGCACAATATAGCTTCTTTTTTGCACTCAGTTGCTTGTCTATTAGATATTAAAGCGGCATCGATAGTACTGTGATTTGCCTTAAACCCAAATTGTGCATCTGTGCTATTGTTAACATCTGCAGACCAATTTTTTAATGGAGTATTCAGAATTGATGTAAATAATTTAGCGAAACAACTAATTAGTGTAATCCCGCGATAATTGTTTACATCATTTGTCTTTCCTTTCTTATGAATTGGGACTACCATTCCAACTGCCCAGTGCATTGGAAAAGACCTACTTTTTAAAATTTTATTGAGAGGCTCGATCAAAACTTCAGCTGCATTTTTAAAATATTCGTTTATTATATTGTCAAATCCGCTTGATTTATTTGTATATAGTCTCTTTATTGCAGTTTGGATTTCATCCTTTGTGATCGCTTCATCTAAATAAGGGAAAGTAGGACCCCCCTCTCTATTTTCATTATTTGCATAAACTGTACTACCTCATCTGGGGTTATGTTCAGCGATTTCGCTAGAAAGTTTTTAAAATACTAAAAAAAGTTGCTGTCTGTAAGGTTTGTTTGGATATTTGTGTTTTTTCCTTTTGAACAGTTTCCAAAATTCTTTAGGATTCTTTTTCCTAGTTTCATTCCTTTGTATGGACCTATCAGTGTTAAACTTTTGTTCATGTTTTCTGCAGTAATGTTTATAATCTTTTTTATATTCAAAAACTTCCCTTCGATTTTGTTCAGTTTTAAATAGGTTAAAGTTTTGTATAGCTTCTTGTACTTTTTCTTTTTTCATTTTACAAATTTCATCATACCACAATTTCCTTTCCTTAAAGTTAGAACATGTAAAGATATTTTCTGGATTGACAGCAGTGACCTTTTTGAATTATGGGTTGGCTCTATCCGTTATAAAGGAAGAGAAATTTTTAACAACAATATCTATAGGTAAATCCTCATCAACAATATTTTAGAGCATGTTTATATCATTTTTCAAACTATCAATAAAACTAGCTTTATTTTCCTCATTCCACCTGTAAGACTTTTTTGTATTTCGTGGTTGCCTCCCTTGACCTTTCTGAACCAATTTTGAGACCGAACGATATTGGTGCATGGTTTGAAAATTCATTATAATCATGTACCATAACATTGGTAAGAGCCTTGAAGTTTTGCTGTAAGCTCAGCACATAATCTGTCAGGCTTTCACCGTTATGAGTATAGCAAGTCATTTTGTCAGTGCCACGTGATTTTCTACCGTTAACTATTCTCATTTCAGTGGCTTTACACAGGTCAAGCAGGCAATCACCAAATCTATTCGACACATTATCCTTTGAAAGGCGCCTAATAGGGACTTCCAAGTTAATTTCATTATCCTCAACATCTTTAAAATAAAATCATTTACAATATAGTCACATTTTTGGCCAGTTCTACAGTTTAAATCTCCTATTAGGTAAACCTCTCCAAGCATCGAAAAATGATTTATTTCTGTCTCTAGCTTGTGGAAAATATCAAAATTATAAATAGCATGAACTGGGGAGTTTTCTGGTGGGATGTAGGTCACAGCCACAAATCGATCATTGTTCATACAGAAAAATTGCTTTTCGAATTTAATTCATATGATTGTGCCAGTATTGTTTTTGATCAGCTTTACACCTTTTCTTATTTCATCTCTAATGTAGATAACTATACCCCCACTGGAGCGTTTAGCCCTACGATTTCAAAAGCGCCTATATGAGTGAATAGGCTTGCTGTAACCTATCAAGTCAATTTTAGAGGTTTTCGAAGTCCAGGTTTCATACAGACATATAAGGTCATTCTTTGTAATAAAGTTTGAAAATGTTTCATTATTTTTCTTTTCTTCACTTAGCCCCTCTACATTCCAGCTAAGTATACTAATATCACTCTCGTATCTGTCCTAATTAACTACCTGACTGCTCTCAGCTTCCATTTGACCTTGACCTTCATTTTGACCCTCCTGACTATCCTCTGTTTCAAGTATTCTAAACGGATTTTGATCAAGCCCAGTGGCAACCCCCGTGTTTAGAGTCTGTCCCTGGTCCTGTTCACGACCACGACCACGGACCTGACCTTGGCCTGCAATGCGACCAAACCCACAGCCCCGACCTTGGCCCCACCCACGACCAGATGTACATTATCTATTTGTGGACTCATTGGACTCAATCAAAGGGCCCTTATATATCCTGCGATCAATGAAAAATTTATCTACTGAAATGTAGGCCCTTTTCCCCTGGTCTCTCAAACTTTTCAGTGTTGGTATAAGCGACCTTCTCTTTTCTAAGACCTCCTCTGGGAATTGCTCACTTATAGCATTAGGTGACCCATCTAAGTTTTTTTCACAGCTACGTACCATTTCTCTCTCTTGAAAAAAAGAAAATTTAGCAATCACTGGCCTGTTCTTTGAGGGGGGGGGTCGTATCTACCAAGCCTGTGTATTCTGTCAAAACGGATTGATCGTGCTTTTTCAACTATCATTTCATATTCAAGAAAATCCATCAGTTTTTGGGCACATGCTTCATTTTGCTCTCCCCTGTCATCTCAGATTATCTCGCATTTGGCGACACTGAAGTTCTATAAGCCTTTCTTTTTGTTCAACTTCCGCCTTTTGCATTTTTTGTAACAAAGAGTCTATCTCGCGTTGTCTGTCTCGCATTTCTTGAAGCGTTTTCGAGTCATATTCTCTACTCTGTTCAACCTCTCTTAGCTGGAGCTCCATACTTGAAATTGTCGTGTTCATATCGATTACTTTTACCGTTACTTTGTGTAGCGACGACTTAATCGACTCTAACTGACCTAATTTCTTATCCATCATGTCGAGCCTTTCAAACAACTTTGTAATAACGTCTTGTGTTAGAGTATTCTGAGCATTCTGTGGCTGTGAGACTGAGGGTGAAATTGGGATAGGTGGCATCTGAGATATCTGAGTCATCTGAGATATGGCTGGAGCAGGTGGAGAACCATATAATGGCTGTCCATAATGAATGTTTGGTTGTAAGGGTTGTTGTGGCGTAAATGTCTGATACATTTAACTCGCACTTGCCTGTGTTTGTTGTTGATTTTGTTGTCCGCCATTTTGTCCATTCATTTCAATTGTTGTTCGCTTTTGTCCTGGCTGAACAAGTTGAAAATTCTGTTAATATGGGTCATTTTTCCTCTTTCCTTTCTTTTTGTCTCCACCCATTTATAACTATAACTTTATATATTAATACTGACACTTTTCACCGAATTCTACCTTCAATAATAGGTAAGTTAAGCGTTTATTTAAACAAATTTTAAAGAGCGCGCAAAACACGTCCGCCATTTCCCATGTCACGTGATAATGTAATACGTAATGATATGGGGAAGTCCGGTGACGTCTGCAATGTCATTTTTGGACGTCCTGCTGTGTTTTCTCGGCGTAAAAACGCCCAAAACGTCCACTAACGGAAGCACTGCAGTCTGATGAAATGTTACATTATGCTGCATTTCATCTGGATCTTCACTGTTTGTAAAAGTTCTTGTTAAGAGGTTTCCCCACACAGAAAAGTTTAAGATATGTTTTGCACATATAATGAAATCGTTAATCATTGCCAATTAAAGCAGGACAATTGACAGTAAATTTTGCTCTCAATTGTCCTGCTTTAATTAGCAAACCTTTTTATGCTAAAATCAGATAACTTGCTTTGAACACAGTGAAGATCCAGATCAGCTGGCTTCTCAGAAGCCAGGTGATCGACATTCACACTGTTTTCCATCATGCTTATAAATGCATGCTTAAGTTACAAATACTAAATCATGTAAATACAGTTCCACAAGTCACTTTAGCAGGTCGTGTAGCTCAGTCGGTAACATATCTGACTACAGATACATGTCTGACTGCAGATCCAGGGGTCGCAAAGTGGCAAAGTCGACATCAGCCCTTCAGCTCGGACCCATACTTTCATGGAGATTGTTCATTTTGTTTTGCTTGATCCATCAACCATCAACGACCCATCAACAAGCCTTCACTTATAAAGGGACGGGTCTTCCTGGGTTGAACCAGTACTAAGCTAGGATTAATATGTCTTGCTCAAGGACACAACACAGTGACGCTGGTGAGACTCGAACCCACGGCCTTTCGGTCTTGAGTCAAGTACTCTACCACTGAGCTACTGCGCTCTAGAGATTGATCATGAAATAACTTCTACGGCCTTTCTCCTCCCTTTCGCTGATTTATTCAAGAAGAGTTGTTGTCAGTTTCAAGTGAAAGTATGTGCAGGAAGTACTGGTTAATCGCTTGTTAATGCTTGCTGCAGGAAAAAAGTGTGATTAGGTGAACTGACCTACCCGCCATGAACATAGCTGTTGACTTGGGACGTAAAGCAACAAAAAACCATATGGCTTAGATGCATGTCTGATTGCAGATCCAGGGGTCGCAAAGTCGACATCAGCCCTTCAGCATTTAATATGAGTAAACACTACTCAGGAATGAACCATAATTACTGATCAACTTACTTTTATTCAAGTGACTTGTTTATTAACATTGGCTAATCAGTTATGTTATATGTGAGAATAGTTCATCCCCTACAGATATTGATGTTTGTGAGGGTGATTTAGGTCCATTATGGTGCCATGAACGTTACATTTTCAACTACACCCTATAAATGCATTGATATGTTGTTATGTAGTTTAATTTTATAAACTTCTCAATAAATGTTTTTTTAATTACATGTCTCTAAATAGCAATTACCTGAGTATTTCAAAACTGCAAACAGCTTGCCTCTATCATAAAGATTTCAAGAGTTCAAAGCTGTTGAATATGACAACCCAGAAGTAAACGTTTTGTAAGATAATAACCTTAACATTTCAAAACGAAGCATGTTATCCTATATGTAAGCTTTTAAACACCATATATGAGCATTCTAATGAAGGGGATAATTAAACATTTTCCTGGTGAAAGGTATTATTTATTTTGTTTGTGTGGCAATATGTAACATATGTTATAAACTTTAAGGCGTTCTATCTCTCTTACTTAATACCCTATATGGTCCACCATATGGTATTTTATTACATTTCAGAACTGATTGTTGTGTTAAATAGACATAACAATACGAAAACCCATACGCCCCAACCACCAGAGGGCAAACATGTTTCAAAAAGCTCGTTAGACGATACCTTTTACGAAATACATGGTCTACAAAATCCCCCCTGGGGAAGGGGGATTAACCCTAAATAGCTCATGGCCTTATAATCGACAAACCTAACATCAAGGTCAATCCATAGATTTTACTGTGATTTGGTGGCCTTGATCCAATTATCAAGGTCTAAAGCCAACTTATAAATTGAGCCACAACATGAGATATCCAACAATGTGGTTTGTGTGTCCAGCAAAGGCTCAGACCACCAGTCTGCGCATACGCGCAGTCTGATCAGAGCATTTGCTAGTCGCTTGAATATACTATGACTGTTAAGCTACTGACTGAACATCATTTGGAGTTTCTGAGCCTAAAATGAGGCTGCACAGGCTTGTCTGAGTCTAAACCTGTCAAATTGCCGCATTGTTGGAAACCTCGTGTCGCGGTTCAATTAATTTTATTTCCCCTTTTACAGAGGTATTTCTCGAGACAAAGGATAAATATTCATTGGGCTTGCATGGATATATGTGTTTGTGACAGCAGGAAAGCTAGTTTAGCTGTTGATGATAATGACCTCAGTTTCAAGGCCATATATCTTTTGACCGAGTGAATGTATCCATTCCCAAATTGCAAGGGTTTTATTTTAAGACCTCATTATTCTCTGATTAATGTTGTTTCCTCATTGTTAACTAAGAACGAGTGAGTATGCCAACCAGCGGCACCACCAGGAAGAGACATCAAGGAACAGCAAGAAAACAATTACAACAAAGCAACCAGCTGTCTCAGTCTCTCTCTCTCTCTCTCTCTCTCTCTCTCTCTCTCTCTCTCTCTCTCTCTCTCTCATTTTATAAAACGACCAATACACTCAAATCATTAAATCCCGTCCAGACCTTCTTAATTGTGATTCCATTTATTTAAATCTTTGATAAGGTGTAAAATTACGTAAGTCAAGAATGACGTTCTTTTGAACTTAAAAGCCGGATTTCATTATCAAGAAAAGACCAGATGTCCACTGTAAAGATAACATAAATACATATATGGCAACACGTCGACGTCAATATTATTAATTTATGGATATGAAACGGGACATTGATTATTTACTTGGGCTCTTTCTAATTGTCCAGTGTTTCCTTGGTACTATAGAAAGCCATGATGTTTCTACTGTTATTGACACGCAGATGCCACTGGTTGAAACAGACCATGTAAGTAGTTCAGTAAAATCTCATTGTTCGCTGACGTAATATAAATACGGACATTTTCGCGAGGGTTTAACTTTCGCGAAACTTCGCATAAGCGAAATTTGGCAAATATTAAGCCCACGCAAAATGGCGAGATCAATCTGTGGTTTACTGATATAGGTAAATCATGGCCTAGTGGCGAATTTTAAACGTCGCAAATATGATGCCTTGTGGTCACCTGCTGGGAAAGGGCTGACCTCTTGGCTCTCGTTTGTGATGTCTAATTGTGACGTTGTCACTTTCCCATTGGTATCCTGGGTCAGGTGTGGTGCTTGATTGTATCGATTCCTGATCTTTTCACTCTTTCCTACTTTTATGAAAATACAATTCTCGCATTTTTTTCGAATTTACAGTAGATTATATAGTGTAGTCTGGTATAGATGTAACATGACCATGCACTTGCGTCTATAGAAAATGTTTTTTCATTATTTAATTCGCATCTTCGGTTGTTGCTAGAATGGAAGCTTAAATTAATGCAGATCCAGAAATTTTCGTCAGTAGGGGTAGAGGGGGATCAGGGTCCAGCTGTTAAAGTTATGAGCAAGAACCTTACGTATACGTATCTCTCTATTACAGGCTGGAGAGTATGTTTGTTTCGCCAGAAAGTTGGATGAGGTAGATACAGCTTATCTCGGTAAGTTATCAAACTACAAATTTAATACAGCAGGCAGGTTACAATTTCAGAATATGAAGTACAGTAAAAACCTGTCTTAAGCGGTCACTCAAAAGAACACCAAAAATTGGTTTTAATACCGGTTATCGCTTAATGCAGGTCAAAAGTATTGCAGAATGCTCCAAGCATTCTGCAATACTTTCGACCTTCATTAAGCTACCATTTCCCATTAAGACCTTTGTTGTGTCTTTTTTTGAGTGGCCGCTTAAGACAGGTTTTACTATAAGCTGGTTTCAGAATAGCAATTAAATGGACCTCCATCCGAGAAAAACCTGTCTCGAGTAAGACTCAAACAAACCTGCTTAGATATAAAGACTACACTATTTTGTATGTTACACGTTAAAAGGATATGCTTTTATAACGTAATTAAATGAAAGAAACTAAACACAGTTGTCTTAGTTCATGATCGTATAGTGGTATATTATAATGTCACATAAGTATAATTCAAAACTGAAGCGTGCTTAACTGAGCAGCTCATAATAATCACAGAAAATGCACTGGTTTCCTCATCAAAATCAAATCTATTCTGATCTGATCTAATCTAAAACAAAATCTGATCTCTTCTCTTCTGAAGACATGGTCGTACCCGGCAGTATATATAGCAAATATGGAAAGATGTTTTCATTCCAAAACATTAACCGTTACTAAATCCGTATAATAAGCCCAAATATTATGACAAGATTCTGATGATTGCACTGAAATAATTACTAAGCATCTGCGATGTGAACAATGGCAAACGTGTGCCCACTATCGAAACTTTCCATCACCTGATCCATCTGGACCGAATATGCAATCATAAGATTCATGTATAATACAACAATTGACTGGGCGCTATTCCAACGTAAGCATAAATGCACATCATTGTCATTCTACTATGGTCCTGCAGTTATAGCTTTGAAACTCTATCCCGACAACAGCTAGTTGCTGTGGGGACTGAGTCTCAACCTGGAATACCATCTAGGGGCTTGTGAAGCCAGTGGATCGAACCTACAACCCCTACACCACTCAGGCCCATAGATTATCTTACATAGTACTGCGCATGCAGAATAAAGGTCTACAAGGTAATAGGTACTCTTACATGTAGAACCACCTGCGCATTTGACATTAACCATCATATGATCTTATTATTGAATATTTCGAAATGTAAATACTGATTTGAATTGTGTCCAATCTAAACATCAATCATGTACATCTAGCTAGCATCCTATTTTAAAGTACTTTAATAAACCGTTACATAAGTCGTTTTGCATGCTAAATTATGATCAGCAATTGAAGTACAGTATTCATCCCAAATACTGTCCATCAATTACCATAGCCTTACAGACCATAAAGAGTGTTTTAGTCATTATGATTCTCAACCCTTTAACATGATTTTGCTCATAATGAGCTTGTATAAGCTGACTATGTTATACACCTCCTTTTCTTAGGATTGATTTATACTAATATAAATTAATTCAAATTCAGTCCCTAAATTATTCTTGACTACCTTTCCGACCATGACTTCATGTATGTATAAATAATTGATTATCAATACACAATGTTCTCCTTATTAGGAAAACAAACAGTAATGTCAATTATACTCTGAATACACAACGTAACAACATGCAGTATAAACAGTAATGTCAATCATACTCTTACAAGATGAAAAAATACACAAAGATGAAGTTGAAATTTGATGAAAATTGCTGTTTATTATAAAAGAGTATGAGCATCATTATTGTCTACATTATATGTTGTCTATAGGGTTCACCTATAAATGTTCAGTCTCATATTTTTCTTTAATAAGTAATAATCCTCGTTCTCCAACAGGCACTTAGAATTCTATTATGAACATATACAATAAAAACAGAGTCAAATTCTAAATGCCAGTCAATGTTTGATCCCTGGGGAAGAGAGTTTAAGGTCCAACGTAGCGGGCGGCTCAGGAACGGCAATAACTGGAACAAGGTACTTGCTGTTTGGTATGAGAATCCTATCGTCCACCACTTCCACGTTGAACTTGTTTGTCACCAGGTACACTGGGTATGGGTGACCAGGCATGGACTGACCAGTCGGTTGATAACTCTTCTTCATCAAGGTACAATCATCGTTCTGTAACAAAGGTGTTACAGCATAATGTTCATGTTACGATGTTATGCTAATGATCTTCACCTCTGTCAATTTAAGTTAAACACGAGGACTTAAAATTCAATAAAAGTCAATATTATGTAATCTTCACCTGCGCAACTTAAGGTTAAACGCAGGACTTACAAATTCAATGAAAATCAATATTATATAATCTTCACCTGCGCAACTTAAGGTTAAACGCAGGACTTACAAATTAACCTTAACCTTACTGTCAATATTTACATATATATAATCATCAATTGACACATCTTTATAAAAATCCACAGTTGCTCTAATTATAAATTCGCCCTCTTTGGCCATGCCCTTCTGGCATCCGTCTGTCCAAGGAATGGTTGATCCTTGTAGGTAGCACTGGTACCTTTACTTTCAAGTAAAACAGACTCATCTACTATCTTCAACGTAGATTCAACATCATTAGTCGGCAACTTCATATCTGTTATCTTAGTGTCATGCTCATTAACCTTCTCTCTCAAACAAAATGAATGGCTTGGTAGATATTTTTATTTAATTATCAATAACACAATAGCTGTGACAATTATTACAATAAAAGCTATAATTGTGATGTTTGCAAATGTCCAGAAACTAGTAGTTTCAGTGTGTACTTTTCTCAAGTGATGTATTCCATGTACAAAAGTTTGCATTGGAATTTCTTTCAAATTCAACAAATGCGATGGTATTTCAAGTTTATCTACATCTTTTAATTTGTTCTGTACCTGTTGTCTTATAATGTAATGTGATATATTATGCAGTCTTAGTAATGATTTTAAGACATCAGACATCTCAAAGTAACTGTTTTTGTCAAAGTGCCCAGGCAAGCTCATGTATTTATTTGAGGCCAAACAGTCATTATTTACTGTCAAAATACCAAAAGGTGGGTGAATATCAATAGAACTGGACTGTTTAGATGAAGACCTACAGCTTAATGTTAACTGTAAGTTTTCATGTGTAATTATAGCCCATATACCGTGAGACAAGTATTTGGCAAGCGGTAATTTCTGTTTCATCATAACAGTCTGTTTACAGTTACTTTTAATGTCAACTTCATTTTTCAAAAATAATGTCATGATACAAGGTTTATTCAAATTAGTGGGATAGAAAGCAGTTTTCAGATTACAAAATTTTAAGTTCACACTATTACACATATGAAAATCATTTTCTGATAAGAATGCATATGACTGTCTACTTTCGGAAACCATTAGAAACTCTGTTTCCAAATCGTATTTAGCAAGATATTGTACCGAAGTATTGTGAAAAGGAAAAGGTATATTATGAACTTTAAATACCTCATATTTATCTCCTGTATTTATAAGTGGAATGCTAAGAACAATTTTTATCTGATCATGCTCAAGATATGTCATACATGTCAGTGTCTTATAGAAGTACCAAATATCATTTCGAGGATTTTTAGGTAATTCGTGATTATTAGGCAGTTTGGCTTGAATTTCTATTAATAACTTCTTCAAGTCATTGGGAGATATCGTATTGATAGATAAATGATTAAGCGACAGCATATTCAACTCAGTTTTTAAGTTTTCTAAATAAAATACTGCATTCTGTACTGCTATTTTAATCTCATCGAAAATCATTTTAGTCTGGAGATATGTGTGAATAAATTGTTCTAGTCTGACAAATTTTTGTTCAAAAGAAAGTTCAAGGTTAATTATTTTTCTATCAAGTTTTTGTATACAAATAACAAGATCCATGATTGACCTTCTGTTCTCACTGATTTGCATTTTTGTAATATTCAAAATAGACAAAGACATCTCCAAATCATGAATTATATTTTCCTGATTATCAGACAAAATGTTAATATTTCTGTTAATATTATCTAGGTCATTTTGCGACAATGTTCCAAACAATGAACTCATTAAATTTCCGACCAGGGGTATCAAAGAACGTTTACTTCTGTCCGTATTTAAAACCTGATAATTTTCGAATGTTTTATATATGGACTGGTACGTATCAGACAACAAATCAACTTCAAGTTGCAAGCTTTTGAACGTTTCTGCATATGCTATAAGCTTTGACTTGTGATAGTCATTCTTAACCACATGTACAATTTCATTTGTACAGTCTACATCAGTCCTTATCTTATTTATGAGTTTTTGGTATGGTTCAAGGTCATGTACAAATGTCACAAACCATTGTGCATCATTTTGATAAATTTCATTTGTTTTCTGAAAAATCACACTTTCAGAAACAACCAAGCTATTTGAAATGTTAATGAGACATGAACTACAGATAAACCAGTACATCAGAGTTATCTGAAGAACAAAAAAGATAACAATCAGTTACTTTCACTGAATCAAATTATTATTTACAAACACAATCATGTGTTAAATGAGGTCATGTCATAGTTAAATACAACATATCCACACTGAGGGCTCATAACCTCTCTATGATCATTTTCATGATTTGCATCTTATCTGCTTGATAGTCATGTTTCTTATGTTTTCGTGGACTTGACCTTTTACGGGTCATTTGAACCTCATCAATTCTCAACATATATGTTTTGTTATTTTCATGAAGTGGAAACTTATTTTTCTATTTTTTTTTTAAATAATTATTTCTAATTTTACTATTTTTTTTTTTATTTTTATTTTAAGCTTATGGGGTCGCTTCACAGTATGTCAGAACACAAAATAAATGATTCAGCCAGTCCAATCCCATAATCAATATTCCTCTTGAACCACACAATCCCAAGAGCTCTTAATAATACGTTTCATACTACTGAATTTAAGAACATTTCGTCCGCGTATCAAGCTCTAAACCTATTTTCAACAAAAACTCTTGAAACATTTTGGAATCACCAAATTAAGGAACAATTTAGTCCATGTAACAATCTGAGTTTTAAACCTACTTACACAAAAACATTCAACTCCTGATACAGTTCGAATCCACAGATTGAAATAAATTCCTGTATTAATCAGAGTCAAAAGTCTTTGTTTTCTAATCATAATTGAGCAGGAACTGGGACTGTCTGAAACACTATTTTGCTGAAATCATACTTGATGAATAACGAAATAGCGGTTAATCAAACTCTTTGCATCGACCCCATTTGCAAAGAGTCACTGTAAGTGCTTCAGTCTATTAATCTAAAGTCTGCTTTCTTTTTCGTTTTAATTTTCAAGCCATCTAATTTTGGAATGATTGCAGCGATGCGTAGCATTGTTAGGGCGATTGAGACGTTTAATAGTAGCTGTGTCAAATTATGAAAATTTCTAGCAATTTCTTCTCCATCAGCCATTTTTGTTTTTAAATTTATTTGTTTACTAAGATATTTACTTCATCAATTAATTAAATAAGTCAAATCTTAATTTGATTAGAAGCCTTCAGTCTAGCAATTATACTTAAAAATTTGTGTCCTTAAGAGCCATTTCCAATTTGTTTGAGAAAGTTAATTAATGACATGCATCAAAGAAAACAGTGAAGCTTACCTCCTTCTTTGACGTCAGGTCCATTTTTTCCAGATCCGGCGAGCGGCACCAATAAAACAACCGTATAACGTAATTAAATGAAAGAAACTAAACACAGTTGTCTTAGTTCATGATCGTATAGTGGTATATTATAATGTCACATAAGTATAATTCAAAACTGAAGCGTGCTTAACTGAGCAGCTCATAATAATCACAGAAAATGCACTGGTTTCCTCATCAAAATCAAATCTATTCTGATCTGATCTAATCTAAAACAAAATCTGATCTCTTCTCTTCTGAAGACATGGTCGTACCCGGCAGTATATATAGCAAATATGGAAAGATGTTTTCATTCCAAAACATTAACCGTTACTAAATCCGTATAATAAGCCCAAATATTATGACAAGATTCTGATGATTGCACTGAAATAATTACTAAGCATCTGCGATGTGAACAATGGCAAACGTGTGCCCACTATCGAAACTTTCCATCACCTGATCCATCTGGACTGAATATGCAATCATAAGATTCATGTATAATACAACAATTGACTGGGCGCTATTCCAACGTAAGCATAAATGCACATCATTGTCATTCTACTATGGTCCTGCAGTTATAGCTTTGAAACTCTATCCCGACAACAGCTAGTTGCTGTGGGGACTGAGTCTCAACCTGGAATACCATCTAGGGGCTTGTGAAGCCAGTGGATCGAACCTACAACCCCTACACCACTCAGGCCCATAGATTATCTTACATAGTACTGCGCATGCAGAATAAAGGTCTACAAGGTAATAGGTACTCTTACATGTAGAACCACCTGCGCATTTGACATTAACCATCATATGATCTTATTATTGAATATTTCGAAATGTAAATACTGATTTGAATTGTGTCCAATCTAAACATCAATCATGTACATCTAGCTAGCATCCTATTTTAAAGTACTTTAATAAACCGTTACATAAGTCGTTTTGCATGCTAAATTATGATCAGCAATTGAAGTACAGTATTCATCCCAAATACTGTCCATCAATTACCATAGCCTTACAGACCATAAAGAGTGTTTTAGTCATTATGATTCTCAACCCTTTAACATGATTTTGCTCATAATGAGCTTGTATAAGCTGACTATGTTATACTTTCCGGGAAATGAAAAAAAAAAAAAAAGGCGCTGATCAGACGGCGTTGATGCACAGGCTGATCTGTACGATGGCCAAAATGGCTCACTTTTTCATTTCAGTGACAATCCACAATTCTGAATTCTGAATTCCGAATTCTGAATTCTAAATTCTGAATTCTGAATTTTGATTAACTTGATAGACGCTTTCATTTACTATATCATACACTTGTGCAAAGCGCCTGACAGACTGGGTACACCCTACCTTCCAGGGGATTGAACTAAAGGGGTTTATTCAGTAGAATAGGGGGTACTTTGTGAAGTAGAAGTTCCTGTGTGGAATTCGGGGTCCTCCCTATTGCACATAGAATGACGCATAACCCATAGAGTACCTCCTGCGCAAGCGCTTAGATAGCCCTACTGAAGTGGGCACCTTTCTTTTAGCGGGTACTCCCTACCCTAGAGAGTACTATATGGGGAATAGGTGTTGACTGTAGAGTGGGGGTTCTCTGTAGATACGCCATGGGGGTTGAGGTACTCTGTAAAGTAGAGGTTCTTCCTAGAGTGGGAGGCACGCATGGGTGTTTATGGGTTACTAGTACACCCTTGTCTAGAATGCTTATCTATGCAGTAAGGGTTATTATGTACATAAGAATTACACTGTAAGATAGGGGCTAAATACCTTTGGAGTTAAATTTTGAGTGTCATTAATAATTCACAACTCTGAATTCTGAATCTTGAATTCTGAATTTCATCACTATATCATACGATCGTTCGAAGTCATCTGAGGGTCATGCTAAGCCCACATTCGCTAATATACCCAATAGTCAGGGGCCATCGGGACTCCCGTGCGAATTTGATGCCGATTTATGGTGACCTATACCAAATCAAACTTTAGGGGATAACTAATGAAAATCTCCTGGTCACCCATCTGGGTTTCACGTCTGGACGTCATTATGACGTCATCAAAATAACGTATATTGTATCAGTGCAATTTAAACGGTATGTCCATTGTAGTCTATGGCGATCAGGACTTTCTTGCATTTAGTTTGCCAATTGCAGTCGGAATGCACCAAATTTAATCTTAGGAGGTTAATAATTAAAATTAACATGTCGCTCATAGTGTTTTCGCATCAGAACAAAAAGATGACGTCATTGAAATGACAAATAATTTGTAAATACTACATATATATGCGTTTTGTCCATTTCCAACGCATGGAAATATTCCTTTAATAAACTGGCAGCCTTATCATGACTGAATACTCTTTTAAATCGTAACATGCAAAATATATTCAGAATTATTATGGATCTCACAGCTATTATAATACATGTTTATGAATTTTTGTGCATCTAGTCATCATGGAACTAGTCAAGATACTCTGATGAGTATTGAAACCATATACATTCTGCATGAGTTATCACTCTCTCTCAGGGTTTCTTCATGTTTTGCACTGAAGTATTGCTATTCATAGATCCAGATAAGGAAATTTTATTGCGTAAACTTTTAATTATTTTCTTACCCATTAATTTGAACATGTGATTTGGGTGCTCGAGGGGACCGTCTCATTGAGACGGTTCTTTTGAGTACCCACTCCATATGTTTTGGATGAGAAATAAAGAGGATAATATTCCAATAAGCACTCTTATCTGGAGGCCTGGCTGTTTATTTGCTTAAACTTTTAATTAATTTCTTACCCATTAATTCAAACATGTGTTTTGGGTGCTCAAGGGGACCGTCTCATTGAGACGGTTCTTTTGAGGACCCACACCACATGTTTTGTATTGCTATTCATAGATCCAGATAAGGAACTTTTATTTGCGTAAACTTTTAATTGTTTTCTTACCCATTAATTTGAACATGTGTTTTGGGTGCTCAAGGGGACGGTCTCATTGAGACGGTTCTTTTGAGTACCCACACCATATGTTTTGGATGAGAAATAAAGTAAATAATATTCCAATACGCACTCTTATCTGGAGGTCTGGCTGTTTTATTTGCGTAAACTTTAAATTAATTTCTTACCCATTAATTTAAACATATGTTTTGGGTGCTGAAGGGGACCGTCTCATTGAGACGGTTCTTTTGAGTACCCACACCATGTGTTTTGTATTGCTATTCATAGACCCAGATCCAGATAAGGAAATTTTATTTGCGTAAACTTTTAATTTTCTTACCCATCAATTTGAATATGTGTTTTGGGTGCTCAGGGGGACCGTCTCATTGAGACGGTTCTTTTGAGTACACACACCATATTTTTTGGATGAGAAATAAAGAAAATAATATTCCAATACACACTCTTATCTGGAGGCCTGGCTATTCTCATCAAAAGTGGTGTTTAATTGCTTGGTTTGCTTCAAGTAGACATGAATACCCACTGAGGAGATTATGCTGATTTTCGTAATCATATTTTAAACTTTCCTCAAATGTTTATTTGTTAATATGTTTTGACTTGTACCCCGGATAGGGGTTTTGGTCAATGAATAAAACTCTCAAAAACTCTCAGATAGTGTGAAGTCAGTTCGAGGGTGGGACGTAAATGCCGTCACGATTTACGAATAAAAAGACAGTGGAGTGAATGAAAAACACGATAATGAACGGTGTAAATATAATCTCTTATGCTTATATATATATATGTACCACGACCTCTGACCAATGACCTTTGGGTCTTTCTATTTCAAATGATTGATGCAGAATATGTAAAATGAGCCAGTCCGGGTAGAACATATGTGTATGTCAAAGCTTTTATAGTAAATGTAAATAAATGCCCGAAAACCTTTTTTTGGCTTATCTGTAGCTACTTATCCTACACTCAAAGAAAAGATAGTAGTAATAATCATTTGCATACACATTTGCATACACTATCAACCAAACTCATTATAGTCCGATTTTGACCCCTGAAGGATCGAACGTTAGAAGAGTCTACTTAGTAGTAAGATCATGATATGGAAATAAGGATAAACCCTCTACAAGTTACCCATTGTACTTCGATAGCACGGCCAATAGAAAACTGCTGATTTCTTTAGAAACCCATGTACGTATTTGTTATTTTCCAGGGGTGTGTGTCCGGACCCCCTATCCCCCTCTGGATCCGCACCATAACGGGACAATATTTATTATAGTCCCACTTCTAACCATAATTGTCAGGCATTGATTAATGACAGATGAGGTTTTCTAAATGATGCACTGGTACTGCGCACGTTTGACAGCTTCGAGAAAGACAGCTCTTGGAAAGGGTAGTTTTTGCAATTCAGCTTTCTTTCTCTCCCAAAATATCCACTACGTCAACGCAGTGAGTCGAACGATATCGGTGACTGGCTAATACAAAGTAAGAAAGACGGCAAAGATCAGGAATCGATAGAATCAAGTACCACACCTGACCCAGGATACCAATGGGAAAGTAAAAAACTCACAGTTAGACATCACAGACGAGAGCTAAGAAGTCAGGACAATTTACACATATATTACTCTATTGCATCCGCCACAGTGCTTTCTAAGGGCACTGAGCCGAGGTGCAAGAATGCTTCGTGGATAGAGTCTCTAGCATAGCTAAATGCCTGCCAATATGATTTCTTGCTCTTTCCTGACATTGAACTAGTTAATATCAGCACCTGAAAGTGCATGGAATTCGATCAGAGCCCTCGTTGTGACATCACCAATGCCACACGGACAACTTTAATAAGTGTTCTGATCTTAGAAACTTGATGATATATGAGCAAGACTGTTTAAGAAAATGTAAAATATCAACACTCTGCAATTGTTTTATATATGTTTTATTTAAGCGGCGAAAACAAAATTTGCCCCTCTGCAAAACTGGGAGTAGGGTTGTGCATTAGCTCATATAAGACAAAATATTTAAGTTAGAAAAACAAACTTTGATTTTTATATTCGTCAATTAAGTATAGGTTTGTAAAATCTAATCTTAAACGATATTCATTTATATTCCATAGGGAACAATGTTAAACACATATGATAATTTTACTCTTAATTCAATATTTCGGCCAAAGGCCTTTATCAAGAAAAAAATGCACTTCAATGTCAACTACATAGTCTCTGTTCCACCACCTTGTAGTTGACATTGAAGTGCATGTTTTCTAGATAATAGCCTTTGGCTGAAATATTGAATTAAGAGTAAAATTATAATGATAATCTAAAACGGTTTGAAATCGACTCAGAGCAGTCGTTAAACTAAATGATAATACAACATGTAGCCGTAAACAGCTGTCATATATAGTAAAGTCATCCAGTAATTTGCAGACTATAAGAATGTTCATTGATTAGCTAGTTTTAAAGTCTTTTTTCTGTAGCTTAAACTTTCAATTTTCTTATTCTCAAATTGATAAAGTAACATATCTTACAAGCTGTTACAGTCGAACACCCATGCTTACAGTGTGCAAACATCTCCTATTTGATGCACCTTGAATTGGTACATACGATAGAGTATATCTAAAAGAGTTTGGGATGGAGCAGGTCAATACTCAGCTTGCAGTCAAAATCTTGTTTGATGATTATTCTGGTTTTTTATGAGATGAGGAGGACAATTATTTTACCAGAGAAGCAGAAATAATAATCGATATTGTATATGACTTGGATAAGAATTGGTTTAGAATATTTACATTAGAAAGGGACATTTACTAAATTGTACTGTTTAAATGTGAAAACATTATTTTCTATGTTCCACTAGGATGTATCTTTATTTTAGAATTATTCATATTAGGAAATATTGAAAACAACTATTCATAACATCTGTAACAAAGGTACAGGGGCCTAATAATCATCAATACCTAAGACTTAGGCATCAGAGGCTGGAGACTTTAGCTAGGAAAACATGCGAAATATATTCAATTTATCCTGAAATATCATCTCTTACATCAAGTCAATGTCCTTGCTTATTAATTATGTCATGTAACATATGTTACAACCTTTAACAAGTGCTTCAATCTTGTTGTTAAACCTGCATATTCTATAATTTTAATAATATGAGCAAGACAATCCCAAAGTGCAAGATATCCAACAGCAGCAAATGTTTTCATATATTTTTACTTAAATGATGCCTACCACATTCGGCTCCTTAAAATTGGGTATAGCCTTTGGGTTGTTTAATTGCACGTATAAGACACTAAATTTAAAGTATAAAAGCAAAATTTGGATTTTCTCTAACCAAAATGAGTTTGTAAGTACAAAATAATCAAAACATTTTTGAAAATGCACATATCAGCTAAAAAGTAAATGATATTTAGTCACAAGTTTCATGTTTAAAGGGTAATCTAATTAAAGTAACGTACATAACACCACTGGAAGCTGTAATTTTGCTCCAAAATAATTTATATGTAGCTAAAGTTGTCAATACGCAGACCATATGAGTAATTTCTATAATTAGCAATCTTTCTGTAGCTAAATTTTTAATTTTCTTTTTTTTATAAATTTAATATGGTAACATATGTAACAGGCTGTCAGAGACTAATGCCCCGGCGAATATAGAGTAAATATCTATTAAAAGACGCAGCTTGGAATCCTCTTTTAGATAGGATAAGCTTGCAAAATTCCCCAGGGGGAGCAATAACATTCTCAGCCATCAGTCTAAAGGTGGCCCGATAAGCTGGGTATTTATAGAAAATCTACGGTATTTAGCATGCAAAATATAGTTATCGATAAATAATTCATTGTCAAAGTCAGGTAAAGCATTGATGTAACCATCATATGACTAAAATAATTGATATTATGATAAAAAAACCGTTCGTGTTGGATAAATATGACCATACCAACACAAACTATAGCTTTTATTAAAGGGCAGTTTCTTATTATGGTCGCCATATTTATGACGTCATAACTAGCATCAGCCGCGGATTTGAGATGGGTGACCACCTTTAAATTAAAGGTAAGACGCCACTGAAGGTTTTGATATAGGTCACCATAAATCGGCACACAATTCGCACGGGACCTATTTTTGTCCTTAAGGGCCCTGACTACAAGTTAAAAGATCATTCCTCCTAAAGCAATAGTACACGTCCTTAGCCCATATAAGCCTAGCGTCATTTTTGTGCAACATAAGCAAATGCATAGTGAGGTGTCTGATCAGGACATTCTTTGTTTGCTTACAGACTGTTCTGTTACAATTTTAAGAACATGAACTATATCATCCAACAATCCTAATATTAGAAATGTGCTCAGGTTTAGATAAGCGAAAAAATTCAGCGTAAAATTGTAAATATTTTCTTACCCATATCTCATTGATACGGTTCTTTTGTATGGTTGAGAAATAAGAAAATTATTTTTTTTGTTACGCATTCTTAACTAAAGTCCGACCGTTAGGCAATCGCACTCGGCTTAAAGGGGCTAAGGAACACAACTAAAGTGCATCTGAATATAGACATTAGTGTGCATTAAAGATCCAGAACCAACCAAGTGAAAAAATTGTGTCCGGATAGTAAATGAGAAATTGGCATTTTCGCACAACTTCCACCACTATTATAATTGTACAATTGTGCAGATCTGTTCACGTTTAGAATCATTCCATGACATTCAACATGAAAAAAGTAAGTAAGTGAGTAAGTAACGACTTTATTTAGTGAGTGTAATCCAATTGACGAATCAATCTTCCTTGGGACCCTCAAACAAAAGGAAATTACATACATTAACAATTATCAATATATTATACATATATTAACAATTTAGAACATCCACACCCCACACACACATGCATATAATAAAACAACAATGAATGCTAGATGACCCTCTACCTACAGTTGCAAGTAAGACTATGCAAAATAAACATGTATACCTTTTAAACAGAATGTACAGTTTTGAACAAAGGAATTTAGAGTCATAAAATTTTTATATCAAGTGGAATGCTATTCCAAACTAATGCACCTGAGTACGATAAACTATTCTTAAAGATACTAGATCTGCAACTTTGAAAATTTTTCGCCTTTTTTTTTTATTTTCTTTTTAAATCTTCGTAAAAGTAGAATATAGTTATGTTTTCACAATAAATCTGTTCACTATAGCTGAAAACTGCACGGAAAATTGAATTATCTTATAAAAACAGATGTATTTTTCTCTTGTTGGTAATTATTTGCGTCCCTCCAATAATTATAGACAGCTTATTTTAACCTAAATACCGTTGTTTTGATACTGATAAGTTGTTAAGATTTACGAAATTGGTAAAATGTATACCTGAATTTTAGTTTTTTTACTGTGTTCTTGAAAGATAGAAACATTAGTTCTAAAATTAAAAGATCAAAAGTTACAGACTATGCAGCTTTAAACAAGTTAATTTTAGGCTTGGGTATTAGATGAGCCGCGACATGAGATTTCCAACAATGTGGTATGTGGTATAAGCGACCAGCAAAGATTCCGATCAGCCTGCGTATACGCGCAGTCTGATCAGAGCCTTTGCTAGTCGCTTGAATAATCTACGAGTGTTAAGCTACTGCTTGAACATCATTTGGAGTTGCTAAGCCTCAGAGGAGGCTGTACTGGCTCGTCTGAGTCTACACTTGTCAAAATGCCAAATTGTGGGAAATCACAGCGCACGGCTCACTTTGTAGCCCTTTGTATACCGGAAACCACAAAGCGAATACCCAGATAAAATGCCGCAACAAGTGTCATCATAATTTTGGAGATAACGACCTGCGACCCTCATTATATACAATGGACCATTCTGACTTTACTGTTTCAAACTTATTCGAAACTTTCATTGGTATAAAAGAGTCAAATGTTCGCATCAATAAACTCTTTGGTGCCTCAAATTCTCACCACTAGTATAAGAGTGGCAAATCATGTAAATCCTGATCGAATCATTCATTCTATCGATGTGTTTTTCATGTGCATTGTTTTCCAAGATTTGCCAGTTTGAATATCTAACACGAATACGACAGCGGGCCTCGAGGTTGTAGAACGTTTTTCATGCTCTCCTCAAATGAGCATGAACTTTTAAATGCTTATAAAAAACTAAAATGCTGATAAAAATAAATTGTTCATGCTCTTAAACTGCCAGGTGTTGTAATAGGTGTTAAAATGCCAATTGTTATCTATTAGCACGATATCTTATTAAGTGTAAAAGTCTTGCATTTATTTAAATATAATGGTTGCTATGGTAACAAAAATGGCCGAAAATAGGCTTAGAATAGAAATATAGCCATTTTAGACCAACTTTAAGGCTTTTTAAGAATTAGGTATCTGCACAGCTAAATACCAAAAATACCTTTTAATATGTTGTGTGCCGTGATATTTTGCATAATCTGTTAAAATATATGTTTTGGTATTTGCTTGTGTTCTGTGTTAATTGGACTGTCAAATGTCTAAAGTTTGCTCCAAAATAGCAAATTTCTAATTGTCAGCCTATTTTGGCGGCCATTCTTGTTACTATAGCAACGGTAAAAGTCAAATTAATACCAGATATTTACACTTGGGCTATTGTTCTAATAAACTAATGGAAAGAAAATGCTGAAAAACGAATTTTATATTTCTTTGCCTCATAGGGGGTGGGGGGGGCAAGATAACCTCTTAACGCACTTAGCTCTTTAAGATGGCGTCCAAGATGAATGTCAACAATTGAAAGTTTAAATTTATATACAAAATCAGTTATATGATCATATGTTTTAACCCAGTCAAAAACGACACTTGGGAAATATCATTGAGCAGGAGGCAATGCAGAATGCGTGGGCTGCTAATTATGAAAGGTCTCTTAACGTAGAGTTTAAGTGGAACCCGGAATACCTGTCCAGCGAACCGCCGCTAGAAGGTCCGACATTTGCATTGTGGAGATGGCCATCTCAATGATGAAGTCGGGCAAAGCCGCAGGCGCAGTGGTGGAGATGATCAGAACAGAAGGTGATACAGGTACCATCATTATCTGCAACATTGCTCTTCTTAATTGCAGCATCCGAACTGACTGGGGGCAAAGTTGCATTGTCTGTCTTTACAAGGTCAATGGTGACGCTCTGGACAGAGGCAACTATCGAGGCCTCAAGCTGGCCGAACAGGCTATGACGATGCCAGAGGATTGTCGATGACCTCATAAGTGATGTCTATTCATGACTTCCAGTTCTGCTTTGTACCAGGAAGAGGCACTAGAGATGCTATATTTGTGGTGTGGCAGCTGCAGGAAAATACCATACAGTAAACGAGTGGCCTGGACCAAGAGAAGGCTTGTAACCTTGACTCTCGGAAGGTTATCTGGTGGGCACTGAGAATGCTAGGCATTTAAAAATCGATTGTGCTGTTAGTCCAGGGCGTGTTCACCAATGCCGGAAGCAATGTCCGTATTAGCGAGGGTTACAACCAAGAGTTTGAGGTGACAGTAGGATCCATCAGTCCCCTGCTCTTTACCAGCGGGCTGGAGGCATTGCCATCCGAGTTCCACTCTGTAGTTCCCTCGTCATTGCTGACTCGATGAAACTCATGATCCCAAATGACAAGAAAATAAAATCTACACATAGTGAAGGGACGGGAGACGTTCTACCGCCGCCACACAGTCCCAGTCACCAGCTGTAGTGAAGTAAAATACGTTTTTAAAAGGGTATCCTTTGGAAGCAAAGATTGCATCAAGGAACTGAAACTAGAGTGTGCATATTTTCTGGGCCAGACTAGCTAGTTTCGGCCATTTAGCCTCATCAGTGACCCTCAAATATGTAAATATTTTTAAAGTTTCACAATGAAACCCATGATCACAAAGGACAAGAAAATAAAATATACACTATAGTGAAGGGCAGGGAGACGTTCTACCGCTGCCACACAGTCCCAGTCACCAGCTGTAGTGAAGTCAAATATGTTCTTAAAAGGGTATCCTTTGAAAGCAAAGCATGCATCAAAGAACTGAAACTAGAATGTGCATATTTTTCTGGGCCAGACTAGCTAGTTTCGGCCATTTTGGCTTCATCGGTGACCCTCTAATAGTTTTAAAGTTCCACAATGAAACCCATGATCCCAAAGGACACGAAAATAAAATCTACATTATAGTGAAGGGACGGGAGACGTTCTACCACCGTCACACAGTCCCAGTCACCAGCTGTAGTGAAGTCAAATATGTTCTTAAAAGGGTCTCCTTTGGTAGCAAAGGATGCATCAAAGAACTGAAACTAGAGTGTGCATATTTTCTGGACCAGACTAGCTAGTTTCGGCCATTTTGGCTTCATCAGTGACCCTCTAATAGTTTTAAAGTTCCACAATAAAACCCATCATCCCAAAGGACACGAAAATAAAATCTACATTATAGTGAAGGGCAGATATACGTTCTACCACCGCCACACAGTCCCAGTCACCAGCTGTTGTGAAGTCAAATATGTTCTTAAAAGGGTATTTTGGAAGCAAAGAATGCATCAAAGAACTGAAACTAGAGTGTGCATATTTTCTGGGCCAGACTAGCTAGTTTCGGCCATTTAGACCTCATTAGTGACCCTCTAATAGTTTTAAAGTTCCTGCAAAAGTTTTATAGCCTGTATTTTGTCTTCAAGCTCACCCCTTTTGCATATCAAACAAATCAAATACGCTGGCTATATATTATTAACTCTTTTTTGTTAATGCATACCATTTTTGGCTATATATTATTAACTCTTTTTTGTTAATGCATACCATTTATATGTTAAAACAATGATGACATTTTACAAAATAACATTACCAAAGAATTTTATTTAAGATTGGATGGACCTATTGACCTTTTGACCATATGTTATACGCAAGATTATGTTATGTTTACATTTTAATGTTGCTTCCTAATTGATAAATGTATGTGCAGAGCTATTTCACCTATCAGTAATAGCACATTGTCTTACAGATTAACTTTGATGGTTATCAGTTTTTTATACGTTAAAAAACGTTACTTTTTGTCCTTTCTAGTATTGCAATCATCGTGATGGGGAAGAGAGAGCTGGTTGCTTTGCTTACTTTGTCTTCCTGGTGTCTCGTGATGGTTGATTGGCTCTTCCTCGCGGTGCCATGGGGGTTGTCTGCGGTTTGTGATTGTGGTATTTCCTGATCATACTCACTTAGTAATTTTAGTTTTTGTTTATTTATGGAGGCCATATTTGGACGCCATATTGGGTTTCTCAGCTTGCCCTATATTTTCCCAATTTATGCCGGTGGTACCATATACTAGACTCATATAGCAACATTTTGGTAGATAGCAACCTTTTTTATACTTTTGTAACCACCTAACTCAAATATATTATCAAAGTGTTCCACTAATAATGCTGATTAGGCTGGTATCCTCGCAGATCGTTCAACATTTATATTGTTCACAAAGTCACATAATTATGGCATGGGCAGATTTTCTAAACGCGACTATATGACATTCTTTTGTCCACATTAAATCATTCCATATTTCTTATTTTTCAGAAAGCTTGACGATAAATGTGAATCATGAGCACGTTCATCACGTGTCCACCGGCTTATGTGAGGCTCCAGCCTCAGAGGTTCCGCTTTGGTAAGTAGAAACCATTAATCTCTGACATCATATCATTTGCAAGTACATGTTTAATGATGAGCACTATTATCTCCTGGTAGAATGCGTGCGCGATAATAGTATCCAGTGACGTAGACTAGAATAACGTACACGTTGCGGATATATAATTATTATGATTCACTCTTCCCTTATCGCATTCGAATTATCATCTTCTCACGCGAAGGTTTTGTCGGTATTTACCTTTCGACGTTAAGAAAATCGCAACCCTTCGTAGGACAAGATGGCGAATTATAGGGATTTACAAAAGACGATGGACACTTATCAGCAAATTATATACATGTATACATAAACACATGCGTTTCTTTCTTTCTGTTTGAAATATTTAAGTTGTTTTTTTATTATTAAAAGAGTTTATTAAGAGAAGCAATCAAGTCCATTTTTTAGCACGTAAAACCCTAATGTGCTTTTCTGACATATATACAAGCGATCAGAGAACGTCAAATACCAAAAAAATACAGCAGGAATTCATATATCTGTCTCCTATATTTAATCAATATTAAATATATCATAAAATGGTTCAATTCATCGTTATGAGCATCATTGATGAGCAAGTTCTTTATCGGATATGCAAGCAGTGAAGGCTTAAAAGAGCCCGTGCAAGCGCACATATTCTCATCTGTGTCTTTGCTGCTCACACCTTATACAAAGAATGGACATTGATGACGATCAAACTATAACTATTATGCATCTAAACCCACTAGATGGCTTTGCAAGTATGTTTAAGAACGGTTTTGCGCATATATGCGATAGGATATGATGGGCTAGATTTTTTATACACGCATGTTGATGTACATACACTGCAAGCAATACGCGCAAGAGATTGCAGGAGCTGCCTTCTATTGATGTTCACTTCACTTACTTACCCACATACACAACTCGAGGCCACTATTTGTCCAGTGACGAATATGTCTACCCCTTCATGGTATAGATAGTCTTCGGATCAATACAAAGGAACAGAATATAAAACTCTATCATGAGTGTGAGGGTAGAATAGAATAATTTGTCCCGAGGATCGCCGTTTGATATCACGAGGCTTGCCGAGTGATGACAAACGGTGATCCCGAGGGACGGATTTTTCTATCCTGCCCTCACACGAATAATGGATTCTTTTTCTTGCTCACCACTGTTTTTATTCATTCATTAATTTATTGATTTATTTATTTGTTTATTTACTTATTTATTTATCAATTTTAAAATAAGATTCCAGAAGTCCCTGAATACGCTAATGCTAGGTTTACACTATGTTCCCGGCAGCCACGGCAGTCACGGTAGCCAGAAACGTAGCTCGCCGTGGTATTTTTAGACATTTGTGTCTCTGTGATCAAGTTCTGTTAAGTCTCGCTACGTTTTCTCACGGTCAGTCAAGGTCTGCCGTGACAGAGGCTCGCCGGCGCGCTACGGTCTGTCACGGATGGTTCTACGTTTCTTCCCGGCCTGCCACGTTCTGTTGGGGCCTCTCACGTTTTGTTACGTTGCGATCAAGTTCTGCTACGCCCATCAAGTTCTGTCAAGGTTTTCTACGATGAAACGTGAGCGATAAATGGTGTTTGAGCCCCATATGCCCACGGTATAAAGAGGAGGTCCACAAAGCTGTTGTAATCGTTATATTATGCACCCTTAATCAAAAACATCATTACATGTAATGGCAATGTAGAAGCCGATTTCATATTTATATTATTTGCTAGGAGCGTACATCTAGCCTTTGTGGCAGCATGGAGGCCACCAGCAGCTGTATAGAAGAATGATCGTCAAACAGGAAGGTTAAAGACTGATGCAAATTGCGGACACGGTTTTTCGGAAGAACGAATTCAACAATTGGGATTTTTCTCACTTTTTATAGCAAGAGAGCTTCGCATGGAAGATGTTAACGCATTTCAAGCCTCCAAAGCTCTTCGAAACTGTTCGATGAGAGTCTTGAAACAATAACACCAGCCATTGGTATCAGCATTAACCCTTTGTACTCTAGTGACTCATTTATGAGTATATTTTTTAAAAAAAAAACACAGATGATTCTAATGAAATAGCGCACAATGCAGCATTTAATCGATGTCTACACTGACTGATCTTCAGAAAAATAAATGCAATATTCTGCCACGGGAAATTATAACCTACGTGTTGTCTCAATAATACAATGAAACTACCCAGGTCCATTCAGTAATGATTATTTCTACCCTTGTCACTACTTTCCTCCTCAGATACATCTATCTGAGATTCTTAGACTCCATAGTCAGGTTCGAGCTGTGGGGTCGGGTTAAGACAACGTGGCAGATCGCAACAGAACTTGATAGACATTGACAGACCTTGTGTTGCCGTCGCGTAACAAGCCGTCCCGCTACGGACATACTCCAAGTTGTGTTAAGGTATGTTACGTTCCGTCACGTTTTGTTGCGTTCTCCCCGTTCTACTACGGCACATTTAAGTAGGTCAATCCCGCCGTGGCTGCCGTGGCAAATTTTTTGACTGTTTAAAAATCTGTCCCGGCGATCACGGCAACCACGGCGAGCTACGTTTGTCGACCCCGTTCCCCTACGTTGTGTTACGGTCACCCCGTTTCGTCCACGGTGGCCTAAATCGTGACTGCCGTGGCCGCCGGGGACATAGTGTAAACGTAGCATAAGATGTAATTCACATGATGACGTTACTTGACGTCCTGGGTTAGATAGCATGGGTAAATTAAGATTTTCCATCCCTGGGTAAAATCTCAGATATCCTTAACATAATAGCAGTTGAAAGGTTACACCAAGATAAGTGGTAGCTGATTGACTGCCACCTTATTTGGTGTAAAGTTACATATACTTTAACATTGTATTGGAACAGAATTACAGTCTGGTTCCGACCTATTGTCGTTACAGGAAGTGTGCTAAGACACATATCACCGGGAAGAATTGTGTTGGAAGTGCGGTCAACTTTGTTGGATGGGACGACCTTATAAAGAATTTTGACAGCTTCACACCACCAAAAGGTGATTCCCAATTTAACTCATGGTTGTTACTTAAAGATTCTGATCTCTGACCTCCCTCTTTATTTATTAAACTTAATCTGGTCAGTTTGGGAGTAAAACTTTTCAAGGTAAGGGCATGTACTGCAAATCATAACAACGTTAAAGTAATGCTTTATTCTCTGTCGTTTGATACTTATCATATGTATCTATTCAGTGTAACAGAAAAATAAACCTACTGACCCAAATTATAGATGATGTGGTAGTTTGATTTCAAAATTTATCAACTTTTAACATGTTTCAAGTCCTATTTTCAGCCCATTTCGTTAAAATAATTTCCCATTATAAAAAGATTGGCTATAACAGTAATGTATTGCAACAGACTGCATGCTTGGTGGTCAACCCAGTCACGGCTGGCAACTTTGCTTTCCTCTTTAATTGCAAGCCGGTGGGTCGGACTTCAGACTCTATGATGGTTCCGACTAAAAGACTTATCTATTGATGATATGGTAGGGGCCTGATGCATTGGTTGTTTGTCGGGACCACCGGGCTCTACCTGTTGTACTTCTTTTGCTCCCGTATTCAGTTTTATTTACTGTTGAGTCATTATCTTTGCTTTATCTCCTTGTTATATCTTGATTTGTATGTTTTAGGAGATGATGCATTGATAAGTTAGGGGTCTTACATGCAAACCAAATATCTATGTGTCTTGATCCACATCTGAATTAAGGGTGAGGTTGGCGCCGTTAAACAGGTTAAAGCCCTCCAGTAAAATATTTTACTGACCGTTCCAAGGCGGTACTTCTTTTGTGGATCGTTTACGTTTTTTTTTCTGTCTTGTGTTTGCCATGCCTTTGTACGCATCTGATTATATGTGCTTTGTGGTCACCTGCTGGAAAAGGGCTGACCTTTTTGCTCTCGTTTGTGCTGTCTAACTGTGAATTTATCACTTTTCCATTGGTATCCTGGTTCAGGTGTGGTACTTGATTGTATCAATTCCTGATCTTTGCACCCTTACTTTACTTACTTTGCACCCTTTTATTATTTACCCCACCCACATTAATATTAATACAATTTTAATTAAAAACTTAAAATATTAGCCTAATTTGCGTTAGCAGTACTGCTTACACAAATAAACTCTCAGACATATAAAGTCCTTTTTTTCAAATGCAAGATTCTGTTTTCATGGCAATACAATCCTCATGTATTTGAACATGTTTCGAATTTTGACGTATATATGCATACCAAGGTCACGTTCTGCGCTATAAGATCGCTCCTTTTCCCACTCTGCATCAAACTTATGGAACTCCTTACCACAGGATATACGAACAAAAAGTTCTTTAAACGCATTTAAAACATGCATAAGAGACTATATTTGAATGCACTGTAATCGTCAGGTTTGATAACGCAACCCATTTAGCTGGCACAACCAAATACTCTCTGTTGTGATAGCGCACTCATCATAGACGTCGATGTATAGTCGTCCCGATAGAGCAATGTGAGAAACAATGCCTTAATCGACATGAGCCAGTGCATGAAATTACCAGCAATGTGGTATGTGCGACCAGCAAAGCCCTAGATCAGCCTGCGCATACGAGCCTTGGCTTGTCGCTCGAATATCCTATGAGTATTAAGCTTCTGGCTGAAACCCATTTGGTGTTTCTGGGCCTGAAAGGGGGCTACGCAGGCTCGTCTGGGTCTGCGCCTGTCAAGGTGCCACTTTATTTGAGGTTACGTGTCACGGCTCATATTATCTTAGTATAGCTATATATGCAAGCTTACAAGAAGTATTACCTACTAGTAGCAAGAAATCACGATTATAAAATCCCTAGCATTCAAGAGAAAAAACACTCCTTCTGTTTTTCGTCCAAGCTTGCATGAGCGCTCTGATGGTTAAGGCACCTGTAGCACGGATTGTACTGACTGAACTTACTGTCATGTCTTCTTTTAGAATAAATAGCGCACTTGTCCCGTGCAAAAGCTCGTACGATTAATCTGATGCACGGATATGTACTGGCGTCTAGACGACGTATAGGTAAATAATCCTCAGCTCCAGATAAAGTGGACACAGATCACTATCGATAGGTATATCAATCTGAGACCCCTATTTACGATAGTCTTCCCGTCAAATTATCTTTAAATGATTGTAAATAATCAAAACAAAAACAAACTCAAGAAAACGAATGTTATAAAAACAACGATGTGCAATAACTACTTTTCATTCATTTCCAGTTTAATGCTTTTAGAGATTTTATTCTTAGTTACATGTCTTAGAATCTTATACGTCGGAAATATGTTTTATAGCATCCTCACCTCATAAGCTGTGCCATTTGCACATGTGCATAATGTTTAAAGTTTAATATGTACCATTGTTTTGTGTGTTTGTATGTTTATAAAGGGCCACTTGGTAGACTGGCTATACTAGCTAAAAGTGCAACCCTCTGAAAATATTGTATAAATAAAAATAAATAAATAAAGTATACAATCAGTGTTCACCTAAACATTGACAAACCAAGTATAATAAAATGAAAGCATAATATGTGTTACATGTATTCAAATAAATGTCAAATAGCCAAATTAGCCTAAATTGCTTTAGCAGTACTGCTTACACAAATAAAACCCTCAGACATATAAAGTTCTTTTTTTTTTCAAATGCACGATTCTGTTTCCATGGCAATACAATCCTCATGTATTTAAAAATGTTTCGAATTTTGACGTCTTTTGTTGCTAGGCAACGTATATATTAATTAAATTGTAATTAAGGTGAACAACATTCCTTAAAAGTGTTTTTTTAAATTGTCATTTTTTAATTTTAAAAAAAAATGCTTTTTTTCGCACAATATTTTGATTTTGGTAGTTTAAAATATTATATAGGCAATAAATTTGAATAAAATCGGACATTAGGTTCGATTTTTATAGCACTCTGAACAAACAAATCCATTTTTACCCTAAAAAGACAACCAGTTTTAACTCGAGTTTTGAATATCCGAGGGTGTTCCTATCCAACAGTGAGTTTGAGAACATCATTACAATTGATTTTAATTTGAAAGGTCCTAGTTTGGTATTGATTTACAAAATCAGATTTATCAAAGAAAATGAAGTATAAATTTTTGGGCAAAATGTGTGATCTTTTCATACTATTTATAGAAAAAAAAGTTTTAGTAATTATTGCTATTCAACCTCGCCAATACTTCTATCGATGCAATTTTAGGATAAAATCTTTGGCTATTCCCACATATTGTTTTAAAACGTACACATTACGATTTTAATGTAAATTTGGAAAATGAAGTACTTGACCCTTTAATACTTTGTGGAGTTATGATGTTTGTTAACTATAAAGTTATATATTATGTTATTTTACATCTGCAGGTCTAACAATACCCGTTGGACGAAGCACAGCTCACAAGTATCTATTGGTGGAGGTGCATTTTAGCACCATTGTGAAAGGTTACATTTAATATATATTACTTTGAGTCTTAACAAATTCAGTTATTTGCTACCTCAAGAATCTTAAAAATACTTCTTCCATGCATTGATATTTGCAAGGTTTCGATCAAGTGGTATGAGCACGAGCTGCTAGGTCGAGTGTTAAATGGACCAACATCGACGTGATCGTTATTTTATACTTTTACCTGTTTCCAACCGAAATCGCAGCTAAAACGTCAGTAAAAGAGCATTAATTGCATGTTTTCGTTTTTAGTACATTGGATCTAAACACAATGCCGGCAGCTACTTGTCTGTACAACGTTTCCGTAAATAAGATAATCGGCGTAAATCTATAAATAGGTTTTTATTACTTATCTACGTGTCAGTAATCTGAGAACCTACATATGGACCCTGAGTCAATATGACGTGTACAGTTTTAAAAAGAATGAGTTGTATCTATAATACACATCTTTGGTGAATTGTGTCATCTTTATTTTTTGTCTTTTGTGTTGATTTTGAGGGAAACCTTAGACCTAATATGGAAATAATAATTGTTAAAACCTGACACAGTTAGTTGCAATGATATGACAAGACAATTACTTTTTTTTATTCCAGGTTGCTAGCCGTTACTAACATCAGTAGGCCATTGAATAATTTTCACAAATCCATTCATGATTTTATCCCTTTGTATACTCACGGGTAGGGAAATGCATAGACAGAACCGTGGACTCCGATAAGGAAATCTTATGAGGCTCTTAAATTTCAGGTTTTGTATATGGAGGCTGAAAAAAACGCTTAAAACCGTAAGTTTTCCATTACAATGCTTTTATGGTGTTAAATAGCGAGAAAACGAGAATGTGGTGCTTTTTGTTGAACTTCTTATCTAAGCTGATGCGAGCTGCAAATTGTTTATGGTTTTGTCTGAACTCTCGATCTTTGTCGTGAGGTAAATTAAGGTCAATATATATTTTATTTGTTCTCGAAATTCCTATTGTTTTTTTCCAATTCTTGTTTTTTGTAAATGTAGAATGATCAGGCAATCAAAAACACATTTCAAATCATTAAACACTTACAATAGAGTTGTCCGGGTTCGCCGCATACGAATACGTATACGTAAAAGGAAAGGTATAACAACACCGTATTGAAACATGTACGCGATAGGTGAAGATGGGTATTAATGATATGTTGCAGAAAAAGTTTAAACTTTCAAAAGCTAATACTGTATAGCGTCTCAATCTTTGATATACAAAAGTGATGCACACTCATATGCAGCGTGTACTTAATTTTTCTGTGTATACGCTGTACGCTCCAGTTAACGATTTTTCAGTCATGTGGGGACGATTTTCTGTCCTCTTGTATTTGAACAGTACTAAGAAGCAAATAGAGTAAAACATGAAACAGCGACTCAGGTGAGTCTGGAGCTAGCAACCCTTGGATCCCCTGCCTTATACTGAAGAAACTGAGCCACTTCGCCCCGCGTGCAGCGTGTCTATTAGATATATGATATATCCCATACAGCTAAAATGCTTCATAAACGCCTCTTTAGGCAGATAAAGGTATGCTAAACAAGCAAATTCGATAGCGAATTGATATTCCTGGCCAAAATAATGAAATTTAGGCAATAACTCCTGTTCTTATGAATATTCACGTAAGTGGAATGAGTATTCATGTGTATCGCCCGAAATTCATTGATATTTAGGCAATCAGCGGTAATAACTTCTCTACACCCAATGACATCCTTATAAATCTTCGCATGCATCATCACACAATTGCCATATATAAATTTCATGAAAATCCTTCTATTGCTTGCTAATCAATGACTGAAGACTGGAAAAAACATTGACATTCTGAAAGCCAAAGGGCAATAACTCATATATTGCCTAGGAAATCATGACAAAACTTCATGTGCAATATAGTATAGTCACATATACTCAGAATAAAATCCATGAAATTTGATCAATTGCTTACTTAAACCGCGGTTACATTGATCCCACCGACAGTCTGCGGACTGTCAGTGATGCGAAGTGGCCGACAGTAGACTATCAGTAAGGTGATTTTGTATCCAATTTTAGCTGCATTTTAGGGTCACCCGAGACAAAAATTATAACTGACCAGTTTGTTTTTTTTCGATCGGCCAACTGTCTTTGGGACTTGGCAAACAGTTTGGATTCGACCGACGGTCTGTCGACTATGGGCCGATCATCGGTCAACGGTCGTCTGACGCTCTGCAACTTCTATTTTTAAAATGAGTCACTCACACCTGGCTGACTGTCAGCCGATCATCGGGCGACAGTCGGACGAGTGACAGCAGATAATATTTATTATCTACCGATAGTCTGCAGACAGTCACCCGATTCTTGTCACTTATAAGCCCGTCCCAGATTTTTATTGCAATCATGTACATGTATAACTTATTTTGAACTTTTTGATTCTCTTAATGTTTTTTCTTTAGGCGGAAAGAACAAACTGTAAATTTCGCTAAGTACTTAATGCAAAACGCGCATGGATACTGAAGCCAAGTCATATTATAGTTTGATCAGTCGGGGGACAGTCAGCCAATTGTCAGCCGACGATTGGCGGATAGTCGGGCGTTGGTCGGCCGATGCAAAAAACTTTGTGTTTGATAAAATAAATCAAGCAAGGTTTGTTTTGGTAGTAACTGCTAGAGTGATGTTATTGTTTGTTGTTGCTCACAAAGTGTGAAGGTTTTGTGTTTGACCAGGTTTTGTGATGTTATTGTCTGTTGTTGCTCACAAAATGTGATGGTTTAGTGCTTTGACTTAGTTTCGTGATGTTATTGTTTTTGGTTGCTCACAAAGTGTGATGAGTTAGTGTTTGACCTTTTTTGTGATGTTATTGTTTGCTGTTGCTCACAAAGTGTGATGATTTTGTGCTTTGACCTTGCTTTGTGATGTTTTATGTCTGTCGTTGCTCAGAAAGTGTGACGGTTTAGTGTTTTGACATGATTTTGTGATGTCATTGTTTATTGTTGCTCACAAAGTGTGACGGTTTAGTTTTTTGACCTGATTTTGTTATGTTATTGTTTGTTTTTGCTCACAAAGTGTGATGGTTTAGTGCGCTGACACGATTTTGTGATGCTATTGTTTTTTGTTGCTCACAAAGTGTGATGGTTTAGTGTTTTGACCTGACTTTTGGGACGCTATTGTTTGTGAATGCTCACAAAGTGTGATGGTTTTGCGTTTTGACCTTGTTTTGTGACGTTATTGTTTGTGTTGTTGCTCACAAAGTGTGATGATAAAAATTTTGACCTTATTTTGTGATGTTATTTTTTGTTGTTGCTCAGAAAATGTGATGGTTTAGTGTTTTGACATGATTTTGTGATGTTATGGTTTGTTGTTGCTCACAAATTGTGATTGTTTAGTGTTTGTTCTTGTTTTGTGATGTTATTGTTTGTTGTTGCGCACAAAGTGTGATGGTTAAGTGCTTTGACCTGATTTTGTGATGCTATTGTTTGTTGTAGCTCACAAAGTGTGATGGTTTAGTGTTTTGACCTGATTTTGTGACGCTATTGTTTGTGATGGCTCACAAAGTGTGATGGTTTTGTGTTTTGACCTTGTTTTGTGACGTTTTTGTTTGTTGTTGCTCACAAAGTGTATTGGTTTTCTGTTTGACCTGATTTTTTGATGTTATGTTTGTTGTTGCTCAAAGTGTGATGGTAAAATATTTGACCTTATTTTGTGATGTTATATTTTTGTTGTTGCTCATAAAATGCGATGGTTTTGTGTTTTGACATGATTTTATGATGTTATAGTCTGTTGTTGCTCACAAAGTGTGATGGTTTAATGTTTGAACATGTTTTGTGATGTTATTGTTTCTTGTTGCTCATAAGGTGAAGGTTTGGTGTTTTGCCTCATTTTGTGATGTTGTTGCTTGTTGTTGCTCAGAAAATGTGATGGTTTAGTGTTTTGACATGAATTTGTGATGTCATAGTTTGTTGCAAGTGTGATGGTTTAGTTTTTTTTACTTGACTTTGTGATGTTATTATTTGTTGTTGCTCACAATTGGTGATGGTTTAGTGTTTTGACTTGATTTTGTGATGTTATTGCTTGTTGTTGGTCACAAATCGTGATTGTTTAGTGTTTGTTCTTGTTTTGTGACCTTATTGTTTGTTGTTGCGCACAAAGTGTGATGGTTTAATGTTTTGACCGGATTTTGTGATGTTATTGTTTGTTGTTGCTCACAAACTGTGATGGTTTAGTGTTTTGACCTGATCTTTTGATGTTATTGTTTGTTGTTACTCACAAAGTATGATGGTTTAGTGGTTTGACCTTGTTTTGTGATGTTATAGTTTGTAGTTGCTCACAAAGTGTAAGTGTTTTGTGTTTTGACCTTGTTTTGCGATGTTATTGTTTGTTGTTGCTCACAAAGTGTGATGGTTAGTGTTTTGACCTTTTGTGATGTGATTATTTGTTGTTGCTTACAAAGTGTGATGGTTAGTGTTTTGTCCTTCTTTTGTGATGTTATTGTTTGCTGTTGCCTACAAAGTGTGCTGGTTAAGTGTTTTTAACTTGTTGTTGGATGTTTTTGTTTGGTTTTGCTCAAAGAATGTGATGGTTTTGTGTTTTGACCTTGTTTTGTGACGTTATAATAGGTTGTTCCTCACAAAGTGTGATGGTTTATTGTTTTGACCTGATTTTGTGATGTTATTGTTTGTTGTTGCTCACAAAGTGTGATGGTTTAGTGGTTTGACCTTGTTTTGTGATGTTATTGTTTGTTGTTGCGCACAAACCCTGACACAACTATATGTGCATAACGGCACGTGGTCATATATACTTAGTATAAGTCTTTCTCTCTCTCTCTCTCTCTCTCTCTCTCTCTCTCTCTCTCTCTCTCAACAAGGATGCTTTGCTCTCCTGTATTCCATGTAAAAAGAATTGATATCGACAGTATTATATGTATTATATGATTTTATGATATATACTGCACTGCTCAACGTCCTCATTAGCTCCGTACTACTTCCACTATGGTGATATCACTTAAACGTTTACCTATCCGTATTTGTATGCTTATGCCGCTTATACCGGACATCTCTAATTATAGCGTTTGAAGAGACAAATACATAAATGATAAAAGCAAATTTTATAGATTAACCCTTATACAGTTTTCAGCTATCATCAGCTTGGGTGAGAAGTTGAAAGACCAGAGTGGAGCACTGCACTCTCCTTTCTTAACTATTTTACACTATTAAAGAAATATTTTACACTGAATGGAAAACGTACGTTTTAGGCCATTCTTTCAGTCTCCATATACAGAACCGGAAAGAGCATCTTAAGATTTCCTTATCAGAACCGACGGCTCTCTATATGTAGTTTCCTTCTCGTGATACTGGTGACTCCTAAATGCGTACTTCAACAAACAGTGGAGACACAGATGTTATACCGCTTAATACGACATATTATCAAGGTCTACACTATTTGTTAAGACAAAAACGATATAAAGAGAAAACAAATACAATTGAATTTCAAATGTATAATCTGTATCCCCTCAATATATAAGAGGGGTGATCAGAAAGTTCCCGGAAAAGTGCTATTAAATCCCATCGCTTTTATAGATTGCAATGAAAATTCATAGATATAAACTACCATTCATGGCAAGTTTACTGAAATTAACATTTAGAAAATGTGACGTCAGACGTATGAGCACGAGGCGCTGCTGTGACGTCACTTCACTGCAACCGGCCCATATGTACCCATGGGTTGCTTCTTGGTGCTAAAATTTGCAGTTGTGTTTGAATTGATTGATATTTTAACGGAAAGTAATGTTCCCTCATTCTTTGAACATAATATGAGGTTTTTATAATATTCCGCTGCTAACATCAAACATGTTGTAACCGATCAACCGCATATATTTGGCAGCATTATTTGCTGTTATTCCAGCTCTATTGATCAAATGATGTAGAAATGGCGACTATTTTCCGCAAACTTTCTGATCATCCCTCGTATATATACAATGAACCATTCGAGATGTATTGTATCGAAACAAAAAATAAATCATTCTAATTTACAGATCCAACGGTTAGCTCTGCAAATGTTTCCTTGAAGCTAAAACCTCAACCGTAAGTAATACGTCATACTAGATTTATAAGCTCTCCAGTGAATTCCTGTACTGACCGTTCTAAGAAGGTGCTTCTTTTGTGGGTCCTTTTTTGTTATTTTTTTCACGTTTGGTTTTATTGTACGAGTACTGTCTTGTCTGTTCCTTGCAGCCTTGTGATCACCTGCTGTGAAAGATCAGACCTATGGGTCTCTCGTGTGTGATGCTTCCTCGTGTTTTTATTACTTTCACATATGGTGTCTCTGGTCAGGTCTGGTACTTTATTGTATCGATTCCTGATATTTGGCTTCTTCGTTTCTTCATACAATCTGATGATATGCTCACATAGATATATATTATTCTTATGATGTCTTTAAACCAAACTAATCAATCCTTTCAAAGGCTCTTATTTTCTTCTGCTATGTTGGAGTCAGCATAAATTAAAAGTTGGAATGTTAGCATAAGATAAGATGGTAGCGGTTCGTATTGCGGATGGTATTGATTCATAGAAGCAATATCAATATCTACGACTGATGTGAGTATATATATCATACCAGTGACTACTGATAGCGTTGATAAGTGGTCTTCCTGGCACAGTGTTCACAATAAGACTTATCTTGAGGAGGTTTGTTCACAAATTAAAAGTATTCTGTGTGGATAGCATTAATTGCATGTACCAGAGAAGCTGATACATGACGGAACATATTTTTCTGAAAGTGAACATTAAAGACACATATCAGCCTGTGCGCCCGCGCAGCCTCATAAGCAATTCTGTTGTTGTTTTCTGGAAGCCACAATATCTGTAAATTACGCATTAAAAGCTTTAGATTCTATGTAGTTATTTAGCTTTGAAGTTTGGTGTAAGGTTTACCTTGCTGAAAACTAATTAAACACATGGTCTCGTAATGATACTCTAATTGTCAAAATTCTTATCAAACAGTTTTCTGACTCCCGCTATGACATAAGATAAACCAACTCTGCAGTATCTGCCCAGAAGTCTGTAAACTAAGCCCAAAAAAACATTTCAAGCTAGTTGAGTCATTATTTCAAAGTAAATTCACATTTATGAGGAGTGCGGTTAAATCTTAAAGTGAGGGATAAGGGTATATTATTATATGTGTTATATCATGTAATTGTGCGTATCATCTCACGTACATCTGAGGGCACCAGACCACATTTTACAGTTCAAGGCCAACAAACTGTAGACTTATGGGATAGAACGTGCTGGCACACCTTTGGTTTCCAGGACAAGTGCATTATTCATGGAAACTTCTCATGCAGTGTGTACAATTTTATATGATAATCACAAAAACACATCTGAAAATGTAATGAATTGTGACAAGCATGCATAGAATACAACACGTATATCTAATATACATTGTAGTGGTAATAAAGCGCTGGTACATAAAAAAAAAAGTAAAACACATTACCTATTTGACCAATTAAGAAATGTGTTGATGCCATTTTAAATGGTATTTCGTACATATTTTATGTAATTAATCATAAAAAACACATTTATTGGTACGCATTTAGAAAGGAAATACCATACATCATAATCACAGATCGCCTCATACAAATGGATGTTTAGGTAGGAGAAACAAAGTAAGTAAGAAAGCAAAGATTAGGAATAAATACAATCAAGTACCACACCTGACGCAGGACACCACACTGGAAAGTGACAAAACATAATAAAACATCACACACAAGAGAACCAAAAGGTTAGCCCCTTTTTCCAACAGGTGATCCCAAGGATGCAATAAACAGACTAGAAAGCATGAAAACACGAAACATAAATAACAAAAATGATCCACAAAAGAAGCTTCGCCTTTGAATGGTCAATCAAAATATTTTTACTGTAGGGCTTAAGAACATTTTCTTGTACTTCAACAACTGCAGAATCTAGGGCGAAGATTTGGTACCAGTAAAATGCATTTAAGCCTCCCAGTGGCTTAGGCTGCTGTCCGTTCTAAGGTGGTGGGAGTCTGGGGAAGAGAGAGCTGGTTGCTTTGCTTAGTTTGTCTTCCTGGTGTCTCGTGGTGGTTGGACAGCTCTTCCTCGCGGTGCAAGGGGGTTGCTTGCAGTTTGTGATTGTGGTATTTCCTGATCATACTCACTTACTATTTTTCAAACAGGTTTCATGGCGCCAATCTCAACCTTAGTTCAGATGTGGATCAAGAAACATAGATGTTTGGTTTGCATGAAAGAGCCCTAACTTATCCATGAATTATCCTCTAGAACATATAATTCAAGATATAAAAAGAGATAAAGCAAAGATAAGGTCTCAACAGTACAAAACAACTGAATACCAGAACAAAAGACATCCAACAGTTAAACCCTGGTGGGCCTGACAACAGCCAAAGCATCAAGCCCCAATCATCTTATCTATAGAGAAGTCTTTAAGTCGGAACCCTCATAGAGTCCGACGTCCAACCCACCATCGTGCAATTAAAGAGCTGTCTGTTGCAATACATTAATATTATAGCAAATCTTTTTATAATGAGAATTAATTTTAATAAACTGCGCTGAAAAATTATTAGAGTCAACAATCTTCAACCTATACATTAAATCACCATAGAACTCATGGTCTGAAAGTCCTTGGCACTAGAGAGATTTAAGTCCAACATGGAATTTAAATATTAAATTATAATATCGATGATAAAATTTAGAAAAGGCTGAACATTTCTTGTACTTCAACAACAGCAGAATCTAGGGCCAAGATTTGGTACCAGTAAAATGCATTTAAGCCTCCCCCCCCCCCCCGGTAGCTTAGGCTGCTGTCCATTCTAAGGCGGTCGTTCTGTTGTTGTTGACTTTTTGTGTATTGTTACTCCCATTGTGGGAGTCTGTAATTGATCTATGTTTTGCTGTACGTTACTTTATGTCCATTCTAGTATTGCAATCATCTTGAAGGGGAAGAGAGAGCTGATTGCTTTGCTTAATTTGTCTTCCTGGTGTCTCAAAATGGTTTAGCGGCTCTTCCTCGCGGTGCCACGGGGTTGTCTGCAGTTTGTGATTGTGGTATTTCCTGATCATACTCACTAACTATTCTTTATGACAGCTCTGACGCAAAGCTTTAATCGGTGGGTTGGTGTCAGATGCTTATCTGTAGCTGGACCCACCGTGGCTCAACTTGAGTTTTTTTTAGCTCTGACTATCTGTGAGTCATGAGCCCTTTTCTTTGTTTCATCTTGGTGTGATAATTTGATTAGATTGTTTCTCCATGATGATACATTGCATTAGTTAGAAGGTTTCCATGCGAGCTGAACATTTCTTGTACTTCAACAACAGCAGAAACTAGGGCGAAGATTTGGTACCAGTAAAATGCATTTAAGCCGCCATGGCTTAGGCTGCTGTCCCTTCTAAGGCGGTGGTTCTGTTGTTGTGGACTTTTTGTTTATTGTTACCCCCATTGTGGGAGTCTGTAATTGTTCTATGTTTTGTTGTACGTTACTTTATTTCCATTCTAGTATTGCAATCATCTTGATAGGGAAGAGAGAGGTGGTTGCTTTGCTTAATTTGTCTTCCTGATGTCTCGTATTGGTTGAGCGGCTCTTCCTCACGATGCCAAGGGGTTGTCTGCGGTTTGTGATTGTGGTATTTCCTGATCATACTCACTTACTATTTTTGGAATGTTTATATTACCCATACCCGTCTTTAAGAAGTTTCTGAGTTAACAATTTATTGCGAGTGTTGAAGTCAGCAACAGGGCTAGATGGTCTAGCAAATCGGATATGTTGAGAAATATATACTCCATAGGACAAGGTAAGTAAGGGTGCAAAGCTCAGGAATCGATACAACCAAGAACAACACCTGACCCAGGATACCAAGTGGAAAGATAATTTCTTTCATCTGGTTTGAAACAATATGATTTAACAATGTAAAGTGATAATTATGTATATACTAAGAAATATTGAATTTCTAAGTGGTTGACAAAGTAATATGGTCAAAAAATATCAGACCACTATCTACCATCTGATAAGGAATTAATTCTTCTGGAGAACGAAACTTATTGAAAAATTCAAATCGAAGGTAATTGAATTGGTACATGTAGTTGGTAACTTTGGCCTGGCATGGATAATGGTAGTGCTGCATAAAAATCCGGACCAGTCCCCAGCATTACCATAAGGTCGTATCTCTAGTTTTTTCCTCTTTTCTTGGGATAATTATATCAGTAAAAAAACTGGTTCAAACGGCATTTGGTCATATGAATGACAATATTAGTAGCACTAAAATGAGAATATTAATTTTGAGATTTATAATATTGCTTCAGTTGTAACACATTGAAATCAAATCTTTGATTGCGTTTTTCTCAAATATAGAAAATGCTGTTATAGCATTTGAAATTAAAGCAGAACAGTATCTGCCATCGGGCTAAGTGTTAAATAGTTCGACAAAGAGTTTCAGAATATATCGCTTTAAAAGAAAAACATCAATATCAACGCAACCTGATTGCAACAGCTAACCTGGTATTTCGAAGGGGAGTTATCATCGTCATCCAGCCTTTGGCTGTGCCTACTATGGCTCAACTTGGGGTTTTCTTTAGCGCTAACTGTCTGTGAGTTGAGTACATTTGTCTTCGTTTCATCACAGTTTTTAATTGGTTTGATTAATTCACCGCGATGATACATTGAATTTGTTATAAAACCTCCACGCCATCTAAACACATTTTGTATTTATATTAGGGCAAATATTATGGTCAATATTTGGCCAGTAAAATTAATTTAAAGCCCACAGTCGCTACTACTGTTGTCAATTCGTTGTTTATTGCTGCTCCAATTGTTTTGTAAGGTTTAGTGTATGCTATTCATTTTGTTGTGCATTACTTAATGTCCTTTCTAGTTGTGAAATCATCTCGCTGGGGAATAGGGAAGTAGGTGCTGTACTTTTATGGCCTTTTGATATAATGTTACTGTTGATGGTCTGTTTCTCTTCCTCGTGATGCCGTGTGCTGGTCTGTAGCGTGTGAATGTGGCATTTTCTGGTCATACTCACTTATTTTTGTTATGTTCTGATAATACTCTGATAATACTCTGATTAAAGAATCTGATCATTACAGAGAGGAACAGTTCTACCAGTCCTACCTATTATTAAATGCTGGATTCATTCCTGCCAACAAAAGTAAAGGTAAATATATCTTTAGTAATATTGTTTCATGCTAATCCCTAGGTAGCGCTGTTCAATCCGCGTCTGGCTAAAAATCAGATGGTCGCCTGCTCAGTTCTCCACTCAGGTTAAACGCTTGAATAGGGATGCTGTAAGTTACTAATTATTGTGTGTGCATTTACTCTAGGTATGACAAGATGTTGAAAAGTTTTTTTATCTGTAGGCATTTTAGTTTTTATGAGTTATTGAAATGTCATGCATAAATGAGTTGAACATGAAACATATTTTACAACCTCGGGCCTGGTTTATCTAACCAGGTAATCGCGTTGAAATAGACGCGCCTATACAAGGTATTATCAGGTAAATTGACCATCCGGACATTGCCATAGTTGTTGATGGAGATATTTAAACACACAAGCTCATTGTTTTAGGAGCATGTTTATCCCGGGATGGTTACTATTTTTTATAGTTTGTTATACATTTAAATGTATTTGAAAGTGTTTATGTCTCACATTTTACAAGACAGTTCCGGCTACAATAAATCTTCAAGAACAGGATTACATCATAGTGGAATGTTTACATATATTTTTGAGCAGGCGTCTTTAATTTGATACGTTGTGGTAACGTCGTTAAAGGCCCTGTCACACTATAACGTTTTAGCCAACGTATGCCGACGTATGAAATATATATCTAGTACGCTGGCATACGCTGAAAATTAAAAAAAAATCAGAGGAAGCCTCTCTCTGAACTTATGCAAAGCGTATGCTAAACGAGCATAGAACGTATGTCTAACTTATGAGTAACTTATTCATAACTTATTCCCGACGTAACATAACTTATACTTGTATCAGCGTATAAAAGCGTAAGCCGAGCGTATCACCAGCGTTCTTGAAACTTATGCACAACGAACGTCTAACGTATGCTGAATTGTACATATAACGTACGTTAACGTATGCATAGCTTACATGTAGCGTACTTCTAACTTATGTCAAACGTATGAAACAGTACAAAATTGTGGGACCATTTTGTCATATGACAACGTATACCAACGTACTGTAGCGTGTTCGTAACGTATTGATAACGTATCTCTAACTTATTAAACGTACACCAACGTACTTGGTGAATTTTCATACGTTGGTGCTGACGTACCTTAACGTAAGCATAACTTACCCGTTGCGTAGATCTAACGTATGCCTAACGTATAAGCAATACGTCGGCATACGCTGAGGATTTTTTATGCAAGCACAAAATTTTCGGATCTATTCGCCGTATGACAACGTATACCAACGTACACTAGCGTGTTCGTAACGGGTTTAAAAGTTATCTCTAACGTATTCAGCGTACACCAACGTACTTGCTTAATTTCTCATACGTCCGCATACGTTGGTGCTAACGTACCTAAACGTATGCATAACTTACCTGCTGCGTACATCCAGCGTATGCCTAGCGTATAGAAACAGTACGTTCGCATACGCTGTAATTTTTTATGGATGCACAAAATGTTGGACCTCTTGGCCGTATGTCAACGTACACAAACGTACTATAGCGTATTGGTAACGTGTTTAAAACTTATTTCTAACGTATTCAGCGTATACCAACGTACTTGCTGAATTTTTCATACGTCGGCATACGTTGGTGCTATACGTCGTAGTGTGACAGGGCCTTTAGGCCCTGTCACACTATAACGTTTTAGCCAACGTATGCCGACGTATGAAATATATATCTAGTACTCTGGCATACGCTGAATCTAATTAAAAAATCAGAGGAAGCCTCTCTCTGAACTTATGCAAAGCATACGCGAAACGAACATAGAACGTATGTCTAACTTATGAGCAATTTATTCATAACTTATTCCTGACGTAACATGACTTATACTTGTATTAACGTAAAAAAGCGCATGCCCAGTGTATCACTAGCGTTCTTGACTTATGAGAAACGTATGCACAACGAACGTCTAACGTATGCTGAATTGTACATGTAACGTACGTTAACGTATGCAAAACTTACATGTAGCGTACATCTAACTTATGTCAAACGAATAAAATAGTACAACATTTTGGGACCACTCTGTCATGTGATAACGTATACCAACGTACTGTAGCGTATTCGTAACGTATTGAAAGCGTATCTCTAACTTATTCAGCGTACTCCAACGTACTTAGTGTGATTTTCATACGTCTTCATACGTTGGTGCTAACGTATGCATAACTTACCCGTTGCATACATCTAACTTATGCCTAACGTATAAGCAATACGTTGGCATACGCTGAAGATTTTTATGCAGGTACAAAATTTTGGGATCTATTCGCCGAATGACAACGTATACCAACGTACAGTAGCGTGTTCGTTACGTGTTCAAAACTTATCTCTAACGTACTCGGTGTACACCAACGTACTTGCTTAATTGCTCATACGTCCGCATACGTTGGTGCTAACGTACCCTAACGTATGAATAACTTACCTGCTGCGTACATCTAGCGTATATCTAACGTATAGAAGCAGTAAGTTCGCATACGCTGTAATTTTTTATGGATGCACAAAATGTTGGACACCTTGGCCGTATGTCAACGTATACCACCGTACTATAGCGTATTCGTAACGTGTTTAAAACTTATTTCTAACGTACTCAGCGTTTTTCAACGTACTTGCTGAATTTTTCATACGTCGGCATACGTTGGTGATATACGTCGTAGTGTAACAGTGCCTTTAGCATTGCAAATAAGCAACTAATTGCTCCTATGTTTGAGTCTAAAATCTACATTTGTTTCCATTTAAATACAGAAAAGACCGAAGTGTATTGGAAGTATAATGTATTTTTGCAAATGCACATGAAAACTGTCTCCAGGATGCCATTTCCATAACTACCAACAAAATACATTTGGAAACTAATAATAACATATATAATGCTAGTTTATAAAGGAGATTTCCTGTTAAGGCGTGAAATCTCCCTAAAAGTCATTTGTGAAAAAGTCAAATTTTCAAACTGTAATTTTTGCAATATTTTTGGGACTATGAATTGACATACATATAAATTATTTAAACATATTTAATGATGTTCTAATCGAGGGTAAAGGGTAGATGAATATGGTTTAACATAACTACTCCAAAAATTGTGTTTTGATACAAATCAGTTGATAAGCTAAATAAACATGATTTTGATTGATTCTACTAAATTCTACATCAAATACACATGACGTCATAAATGGAAGAAATGCATATGTTGCAGAATATATTTAACTCAAGTATGCATCACTTTTAGAATAAATGCCCCTTACGTGCTCCAGTCAATGGTACTTGTTAACAGTGTCAGGACATTAATGCGTTTGAAATTTCCCAATTTTTATATTCCAGGCTACTTTACTGAGATAGCGTGTCCCTGGAACCACCCTACAGTGTATGCCCCTCGCTACTACCTACATACACATCACCATGGTAAGTAGAGTGGCTAAAAAGTATATATCTTGGATTTTATTTTCTGGTCATTAAAACATATACTTTGCAAAGTCATAAGCTCATCTGATCAGATGCAAAACATACAAAACTCTCATGAAATGAAATTCTTTCGGTTTGCTAAGATAAAATACATCTGTATGTCATTGGACAGAAACACACTATTCTAACATGTACAACCTTATTCTTTCCAACTTTACAACACTAACCTCTACAAAGCTCGGTAATTCCAGAAATAAGGTAAATCAGTTACGTATACTTGTTTAAAGCGATATTGTATTCTGCAAAGGTCGAAATATTGTATGTTTTGTGCTGGACCTAGGTCAAGTGAAATTAAAAAACAAACATGATAAGATTCACCACATAACATATTCTCAGAAATCGCTATTAACTCAATGCTAATGCTTGTGCCATAGCATTCATGATGAGGTCAGATGTAAGGACAATACAGATACTTTGAATAGACATATTTAATCATTCAGAGTATGAATTAGCATTATAAAATCCTGGAAACTGCCATTTATTTTTTGTATCTATATTTTATAATACACAGGTGTTCTTGTTGAAGGCTACATTGTCAGGAATAAACGATGGATACTTATAGGAAGCCAGCTCTCACGAGGTCAACCAAAGGTAGGAGTGCCACATGCCTCGTATATGCCATATGGAGTTGATTTTGTTCCATTACTTCAAATAAGATGAACAAATAAGCTGGGCCCTCCGTGACTCGACTAGACATTTTCTTTAGCTCTAACTGTCTGTATATTGAGAGTCATTGCCCTTGTTTCATCATAGTTATTTTTTTAATTGAGTTTGTTTCCCTGTGATGATACATTGGATAGCTAGGAAGCCTTTTCGTGAGCTAAACATCTTTTTGTGTTTTGACAACAGCAGAATCTAGGGCGAAGATTTTGGCCAGTATGAGTAATTTAAACCTCCATTGGTTTCGGCTGCTGCCCGTTCTGAAGCAGTGACCCGTTGTTGTTGATTCATTCTTTATTGTTACTCCCATTGTTTGTGGGGGAGGGGGGTGTAATTGGCCCTTGTTTATTCGTGTCTTTTCTAGTTTGACAATCGTCTTGCTGAGAAAGGGAAAGCTAGTACACATATGTCATAATTCTACTTGCTGTATGTTTGGAGTTTTGATCATCTTATGTTCTGTAACCTTTCTCCCATTTGTAATATCTTGAACTTAAATCCAATTGACATGAATCATATTATGCAGGTAGATCCTACCAAATAGGAGTACAGCTCATAGAGTCTTTTTTATATTTTTGATATAGCATCTCTCAGAAGATTTAACTCCGCCACCCTGCTGTATACTGACCTAAACTTATATAGACAGATAGATCTGAATGCAGATAAGTGGCAAGAGCTCAATTTGCCATGTTTTAGTAATTACTATTTGCTGATTGAACCGTTTTAATGCGGTAAATAGTAAAAGTACTCGTGGCAAACAGTGTAAACACAGATAAAAAGCAGCATATGGTGAGTCTGCACTGCTTGTAAAATATAAAAAAAACAAATTCCAGATACATAAATGCATCATTATTTAGAAATTTTGACTCGTGATTCCCTTAAGTTTCGAAATTGACTATCCAATACTTATCAGTATATCAATAGGTGTAAAATCCACCAGAATAAAAAAGGTTAACTTCTCTGGATGGATACTGTGATGGTTACATGTATCGTTCACTTATTCAGCCCTGCTGTGGAAATGCATCCCTGCGACCAACCACATATTTGAAATTTTATGGATAGCATAGACGGCCGGTAAAGTCCTTTTACTACTCTTAAATGCTATACTTTAAAAACGAAAGTTAGTATAATCAGGAAATACCACAAACACACAGTGCAGATCAACCTATGGCACAGTGAGAAGAACCACAAAACACCAACAGCCGAAGTACATCCGGAAGACAACTAAAGTAAAGTAACCAGCTCTCTTCTCCTAGTCAAAACGGTTGCAAAACTAGAAAGGACACCAGTTAACGCATAAAAAACAATGACCAAACACAAAACCCCCACACTCAATGGGAGAACATTCAACAATTAGTCCACAACAACAGAATCATCGACTTAGAACGGACAGCAGCCAAGGCCACAGAGGGTCTTAAATACAGTTAACTACGTCAAAATTGTACCTTAGATTAAAACTTAATTGGCTTAAACACTTGAGGTGCCAAACATTATTGTAGCATTTAGGTAGGGAAACAATACATTGAATTACATGTGAACCATTTACTGGGTAAATATTTTAATAGCTGATAAATGACTTGATTCGATTCCTGATCATTGCCACCTTTCTTACTTTGAAAGGCAAAGCAGTAGCAGAGCAGGCTGGTATTGAGTTGAACCCAGTCATAAACCCTACAATGCTTAAGAAAAGTGAATTATGACCAGGAAATACCAAAATCACAGACCATCTGAAGGCACCACGAGAAAAAGAAACAAACCGCATATACCAGTATAACTGCAAGAAAACAATTAAATTGAAACAAAGCAACAACCAGTTCTCTCTTTCATTAATGGAGAGATTGTAAAACTAAGAAAGATACTTAGAACTACATAAAAGAAACTAAAAGGAGTTAAAAATGGGAGCAGCAGCAAATCATGGGCGGATCCAGAGGGGATGGGGGCAGGTGTCCGGACCCCCCTCCCTGAAAATTACAAAAATATAGGGTTTCGTACCAATACTGGTCCTGATCACCTAAAAATCACAAAGCTACCAAGCCAGCTTTCAATGTTGGGCCATCATCAGCACGCCACTAAACGTTTTGCTGGCAGGCCGACGATTCAGTCCTCGAATTATCCAGAAAAGTGCTAATTAAGAAATATCGACAGAAAACTGTTTTTGCTTTTCAACATACGGGTAATGGAAAAAAGTTATTTTCGAAGTGCTCCCTAATCACCAAGCCAATCATTTTGCATATAGTTGTAGTGTAACATTACAGACATCACAGAAAATGATCAAAACAGGAATGCTGTCAAAATGCTCAAAAATTATTATAAAATCTCATTAGTCGCTAATTTTGTCAATTAATATCAATTTACGATGGCATGTATGCTGTATGTAGTTATAATACACCTCAGTGAACTGGTCAGACTGATCAAACTTGAGACAGAGCCGTGCGTAAGACTTTTACAGGTAAAAGTCAAATGTCATGGACGGCATACCTATTTACCAAAACCAATGAAATCTTCTGGACCTCAATTCTATGCAAACGCATAATTGTCTCCAGTTTTAAACTGCAAACATTATATTTCCATGTATTTAGATGAATACCCGAGGAAACTCTGGTTTCCAGCGAAATAAAAGTTGGTCACAAAAATACCCAATCCCCAAAACCGTAAAGTTCTGGCATTAATAGGCAATAGTTTCTAAATATTATTATGTTGCTAGGTGCACTAATTGCCAGGTCTTGATTTAAGCAAAAAATACAGTTGTCAACTACACTGTCCTGGCCCCAGGCTCTCAGAATTCGGGCAGATTGAAAAGGAGAAAGTCCGAGGCCCTTTCAACGGTTCTTTTAATTATCATTAACTGTTTCTTAATTTTTATGAAATCATTTAGCCTTAGTAAAGACACTATATATATATAACTCAGTAGTTTTATTATATACTGAGGGAAAAAAGTTTAGCAATTATTTATAATGGGGTTTCCCATAAGTGATCTTTGAAGCATTAGATCTTTTTAAATGGCAGGTTCGCAAACATGTCAGTTGTTTGAAAATGACCTAATGGCTACCCTCAAGTAGTCAAAAGAAACAAAAACCGAATTAATAGTGAGGATTTGATCTGCTGAGCATCTTAATTTTAAGCGTTATTTAATTGAAAGGGAGGTTATTTGGAAAAATACGATTTTCAACTAAAAATTGTACGAAAAGGGTGAACATAACATTCAATTTTCAACCGTTTTTCAATGTCTTACTTTTGGGTCTAGACATTGGACAGAAAAATGAATCGTTAAGTCGAAAACTATTCGCACTATTGCCAAATAAGCTGTTTGAGCAAAGGGGCATAACATCAGACTTTACATTATGTGAAATGTCAACCTGTTAGTGTCATCGTACTCGTGAACGTTTGTCAACATATATTTTTGACACAATGAAATTAAAAGTCTTAATTCTTATAAACTGTGAATCCTCAAACATATCGCTAAACTTTTTTCCCTCAGTATAGCTTATATTGACTTTAAAACGTGACTCAGACGATCTTTATGTACGTTCTAAGGCGATGGTTCTGTTGTTGTTGATTCGTTTTTGATTGTTTCTCCCACTGTGGGATTTTGTAATTGTTCTATTTTCTGTTGTGGGTTACTTTGTGTTCATTCTTGTTTTGCGATCATCTTGCATAATTGATGGGGAAGAGCGAGCATTATGCTTTGCTTAGTTTGTCTGCCTGGGGACTCGTAATTATGGTATATACTTATCATAGTCACTTACTATTTTTTATCAAGTTTTGTCAACCACTATAACATAGTAAGATGTCAGTGATCATCTTTAACACAATCATACGAAACCAAGCAGTATTATAGCACCAATACCTATTCAAGACTTACTTCTAATCAATAAAATTACGCTTACATATCTTAGCGCTGCCAGGTTGTTAAAGTGGTACATTTTCAGGTTTCTGTGGTGACTGAGGCTTTCGTTATGATAGAACTTTCCGTTTGACTGGGTTTGTTAACTAGCCATATAGATACTTTATTATAGCATTGATCTATATATTAGTTTTTGCAATGCAACCGTTATTGAATTGTGTTTTATACACTATAGGAAACTTATGAAATACCAGGTGGGCCACTGAAGATAGAGAAAGGAGATGTTTTGGTAAGTCGTTTTCATCCTAGATATAACTCTTTTAACTCCCAGTTCCCACTTCGGAAAACCTAGATAGACCACCTAGGATTTACTATATTTATGCAAAATATATAAAACAAGAGCGAGATAACTCACCATTTTGACAATTATCGTGGGTTCCATTACCTGCCTTCATACATAAATATTTCGAAAATATGTTCACACATTTTGGCCTAATCCAAGTCGCTGTAGCTGTTCTCATGCGATGGTTGCATTGTTGCATTGTTGTTTGCCAATTTGCTGACGTATAAACACATACTTACATACACACACACATGCACACACACACACACACACACACACACACACACACACACACACACACACACACGAAACTAACCATGTTTAAACATAGAATTATAATGACCCTGTTTGAAGTTGGTATAAAACCTGATACATGCTTTATTACATAAATTCACAAAGGTTACGTTTATCAAACGTTTGTCAAACAGAACCAATACTATTTTCTTGAGTCATATTAGTGAAGTGTAAGGAATTGTCCATGCATAGTAAGATTTGAAACTAACATTGTGCACACTTTGTTATGGTGATAAATCATTTTGTCGATTATGACAATACAAAGCATGTAGATTTGTTTAGTACCAACTGTTTTATAAAATATTGTTTTTTAAGTTGGCAAAACATATAAAAGTGAAATGTGTTACAACAAAAAAACTTGTGCCTAAAAGAGGTTGTGGTTTTGATTGCGTATGAGTATATACTACTCTTTTTCAGGCTGCCAAATGTTTTTACATAAACAAGAGCCAGAAACCGATTAATTTTGAGTAAGTGTATGCAGTCATATTTATATTCTGTTACATTGTATATCTGACCAAGTTGTAAACGCAATTATGGTTTATAGCCATGGTTTCCTCTTTAATTGCACAACGGTGGGTCAGGCTTTGGTTTAAATGACAGCCCTGGCGTAAAGCTTTTATCTGTTTGTTGATGCCTGATGCTTGTCATTTGCAGCGCCTACCGTGGCGCACCTAGATATTTTCTTGAGCTGACTATCTGTGAGTCATGAGCGCTTTTTTGAGTTACAGCTCAGAAGGGAGATGATATCAGAGAAAAGTTTGGTTCAGTAGGAGTAGTTTACCTTGAACTCAGTTTTGTTCTAAGGCGGCAGTACTGTTGTTAATTTATTGTTTATTGTCGCTGTGGTGTTTCTGTGTTTGGTCCTTGTTTTGTTGTGTGGTACTTAGTAACCTTTTAAATTTTTGAAATCATCTTGGTGGGCTTACCTGTTGAAATTCTTTTGCTCTGGTTTTCAGTTTTATGTACTGTTGAGTCCTAATCTTTGCTTTATCTCCGTTTTATATCTTAATTTATATGTTCTAGGAGATGATGCATGGATTAGTTAGGCGTCTTTAATGCAAACCAAACATCAATGTTTCTTGATCCACATCTGAACTAAGGGTGAGGTTGGCGCCGTAAAACTGGTTTAACCCCTACAGTAAACTATTTGAACTGACCATTCCAAGGCGGTACTTCTTTTGTGAATCATTTGTGTTATGTATGTCATGTGTTCTTCATGCTTTCGCGTCTGTTCATTGCTGCCTTGTGGTCACCTGCTGGGAAAGAACTGACCTCTTGGCTCTTGTTTGTGATGTCTAATTGTGATTTTGTCAATTTCCTATGTGGTATCCTGGGTCAGGTTCGGTTCTTGATTTATTGATTCCTGATCTTTCCCGTCTTCTATACTTTGATTTATGTTAATTGGTTTGCTGATGCATTGTCGCTGTTTATTTTCTGTGGTCTACCTCACAGTAACGTAGGTTGGTATGCAGTGTGTGAATGTGGTATTTCCTAATCATACTCGCTTACTTTTTTTATTATCTCTAAAAACCTTCATTTCTCTGATAATCTCTCATCCATTTTTATTTTTGATGATCGACTCTGGTTTGCTTTATCATCTCTAATAAACTCTGCCAACCATTCATTTTCCCTGATGACCACTAACATTTTTCATTTCATCCGCTAATCTCTGGTTACCTTAGGTATCTCTTTTAAACCACTGACATCCTGACTTTTCTTTAATAGCGTCTGTTAACCTTAATCTATCTCTAATAAGTTCTGAATATAAATGATTATTTTCGGATATTAGTGACAGCCATTAATCTCTCTGATTATATCTGATAATTTAATACCTGGGGTAGCTCTCATAGACTCTGGTAACCTACATTATCTCTGGTAACCACTGACAATCTTCAAATAATCTGGTATTCTCCTTCAACCTTCACATTCTCTGATTAGCAACATTATCATATATTATTACTAGCACTTTTATTTTACAAACACAGTGGTGTATGTCTTTGATAATAGCACAATTAATAAATTATCAATACATTATCAATATTGAAAAAATGATGAGACTTTGGTTATGCTTAAAATTAAAAGCAGCCAGCATTCTAATTGTTTATAAAGTACTGTCGCAATTACGTTCTATTTTTTTCAGTAAATCGTTCAAACATCCAAGCTACCCATTGATTACAAATCGATCTTTGAAGCTTCAATAAGATTACATCATTTATGTGGTAGTGGTAGATTAAGTGTAAAACCAAGTGAATATGAGGAGCAATTATAGACCACAGACCCGCCCATTGCACACAGTATTTTGTTTGTGTGTTGTTGTTTCTTTTTATTTTAAGCATTATTAATAAGTGTCTTTTACTGAGTAGAATATGCATCGACGTCTGTACTGTAAACTTGTTTGAACTCAATGCAAACATTTTTGTATCAGTGTCTTTTTGTGACATATTATTATACACTAGGTTTGCAAAATTTATCCTTTGCAGTATGAAGTCTGAAATGTGCAATTTCAACATTGAATTTGGATATGATCCGATGCATGCAGACCATTACCGTCGTCCACTAGGATGTCAGACCAACTCTCCAGAATTCTCATTCTGTGACCATGAGCAAACATCTGGTGTTTGTAAATAATTGCAAACCATTTACAACTATAGCAGAATTTTGTTCTCTGAATAATCAAATAACCAACAGATCTATTTATACCAAATAAAAGGTGAACCTGATTCTGGTAGTTATATTTAAGCTCACCTGAGCTGAAGGCTCTAGGTTGAGTTAACAGTATACCAATGACTCTAAGAGCAATGATCTTGTGTTTGTAAATAAATGCAAACCATTTACAACTTTAGAAGAATTTTGTACTCTGAATAATCAAAGAATCAACAGGTATTTTTATATTAGATAAAACGTGAACCTGATTAAGGTAAGTATCATTTCAGCTCACCTGAGCTGAAGACTCCAAGTGAGCTAATAGTAAACCAATGACGCCATCGTTCATCCGTCGTCTGCCCAATTGTCAACATTTTCAAACATCTTCTGCTTTGAAACCACTGGGTCAAATAGACTCCTTGGGATGAGAAAAAAATGTTTGTTCAAATAGTCCTGGTCAAATGACCAAGATAGCCGCCACGCCTATATATGGTAAAAACCATTTAAAATATTCTTTTATGGAACCTCGGGACTTAGTATGTAGCATTGGGGACGTTGGTCCTACCAAGTTTGTTCGAATGAAGGCCCTAGGTTGATCTTAAAGTACTTAATGCCACGGTCAAACTTGCTTCCTGATTTAAGTGGGAAAATGTTTTAAAAAAAATTATAATCACAAGATATTTTTAACGTAATGACTACAAATCAGTTCACTTGCGCTCACTCATTTTGGATTCCTATTAAAATATTAAAACATATTTTCTCAGAACCCCTTCAGCCAATCGAGCTCAAAATTGATATAAAGATTTCTTAGGCTTAGGGTTGGAATATAAATACTATGCAAATGGTATTGTCGCATGACCAAGATGGCTCCCATTCCCTTATATGATAAAAAGCCTTAAAATATTATTCCCGAGAACCAGGAGGTCAATGCCCTTGAGATTTTAGCTGGCAGTATTTGGGATGTATGGCCTACCAAATTTGTTTAAATTATGATCCTAGGTTGACCTTGGCCTACTTAATGTGAATGTCAACTTTGTTTACTAAAATCTTAAGTTATTTTTTCTATAGTCCTTACGTCAAAATCATTTATACCTGTTATATACATGTATGTGTAACTTAATGATACAATGGTTGCAGAAAGGTATCAAAGGTCAAGTAGATATTTGGCCTTTAAAGATTGGCTATAACATTAATGTACTGCTACAGACTGCATGCTTGGTGGTCAACCCAATCACGGTTGGTAACTTTGCTTTAACTGCCTTCAGACTCTTTGATGGTTCTGACTTAAAGACTTTTCTTTTGATTAGATGGTAGGGACCTGATGCTTTAGCTGTTTATTGGGCCCCCTGGGGTTTACCTGTTGGATATCTTTTGCTCGGGTATTCAGTTTCATTTACTGTTGAGTCCTTATCTTTGCTTTATCCCCTTTTAATATATTGATTTATATGTTCTGGAAGATGATGCATTGATAAAGTAGAAGGTTCATGCAAACCAAATATCTATGTGTCTTGATCCTCATCTGAATTAAGGTTGAGGGTGGCGCCATGATACCAGTTTAAGCCCTCTTATAAAATATTTAACTGACCGTTCGAAGGCGGTACTTCATTTGTTGATCTTTATGGGTTTTTCCTGTCTTGTTTTTGTTATGCTTTTGTGTGCGTCTGTTTATTTGTGCCTTGTGGTCACCTGCTGGGAAAGGGCTGACCTCTTGGATTTCGTTTGTGGTGTATAACTGTGAGTTTGTCACTTTCCCATTGGTATCTTGGATCAGGTGTGGTACTTGATTGAATCGATTCCTGATATTTGCACCCTTACTTACTTTGATCTTTCATTTTAAGCTGCTCCATAATAATAATAAAAAAATTTTCAGAAACAAATGTGTTTATTCAAATCAATTTTCATATGGAGTATCTCTTAATTGATGCAATATTGATATGAATTTTAGTGAAAGGTCACCTAACCAATATGGCTGCCAGCCTAAATAAGGTAACAAAACCTTTAATAATATTCTTCTCTGGAACCAAAAGGCCAATGACCTTGAGTCTTTGTATGAAAGCATTGGGGATGTGGGCCCTGTCAAGTTTGCACAAAAAATGATCCTAGTTTGACTTTGACCGACTTATGGCAAGGTCAATATATGTTAACTAATGCATTATATGGGGAAAATCTTAAAACATGCATTTTTCTAATAAAATAAAGAAAGGCGGCTAAGATCAGGAATCGATAAAATCAAGTACCACACCTGACGCAGGATACCACATGGGAAAGTGACAAAAACACAAACATCACAAACAAGAGACAGGAGGCCAGCCCTTTCCAAACAGGTGACCGCAAGGCAGCAATGAACAGACGCGAAAGCATGAAAATCACAAGCCATAAATAACACAAATGATCCACAAAAGATGTACCACCTTGGAACGGTCAGTAAAAATATACTGGAGGGCTTGAATCAGTTTCACGGCGTCAATCTCTGAAAGTCAAAATCAATACTTGCTAGACATGTGTAATCTAATAAGACAATGGTTATATATGAGTACCATTTTGAGCAGCTACAAAATTATCTTAACTTATTTTTCTCAGTAACCAATGGGTCAAATTTCATATAGATTACCTATTAGATGAGACGATCTTAATGTGATTAAGGTCACATGATAAAATGGTCACAAGACCCGTATACATGTATGGCAAAACCCCTTTAAACTCGTCTTTTTTGGAACCAAAAGGTCTTGGTATGAATCATTGAGGATGTTTGGTCAAATTAATGTTCTAGGTTGATCATGACAAACTTTATGGCAAGGTCAAACCAAAGGGTCAGTGTCACTATGTATTGGTATTTTTTCATTTGGGCTGTGGCCCATACAGTATACGTTTAAATGATTAAAGGAAGTCAGTAGGCAAAGATCAGGAATCGATACAATCAAGTACCACACCTGATCCAGAACCCCACATGGGAAAGTAACAAAACACAATAAAACATCACATACATGAGAGCCAAGATGTCAGGCCTTTTCCAGCAGATGACCACAAGGCTGCAATATACAGGCAAGAAAGCATGAAAAACACGAAGCATAAATCACAAAAATTATCCATAAAAGAAGCACCGCCTTGGAACGGTCAGTAAAAAGACAAATTCGACGAATTTATATTCCCCGACGAAGGGTTATTTGAGAGAAACATGTAAATCACAAAACATAAATCCCATTTACAACTTCAGTATTATTCAGATCATAACAAACGCCTGTCAAGTATGTTTAAGTGCTTATTTTAATACCAAAAAATACTTAAATCGATCCTTAAAACCCGATCCCAGAGGTCAAGGTGTGTGTAAATGCAAAATGTTACATTGCATGTAGGTTTACACTTATTCCACTTTAATTTGATATGCAACATGACCACTTTTAGAAAAGAAAAAAATGACCTTTTGACCCCACCCCTGGGGTCGTTGGTGTGTGTAATGACAGCATATTTGCTTTCATAGTGCTCTGTGCTCAATTCCCTTTAATTTGATTTGCAACATGACTTCTTTAAAAAAAAAGATATAGTTTGACTTTATATCTATTGCTGCTCTGCCTGTAAGCAAAATTTCAGCAAAAATATTAACAATTGCCTTAGTTATCTCGAAATTTAAATATTTGACCCCTTAGGTGGGTCAAAGGGGGTGGGGTAAAACTTTGATACTGCCATGCTTATCTACAGGCACTTGGCAATCATGGTCTATAGTGAGAAGTTGTTAAATATAATAGCTTTGATGAAATGTGAAGATCATCACACAAAAAAGCTTATATAGGCTTTGCCTTATAATTGCCTATACTAAAACAAGGGCAATAACTCAAGTGTTAAGGGGTCGATTTTGACCAAACTTATAGGATATCGAGAGTCTATGGTACTTATGATTTGTACCAAAAATGAATCAAATGTGACCAATAGGTACTGAGATATGGTTCCGGACATACAAAAAGTGTGGACGGACAGACAGAAGGACGGGCGGAATGGACGGACGGACGCACGGGCGACGCCAAAACTATATCCCTCCGACTTCGTCGGGGGATAAAAATACTTTAACTGGAGGGATTTAACTAGTTTCACGGCGCCAAACTCACCCTTAGTCCAGATGTGGATCAGACACATAGATGTTTGGTTTGCATATAAGACCACTAACCTATCAATGAAGTATCTCCTAGAACATATAAATCAAGATATTAAAAGGAGATAAAGCCAAGATAAGGACTCAACGGTACATAAAACTGAATACCAGAGCAAATGAAATCCAACAGTTAGCCCCAGTGCTCTGACAACAGGAAAAGCATCAGGCCCCAGCCATCTCATCTATAGATAAATCTAGTTTAACTTTTATTAAGGAGATCTTGTGACTCAGTGTCAGGTAAGCGCCTCAGGACCTCTGGTCCTCTAGTTTATTCAAATGAGCTAGTTCAAGAGATATTGGTACTTATTGCAGAAAAGAACAGCTATGCGTAAGGCATGTAGTCTCGCTAAAGCAATATTTTCAAAGCAGTGACGGGAGAATAAGATGTGGGGTAAATACTAGTCCTCTAGCCCAAGATGTTAGCTGCTTCATACATTTTTACCCTATGTAGACTGGAAACCTCTAAATGGGTACTTTGGCAAACAGTGAAGACTCCGAAGAAATGTAACCTAACGTGCCATTTTACCAGTTTCTGCACTGTCTGCTAAAGGAAATCCATCACAATCCTGTTTTAAAATTATAAACCCTCAATATAAATAATGGACCATCCTGATTTTATGGTCTATAGCTTTATGGGAAACCATTGGTCTGAAAAGGGTTTAGCTTACCATAACAAGATAGGTAACAAAGTATCCGTAACTGGCTCAAATGTTCATTGTACTTGCTTGATTAAAGGTTCAGATCTCTTTTAATTTTATACTTCGAAGTGAAATCAATGCACATAAAAAAAGTGATATCAATCACTAGTGAAATGATAAGATATCAATCACTTGTGATCGATATCAGCCTATATTTTCAATGTAACGTTTTTGGATCACCTCTGACTTTTCCATTCACTTAATGCAGCTCACTTCGAAAGTTCAAACGCCTATAACTTTCTTATTTGTGAACAAAAATATCAAGTGTGGGTAGGCATTTTCTTAGTTAGAACATGAGGAACATTTTGGTACCAAAATAATTCAGATTTGCTGATTTATTTTCGATTTTGCATTTTTAACACCTCCCGCTTCAGTGATTGAGGCAATGCATGTAGCCTATGCTACTCAACATCATCAACAAATTATGACGTCGCTTATGACATCACTTGTCTCGCACTTTGACGCTGAATATTTCTTCTTATCTGTAGGCCCTGATGACTTTAGGTCATGTAGATTGATCCAGGTATTCTGTCACAAATACTCCTTTGTCTTCTTTTACATTACTATGATTCGACTTGAAGCATGGTTAACAAATTGATTAACTGTAAATATTCTAGAAAAGTATAAAATAAAAAGAAAATTTACTTCTTTTAAGTAAATACCAAATATATTTCATCTCGTGAGTTGAAAACATCGAACTTTTCATTCGTGCTGTGATGTTTTCAACATACTTGATGAAATATATTTGGTATTCATCTCAAAAAAGTAAATATCCTCTATATATCACATGTATTTTAATTCTTGTAATGTAGATTCTAACACCCCTGAGTTTATGTTTCTATATATATCTTTGCATTTCTTGCTGTGCTTTATCTATGGATTTTAACACATTTAAGAAAGCTATGTCGCATTTTAGGACAACTTATGCTCGGTAACTAAACAACGTCTCACCACGTCAAAAACAACAGATTGACGCACCTTTAAATAGATGGAAAATGAATCTTCAAGGTTAATTTTGAATTTATCAAGTCATAAAGATCATTGCAGTGGATGTTGGAAAAAAAACTGATAATGTTTAGCCATGGTCTAAAGCTTCGATAAAGTACAATTTAGTCTGGGATGTATCTAGTTATCACTCACATGCTCAGCTCGCTCATGATCAAACAAGTTCACGCCAGTCTAATATGTGCTTTATCTAGACATTTAGTAAAACCAGTCAACGTCTGTCTATACAATAAGACGGTTTTTGGTATCCTGGGTCAGGTGTGGTACTTGATTATATTGATTCCTGATCTTTGCCGTCTTTCTTACTTTTACCAAACGCAGCATATTTTTCGCTATCATATAAGTCATTTCCCATAGTAGCTAATACATAACTGTTTCCCAATCTGCATTTTGGTTTGAAAGTATTACAGCTACTACCAAATAACTTGAAATGCAGTTGGAACAGCATGGGAGTAAATAGAGTACTGGATGGCTATATCTATAAACACTATGAATAGTTGGTTATTGCTCTTTTTCACAAATACAATCTATGTAATGTGAATCTAATACGCAGGGGATATCAACGAATTCATTGAATTGACTTGTGTTATGAGGGTCAGCATTAAATTATAATAATGGTTTTAAAGCACAAACTCGTTAAGATATTGCCACATATCTTGCGTTCAATACTTCCAATCAGCGTCACCTCTACTTAATGATAAATTTATTGAAGTGATTCAATTAGCTAGTCAGACAAGATTGCACGTGACACGCTGAAGCTCTGTGACCATGGCGCTATTACGCTCATCCACATCTTCCAAGTGGAATTTTAGTTTCGATCTAGTGGTGACTTAAAAAAAAATAAAAAAAACCTTCATACCCCCACCCCATAAAAATATTCATTTTTCTGAAATCCCCCTAAATAGCGAAATTCAAACTTTTGACCCTCATAATCCCAGCTCCATCCCTCCCCTAATAAAGGTCAAGACTGTGTATATATAAAACATCAGCGTCCCCACCACACACACGCATGCGCGCGAGCACGCGTGATCGCATACCACCTCTGGGGGTGACGCGAGGACACATGTAGGTAAAATACATGTGTTTTATTAGGATTGTCCGACACAACAAAGATTTGATATAATTATTATACCTTAACAGCGATTTAAGTTTGAATTATTACAGATTAAATTTAAATCGGTTGTTAAATGAAAGCAGATTAATCGGACACGTCTGCTACAGTTGTTCTATCACAAAATAGAAAAAATGATCTTATGTGGTTGCTGGAGACCTTGATCTCCTCCACAGTTGTGCATACTGATAATGGTCGAAATCGCTGGTTAACTCGGTTTATTTTGAAATATTAATGAATTGACTACTGTGGACATTCTATGAACGCCTTTGCTCTATAGCCCTTATCGAGTGTTACGGTGTTTATTAATATAATTTGAAACGGTCAGTTTGTTGGACTATTTTCTGCATTAAAAAATAAAATATAATTTAACAAAACTATACATACTTTTGTTAAAAATAACAGTCACAGACCTTTTCATATTTGGCACGGATCTACATAATTGGTTCTGGGAATGGACGAATTGAATAAAAGTCAATATGATTCTGCAATGCGTTTGAACAAATTTATGAAAATGTTTTTAAACTTTGAAGCGAGCAGTTGAAGCATTAATAATGGATACATGTGAAGTATTTGACATCGGACGTACTCCTCTATTAAATGTAAGAGAGGCGAATGCAAATGAAACTTTCCCACACCTCGGAGCCAACGAGAGGATTAAAAGAAAGCTACAGAGACACAATTCCTACGCGGCGCGGTCGAACTATGCTGTCCCAGAGACAGGTTATGAGTACGATTTCAGGCGAACACCGGAGGGTCGACACAAGAGACACCCACCTGCAGCGCAGAGTTCTGTACGACCACATGTACCGGTAGATACACATACTCGTTATGCTATTGAAGAATACAGAAACGAAGCTTATACTCCTGCACGAACTCAAGGTCGCAGTGGAGCTGAAACACCACGAATCCCAACTCCAATGCCGCAAGGATATCCCACACACAGCGCCTGGGATAATGGTAAGCAACCAAATAAACTGGGCACTTTACCCTATATGCACTAATGGTTTCTTGCTATAAACTTGGTATGGTCAGTTATATATAGAGATAAGTTATTGGTTACAATATTAAAAAATATTTGCATTTCTCTAAAGATCGTTTTTGTCTTAGAAAACAGTGTACAGTAAAACCTGTGTATAACGGCCACTTAAAAATAGACAAAACAAAGGTCTTAGTGACAACTGGTAGCTTAATGAAGGTCGACAGGGAGCATTCTGCAATACTTTTGACCTGCATTAAGCGATGATCGGTCTTGAAACCATTTTTGGTCTTTTTTAGAGTGGCCGTTTTCCACAGGTTTCACTGTAGAACCTAACGAAATGTCATATGCGGTATTGGCGTAAACTTACAATTATTTTTTCCAAGTATCATAAATTAGATACTTTAAAAGTACGGAACAGTAAAAACTAAATTTCCTACCTCTACCTCCCCAAATATTAAATCTGTCTGTTTGTGTCCACGATTTATAGCCACATCCAGGTTGCTAATGATATCGTGAATACACTGGACCAACTGTGTTTCGCAAGACACCATGCTGACAGCCAAAAAGTATGCTATCCCTGATGTTGCTTAAAAGAATATGTTCTAGGGTTTTGCAACATATGCATGTGAGCGACATCGGTTTGAAATTGACAGCATCATATGTGTTCACCTTTATGAAAGACCGAGAAAATATTTGCTTGTAGCCAGTCATCTGCTAGAAGTACCATTATTGGACATAGCTCATGTCCACACTGCATTCAGTCCATCCGGGCCAGGTGCTTTAGTCCATCGAACAACTTGGCAAACCCTTTCGGGTCAACTTGTATATCCTCCATCGAGGAGAACGGACTTGCCCTCTTCAAGGCAGGCCAGAGTCAGTCTTTTTCACGTGTAAAGACTGCTATGAAATGTCTATAACAAATATTGGCATTTTCATTTGTATCCGTCACAAGACTTCCGTTTACTTTGGGTGAGTGATGTCAAATGCATCTTTCTCAAGTGATTTGACAAATGAACAAAACTTTTTAATATTTTGATGCTTAGAACGGGATCAAAGCTGTCGTTCTTGAACGCAAATACGATGTATTCAAAACGTATCTCTAATAGGTATCGTGCATGTGCTTTTGATAGCTTAAAAATAAATATAGCAAATCCTGACATCAGGGGCCAATTTCATCAATAAAGCTCGTACGATATATCTTAATTTGTACGTACGTTGTTTTCTGAGAAGTGCGTACGTCAGTTTCATCAAAACATCTTAAATTGTTCGTATGACCAAAAATATGCGTTTCACTAAAAACGTCGTATTTTTAACTTTGCCTAACTCTAGTCTCCAAATGTCATGTGATTGGTCACGTGCGGGCTTTATATAGCCGTGTAAAGTGGTTTAACACAGAGTGAAAAATACGTATAGTAGGTATGCGGAGAAAGTTTTAAAGAAGAAGCATGTGCGCAGATCCGAATGAAGGCAGGGGGTCCGGACCTCCATCCCCTTAAAAATCACAAGTTATATAGGTTTTCATAGAAATTAGGACCACCTGGAAAATGCTTGATCCCCCTAGAACCTTGCAAACTTGAAGTTTTCCCAAAAAACATTCCTGGACCCACGCATGAGAAGACGAGCAGGCGACAGCATACCCCATTAAGAAACCAATCCCTTTAACTACGTGCACATACTTGTGTCAAACATCGGTCTGATCTGGAGCCAAACTCTTTGACACTTAGATGACGGGTTTCCCGAAATCATAAGAAAACATGTCCAAGTAAGGCACAAATCAGTAAGATTACCTAAAACCACAAAATATATTGAGAGGAACTATAAACTGAAAGTGTGTTTTTCTAACATGTCTCGATTAAAAATAATAATTCAAATTCATTATTTTTTATGAAATCTGATATCTTCAACATCCTTCCACAGAACTAATGATCGGATACAATACTGCCGACAAATTTCGCTCGAAATTTGGTCCTGATTCGTGGGCATTATGGGCGGTTGTCTCGGCTTTCTTCACACCCCGATGATTGATTGCTGTAATGCTCAATGCTGTAATGATCCCTAAGAGGGGCATACTATTATCATTGAACATAAAAGAGATAGATCATATTGTATTCGTAACAAAAATGGTAATATAATGTTTCATGAAACTGCGTTCCGTAAATTACTCGTTTTCACACTTTATGTTAACCCATACATGTCGAATGGAGCTTCCCATTTTAATCTTTTGGACGAGCCACTAAGCCTGATCCGACGCCACCGTGGTTGTGTGGCGTCTGATCTGGGTCTGTACTGTTTGCCTACGTCCGACAAAATGGAGGCGAGACTTAAATGAGGTAAACATCACACCCCGGGTGCTTGAGATAACAAATCGAAATTGTAATAATCTAGAATGCAACTTTTGATACGGTTAGAACTGAGATTGTGCTAACCCGGATATATGTCCCTTCATGGAGAATGTAAGGTCCTACTGAAAGCTCTTGTGAACAGCTCCCACATATACAAATACGTTTTGAAACTTTATTGAATGTAGAACGTATGGTTGTTTGACGAAAGCCCCCTCATCATTGTCGTCCCTGGCAGTCATGCAAATGGACGATGACTTACCCGTACATTTGAATGTGTATATTAGAATGTTTAAGGAATGGCTTTACTACAGAATACCTTCCCTTAGACGTAATGGTTATGTATAAATTCTGTTACTGACGGTATGGTGGCCATAGGCGAATCTCTTGGTGACAGTATACAGCGTGGTAGGGGAAGGGGTGGGAGAGGTTAATCGGACAAATAAATAACTCATAAGCACCAAGGAAAGGGGGTCTTATTTTCTCATATTGGTTAACCATATAGTGTGTAAATGGTGGTCTTGGTTGTAGTACTTTCAATGTATTTAAATCTTTGTCGATTTTTTGCTGATTAGCCTCTAGAATCGTGTGCAATGCAGCAGCCTTGGTAGCTAAGTAGTAAGTTAGTAATATTTAAGACAAAGATGTCAGCTGCGACACCTAAATATTTGTCTTAAATATACAACAAAAAGTAAGAAGTTCGCAAAGTTCAATAGTTTGATGAAACCCGATTTTTAACATACGAACTTCGTACGATGTTTTTAAGACAAAAACACGTCGTAAACTCGTTGATGAAATTGGCCCCAGGGCTTATAATTTCGAGCTAGAAGTTAAAGCTTATGTCTTTTCTTTACAGGGCGCTTGACCGTTACATCGATCCATGACCGTGATAGAGTATATATTGCAGAAGCCGACGGCGACCTCGACTACTGTCTGATATAAGATTGTAAATCTGTTGTAGTATGTTTTTGGTTTATCACATGCTGTCGCGTCTGGGAGTGTGATAATGTCATGCAATAACATCGATACACTATACCAATTTCGTAACGTTACGTAATGACGTCTATTATAACGTTGCGTATCAAGATGACAAAATGTTGACGCTTTCACGCCAAAACTGCTATTTTTTATTAATTTTAATGACATGTAATGAATTGAAACTAACATTCGTGCTCCTGTATTATTGAATTTATTAAGCTCGTTGCGAAAATGAGATAACACGCTCGGCAAGTTTCGCATTTTATCTCTTTTCCCCAATTCGTTAAATAAATTCAATAGAACATTGTTTGGGGTTTTAATTGGAGATATATATCTTTCTTGCGCCAAGGACTTTCGGAACCTGATTTCTATGGTGACTTGGTGTATAAATTGAAGAAGATTGTCGGCTCTAATAATTTTTCAGCGTAGTTTATTAAAAGATTGGCTATAACATTAATGTATTGCAACAGACTGCATGCTTGGTGGTCAACCCAATCACGGTTAGCAACTTTGCTTTCCTCTTTAATTGCACGCCGGTGGGTCGGACTTCAGACTCTATGATGGTTCCGACTTAATGACTTATCTATTGATGAGATGGTAGGGGTCTGATGCTTTGGCTGTTTGTCGGGCCAACCGGGGTTTACCTGTTGGATTTCTTTTGCTAAGATATTCAGTTTTATTTACTGTTGAGTGCTTATCTTTGCATTATTTCCTTGTTACATGTATACCTTGATTTATATGTTTTAGGAGATGATGCATTGATAAATTTGGGGTCTTTCATGCAAACCAAATGTCTATGTGTCTTGATCCACATCTGAATTAAGGGTGAGGTTGGCGCCGTTAAACCGGTTTAAGCCCTCCAGTAAAACATTTTACTGACCGTTCCAAGGCGGTACTTCTTTTGTGGATCTTTTATGTTTTTTTTCTGTTTTGTGTTTGCTATTTCTTTGTGCGCGTCTGTTTATATGTGCTTTGTGGTCACCTGCTGGGAAAGGGCTGACCTCTTGGCTCTCGTTTGTGGTGTCTAACTGTGAGTTTGTCACTTTCCCATTGGTATCCTGGGTCAGGCGTGGTACTTGATTGTATCGATTCCTGATCTTTGCACCCTTACTTACTGTGTATGTGTAGTCTTGGTTTGTGGTGTAGTTCGTTGTGTCCTTTCTCCTCTTGCACTTATCTGGAATAGAAAGAGAGGGAGCAGGTGCGTAGTTGTTGTTGTTGTTGTTCTAACGCAAATACAGTAAAACCTGGAAGAATCGACCTCCGATTTTTCGAAATAAATTCGGGACATAGAGGACCGTCATGATATATTTTAATAAATTTCTATTATGACATATGCTGTGGGTGCGTAAAAGAGACGTTTCTTTTACGCTCCCAAAGCACATGTTTGATAGAGAAAGAAAACCCTGATAATAATCGCTTTGAGGGTTATATACATGTATTTTTATGTCTATGTCCCTATAATTTGAACTACTGAAAATTCGAATAAAACCTCTAGTCCTGAAGACTTCGAATTAACGAGATTCGATTGTATTTTTATTTCATTTTCAATAAGAATAAAATTGTACTTACGTAACAAGGCACTTTCACTAAATCGTAAGACTTTTTTATGTTTCTTCAGGAGATGGTTTAATGGATGGAGATGACACTGAAGTACCAGATAATATATTCACAGCTGACTATAGTGTACCACGTCACAATTTCATGGCGCCTAAATCAAGATCTGGTAGAAGAAAACATGACGTCATTATATCTGACCTTGAAGATGAAGGAATCGTATCACAGACACCTGATTCACATCTCAACTTGACTGAAAGTGTCATAAATTATTACTTTCAAAGGAAAATTGATAAGGATAAACGCATTGTGAGGTGGTTAGTTGATTGTGAGGAGAAGAGTTGTTCTACGTCACTTCCGGCCCACTTACCGGATATAAGTGTCACACGTAAAACTATATCTGTGTCACCACCTTTCTAGTCAGGTTCAGAATGCATTGAAACCACTCAAAGATTGAAAAAAAACTATATTGACCCACACTTCCAACGCAAAATGTTCAGGAATGTAACTTTGATTAATATCCAAGGTCTTGCCGAAATCATTGTACCGGTCAGGGATTCACCCAATCAGATTATGATTAAAAGGGAATGATTTACCAATGGAGTTCTACTTTCATTTTCATGAATAATTGTTGTTTTTTGTTTGTTTGTTGTTGTTCTTTGGATAAAGTTACGTTACAATGGATAAAACAAAATATGTTATACATGTATTAAGGTGATACTGGACCCATGTTAAAGATAACCGAGTGTTTTTATAAAAGTAAGAGTTATATTTATTTTTGTCTTAAAACGTACAAGTATTTGCGTTTACAATAAATACCTATCATTTATCAACACATCTGTATGACCAAATATATTTTGACCGTCAGGTCCAGTTTCAACCCTCAATACGTTCCGAGTTATACCTGGTCCGACAATTCTGGTCAGAAAAGTTAATATTAATGCGCATTCAATGTATTTTACGTCATCCACGCTTTATTGAAGTTAGATAGCTGTCACTCACGTCTCTTGTTAAGCTATGTACGCAGAGAGTTTGAATAATAGACTAATTGTATGATGTTATTACGGGTAAGTAAACACTTTGCTGTGCCTGCTCACGCGCACAGGCTGATCAAAGCATCTGCTTTCCCATCTGTTTTCAAATTATACGTCGTTCTAGTATGGTGTGTTTCGCTTTATCTGTCAATGCCTTCTGGTTTTAATTTATCAAACCAATATGACAGTATAAAAGTATTTAACGATGGACAAAAAAAAGGGAAAAAACACAGGAAGCCGAATCTGAGGAGATGAACTACCAAGAGTAAGCCCCAGCAAACAAAAGGGTTGAAACATATCCTGGTCACCATAGATGTGGTTCCAGTACCTATAAGATATGCATGGAAACAGCGGTGTTTCAAAGGCTGCTTTTCATGATTCAACTTCTCAAGATAAGAAGTTGCTGCTAATGTTACCATTTTTAAGAGAGTCGGTGGAGGCGTATGTGTGTCGTCTCTGGTGTATGCCTTTCAGTATTTGCGACGGCTAGTCAGGGAATGCTCTGATTTACGCCCATTTGTTTTGTTTGCTTGTGTTGATCCTTTACCTCCCGATCAACAAGTTTAGTCATGTTTGGACGAATTCCTGTCTATAAGCTGATAAAGTGTCTTGCCCCATGACATTAAACTATGACTCTGGTGATTCACGAATTAGCAATTCTTCAATCCCTAGTTTAACACTCTACCAACTGCGCCACTGTGCTTCTTACATTCATTAATTTTGTTAATATGAAGTCGTGAATGCAAGGGCTCCTTTCTTTTTAGCTTGGATGAAACCCAAGAGCAACAAATTGGACACTGTGAGAGTGCTCGCCCAATTTGCGCGATTTTAGCTAGCCAGTGGAGAGTTTTTTTTAAAACTGGCTTATTTTGTATATATATATATGTATACGAGGTGTGAATAATCTAATATGGCCGTTCACATATGCATGCTTGTCTTAGCATTAACTAATTGCCTATATGAAAAGAACTAAAATCGTGTATCATGACTACTTTACCCATTGCCTCAGTGGTAGAATGTTCAACGTGAGACCAAGAAGTCCCTGGGATGAGCCCTATTGCTTGTTTGTTTGTTTACTATTTTTTGTTTGTTTGTTTGTGTTTATCATGTGAGTGATATAACGACATGCATTTAATTCGATATATCACTAGTGGTTTACAAATTTTGGTAACGCTATGTAAATACGTCATTAATGGTTCCGCATACTTATTTGGCAACTTCAAAGCATAGTTCCACGCAAATTTCAGACGCAATTTAAAAGTAGTTCTATGGTCATAAAATAAATAGAATTTAACAGTCGTGCTCCTGTTTTATTAAATTTATAAAGCTTGTCACGAAAGGATGACAAAATGTTTTGCAAGCCTCGCATTTCATCTTGTTTTACAGATCGTTTAATAACTTCAATATTGGGATCAAACGTGATTTTCTATCGCTAAATGAAACAAAATGTGTTGCTTTTCTATCTTAACCTAATGAGTAATGTATTATGTTTATAATGTTTTGTCGTCTGCTGTATTTTCTTTCAAAATTAGGGTTTTGCAAAAAAAACATCTTTCAGGAATATCATCAGAGTGTCAAACACTGTTTATCCAGATCAGGTCTGATGTTTTGTCGGGCCTGATCTGAGTCAAAAGTGTTTGCTAAATGACACAAGTAGGGTAGGAGTTTATGAGGACAATCTAAGTAAATTGGGGAGTCGATTAGATAGAGAGAATCGTTAATCCACATTAAACTTAAATATTACAAATTGAGAGAATACACCTATTCTTAAGTTGAATGTTGTTGAATTCTTCTTGAATGCAAAAAGACGCCATATTTTGATCAAACTACATCGAATATGTGAATGCTTAACTTTGTAAACAGCCTGAACCCAGATCAGGCTTACATGTCAGGCATTATCTGGATCCATACTGTTTGACACTCTATTCGTACTCCTGAAAGATATATTTTGAAAGCAATTTATCTGGAAAGAAAATTCAGCAGAGGGCAACAACGACATAAAATGGGCCTCATCGCGAGAAAACCTGTCTTCAGGTTTCCGACAGAGCGAGACTCAAACCAGTCTCCTCAGCTATAGAGACTAGCTAGAATATTGTAATTTCACTTAAAACAAGTTTAGATATGATACTTTCAACTAAGAGAATGACAAAGGCGATGATCAGACTGCGCGGATGTTCAGGCTGGCATGCGACTGTGTTGTTCGCAAATCCACGGTGACAGGTTTTCTCGCGTCGATGCCCAAATTACCCAGCATATAACGTTCCACCAACGCTGTAGCTTGAATCGCTTTTGAATACAGGTCAGTCAATGCACCGGTTTTAGATGTACAGAAAATTTAGTTTGTATAAACGGCACTCATAGCTTAATGCACGAATAAGCAGCACTGATCTGTACAATCCATAGTTTGTTTATATCGTTAGGTTCACTTAGGAACTAATTCGAAGACGGTCATAAGAAACAAGCCAAAGTTCCATCTTATCCCAGCCTATATAAAACACCATATTTAAGTGAAAAAAATCAATACGCAGTCTACATCTAAATTTATTTCTCTATTGAATTTATCATTAAAGAATAATCGGCAAAAAAAACGGGGGTCACTTAAACCCTCGAAACACAGTAGTGAAGCCTAGGATATCGATATTAGAGCACACATTGCCGTTCTGTGCTCCCACGCCAGGTACTCAGTACTGGCCAGCACACATGACATCCCGAATGGCTGATTTTGTCTTTCTGGGACATGAAACATCAAATCAACAATGCTGCTTTCTAAATACACTCTATATCATGATTGTCTACGCACACGGACCTAAATTAAACAATGAAACAGGAATGGCACTTCATGCCTGTTTTTATTTCAAGGGTAGAAAAAGAAAATAGCACAAAAAAGAAAAACGAGCACGTTGGTATATGCTTTTTAATCAATAATAAGTTTCTATGCAAACTTCCCTTCAAAGTAATAAGTTTTTTGTTTCTGTAGTTACATTGTGTGACATTTTATTCTAGATTTAATCGATTTTTTGGCCCTAATGTTTCTTTACAAAATAGATTTTAGCTTAAAAAATAAGCCGCATGCCTATTTTACGCCGTTTTTTTTTTCTTTTATTAGCCAATAGCATGTAGCATATTTCCAGTAAAAATACGGCATTTCTCACGTTATGATAATTTGATATTTTGAAAAACTCATATTTTTCAATTTTAAAGTTGAAAAACTTTTTTTTAAAAAAAAGCACGGTAAGGTCCTGTTATTTTTGTCAAAAACGATGAGTTTTGAGCTATTTTTTAACATATCAAAAGATGTTAACTTTTTGGACATATGCTGATAAGTCCGGTACTACCTTAAAGCTTCTTTTTGATTTTGAGTTAGAAGTGTGGTTCAGTATATATTCGACAAGGCAGCGAGCATCTCCTCATTTTATTATAACAAAAGGAAAACAATGGAGAAGCGAGCTGGTAGAATGTGTACAATGCAGTCGTTTAACATGTCTAACAAGAGCACACAGCTTACACTTGTGATGCATATGAAGAATTTTGCCTTTTCATTGAAATGATTTCTGGTTTGCTGCTACATTCAGTATACTAAATGAGTAAGGTGCCTATTTGGGCCATGACATGTGATTTCCAACATTGTGGCATTTTGACAAGTGTAGACTCAGACGAGCCTGTGCTACATGACTTCTTCCACCTGACCACTTTTAAGTACGCGCGATGGCCCTGGTGCATCCTCCTTTTTCCTTTTAAGCTTAGAAACTCCAAATGATGTTCAGTCAGTAGCTTTACACCCATTGAATATTCAAGGGACTGGCAAATGCTCTGATCAGACTGCGCGTATGTGTATGCTGATCTGAGTTTTTGCTGGTTGCACATACCACATTGTTGGGAATCTAATGACGTGGCTGATCTGATACATGTGCCTCGTCGCAATAAACCTTAACTTTGTTGCACGCTAACAACAAGGGCGCAGATAAGCCTGCACATCCGCGCAGTCTGTTTAGCGTCTTTGTTTTTCGTTTTCTGAAAGGTAAATGGTTCCACTTGCTGTTCTCAAACTTGCAATATTCTGGCTAGGCCATTTAGCTTAGCAGACTGGTTTGAGTCTTACTTGGTTGGAAAAACCCAAAGACATGTTTTCACGCGCCAAGGTCAAAATTTTGAAGTAAGCATAGTCATTTCGGACAGCCATAAATGCTTTGAAGAAGCTTTATGCCATTTGATCCAAGACTGTCAACATTTTTATGTAGCATCCTTTTGTCACCTCACCTTCTTCTCGGTTGTGTATTCCATCGCTTTGAAATCTCATGGCGTGTTCAGCCATGAAACACATCATTAGTTTTCTACAGGTTGTGTTTATGGACCGTGCAAAATTCTGTGAAACCACTGTGCATTTGCTTGACATATATCCAAGTGGACTTTCAATAACTTGAACCCTGGCGGCTGGAAATACCTGATTGAGCAGACGAAATTATGAGACGCATTTGACTTAGAATTGGAACATACTTGTACGAGTTAATTTATCAAATAGGCTATATACAAACAAACAGGAATTTTATTCACGTTCAATCTTTACCTTGTCCTGCAACTCGCCCTGCTGAACATCTTAATATGCTACACTCCTTCCCAGTTATCAACAACATATGCTGCATGGTTGAAAATGACTAAATTCTATGTTTTACGTTATGCTGATCGGCCAAAACGATCACGTGATTTTATCCATATAAAAGTACTGAAGGGTAGATGACTCACTTGCATCTGTGTATATTACGTATTTGTATAGCACCAGCATGTCCAGTGGTGGATCCAGGAATACTAATGCTGGGGGTGTCCACTGAGAAGAAAAAATGGTAGATCCAGATATTTTACAATGGGATCAGCTGGGGATGCTGAAGCACCCAAAGCACCTACTGTATCCGCCACTGGTATATAGATACGTGATACAGAGACGCAAGTCAGTCAGCTGCATTGTTTAATGGAACTGACCAAGATATTTCAGCATGGTGTAAATCCATTATAAACTCTGGTTGTAGTTTGGAACTGCGACAACTGACCATAGAGAAATGACTGTTACGTGTTAACGGTTAACCTGTTTTTATCTATAAATACCTTGGTCAATATAAATAATCTTAATATGAACATTTAAAACCTACAAAGCATAAGTGAAATACGCTACTTAACATGCTTAACATACGAGTATATTGTCGTGAAAAGAATTTCACTGAATCAATTCCTGATTATCGCCGATTTCTTTAAATAGCTGTGTAACAGGTGGGTCATACCATTGTTTAGCAAGATACAATTCTTAGTACTTTATCACAGATTAAACAAAAGGTATCCCTATTTGAAGACTTGCAATCTTAAATGCAGCATGCGCCGTCAGTACTCTCACTTGTAATAATATACGTTTTGTTTTACGCCCTGACCGTTGTAACCACCCTTTTCCCCTAAAACTTGATATAATAAAGTACCAAAATGCTCATAAGATTCATTGTACATGTGATATGTGTTACATAAATAGGTTAGTTTAAAGCTCAGAGACATAGATAGCACTACTTTTAGAAAAAAAAATGTTTGAACCTTTTGACCCCACCCGGGGGTTGAAGACGTGAGGACATAATATGTGCTTGCATGGTGCTTTATGCTCCATTCCCTTTAAATTGATATGCAACATTACTAGTTTTAAAGAAAAAAGTTTGACCTTTTGACTCCATCCCAGGGGCCAAGTGTGTATGTAAGGACAGACTATGTGATTGCATGGTGCTCTATGCTCCATTCCCATTAATTTGATATGCAACATGACTACTTTCAGAAACAATGTTTTGGCCTTTTGACCCCATCTGGATGTTGAGGGCGTGTGCAATGCCAGAAAATGAGTTTGCATGGTGCTCTATGTTTCATTCCCTTTAATTTGATATGCTACATGACTACTTTCAGTAAAAAATGTGTTGACCTTTGCTACCATGTTGTTGCAAGCGTCATTCCCGGTAATTTGATATGAAACATGACCAAATTCTGAAAAAGTTGAATATTGGCCTCTGTCCCTACCCGCTATGTCCATCCAGGGGGCCGTACCCAGGCATTCGAACTAAACTTATGTTTGATATTTACAAGTGTACCCTTATCTGCATGCGAAAAGTAAGAAATATTGACAACTGACTGAGGTATTGTGAAATTTAATTAATTGATCTTTGAACCCGCTTAAAGCCCTAAATTCTTAGACAATAAAAGTGGTACCAATGTCTTAGGGCTATTCCAGACAGATCAAAGGCTAATCTTTATTAGTTGATTTTAACTTCCGTACAGGGGGGCAATAAAGTGACCCCATGCAGGGTTTAGATACATTGGAGAGAAATTACCTTGTATACAGGCTTGTCCCCTTCTGGTGGCCCCTTTAATCCTGTGAGATACTGAAAGTGTCTCTTAATCCTATAATGATCTCTATTGAACAGGAGTATAGGTCTTTAAGGGGTCAGGGGGTGGGGTAAAATTTTAATCAATGTCATGCTTATCTACAGAATCTGGGTAGCCATGGCCTATAGTGAATGATTGCCAGATATAATAGCTTTGGGGAAATGTGAAGTTCATTACACAAAAAAAGCCAACATAGCTGTTGCATTAGCCTAAACCTAAATGAAAAAGGGCCGTAACTCAGTCAAAATTTTGCAAACAACCTCCAAATTCGAACCTGAATTGTATTTTATGATGCTTTACCCTTCTATAACCTTTGAATGAAATTATTGCATCCGTTCAAAAGTTGTTGATCGGAAACCACGATTTAGTCAAAATCCAAGTAAAGAAAGGGTCAATGACCGATGACCGCCAAATTCAAACTTGTCCTGCATTTAATGTTGTTAACCCTTCTGTAAACTTTGAATGAAAATGATGCAGCCCTTTAAAAGTTATCGATCGGAAACAAAATGTGTGACAACGCGGACGACGAAGACGACGACGATGACGCCGACGGAGACACGATCCCTATGTGTCGACCATGCTACGCAGGCGACACAAAAATATACTTTTCGGAACTGAGCTAAAGGGACAGTCGGGAAAGTATAACTTACGTCCTTTCGCTGTTAAGCAAAGTATTTCCAAGTTAATTAGGGGTGCTTTTGGTTGTTTTGCTTTGTTTATCTTCCTGTTGTCACATGACTGTTGTGTGGCCATTTCGCACGATGCCATGGATTTGTATGTAGTTTGTGATTGTGGTATTTCCTGACCACACTCACGTACTATTTTACATGCATTGTTATCAAAGTATACATGCACATGATTTTGGTGATGAGAGTATTTATGCATTTCTAATTACCCTAGGTCTTTTATTTAGTCATCTCCAAAACAAATCATATTTCTTTTTTTCCCCATTGAAAAGAATATCATAAAGTCAAGATATTGACAACAGTGTCTCTATTGTCATTTATGTTACATGTGTGTATGATATAGTACACCAAATAATGAAACCTTATATCAGATTTGTTTCGACAGTATTGCCTTTAGATGAAAAAAATGATTGTTGATCTTATTTATTGTAATTTATAAAGCGCTCAAATTAAGATTTGACCAGCATGTGAGATTTTGGTACTTATCACATATTGGCAATATCTTGGATCCGTTGATTGCTTATGTTGATGCAGTCGAACTAGCCATATTAATTCTGGTCTGAGTCTGCATCTATATATCCATACTTTGTGGATGTAGACAGCAAAGGTCCTGGTGAGTCTGCACGTTTACAAGACTCGTCTGTGCCCTCATTTCTTGACACTGCAATGAGTAATGGTACCAAATCAAATATGCTGGCTCATTTGATTTATTCTTTGTTGCTTGTTATAATCTATTTAACTTGATTTGAAATATTCAAAGGATTAATAGGATGCAATTTCATAACAATGATCATGTTCCCATGCTTAGTACCAAATTCAATATAAAACAAAATTCGATGTTAGACTAAGTCTTATTGACAGGAATGATTCAAATAAAAAAAACAACGCTGAATTGTTGGAAGTCCTTTTATTTTGTCATGTCTATAATACAAAACCAACAATGCAAGGGCTCTTTTCTAAGCATTAATTTATCTCTTTTAAATATATGATTATGACGGACATTCAAACAATGCTGCCCTTGCTAGCTGTTTAAATGCTTACAAAATTGTAGAAAAAGGCAAAACAGTTGGTAAGTGTAATAATCTCCTTAAATAGTCTTGTTATTCATGTTACCAAGATTTTTTTTTCTTTCTTCACCAAACTAGACATGCTCATTACTACCATAGGTACTAAAACCATAGGGACAGGCATACTGGGTACCATATTTGGGATAAAAATTGCAAAGATTAAAAATCACTGCAGTTTTCATTCAAAGGACCAGGGATAAAGCCTAAATAAATTCTTCACTTCTCAATGTTTACCATGCTTGAAATAACTTAAAATTTTACAAATCGTGAGCTAGCTTTCGTCCTTAGTTGTTTTCATTATAGCTGTTGTAATCAATAGCTGATAAGCTATATATGTATTATGTTGGATTACACAATTGGTATTTAATCTTATTATACCTCACGTGAATTTCCCATACAAAACTTCCATAGACGAACGACTGATATTTTATAATATCACCCGGTGCTACAGCAACGGCGAATACTGCCACGTGTTTGTCATAGCAGCGGGTGATATTATAAAATATTAGGGTGGTCACATGATGCGTAACGCCGATGCGCGTACGGTTCGTTCACGTCAGGAGACGTTCAACAGCAATGGCGGACATGACACATGATTCGGCGACTTAAAACACCAAATAATTTCATTGTTTATGGTCAGAAACATAAAGTGTGGGTACTCGTTTTCTTAGTTAGGACGAGAGGAACACGTTGAGACCAAATTTGAGCCGATTTAGCGAAATTTTCTATTTTGCAACAAAACCGCATCTGGTACAGTATCTCCATTTAAATGACGCTGCTTGGTATTTAGTTTGACGTCACGACTTCTTATGACGTAATTTGTTGAACCGAACGTCATGATCAGTTCGAGCATTCAAACTGTTCAAAAGAAACATTTTTGTGAAAGATGTATTTTCATTCATGCAGATCTATAAGAGGATGTGCATTATTTTCCCTTTGGATCTCCCCTTACCATGGCAGGCCTAGGACAGTGGAAAATAAAGGATCTAATGTTCGGTATAATAAAATAAATATTACCTTCCCTGATATGGTGATAGTCGAAAATATCATCCCTCGAAATATGATTATCAACCTCGGCTGCGCCTCGGTTGATAATCACATTCCTCGGGATGATATTTTCGACTATCACAATATCAGAGAAGGTAATATTTATATATTATCAAGCTACTACATGCTTGAAGTCCTGTTTCGTCTAGACTGAGCTGTAGACAATATGGAAAAATGTCTTGTATCATTTTTATATCATTTCATTTATTAAACAAAGTTAACACATATAAGTGTCAGAGATAAATGATAATATTACAACATTAAAGAAACATGATTTGATTATTAAAATAAGTAGTTTCTATAAGTGATGTTTACATATTCAATAAAAAAAACTCTTAGTTGAAATAGCATTTTATGTGCTTTGAGTTCAAGTTTCTTCCTTTTCATCACCTGTGCTTTTGTCAGGGTTAAATTTCACTTATATTTTATGTTATAAAAGACACTATTCATCATTTCTCTCATTATTGAGCCCTAAAATGGCAGTAATTTAAGCCCATTAGGATCTTTAACTCATACCATGCTAGTTTTGCATTCAATTAATGTATTCAAAAGAAAGTAACGTATGAAACGGCAATAAAAGGTACCTAAATGAATTAAAATTATACTGCTAGTCATTTACTTTCAAATACAAGATATAGTCAGGGCCCTTAGGGACAAAAAATAGGTCCCGTGCGATTTGTGTGCCGATTTATGGTGACCTATATCAAAACCTTCAATGGAGTCTTACCTTTGATTTAAAGGTGGTCACCCATCTCAAATCCGCGTCTGAGGCTAGTTATGACGTCATAAATATGGCGACCATAATGAGAAACTGCTCGTTAATAAAAGCTATGGTTTGTGTTGGTATGGTCATATTTATCAAACACGAACGCTTTTTTAACATAATATCAATTATTTTAGTCAAATGATAGTTACATCAATGCTTTACCTAACTTTGACAATGAATTATTTCTCGATACAATATTTTGCATCCAAAATACCGTAGATTTCCTATAAATACCCAGCTTATCGGGCCATCTTTAGACTGATGGCTGAGAATGTTATTGCTACCCCTCCGGAATTTCGCAAACTTATCCTATCTAAAAGAAGATTTCCAGCTGCGTCATTTAATAGATGTTTGCACTATGTTCGCCGGGGCGTAAGTCTCTAACAGCCTGTTACATATGTTACCATATAAAATTTAGAAAAAAAAAGAAAATTAAAAGTTTGAGCTACAGAAAGAAGGCTTATTATTTAAATTACTCATATGGTCTGCATATTGACTACTCTAACTACATATAAATTCTTTTGGAGCAAAATTACAGCTTCCTGTGGTGTTATGTGCGTTACTTTAATTAGATTACCCTTTAAACATGAAAAGTGTGACCAATATTATTTACTTTTTAGCTGATATGTGCATTTTCCAAAACTCATTTGGGTTAGAGAAAATCCAAAGTCTGCTTTTATACTTTAAATAAAGTGCCTTATACGAGCAATTTTAAAAGCAAACCAATGCTACACTCAATTTTAAGGAGCCGAATTTGGTAGGCATCATTTAAGTAAAAATATATGAAAACATTTGCTGCTGTTGGATATCTTGCATTTTTTGGGATTGTCTTGCTCATATCATAAAGAATTATAGATTTTGCAGGTTTAACAACAAGATTAAAGCACTTGTTAAAAGCTGTAACATATGTTACATGACATAATAAATGAGCAAGGACATTGACTTGATGTAAGAAATGATGTTTCAGGAAAAAATGAATATATTTCGCATGTTTTCCTAGCTAAAATCTCTAGCCTCTGGTGCCTAAATCTTGGGTATTGATGATTATTAAGCCCCTGTACCTTTGTTACAGATGCTATGAATATTTGTTTTCAATATTTCTTAATATGAATAATTCTAAAATAAAGATACACCCTAAAGGTACATAGGAAATAATCTTTTCACATTTAAACAGTACAATTTAGTAAATGTCCCTTTCTAATGTAAATATTCTAAACCAATCCTTATCCAAGTCATATACATGTACAATATCGTTTATTGTTTCTGCTTCTCTGGTAAAATATTTGTCCTCCTCATATCATAAAAACCAGAATAATTATCAAACAAGATTTTGACTGCAAGCTGAGTAATGACCTACTCCATCCCAAACCCTTTAAGACATATTCTATCGTATGTACCGATTTAAGGCGCATCGAATAGGAGATGTTTGCACACTGTAAGCATGGGTGTTAGCCTGTATCAGCTTGTTACATATGTTATTTTATCAATTTGAGAAAAAGAAAATTGAAAGTTTGAGGTACAGAAAGCAGACATTAAAACTAGCTAATCAATGAACATTCTAATAGTCTGCATATTACTGGATGTCTCTACTACATATGACAGCTGTTTAACATTAATACGGCTACATATTGTATTATGTGCGTTACATGAGCTTAATCATAATTAAAAGTGGTAATTTTGGCTATCGTCATTTAGTTTAACGACTGCTCTGAATTGGTTTCAAACTGTTTTAGATTAGGTTTAACAAACATATACTCAATTGACGAGTACGAACCCAAAGTTTGCTTTTCTATCTTAAATATTTTGTCTTATAGGAGCTAATGCACAACCCTACCCCAAGTTTTGCAGAGGAGCAAATTTTGTTTTCGCCGCTTAAAAAAAAATATAAAAACAATTGCAGAGTGTTGATATTTTTTTTATTTTCTTAATCAGTCTTGCGCATATATCATCAAGTTTCTAAGATCAGAACACTTATCAAAGATGTCAATGTGCCATGATGCCATAACAAGGGCTCTGATCGAATTCCATAAACTTTCAGGTGCTGGTATTAACTAGTTCAATGTCAGGACAGAGCAAGAGATCATATTGGCAGGCATTTAGCTATGCTGGAGACTCTATCCACGAAGCATTCTTTCACCTCGGCTCAGTGCCCTTAGAAAGCACTGTGGCGGATGCACTAGAGTAATATATTTGTAAATTGTCCTGACCTCTTGGCTCTCGTTTGTGATGTCTAACTGTGAGTTTGTTACTTTCCCATTGGTATCCTGGGCCAGGTGTGGTACTTGATTGTATCGATTCCTGATCTTTGCCGTCTTTCTTACTTTGCATTAGCCAGTCACTGATATTGTTTGACTCACTGCGTTGAGGTGGTGGATGTTTTGGAGAAAAAAAGCTGAATTGCAAGAACTACCACTTCCAAGAGTAGTGTTTCTCGAAGGTGTCAAACGTGCGCAGTATCAGTGAATCATTTGGAAAACCTCACCTGTCATTAATCCTGACAAATCAAGGCCTGACAATTATGGTTAGAGGCCGGACTGTGATAAATATTGTCCAGTTATGATGACATTGCCCACGTGTGGATCCAGAGGGGGATAGGGGGTCCGGACACTCCCCCTGGAAAATAACAAGTACATATATGTGTTTCTATAAAAATTAGCATTTGGACCCCCCCCCCCCTGGAAAAAAGTTGGACCCCCCCCCCGGAAAATAATGGACGGCCTCTGGATCCTTTGTAAAGTATAAGTATAGTTTTCTCAGCAATAAAACCATTGGAACCCCTCTTTAAACTTTAAAATAAGCTGAGGACTAAATAAAACTGACAAAAATTCCTGGATCCGCGCATGTTGCCTCCTGCCCCCCGAAACCCCTCTGCAGCTGATAAAATGTGGTTGCAGCATGTCTGTATGCGAAACATCTCGGTGTAAGTACAAAACAAACCATTTATATTGTACTGATTTGTATTGCTGTGGAGCAGAAGAGGACTCATGTAAACTATTGCCAGTGATCAATATGCTTATCACTTTTGAACAACTATTTTCATGTGGATTCAGATATTTCTTTAGCCGTATCAACAAGAATGCCTTATTGTCCGATTTTGACCTTTGAAGACAAGTAGTAGCATGCGAAAGATAAATCAGATTGTAACAGTTTTCTATTGCCCGTGCTATCGCAGTACAATGGGTAACTTGTAGAGGGGTTTATCCTTATTTCCATATCATGAACTACTAAGTAGACTCTTCTAACTTTTGATCCTTCAGTGGTCAAAATCGGTCTATCATGAGTTTGGTTGATAGTGTATGCAAATGATTATTACTACAATCTTTTATTTGGGTGTAGGATAAGCAGCTACAGTTAAACCAAAAGCTTTGAAGCGTGCCTCTATTTACAATATTGATATGTTGTTCTAGAAAAAAGGGTTTCAGGCGTTAATTTACATTTATTATAAAAGCTTTGACATGCACATATGTTCTAGCCGGACTGGCTCATTTTACGTATTTTGCATCAATCGTTTGAAATAGAAAGACCCAAAGGTCATTGGTCAAAGCTCGTAGTATATATATATATATATATATATATATATATATATATATATATATATATATATATATATATATATATATATATATATATATATATATATATATATATATATATATATATATATATATATATATATATATATATGCATAAGAGATTATATTTACTCCGTTTAACATCAAAAACACTGTTTGTTTTTCATTCACTCCACTGTCTTTTTATTCGTAAATCGTGACGGCATTTACGTCCCACCCTCGAACTGACTTCACCAAATCTGAATATATTTTGTATGTTACGATTAAAAAAAGAGTTTGCATTCAGTCATGCTAAGGTTACCAGTTCATTAAAGGAATATTTCCAAGCGTTGGAAATGGACAAAATGCATATATATGTGGTATTTCCATATTAGGCGTCATTTCAATGACGTCATCTTTTTCTTCTGATGCGAAGACAATATTGGCGACATGTTAATTTTGAATTATTTACCCCCTAAGATTAAATTTGGTGCATTTCGACTGAAATTGGCACACAAAATGCAAGAACGCCCTGATTCCCATATACTACAATGGACATATCGTTTAAATTGCACTGATACAATATACGCTATTTTGATAACGTCATAATGACGTCCAGACGTGAAACCCAGATGGGTGACCAGGTGATTTTCATTAGTAATCCCCTAAAGTTTGATTTGGTATAGGTCACCATAAATCGGCATCAAAGTCGCACGGGAGTCCCGAGCGCCCCTGACTAATAATATTAATTTGTAATAATAAGGAATTATTTTGATATTTATACTAAATGAGATCCTATTAGTTTATAATGTGGTTTTAGACAATTATAGTGTATAAAACTCCTCTTAGGAGGTATTTTGGCAGCCCATGGTCTAGTGGTTGCACATGGCTAAATAGTAGTTTATTTGTAATAAACTAACGTATATCACTGCAATATAGTATACATATGTTGTTTTAATGCATACTGTCTATTTGCTGCATTTAATTACGTGCTTGTAAGACAATTAGTAAGTGGATAAATAAAAATTATGTATAACTTTGTATTTGAACAATAGGATTGGAGATGTTTTAGGGTAACGTAGTTAACATGGCTGTTACACGGTAACGCCCCCACTGCCAGATGGCCAAGATATATAATTTTGCTTCCTATATAACGTAGTTTTAGAAACTCATAGTGTACAAAATTCCCCCTTGGTCGAGGGGTCTATTAGCAGCTCATGGTCTATTTGGACGACATTATATCACACAGTATATGCCTTTTCGTTGCATCTGATGGAAGTTAACAAAAAGGGGTGGTCATGGGCTCTAATATAATGCATCGGTAGTACTGTAGATACATGTACTTCCTCGTTGAACTCTTAGGGAGTGTTCCTCGAGTGTGTTTTGGGAAAGTATAAAGTCCCAACCGGACAAGTTGCCAATCCCTGGTTGGTAGGGATCCGGAACCACGTGTATAAGAAAAGTTATTCAATATTTGAACCTTGTCACGGAAAAGGTTTAACTAAAAAATCCTAAATCAGCTTGCCGACTGCGGTGCCTAGCTAGAAAGTTTTTTTTAAACAATTTGCACAATTGCAGCTGCTACAGAACAGTTAGCACTAGAACAGGTCACAGAGAAGACTATGCTTATGCGCATGCTGCCCTCTGCTCATTTTGCTTGCCTGCGGTTTTAAAAGATCTCGAGTTTAGATACACATGTACACACATAAAATATGCTGATTTTATCACCATTTTACTTCCTTGACAACTTACAATGTATGAGCTTGATCTTGTACAAAGAAACCTATACCTTAAATAACCGGATAACACACAGTAATATCTAATAAAATAGAAAGGGTTTTAAGCCTAAGCCCCGGTTAGATTAGCAAAATATTGGACCGACTGACTTCTCTGGATTATGAACGAGGACCAAAAGCCGGTGTATTGTCCGGTGTATTGTATCAGTGTGTGCATAAATAGGGTAAATACGGTAGGACTGTTTACTACCATTGTGACTTCCTCGTGTTTCACTTAAGTATTCATTGTAAACTTGGATTGTAAAAAGTTAAAGTGAAAGATTGATCTGTGATAGGGTGAAAGGGGTAGGCAATTGCAGTAAAATCTCGAAAATTCGAACTTCGATTTTTCGAAATACTCGCTATTTCGAAATTAATTTTGGACACACTGGCTTCAGAAAATAAGACCTTTTCATAGTGCATATATAAACATAAGTTTTGGTGCGTAAAAATGGTCTCATTGAGACGTTTTTTTCTACTCGTCCAAAACTTATGTTTGAAAGGAAAGAAACCCGAATACTAATCATTTGGGGGTACATGTTCTTATGTCTACCTCCCTATAATTCGAACTTTCGATACTTCGAAATAAAATCTACAGTCTTCGAATTGACTAAATTTCTATTGTATTGCTAAAAACAAAAATTTAAGACATGAGAAACGCTATGATTTTTCTAAGATTTTTTCTGTATCGAAACCTTTAACTTAATGAACGGAAACACGAATTATTTTGTTCTTAGTGCAGTATCAGTACTTAACAAACTGTAAAAAAATAAAATGCTAAAGGAAATACAGTAACGCCTGTCTTAAGCGGCCACTAAAAAAAGAACACAAAAATTGGTTTTAAAGACCGATTATCGCTTAATGCAGGTCAAAAGTATTGCAGAATGCCCCAAAGGGAGCATTCTGCAATACTTTTGACCTTCATTAAGCTATCGTATTTGATTAAGACCTTTGTTGCATACTTTGGAGTAGCCGCTTAAGACAGGTTTTACTGTAGTTCAATCAGGACATTCAAACAATATTTTAACACTTATCTTGTCAGAACATACTTTTTCAGACAGGAAAAGCAAGTAAGAACACAAACTGCTCCTAGATGTTTTTGCTTTCTCCACCAACTTACTAATTATCTACTGAAATGGAATAGTACAGGTCTTTCAAAATACAACAAGGATGTTCACTAAGTAAGGTTTCGTTCTGTAATAGTATGAACCAACATTAGAGAGTACCTACCTGCCAAGTTCCAGATCAGACAGCGTACTGATAAGTACATTGGCTTTTGGAATTCACGTAAAGTGTTTAATTGTACGAAATGAATGTTATATTGTGATAAGGTGTATCTGTGTATGACAAAAGGTTGTGATTGAAACGATGTCTAAGGTTGACTGTAAGGTTGTATTACTGGGGAGTGCTGACGTGGGTAAAACATGTCTGCTGGAAAGGTACATCCATGGGCATTTTCTGACGAAAACATCAACGGTAAGTTAATATAATTAAGGTAGTACAGGACTTGTGTGGAAAGATAACCAAAGTTTTATTAGAGTAAGGGATGTATTTATTTTTTCTTAAAACGTACAAGTATTCGCCTTCGCAAAAACATTCTTCTCGTTTATCAACAAATCTCTATGGCCATGTATATTTTGACTGTCGGGACCCGTTCGACCCATCGATGCGTTCGAGCGATACCTGACAATTCTGAGGCAAGTTCAATAATGCGAGCGCTCTCGGGCGCTCGTTGTACTGATGTCAGGCTTTACACATTATGAATAAAGTTAGGTACCAATCAACGAGCGCTCGGGGAGCACTCGCATTATTGAACTTGCCTCTGGTCTTTCACGTTTTATTATTGAAGTAAAGTTAGATATCTTGTCTGTAGTTAAGCCTTGCACGCTAGAGTTTAAATAATAAGCTATTTTCATAATGTATTTGCGGATAAGTAAAGACCTTGATGAGTGAGCCTACACACGCAGGCAGGCTGAACAATCCATCTGCTGTCCAATCTGTTTTCACATTGTACGTCATTGTGCTATGGGGTGCTTTGCTTTATCGTTTTTAAGCCAAACTAATATGGTGTCAATAAAAGAAGAAAACATATGAGCCACGATCTGTGAAAACCAGCCTTAATGACGAAGTAGTCAAAATTTAGTTGATTACACACACTTAATCTACGAAGTGTTAAGAAGTTATCCTGAAAATTTTATGACGTTATCTCCATTATTCATGGAAATATGGTCTATTGAATCTATACACTGTCTAAACTTTAACATGCAGCGTCAGAAACGTCATGACGTTACTAATGACGTCAAAGTTAACTTTCTGCTTTGCGTGTTTGTCGGATGCATGAAAAACATGCTATTCCATGCTAACATACTTTTTTATTATCCTTAGCATGTGTGGAATGGAATTGGCAGCAAAATTGGCACTATTTAATTTTTGCCTAGAGTTTACACGATCTGAAAACCAACCATACTCTAAAAATTCTGACAGTTGCTAGGGAAAAGTTGTTACCATGGAAACATATGGCGTGATTATGAAGCAGTTTAGTCAAAATTAAATGCCAGTAATATTCTACTATCCATCTGAATAGGTTTTAAGCCCATTTATAAACATGTCAAATTTCTCATTTTTTTCGCGTTTTTTGAATGATTTTACATAAAAAGTCCTAAATGTCATTAAGGCTGGTTTTCACAGATCGTGGCTCATATGTATTTACCTTATACTACCTTCTTCATTTTTCTAACATATCACATATTCCAGCCCAACCAACAGAACCGTGACAAGACCCCAATAGACTCAGAATACAGACAGCCACAACACAAACAGAGTAAAGCAACTATCTCTCTCTCCCTTAACAAGATGATTGCTCTGGGGAGGTGATGGGTACCAGCCCTAATGGTTGTCTTTTTGTCGGCTCTTGATAAAAAATATAAAAATTAACGTCAAAATGTGCTTTAGGAGACTTTTTGGACTCTAAATTCATTGGGATTTTGTGGCGGATGGATATTCTGTGAAACTGGTATCTAACTTTTGTTATTATAGTACTTTCCAGACAAGTATGCATGAAAGATAATTTTGAGTTTATCGAGGATGGGCAGCGCCATTATATATACATGAGCTAATTCAAAACATTGACATATCCACTGGTTCCCAGCTGTATTTGAAAATACATAAGCGGGTCACGCTCGATTATTTTTTTGACTATACTGTTCAAAAAAAGTAATGTCACATGCAGACCAACAGGGACTGAGAAAAAGAAACCATAGTGATCTCAGTAGTATCAGTGAGTTGGACACAAGTAACAGCAGTCCACAGGTACAGTCAAAGAAGAAAAAGAAGAAAGGTAAAGGAGCTTCTAAAAAGGAACAAAGCGAGAGTTCGGAAGCTATGGCAACTGAAACGGAAAAATGTTTTGCAGACGTCAGAAAGGAGTTGAAACAGATTAATTCGAAACTCTCCAATGTGATCAGTAAAGATGATGTTTATCTGAAAGAGATAATAAGAGACACTTTTCAGCTGATGAAAGATGAATTTCTGAAATCAGTTTCACATCGGATAGACATACTCGAAGGCAAACTGTTTGAAAAAGAAGAAGAGAATGACAAACTGAAGAACAAGATAAAAGATCTCAACAAGAGCCTTGAGGAACAGAAAGCTGAGAATAATTTGCTGAGGAAAGAGATCCAGAGTGTAAATACTGTTGCAGAGGAGAAATTTAATGATCTGGAACAATATGGAAGACGTGGTAGCATACGTATCTTTGGAGTACCTGAACTACAGGATGCGGAGGAAACTGCAGAAATTACCACCAAACGAGCAATAGACAGTCTGAACAAGATAGAATCACTACATCTGCAAGATTCAGATATTGACTTAGCCCATAGACTTGGTAGAAAAAAGCCAGGGTTTCATAGACCAATAATAATGAGATTTCAGTCACGGCTTAAACGAAATATTGTACTGCAAAATAAGAAACAATTTAAAGGTACACAGATCTTTGTGCATGAAGATCTCACTAAGCTGAATCAGCTGGTTTTGACATGTGTTAGAAAGAAAATGCCAGATGAGGTCAATAATGTATGGAGCAGAAATGGACATATTTTCTATAAAAGTAAGGCGAACAACATTCACGAAGTGAAATTCAAGGAATACCAACACTGGATCGACCTACCCTGGCCTTAGACAGCAAAACATTATTTCTATCACTTTACAATCTTGAAACATTGGAAAAATAAGGAAGAATAGTGCTTATAGCTTAAAGGAAGAGAAGAAATGGTATTGAATACACTGCCACTGACCCTACTTACATCTAAGAGAGTCAGTGACAGTGTAATCTTTTCCATGTGTTTATTATGGTGTCTATGAGAGCTTAGACACATTTTTACATACAGACAGTTAGTGCAACAACAACAACAACAACAATCAACAACAAATGAAAAAACAAATCCGGCCTTCAAAGATGGTAGCCATTCAAAGTTTCTCGATACATATGTATCCAATGAACAGATCTGGTCAGATATATTATCTATTTCTCCGTATTTATTATTTTCTCTAAGAAAAGAAAGATTAAAATAAAGGTTTTGAGCTCTTAACCAAAGGCGTATGAAAACATAGCTGTCACCATCTTAATCTGATAGCAACTGTTTTCCCACTAGTATATAGCCCATTTATGCCTACTAGGACCTCCCGCCTTTACCAATTGGATGAGTCCATTTTAAATTGAAAGGGTTGCTTGTTTTGTCATGTGTAATCTCACCCAAATCTTAAAGGAGGATCTATTATGCAAACAGAGGAGAACCGGATCAGATGCCACATTCTTTGGGGTCTAGTCTGGTTCTTTACTGTTTGCCAAGCTAGGCTAATGGGTTAACTTAATGAGCTATTTCATTATCAGATTCAGGCGTCTATTATTCTATAACAGCAAAAGGTGACTATGATGGAACACACAAAAACTCTGATCAAACAGCATTATAAGTGCCAACTGATCTGTTTTTGTACTGCTTTACCAGGATCCAATATTCAGGGCACAAAGCAATTAACTTTTTATTGAATCGCATACTTGATATTATGTTATGTCTATGCTTTTTGTGCAGTATACCTCTTATGTGCGCTCGTCATCGCCTGTAAGATGTTCTTATTTATACAACTATATACAACACTCAAGAAAAGGTGCATATACAATGGGCCTTGTCGTGAGAAGACCTGTCTTTGGGGGTTGGCGAACAACACAGGTGCAGACCAGCCTGTGCATGCGCACAGTCTGATCAGCGCCTTCGTTGTTCGTCTTTTGGAAGGTATCATATGTACACTTGCAACAGGTGAAATTGGTTTTCTAGCTAGTCTATGTAGGTAAGGAGACTGGTTTGGGACTCGCTTTGCCGAGAACCCCGGGGGCAGTTTTTTCTTGCGTTGCGGCCCCAATAAGGATCTTCTCCGCTTATTTGGGGTGACACTGCATGGGTCAGCATTTTTCGATGTAGCCCGTGTCACCGTCTATCATCGAAAGCGGAAATAGCGTACCACTGAATCGAAAGTAGAGAAAAACGGCATGGCGGGTGGTGAGTTTTTACCTTTATATGAGCTTTATCATTTGTTCCCGAGCAAGCACTGACATTAAGATCAATTGCCAAGGGATTAATTTCAATGTTGTGTATCTTTATTGTATTCTGTGTGTCAACATAGCTTTGTTTACACAAAGTTATCGCAGCTTGGTACTGGCTGGAAAGTGCTCCTGCCGTAAAAACAGCCTTTGAACTAACGAATACATGGTTTATCTTCGGGTAAGAGGTTAATTCCCTATTTCTATATGCAATTTTCACCATCCCAGTTTTATCTCTGGTCTTGGTTTGATTATTTTCAATTGGAATCTATTGAAACAAAATAACTGTGGTATACGGCGAATAGTTGTTGATGGCATAACTCGTGTACTGCGATTAGTTAAAATCGTGTACCGCGAATAGTGACAACGTTTAATGAGATTGACGCTTATACCATGACTGACACTAGAAAAATAAATGAAACATTGTCTTTTAGCATTGGAGTTCATTTCAATTAATATGTAAACCATGAGGATTAAACGGGGGGCGCAGTTGCTTAGTGGTAGAGTGCTTGACTCGAAATTGAGGGGTCGCAAGTTTGAGCCTCACCTGAGGCACTGTGTTGTTTTCCTGAGCAAGACACTTATCATCTGTCTAGTGCTGGTTTAACCCAAGAAGACCCATCCCTGCATGACTGAAAATTTGTTGACTGAGGCCTAAAGATGAAGAAAAATACCCCACCACACAAGACTAAATGGTTCACATGTGGGCTCTATCTTAGCGTATTGACCATGTGGGTGCCACATGGGAATTTAAACCCATGTAGAACCCACATAGGGCACAAATTATTGTTTACACTCACATAAACAGAACCACTGCCGCTTGAGCCTTTGGGTGATCCCAAAAATAAAACCACAACCCTCTCCACCAACCCAGTACTGGTTACTGGCAGAGAGACTGACTAGAAATTTGATATTTCACCTGTAGCCAGTTTAGCTATGATACTTTACAAAATGCGAACAGCAAAGGTGCTGATCAGACAAAGCAGAAGTGCAGGCTAGTCTGTGCCTTTGGTGTTCACAACCCCCCGAAGACAGGTTTTCTGGCATTGAGGACCATATAACCGTTATGTATTGCACATTATGACCCAAATGGGTACCACATGCAACCCTTATGGGTTTTCCCACATGGGTCCATGTACCACTGTTGCATATACCTTATCAGTCCCATTTGGACTACTACTATGAGACACATATTGTATCCCGCATTATTGAAAAAAAATGTTTGTCACGTGCTAATAACAGTCATTTTGGGGCCCCCGCAGGGGTTTTGGTGATCTGGGGAGAATAGCTATTTATTTTCAGGGAGTTGGGGAGCACTGGTAATTATTTTCAGGGATTTTGGGAGCAAGCTGATAGTTTTTGGGATCTAGGGAGCCCAGCAAAATAGTAAAAAAATCTCGCCTTAAAGGAAAAGCCTTCATTTCGTTTGATTTTTTCAAAAAATTTCTTTGGCCTCTGGGGGGAAGCCCCCCAGACCCCCTTGGATATCTAAATGTGTTTACTCTCGTGCTAACATGCTGATCTAGATTGGTATTGATGACTAATACGGCAAATAATCTTTACTATTGTGCAAAATTAGCCTTGAAAATTGTTGATTTTTTTGGTTGATTTTGGAACACTAAGAATGCGCCATATTGCACCGTTTAAATAGAAAAAAAAATCCAGACCCCCTAGCATGGATCTGAATCGACATCATTACAGGATACATCTTTGCGCCTGGTATGAAAAACGTAAAGCCTCCATTTTTTACATTTCTTTAGCTTTAGCATTTTCTTTAGCCCCCCCCCCCCCCAGATCCTCCTTTAATGTGAATGTATTTATTTTTGTGCCAAAGTGTGCGTCTGGATTTGTCTTGAAGAAAAAATTAGCACAAAGTTTGGGTTGTTGATTTATAAAAAAAAATGTTGATTTTTAGATTGATAATAACTAACTTTGGAACACTCAGAATGCACCAGATCGCACTATTTTTATCAAATTTTTTTTGGGGAGCATGCCCCCGGACCCCCCTAACACAAGTGATAATTATCAATCATAACAGGGCTACCTACGCATTTCGTATATAATTATATCTCTAAGTAATTAGATGGGTTTTTTTTATTAAAACTTTGATGAATGTTGATCAGATATATATTTTGCTTGTTGAATCTGAAGTTAAACTTTTGTATAGGGCCTAATAGCAGTTATAAACAAAACACTTTCTATGGTTAGCGAAAATAAATGCTTTCACTTTATCTTAGGAAATTTAGTTTCATCTATTGGGAAAAACAGCCCATCCCCAACCAGAAAAACAAATAGTCTAGCTGTCCCTTATAAAAAAATCAAATCTAGAGAGCACTCCTCCATACCTACTCTACCAGGTACAGCAACAGAATTTTAAGGATGGCCTCATACTTTGAGCTATATATCATTCATTCCATTAAAATGATTATATCGTTTATTCCGTGGCCAAGGACTCCCTATTTATAGAGAGTTCCTGTCCTTGGCTAAGCCCTATCTTGACATGTATAATGTTAAAAATTAAGTGGTTATTAAGTCATCTGCTCATGTATAGTAGCCTGGGTCCAGTCGTCAATATTTTCTAATGGTAATATTCTAAAAAATATAACAGCAAAGGTATCGGTTATCCGTTATTGATTCGATTAATTTTAGGGAGAATTGGCTTATATTATGGGGAGAAGCTAAATTAATTTTAAGGATCTGGGGAGCAAAGGAAAATATTTTCAGGGAGCAAAGGTACTTTCTTTCAGGGAGTTGGGGAGATCAATGCATTATTTTCAGGGGATCAAGGGAGCACAGACCCCCCTGGGGGCCTCCATTTTAACCAGCGTTTTATCAAGGCAATTCACGTGCTATTGATTCACTCCTTTTGTACTTAACGTATACACAGTTTGGGGACGTCACAAGAAGTAACCTCAGGAAAAGAGGGGCTATATTAAATTTGGGTTGTCTGTCATTCTATCATTCTGCTGTCATTCTGTCCGTCTGTCATCATTTCCTTTCCACTCAATATCTTGAGAACAACTTTATAGAATTTGCACAATTTTGCATGTGCATTGATATTGACTTATTTTTATGCCCCCAAAGGAACTTTGGGAGGCATATAGTAATCGCACTGTCCGTCCGTCCGTCAGTCCGTCCGTCCGTCAGTCCGTCCCGCTTCGTGTCCGGTGCATATCTCCTATATTCTTTGAGGTAGGAATTCCAAATTTGGTGTGTGGATGCATCTTGGGATGACAGAGTGTCGCGTACTATTTTCAGGTCACTGTGACCTTGACCTCTGACCTAGTTTTTAGAATAATCGTGTCCGGAGCATATCTCTTATATTATTTGAGGTAGGAATCTCATATTTGGTGTGTGGATGCATCTTGGGATGACGAAGTGTCACGTACCATAATTGGGTCACTGTGACCTTGAACTTGACCTCTGACCTAGTTTCTAGAAATTGCATTGAGTCTGGTGCATATCTCCTATATTCTATGAGATAGGAATTCCAAATTTTGTGTGTAAATGCATCTTGGGATGGTAGAAAGTCACAAACCATTTTCGGGTCACTGTGACCTTGACCTTGAACTCTGACCTAGTTGTTAGAATAATCATGTCCGGAGCATATCTCTAATAATATTTGAGCTAGGAATCTCAAATTTGTTGTGATGATGCATCTTGAGATGACGAAGTGTCGTGTACCATAATTGGGTCACTGTGACCTTGAACTTGACCTATGACCTAGTTTTAAGAATAATCGTGTCTGGAGCATATCTCTTATATTATTTGAGGTAGGAGTCTCAAATTTGGTGTGTGAATGCATCTTGGGATGGGGAAGTGTCATGTACCATAATTGGGTCACTGTGACATTGAACTTGACCTCTGACCTAGTTTCTAGAAACTGTATTGAGTCTGGTGCATATCTCCTTTATTCTTTTAGATAGGAATTCCAAATTTGGTGTCTAATTGCATCTTAAGATAACGGAGAGTCACACATACCATTTTGGGTCACTGTGACCTTGACCTCTGACCTAGTTTAAAGAATTTTTGTGTTCGGAGCATATCTCTTATACTCTTTGAGGTAGGAATTCCAAATTTGGTGTGTATATGCATCTTGGCATGGTGGAGTCTCACATATTATTTTCGGGCCAATGTGACCTTGACCTCTGACCTAGTTTTAATAATAATTGTGCCAGGAGCATATCTCTTATATTATTTTAGAATGGAATTCCAAATTTGGTGTGTGAATGCATCTTGGGATTGTTGAGTGTCTTGTACCATTTACAGGTCACTATGACCTTGACCTCTGACCTAGTTTTAATAATAATTGTGTCAGGAGCATATCTCTTTTATTATTTGAGATAGGAATCCCAAATTTGGTGAGTGTGAATGCATCTTGGGATGGTGGAGTGTCTTGTACCAATTACAGGTCACTGTGACATTGATCTTTAGCCTAGTATTTAGAAAAATCATGTCCAGAGCATATCTCTTATATTATTAAAGGTAGGAATCCCAAATTTGGTGGGTGGATGCAACTATGGATGAGGGAGTGTCACATACCATTTTTGGGTCACTTTGACCTCTGACCTAGTTTGTAGAGTAATCGTGTCCAGAACATATCTCTTATGTTATTTGAGATGGGAATCCCAAATTTGCTGTATGGATACATCTTTAGATGCTGATGTGTCGAATACCATTTTTAGGTCACTGTGATCTTGACCAATGACCTAGTCTCTAGAATAATCGTGTCTGGAGCATATCTCCTATATTTTTATGCCCCCAAAGGAACTTTGGGAGGCATATAGTAATCGCACTGTCCGTCCGTCCGTCAGTCCGTCTGTCCGTCAGTCCGTCCCGCTTCGTGTCCGGTGCATATCTCCTATATTCTTTGAGGTAGGAATTCCAAATTTGGTGTGTGGATGCATCTTGGGATGACAGAGTGTCGCGTACCATTTTCAGGTCACTGTGACCTTGACCTTGACCTCTGACCTAGTTTTTAGAATAATCATGTCCGGAGCATATCTCGTATATTATTTGAGGTAGGAATCTCATATTTGGTGTGTGGGTGCATCTTGGGATGACGAAGTGTTGCGTACCATAATTGGGTCACTGTGACCTTGAACTTGACCTCTGACCTAGTTTCTAGAAATTGCATTGAATCTGGTGCATATCTCCTATATTCTATGAGATAGGAATTCCAAATTTTGTGTGTAAATGCATCTTGGGATGGTAGAAAGTCACATACCATTTTCGGGTCACTGTGACCTTGACCTTGAACTCTGACCTAGTTATTAGAATAATCATGTCCGGAGCATATCTCTAATAATATTTGAGCTAGGAATCTCAAATTTGTTGTGATGATGCATCTTGAGATGACGAAGTGTCGTGTACCATAATTGGGTCGGAATCCCAAATTTGGTGTGTTAATTCCTCTTGGGATGGCGGAGTGGTGCATACCATTTTGGGTCACTTTGACCTTGACATTGACTTCTGGCCTCATTTCTTGGTTTATCATGTCTGTTGCATATCTTCTATATTACAGCTAACTTTCCTCAAATGTGTCTTATGCTTGACCAATTCCTTTGGGGGCATTCGTCACGTGACTGTGACATTTCTTGTTCGATATGATCTAGATTGGGATTTTACACATCATTTTTTGGACATTTGTACCAGAGATATGACCCTTGATTTACTCCAGAATTTTGTTTCCGCTCAATATCTTTAGAACAAATTGACCGATTTTCACTAAATTTTATATATGCATTCATATTGATAAGATCTATCTTGGGATTGTTACACGTCATTTTTCGCACATTTGAACCAGAGTTATGGCCCTTGATTTATGCCAAAATTTGGTATCCGCTCAATATCTTGAGAACAAATTGACTGATTTTCACCAAATTATATATATATATATGTATTTATATTGATAAGATCTATGTTGGGATTGTTACACATGGTTTTTAGTAACATTTGTACTAGTGTTATGACCCTTGATTTATGCCAGAATTTTGTTTCCACTTAATATCTTAACTGACAGATTTTCAATAAATTTTATATATACTTAACAGCAAAAGAAACGCATATTTGGTATATTGTATAAATTGGGTGTTAAATACTGATCTAAGGATATGAAAGGTATCAATGATGTATGAAACATGTCTATAATCAAATGTATCACAAACCGATAGCTCATTGGAATAGTGCTAATAAAGGGGAATAACTCTGGGCGTAATGAAATAACTCATAATTATGGCGAACTTCGAGATGTTGTATGCCTAAAACCGCGAAATGGATTTTAATGAAAATCACTGTGCATCATAATCAGGACATACAGACTACTTTTGAACGTTAAGTTGTCCGGAATTCATCAAGGTGGCCCAATGTGGATGAGTTACATTATCAGACAATTAGCTGCAAGTGTGTATGAGACAGGCAAGTAAGTGTCCAAACAATTGTTTTCAAAGGTTCTGTTGGACAGTACCTTACTTGACATCAATCATAATGTGCCAGATTTTCTTACATCCGAGAGATTCTGATGATTTTCAAGACAAATTGAAAAAAATGAAAAAATGAAGATTTTTGGATCTGCAGTATAATTCCTACAGCAATGATTTTTGAAAGTTTTATGCTGTTTTCTTATTTGTTTCATTGTTTTGTCATGACATCGAGCTAAATCGGATTCAAAACAGGACTCATCCAATTTAGGGCACTGTTTTTGCGTTTTTTGCATTAATTAATAAGAAATAATAATTAACTGTGTAATGACGAATAAAATGGCCCGGGACAAACGCATGAGTCCAGCCAAACAAATTCATATATTTCAGGGCAAAATTTGACAACGGTTTCTAGTATTAAATTGGTATTGAATAATATGCGTTTCTTTTGCTGTCAAGTATATTCATTCTTATTGACAAGATCTAGGTTTATGACTTATTTGTAACAGAGTTATGGTCCTTGATTTATGTCAGAATTTCATTTCCGCTCAGTATCTTTAGAACAAATGGACAGAATTTGACCAAACTTTATAAAGGCATTTATATTGACAAGATCTGTGTCAATAGGATTTTTACCTGTTATCTTTTACAAATTTGTAACAAAGTAATGGCCCTTGATTGGCAACAGAATTTTGTTTCTGTCCAATATCTTGAGGACAAATGGATAGAATTCCACCGAATTTTGTAAATGTATATATATTTATAAGATATATGTTGGGATTGCTATCTTCCATATTTTGCTTATTTGTAACAGAGTTATAGCCCTTGATGGATGTAAGAAATTTGTTTCTGCTCAATATCTTTAGAACATAGCCTTTTTACAGCATACAAACCCCTATGCATCTTTCATGTTTATGTGCGCCATTATTATACTACCGAAATTCAACTTTTCGAATCGTTTCCCCAAAGCTTTCAATCAACAATATGAATTTATGCAATAATAGCCGTCAAGTATTTATTAACATTTGCTTGACCCCTCAGGTGCTGTTAAAACGCCTGTCAGGCTCGGTTTACAACACCACCCTCGTCTCATCTCATTTATTTTATTTTATTGTTTTATTTCCTTTTTATTAATAATAAAAAAAACCTGAAGCTTCTCATCTTCTATCAAAGGGCACAACCCAAATATCTACTCGTTAAGCAGTGTCAAATAAGTAGGTCAAATATAGCAAAAACAAAGTAAATATATGTTACCCCGCCACTATTTCGGGGCCTAAAAGTGTTATCGGCTATTTACATCTACTGCTTTATTCAAATGTACTTCAGGCTATTTTTTCATGAACGCAAACACTTTGAACCCTGATCAGACTGCTCCTAAAGGATCAGTCTAATCTGGGTCCATATTGTTTGCAATTTAGGCTACACATGAAAGAGCAGACAAAAATTGGCTGGTGGTAATTGTCAAAAATACGAAATAAATTCAATATGAAAAAATAACCACAACAGTTTGCCTACGTTGTACCCTTCGAGACAGACGCATACCTTTAATCTAGATGATGGACATTTGAACAGCCAGACCGCAAACGGCAACTACACCAGCTCATGCTTTAGGTTATATCATGTTATTCAGTGGATATTTTACATGTTTGAAAGGAAGCCTATAGCATTTGCTTCCATTATTTGACAGTTTGTCTTCTTTTAGCAGACGGTCTGTTTTATCGTTAAACCGATCACATTTTGCACCAGTTCAATTATACGAAAATACCCCAAAATAGCAGTTTTACTTCATAGTGGGTAACAACTCATAACTATTCGCAGTACACAATTTTCTTATAAATTTGCTATCTGCAGTACACATCCGCACCTATTCGCGGTACACAAAGGGATTTAAATATCAGCCCATAATTGGCTTAATTTATACATTCTAGCTTAAACGCTTGCAAAAACGATTGTTTTCTATAATTTCACTTGCTTTCCATTTGAAAAATCGACAAAATCCACATACTATACTCGAATAAAGTGAAAGTAAATGTCAAAATGACGTGTGTTTTCGGTACCAGCTTTCAGATTGATGATCCATTCCCGCCTTCAAGTTCGTAAATGAACAAATACAACTACTTACGGTTCAAGCTGAATATATCCACTATTTATGTAATGCAAATGTTTTGCAAAACTTTCGCGATTTTATAATGAAATGTGCTATTTTTGAAGAGCACTGATCCTCGTGTGTTGTTTACTCTCGATTCAGTGGTACGCTATTTCCGGTTTCGATGATAGACGGTGCGTGTAGTGTTGGCCACAATAAGCAAGTATTGAAAATGCTACTAGCCAAAAACGGACAATAAATCTTACAGGGGAGTTTAAAGCTGTCTTTATTGAACCTGCATGACCCATATGTGTGGTCCACACCGGGTGGGCGGCGATCGAAGACTTTAGTACTGTCGATGAGCGTGGATTGGGAACCTGTGGGGCAGGGGTTTCGATTGCCTTTTGTCGACCGACAAAAATTCGGCAATCGAAAACACTGTTTCTGGGCTGTTTTTTGGTCCGCGTTCGGTTGTTGAGGGCGTTTTCGACTGCCGCCAACCCTGGTGTGTGGTCGCTTGCTGATATGTTTTAGAGATCTCTTCGACAATCAGTGTTCAGGAGCAGTATTCAGAGACTCATATAGCACGCTGATCGGGGTCATGAGTATTTTTTTTTTTTTTGTATATGTGATGCAGCGTGCGACTAGGACGGGCGATGTTGATTTTTTTTTTTTTTTCTCTCGTCAAAATGCCTTAACTAAAACATAATTTTCTTAAATATCCAGTGAACTACATATTTTGGACGCTCAAAAAAAGAGAGATTTCAGTATGAAGCCTGTTCTTTTGAGCAGCCAATGCGTGTGTCTATCGATGTTCATATATTTTTATCTTGTGCTTAAAAACTGTGATTATCTAAACCAATGCAGACACTGATAAGCTTGCATCTATGTGTAAGCTAGCTAGTGTCTGCACACAAACAAATACTCTATTCATAATGCTACCAGATAAAAAAAGCCCTTGCATTTCGTTTCGGTAAGGGTGGAGTCATCAATATTGTAGTTTTTTTTTTCGAGTTATGTACAACTGGTAGACTTCTGTACAAGGGAAATAATAAGAACGATATTAACCCTTTTTGTCCAGATGCATATTCTCCCTTGCATGTTTCATTTTAACAATTACGAGGAGACTTGACATTTGCGCAAGCAGTGCCGACTCTGATGAAATGTCGCATTTGACAGCCTTTCATCTGGTTCTTCACTTTTTGCAAGAGTGGCATTTTACGTGTATTCGAAAAGGAAAACAAAAAAAAAAACTTTCAACAACTAAATTGTTCCAAAAAGGTATTTCAGATGACGATCTGGATAAGCCACGACTAGTTATATAATAGTTCCCTTGCATGTACTTCGAGATGGTATTTTGTCTTTGCAAGCGGTGCAGACCCTGATAAAAATGCGGCTTTATGTGGCCCTTTGTTTGGATCTTCACTGTTTTCGCAGGTATCCAAAGTGTGAGGGGAAAAATCAACGACTGATATTTTTTTTTCCAAAGAGGACAATTTTCGCTCTGATATTTATATTACTGGTTACACAGAATCTAAGTAAAAAACCCTGCATGAAGTAAGAAGAAGAATATATGGGCCGCGACATGTGTTTTCCAGCAGAAGGACTTTTTGAGTGGCCTCTTTCATAAGCTTAGAAACTCCAGTTGGCCTGTGACTCAAAGAGTGTTTGAGCGGCCAGCAAGGGCTCTGGTTAGACTGAGCAGTGTGCGCAGGCTGATCTGAGCCTTTGCTGTTTCGCACATACCTCATTGTTGAAAATATAATGTTACACCTTAATAATATAGGTATGTTTTCTTCTCAGTTCATGTATTCATAAACTGGTAGGATTCCCAAACGAATCGGCTCGCGGAGATCACTGTTTCAGTACTAGCAGGGAGAAAAATATGAAAGGCATTTGAATTGGCAATACATGCTGTATTTGGATGCTCCTCGAAAAGGTTCGTTTGGATATTTCTGTCATATACTAAGCGTATATGAAGGCTTTCAACATTAGGCCACAAAAATTGTAGATACTAACTTGATCGTATATTTGTACATATATTTTCTATGCTGCTAGCACATACACTCACGCACGCGCGCGCACACACGCACGCACGGTCGGTGTGGACAATCTCTTGCTAGCTTATTTGCCAATAGTGGACTTGATTGCTTTTACATGGTGTTGCATTAAGGGAACAGTTTTTTATTATGTCCAAAAACAGCAAAAGATAAGCCTGCTACATCCTCGACTCTTTTAGAATGTGTATGTTAAATAACATGTTTTGTAATTCTTCTCTCCTTTTATCTCCACTATCCTGCCTTTTCTGGTACGATTCACTTTTAAACAAATGGATCTCAAGATATGTACATATAATGTAAGAGGACTGGGTAATAAAACCAAACGAGAACATGTTTTCGCCTGGCTTAAGGATAAACAATTTTCAATATGCTTGCTACAGGAAACACATTCTGGGGAGGGAACACATAAGGATTGGGTAAAGGAATGGGGAAAAGATGCTTTTTTTAGTGGATTAAGTAACAATAGTGAAGGTGTAGGTATTTTAATAAATCCTAAATTATCTTTCAGCATAAAGCAACATAGGGAAATTATCATTGGAAGACTACAGGCCCTGGAATTAAGCATAGAAGAACGAGATGTAATTATTTTAAACTTGTATGGCCCTAACACTGACTCTGTAAATCACTTTAAAATTTTGGAAAATTATTTAAAAGAAAATGATGACAAATCTTTTATTATAGGTGGTGATTTTAATACAATTATAGATACTGAATTAGATAAGAAAAATGGGAGAACTGATACACATAGATTATGCAGAAACAAACTTTCAAGTATTATTGATGAATTCGATTTGGTAGATATCTGGAGAAGTAAACACCCTAGTTCAAAAAAAATACACGTGGCATTCGTCAAGTAAACCAACAATATTTTGTAGACTAGACTATTTTCTTATTTCAGACAATCTCATAAATAATGTAATTTCCTGTGAACATGGGACTAGCTATAGATCAGATCATAGTCCTGTTATTTTAAATGTAAACTTAACACACATTAAAAGAGGCCCAGGGTATTTTAAGTTAAATAACAGTTTTATACTAGATAATGAATATCAGGAATGCATAAGGAAAAATATTACAGAAATAACTACAATTAATGAGAATGCAAACCCAAATACTCTATGGGAATTAATAAAAGGGTCAATAAGAAATGAAACAATAAGATATGGTACAAAAAAGAAAAAAGAAAACAATAACCAAGAAATAAAACTTAAACAAGATATAGAGAATATAGAAAAAAATATAAACAACACTTTGTGTAACATGAAATTAGAAGACCTAAAGCAAGAACTAGATATAAAGAAAACAGAATTAAATGAATTAATTGATCATAAAATGGAAGGGCATATTTTAAGGGCTAAGGCTCAAATAATAGAGGAAGGAGAAAAGAACAGCAAATACTTTGCAAATCTTGAAAAGAAGAAAGCAGAAAATAAGGTAGTCAAAAGACTAAATGTAAACAACCATATAATAACAGAACAAAAAGAAATACTTAAAGAAGAGATGAAATTTTATCAAAAACTATATTCAGAGCATAACCAAACAAACTCAACAATTGATTTTTTCGACAATAATATAAATAAATTAAACAACATTGAACAAAATACATGTGATGGTCTCTTATCAGAGGAAGAATGTAAAATCGCTTTAAAAGAAATGAAAAATAACAAGAGCCCTGGCTCAGATGGAATCACAACAGAGTTCTATAAAATATTTTGGAATGATATTAAGAGGTTTTATATTGACTCTATAAATCACTCTTATCAATGTGGTGCATTAACAGAGTTACAAAATCAAAGCATAATATCACTTATTCCTAAATCAGATAAAGATACTACCTTTCTAGAAAATTGGCGGCCCATAAGTCTTTTAAACGTCGACTATAAAATTGCAACAAAGACAATAGCAAATAGGTTAAAAAAGGTACTACCAAAACTAATACATGATTCCCAAACAGGTTTTCTAAAGGGAAGAAATATCAATGAAAATATACGAACCATTTTTGAAGTTATTGACTATGTCGAAGAAAAGGAAATGCCGGGTTTAATCTTTTTTTCTGATTTTGAAAAAGCTTTTGATAGTATAAATCATGATTTTTTACTTAAAAGTTTGAAACATTTTAACTTCAGCGACAATTTTATAAAGTGGATAAAACTGTTCTATTCTAACGCAAAAAGCTGCATTACAAATAACGGCTTTTTATCACCTTTCTTTTCAATACAGAGAGGTGTGCGTCAAGGCTGTCCTCTTTCACCATACCTGTTTATTCTATGCATTGAGCTATTGATGAACCAAATAAGAAATAATGAAAATATTAGTGGGGTAACTATATATGGCTTTGAGCTTAAGAATGCATGCTATGCAGATGATGCATCTTTTATTTTAGACGGATCTAAGAAATCATTTGAGTCTCTGGTGACAATTTTAGAAAACTTTAGCAATATATCTGGTTTAAAATTGAATACGAAAAAATGTCAGGTTTTGAGAATAGGAGCTAGCAAAATTACGGATACTGTTTATATGAAGAATAGAAAATTTCAATGGAGTTCAATTGAAGCCAAAGCCCTTGGTATGATTTTCACAAACATTAAAACAGATATAATGAAATTAAATTTAGAGAAAAAAATTAGGCAGTTTGAAATTTGTCTCAAACAGTGGCAACATAGAAAACTTACATTGATGGGAAAGGTAACTGTCGTCAAAAATTTTGCACTTCCAAAACTAATTTTTGCACTTTCATCTCTGCCAAACCCACCAAAGTCCACAATAGATCGAATAGAAAAGATTATGTATTCCTTTATATGGGATGGTAAACCAGATAAAATAAAAAGAAGCACTTTGATACAAAATTATGAAAAAGGGGGAATTAAAATGATTAATATTGAAAAATTTATAATGTCTTTTAAGGTCACTTGGATAAAGAAAATATTAGATAGTTATTACAATGGGGTTTTGAAAAAAATTTATCTTAAGAGATTAGAAAGACATGGATCGGATTTATTTTTTGAATGCAATTTTGATGAAAAAGATATTCACACCTGCTTCAAAGACAATCAATTTCTGATGGATATTTTGATAGCATGGAGAAAATTAAATAAAAAAGATGCAATATTGTGCTTTGGACAGGAGGTCATTTGGAATAATACACACATAAGAGCTAATAATAAAACACTTATGTACAAAACATGGTACGATCTTGGCATTAAAAAAATAAAAGATATATATGACTATAATGAGAAGGCATTTTGCTCTTTTGGCAAACTACGTGACATGTACAATATACCATCCCAAGATTTTTTAAAATATCTCAGTTTAATACAATGTATTCCAAGCAATTGGAAAACAAATCTCAAACATGAAAAACGAGACTATCCAGATGGAGAGAGTATCTTACAAAATCTATTAAAAGTAAAGCAAACCAATAAATATGTTTATAATACGTTACTTAAAAAAGAAGAAGTAGAGATTAGCAAGGCTGAACAAAAATGGAATAATCATTTTCCAGACGAACATATTAATTGGAAGAAAATATACTCAATTAATATCTCTACATCTAATGATATGAAACTACGAGATTTCCAGTACAGATATTTAAACCGTATAGTACCTACAAATAAATTTTTAACCAAGTGTCACATAGTAAGCTCTTCTTTATGCGACTTTTGCAACATGGAGATTGAAACGATGCATCATCTGTTTTGGGAGTGTATGCATGTGCAATTCTTTTGGACAAAATTTAGAGATTTTTTTGAAGCAAGTGGCTTCGATGTATCAATTTCCGAAATAAATGTAACGTTTGGAATACAAAATACTGCAGAGATAAAGGCAAATCTCAAAAACTTTCTAATCTTCACAGCTAAATATTTCATATTTGTATGTAAATATAGGAAAAAACTGCCAATTTGGGATATATTTCAGTTATATTTGAAGAAACGGGTCCAAATTGAAAGAGAAATAGCTCTATGGAAAGGTCGATTGCATAAGTATGAACAGGTTTGGAGTAACTTACTTGATGTTCTTTAATAGCGAATATACAGAAAGGCAGATCTCTCTCTCTCTCTCTTTCTATCTCTCTCTCTCTCTCTCTCTCTCTCTCTCTTGGTACCCAATATCTCTTAAAACCTCTTTAAACACTTTCTCTACAACCATCATATAACCATTTCAAATCTTTTCTTTCTCTTGCTATATTTTTGAGCCTGCACATCCATGGGATACTGGTACTTAGGTATTTTCGTACGACATTCATAGGAAGTGAAAATTGAGAAAAAGCTATGAACAAACTTTGAAACTCTGGTGTCTAGTTACGTCGAATTTGGTTACTTTAGTGAGACGGTGGTTGCAGGAATCAACGGCGGGTGTGCTAGCTCATGAATATAACAATATACATATGTATAGTATTGTCAGTGTGTCAATGAAATATAAGTACCGTAACAAATAGTTCCCGCAAGATAAAGGTCAGTAGCCTTTTTTTTTTTTTTTTTTTTTTTTTTTTTTTTTTTTTTTTTTGCTTGCTGTTGTCTTTTTTTTTTGCCCCACATGGCGGTTGAACCTTGTTTAAAAGTCAGCCATCTTGTGAGGCAAGAAAAAGAAGAAAAACTATTTGTGTGATATCATGCGGGGACTGTTAATAGTTTGTCAGTGATAATGTAAACTGTTGTTTTCCTCATATGGAAAAAGTTGCTTCAGCAGGAAGTGGGACATATAATAAAGTAAAATAGCCAAATCTTACGACTTTCATAATGGCAACATATATTAAGTAGCTGAAATATCATGCAAGCTTAGGAAACGTTTTTGTGACCCACTTTTCCACTGAAAATGCTTCATAATGCAAATACTATAATATGTTGACAAGTCATGCAGTGAATGTTATTGCTCTGTAACAAACGTGTAAATTGTGAATTGTATAATGTATTTTATATGACATATTGACAATAAAATATAAATAACAAAAAAAAAAGATGATTGCTCTGGGGGGTTTTGAGTTGGGTTCTTGTTTTGTGGTGTGGTTCTGGGTGCCCTCTCTAGTTCAGCTAGACTGGCTCCAGTCCTTAAAACAATTTTTCATCAATTTGTCACATCATATCCTTGTAGCCAGTCTTACTCTGATGGCTCTAGGGCCATCAGAGTAAGACTGGCTACAAGTATATGATATGACACATTGATGAAAAATTGTTTTAAGGACTGGAGCCAGTCTATAGTTCAGCAAACATCTTCAGCAAATGATCAAGGTCACATTGAAAGTGTTTTGATCACTAACACGTGTATTCTGTCGGTTCTGGTGATTTTTCCCGTTCAGTTCTGCTTAAATACGTGTTTAATCTACGAACGCTTCCGGCAATGTACGAGGAAACAAACAATTTGTCAGGAACGCATCCCTTATTTGAAGCCATTTCCATACTAGGCATTTGACTATCGTAATGTAATGCTTCAGATTTTCAATAAAATGACACAACACATTAATCATTAGTGTCGAAAATATGCATTTGCAGTCACCGCATCGGCCCTTTTATACATGTATAAGTAGTGTCAAACATCTCTCAGTGCATGACCGGAATAGCTTGCCGTTACTTCAAAATTGCTGCAATTGAAATGCTTCTGATATCTGTGCCGTGACATAGGTTGTTACCACTGACACAGGTCGTCTTTAAGAGAACTTTTGAGTTCCAGCAACTACTCAACCTTGGACATCTGCTTTTTTAACATGAAGCATGATGTACAGAGCGTTCGAATTTATGGTTTCAATGAGATTTAACATGCTTAAGCCAGAACAGCCGACTATATTATGATCATTGTTATACAGATGATTTTTTACATAATATACATATATTCATATGATATTTGCGATATTTGATTATCAAAATGAGATGTTCGAGATACCAGTTTCTGGGCACTTCTTCTACTCGAGCGTCATCACTTGAAGACAACCACTTATACATGTCGCTAACAATTGTTATTGTGAGGTTGGCGCCGTTAAACCGGTTTAAGCCCTCCAGTGAAATATTTTACTGACCGTTCCAAGGCGGTACTTCTTTTGTGGATCTTTTATATTTTTGTTCTGTCTTGTGTTTGCTATGTTTTGTGCGCGTCTGTTTATATGTGCTTTGTGGTCACCTGCTGGGAAAGGGCTGACCTCTTGGCTCTCGTTTGTGGTGTCTTCTGTGAGTTTTTCACTTTCCCATCGGTATCCTGGGTCAGGTGTGGTACTTGATTGTATCGATTCCTGATCTTTGCAACCTTATTACTTGATCATTTGCTGAGATCCAACGTGTATCGCTTTTTTGTAGAGTCAGTTTGATTTGAGCTTTGTCCTCCTATCCGTTAATCTCTTCACACAACAATGTCAAAGACCTCCCTGGCACAACCTTTGGATACCGTCGACAGTCTGAGCGTCTGTATAATGACTCACCAGGCTTCCGTTTCATTGACAATCGTATAAATATGAAATTCTTTGACGTACACGTGTATGTAGTTTAGCAAATCATACACAACTATAATATTTAGTCTGCGCAAGCAATGTGGGACTACATGTAATTTGTTTTCCTAAGAATTGATTTACGAAACGTATTTTTGTATTAACCCTTAAAGCACCAATCACAACAAAATTGTCTGCTTTTTTCGTCTGCTGAAATGTTTTAGAAGCCTCTTCGACAAACAATGTAGACCCAGATAAGACTGCTCGAATAGGAGCAGTCTTATCTGGTTCCACACTGTGTGCCTCTATACTTACATTAGATATTAATGTTAACAAACATATGCAGCAGACGACTCAAGCAGGCGATATATTTGCCAGCCGTTTGAAGGTTAAATTTCTGAAAGGATTTATTATCAGTCAAGGCGCACCGGCGATCTTCATTGTGTGTTTGTCTTGATGGTTTGCCTGTGTCATTGTGTCTATTTCTCTGGATGCCAGGAGCTGGACTGTGGTATGCGACTGAGGCATTTCCTTCTAACATCACATTTTTGTGTATCGAAGAACTGAGTGTAATATTACTTTTTATAAGATAATGAGCCGAAAACGCTTGTTAGATTTTAGTCTGCTGTATTTTATAACCTATATTCATAATTTATCAGCAATAACAAATAATTCGGCCTTTTTAAACAGATTTAAGGACATATGCTACTTGATACTTCCCGCATTGTACTGTGTTCAATACTTTGCATACGGTTTGTTTTATTAAAGACATATGCGGCTTTTTCCAATGCACACCTTTCCCGCGTCTGGAAACGGGTAAAGTTGTCTGGGCTCTGTCTTTCGACCATTAATGGTTTCGGATCAACACAGCTTTCCGGTATTCTTATGTCATATCGGTGTTCCGACATTTTCCTGACAAAATAAGGTAATTAAAGTGTGTCCGAAATATTTATTGACATCTTGTCAGAACTGATCGTCTCAGCATTAAAGACAGATAAACGTAGCTCAGTCGAAATCAAACGACAATCACAATTACCCTGGTTACGAATACGATAGTGGCCGAGTCTCTACTATTTGTACGGTTATTTAGAGCGGCGCACGACCTGACCTCGTGGCCTAGTGGTTAGCGTGTCTGGCTGCAAAGCCAGTGGACCAGGATCGATTCCCGGGTGCTCACATAATTTCAGTGTGTTTTTACTTTCTTTTTTAACATTTTAATGCTAAATTGCTTCATTAATTAGTAAAATGGCATCATCAAAACGACCGAAATGGTAATTCCTAAACTTTTTATATTGAATTACGCATGAAACCTATGGGGGTGAGATTAAATTTGGCCCTCTTGAAAGAGAATGAGTTCGGCGACCCCAGATTTTGATTTTTTTTCTGAAAGGTATTATAATAGTCCATGAATTAAAAATATTTTTTTTAAATTTTCAACATCAGATTTTTTAATACATGATTTATTCTGAAAACAAATTCCAATTTTCGACGAATTGCCCAAATATATCATGCAGTATCTTGTCACAGCATGGGATAACAAATAAACTTGCACATTTTCTAAAACGTTTGAGGTCATGGGCATTAATTTATGCTAAAAGAAAGAAGCTGGCTAAAGATTACAACGCATCATCTCTCAGAACACACAAATCAAGATATAAAAAGGCGATGAAGCAAAGATAAGGACTCAACAGTAAATAAAAACTGAATACCGGAGCAAAAGAAACCCAGCAGGTAAACCCCGGTGGACCCGACAAACAGCCAAACATAATACTGCATGAATTATTTTAGTAATTCCTCAGAAATAGGATTTGTTTTTTACGATAAATTATATATTACAAAATCTGATATCGAAATCTTTTCTTTTTTATTTCCATTTCATGAACTATCATAATACCTTTTAGAAAAAAAAAAGAAAAAAATGGGGGTCACCACGCTAATTTTCTTTCAGATTGGCCAAATTTTACCCCAGCCCCACAAATTTTGTTCTTGAATCAATATAAAGCCTTCAGAACTGACAATTTATGTCATTTTTATACCCCGCCACACTTTAGTGTCGGGGTATTATGTTATACCTTTCGGTGTCTGTCCGTCCGTCCGTCCGGGCTCACCATTTCCGATCGATAACTTGAGTATTTATTCACAGATTTTTCAAATTTTGCATACATATTGTTATCGGCAATGAGTGGTATGGGATTGTTAATGGGCAAAATCCGTCCATTTTTAACGGAGTTACTGCCCTTTTTCGTATTGGAAAAATGGTTTCTGGCCTGTTATTCCTTTACTGTTCATGATATCTGAATGAAACTTCACAGATATGTTGCACATCAAAGGTTACATATTGTGACTAAGAACCGTCACTCTGACCTTCCCAGTTTGTGAGTTATCTGCCCTTGATAGGTCTGAAAAAAGTTTTTTGACCTATTGTTCCTTTACTATATGGAATATCTGAATATAACTTCACAGATATGTTTCACATCAAAGGTAACATATTGTGACTAAGAACCGTCACTCTTACCTTTCCCGTTTGTGAGTTATCCGCCCTTGACTGAATTAAAAAATGTTTTTTACCCGTAGTTCCTTTACTATGTGGAATATTTAAATGAAACTTTACAGATATGTTTCGCATCAAAGGTTACATACTATGACAAAGAACCATCACTCTTACCTTTCCAGTTCATGAGTTATCTGCCCTTGACTGATCTGAAAAATGGTTTTTGACCTGTAGTTCATTTACTATATGGAATATCTGAATGAAACTTCACAGATATGTTTAACATCAAAGGTTACATATTTTTAGTAAGGACCGTCACCCTTACCTTTCCAGTTCATGAGTTATCCGCCCTTGATTGATCTGAAAAATGGTTTTTGACCTGTAGTTCATTTATTATATGGAGTATCTGAATGAAACTTCACAGATATGTTGACCATCAAAGGTTACATATTGTGGGTAAGGATCGTCACTCTTACCTTTCCAGATTGTGATTATCCACCCTTGATTGATCTGAAAATTGGTTTTTGACCTGTAGTTCATTTTATCCGTCCATGCTCACTGTTTCCGATCGATAACTTGAGTATTGATGAACAGAATTTTTTTCAAATTTTGCATACATATCGTTATTGGGGATGATTGGTATGGGATTGTTAATGGGCAAAATCCAACCATTTTCGATGGAGTTACTGCCCTTTCTCCCTTTAAAAAATGGTTTCTGGCCTGTTTTTCTTTTACTGTTTATGATATCTGAATGAAACTTCACAGATATGTTGAACAGCTAAGGTTACATATTACAAAGAAGGACCGTCACTCTTACCTTTCCAGTTCATGAGTTTTTCGCCCTTGATTAGTCTGGAAAATGTTTTTGACCTGTAGTTCCTTTACTATATGAAATATCTGAATGAAACTTCACAGATATGTTGACCATCAAAGGTTACATATTGTGACTAAGGACGTCATATCACTGTCTATCTCAGTTCTGTTGCTATTTAGGCATTATATATCTCACAAAATAACTTTTGGTGCCCCCAGCAGTGGCGGGGTATTATGCAGTGCTTGCGGTGCTTTTATTATTATTTTATTATACTAGTATGAAAAATACATCTTCAATACGCGAAAAAGAGGAAGAAGAAAAACATACTGAAAAATAGGTTCCCACCTGGGAATCGAGCCTTGTCCTCCTGGATTCATTGTCAGTCACGCTAACCACTAGACTAGGAGGCCAGGTCTTTCGCAGATAGCAATAAACATACAAGAAGAATAGATACTCTGAGATTCGGCCACTTCCATATTTGTTACCAGGCATACATTTTGAAATAATGTGCACTGCTTACTTTCGCTTGTGGAAAATTTTGGAAAGTGGATCTGGCATAAAAGTATTTGAACACTGTATTGATGGTCGAAAGACAGAGGAAATACACATTCTCAATTGATACAATGTATCTGAATTTTCTGACGTAGAAATGATGCGCATGGAAATCAATCGCACATGTCTTCAGTCCTTTTACTTTCCAATGAAGGAAAGAATTGCAAATATTAATGAATCAGTTTATATTGTAAATAACATGTTGGTTCTATTTTTCTTTTCAGACAATATGTGGCTCGTTTGCTTCAAAGAAGGAAAATATCGGCGGTAAATCCATCATTCTAGGATGCTGGGTAGGTAGGATAAATTGTACGAGTGCTAGCTGCACTGGCTTAAGGCAATCAGTCCACTATCAATTTTGAGCCAGTTATGAGAGTATGGTATCTATATCGCTATGCGAAGCCTCAAACGAGCCTGCGCATATGTACAGCCTCGGCAGAGTCTTTGCTGCTCGCTCACTCAGAGCAGGGCCGCATATGAAGAATCAAGCTGCACTCAAGGCTTTCAGCCGCACTAGATCCACATGTCCTAGATTTTGACATCCAGTCTCACCCAGGGGCAGGGACCCAGGAATCTGGAGTCATGATGTGAATGACACTGCGCACGCATGTTGGAAGTATTCCAATACGCATAAGCAATAACTTTCAAAATTTCACAAACTGTCTTAAATACAGTTAACTCTTAGTAAAGAATGCTGATAGCTCTCGAAGTATCTGCTTAGGACGACGTATCTTTTGGAGTATATTACTCTAAAATTTCTCTTACTTCCTCACTGCAGTAAAATAATACTCTATATACTCTATTCGACAGTTCGAAACATCCGCTAATTCGAATTTAATTTTGGATACATTGAAAACAATGTGAGACATATTAATGAACCAATCAAATGATGTTCATATCTGAACATATGTTCAGGGTGCTTAAAAAACGCCCCAATGAGTCGTTTTTTCTAAACAACCTGAACATATATTAAGTCAACTTTGACTCCTCGGAAAGGGCTCCTTAGGGGATGGCATACACAGTATTGCTTAGATTCTAAGGCAAATGTTAGGCTAATGAATCACTGATGGCCCCTTGGGGAAAGGTGTACCTGGTATTATTTGGATTCAGAGGCAAATAAAGCGATAGCTCCTTTGATAATGATGTATTTGGTATTATATAGATTTAAAGGCAATTGAAGTCTAATGGATAGCAAAACGGATTACTTGATATTATTTAGATTCAAAGACAAATGAATACTAAAATAACTAATGTCTCCAGATTCAAAGGCAAATAAAGGCTACTGAATCACTTATGACACCTCGCGGAATGGTGTATTTGGATTGCTTTAGATCTAAAGGCAAATGCAGCAAATGAATGACTGATTGCTTCACGTTTAATGGAGTATTTGGTATTACTTTGATTTAAAGGCAATTGAAGACTACTAAGTCACTGATGCTCCTAGGAGCACGGAGTATTTGGGTACTATTTAGAGTCGAAGACAAATGCAAAATGTATGCAGCATCACTCCTTAACTCTAGCTGTGAAAAACAAAGACGTACGGCTATCATTTCAGCACGTTTATAGCAAAAGAAAGATAACATATATGTCTTTCAGTGACTTATCAAAGCTCGATTATATATCCCTGAGTACTTCTTGTTCACTTTCCTGTCGAAAGAAAGATTACAAATATTCTCTTTCATTGCCTTATCAAAGCTCGATTATATATCACTGAGTTCTTTGTGTACACTTCCCTGTCATTTGCATTTAGCCACTTTTTAAATAACATTTCCTGGCTTTACTCATCATAGTAAAATGGTCATTAAACTATAGTTAATTATTCATATACCTACAATTAAACAAAATGCAGAACAATAATTAGAGGTCTCTCTCTCTCTCTCTCTCTCTCTCTCTCTCTCTTGAATTAGTTAGAGCGAAGCTTATCTAGAAATCTCTTTAATCTCTTTAGTTTAGAATTATATTCTCATGAACAATGTAAAAGTAACTGCCCGTTAATTTTTGCTACATCTGACCTTTCTGTGTTACGATGTAAAATTAAAACTTGTGCATGTTATCAAGCTTCCAGACCAATACAGAATCATAGAGGTTTTGCGTCAACTTTTTTAGAGAGTTCATCTTTCTTTGAGAATATGAATAAGTAAGTAAGTAAGTAAGTAAGTAAGTAAGTAAGTAAGTAAGTAAGTAAAGACTTTATTTATAGAGGGTGACAGCATTTAGCACATTCAAAAATACAATCAAGTACATGTAGTAACTAATCTTCCATGAGGCCCTCAGTATCTATATGGACATATATACACATATACAAGTTAACAACATTACATTTGAAAATATACATTAGAGTTATCAAAAGATAACTGACAAATTATCTACATTGAAAATTTACTCTGCACACATTAAATGTATGGTAAGTCGGTACAAGATAGTAACCAACTATTATTGAGAATTGTCACAATCACAAGTACCTACTTGTGTCGTCTGCTGATAACTTTTGCAAACGGTTGGGATCCAGATCCCGCCTAACAAAACATCAAACCCGAGCTGGATCCAAGCTGTTTGATACTTGCAAGAAAATTACAAAAACGACCATGAAAGAAAATCAGAAGACAACGAAAAAGCCTGAAAATTACCCTGTGGGCAAAGAGTTAAGTGACTTAGCGTATCTTTATAAAATTTAAGATTTATAGAACATGATTACTTAGAGCATTTTATGTACAAGATATATTCTAGAATGGAATCATTCATAATGCATGTCAAGACTAAGTTTATGGTGTATGTGTATATAGTTTAGTTAACTAACCATTTCATACATCTGTTATGAAAAGTGCCAATAGTCTGGGCTTTTTTTAGTTCTTCTGGCAGATTATTCCACACCAGACATCCAGAGTATCTCAAACTGTGCTTGTAGTATTCTGTCCTAGGCTAAGGTGGGATAAAACAAGCAGCAGTAGACGACCTTAAGCTAATACTTGTATTCACATTGAATGAATACATGAACGCAAGATCTATATAACGAATGTCTTCGGCCGACGTAGAAGCATGTACTATCAGAAACAAACCAGAATCTAGGAAAACAATCCAAATGACAAATTAATTATTAACAAAAGAGAGAAAAATGTACGAATTCTATATACACTGCTCAAAATATTTAAAGGAACACCTGATAATTTTCCATAGGTAATAGTGTTAACGCCTGTCCAATAGACAAGTAATGCATTTCAATAGACAAGAAGGCAGAAAACCATTTTCTCTTGCCATTTTTGCTATGATAGTCAAAGATTTCGATCAAAAAAGTTCTGTTAATAAAAGTTCGCAACTAAAATTTTGTAAAATTTCATTTTCTTGAAAATGACGATTTTTTTCTGGAACTCTGTAGAATCTTCCAAATTTGTTAACAGTGTAACCTAATGATCTCTGCAACATTAAAAGGCTATTGATTGTACAGAAATTATGCTGTTGTGGTGCTTGATTGAAAAACTCGTCTTGAAATTTGGTACTTTTAACAAAATTCCAATTTTACATAAAGCGTTCCATGGATATTTCTGGAAAGGGATTTCTTCATTTTTATCAACAAGCATCATCCTTAATAGGTAACCAAACTAAACACAGGACAAACATGTTTTTGCCATATTATTCCAACTCATGCTATGAATCAGACAATGAGTGCATTTGTATTGTAATCAATGGCAAAATACGCAGTGTTCCTTTTAATATTTTGAGCAGTGTATATTATGACCATGTACATATTCACCACTCCTGCATCATCCACCGGGTTCCCAGTCAGTAAGCAGTCAGCTTTGGATAAAAGCCATCCAGACCACACTAACTTTGAAAGGTCCATGGGGCCTGGCAAACGACACACACACACACACACATACATACACACATACACACACCGGTTCAAAAATTAATTTACAATCATATTGGCTAATGTGACGTCAACATTCAGATTCAGCTTCGGTTGACTTTCTTAAAGTCAAGTTGTCAAATCAAAACCGGTTACTTTCCAGCTTTAATCGGTGGGTTGGAGCCTGATGCTTATCTGTAGCTGGGCCCACCGTAGCTCAACTTGAGGTTTTCGTTAGCTCTGACTATCGAGTCGTGAGCCCTTTTCTTTGTTTCATCATAGTGTGTTAATTTGATTAGAGTGTTTTCCATGATGATACATTGCAATAGTTTGAAGGCTGAACATTTTTGTACTTCAACAACAGCAGAATCTAGGGCAAAGATTTGGTACCAGTAAAATGAATTTAAGCCCTCTTGGTGGCTTAGGCTGATGTCCGTTCAAAGGCGGTGGGTCTGCAGTTGTCGATTCATTGTTAATTGTTACTCCCATTGCTCTATGTTTTGTTGTACGTTACATTATGTCCTTTCTCGCGGTGCCATGGGTTTGTCTGCAGTTTGTGATTGTCGTATTTCCGGATCATACTCACTTACTATTTCCAATGACATCGTTAATGTATATCTTTATAAAGCTCAACATTAACGTGTGACAACATTTTTGATACGTTTTGATAGCCGGCAGAATGTGTCGATATTTGATGGCATGGTCCATATAATTTTACAGGATACAGCTGGAAGTGAACGCTATGCTACAATGTCAAGGATGTACTATCGTCGTGCACGAGCAGCCATTGTCTGTTACAGTATACTTGACAGAGAGACCTACGAACGAGCACGAGACTGGATCTCAGAGCTACTCGCCACAGAAGAGGTAAACGGAATATATTGACTAACGGGATTTATACCACCCTTGCCAACTTTAACACGACATATCTCATGATGTGCAAGGTCTACACTGATGTAGGTGGTATAAAATAGTTTTACCATGTTTGTCCACCTGTACGTACGATAATCCACTCGCTAAAGCTCGCGGATTATCTCTACGTACAGGCGGACTAGCCATGGTATAACTATTACATATGTGTTTGTAGTTTAGAACCAAATATAGTACACACGTTGGCCAGAAAATTATTAAAATATAAGTGAGTATGGCAAGGGAATGCCACAATCACATACTACAGACCAACCTACGGCACCGCGAGGACCCATCAGGCAAAGAACGACATTCAGAAGACACTGAAAGTAAATCAACCAGCTCTCTCTTTCCCCAGCGGAGAAAACAGACCAGACAACATATTATTTCGTTTGTTAAGTAGTAAACAGCAATTCTATTATGTACACTGATCTCTTGATATGGCCTAAAATGTGATTGTGTATATATGTCTTGTTATGTCGTCAGGAACGAGGCTTTTGATCACATTAACGCAAACTCCTTCTTAAAACGCAAAAAGCTGACATATTATATCAAGCGGTGAATTTTCGGTATGGTCTGAGGTCTCATCTACATCCTTACTTTGTGTATGCAAGCAGTGAACGTTTTTTGCCACTTTGTTACAAATAATAGTAAATATATTGCAAAATGAAAATACCAGCAGTTGTAAAAGAAATACCAGACTAAGATTAATAATAAAGAATTATTTAAGATTATGAATAATCTACCTAAAGACAGCTATAATAGCTGTACAGATATGAATTTCTAGTCCAAATTGGAATTCACAGTCCATATGTGAAATTGTAATGTTGGAGCACTATTTAGAAGTTATTTCCTCATTGAAGCTAAGTATCACGAATCACAAAATCCCAAATCGCAGCAAATGAAATCGCAAATAGTTCCCACGAAGGCAAATATCAATAATCGATGCAATCAAGTACCTCACCACACCAAGGACACCATAATGGAAAATGACAAAAACGCAGGAAAACATCATACACAAGACAGCCAACATATCAGCCTTTTCCCAGCAGGTTACCTGCAAGGAACAGACAAGACAGTATGACAAAGACAAACACGAAACACAAATCAAATAACAAACATGAACCACAAAAGAAGAGTCAGTAGATAAATTACTGTAGCGTTTAAATATGTTTGACAGTACCAGCCTCACCACTATTGCTGATGTGGATAAAGATACATAGATATATCTAAACCTACCTTCTACATGTACAAATTAGAGAAAGAGCCTCGCATGTTATTTGAACTGCGAGTGTATGCAAATTATATCAAAAACAGTTACACCACCTTCAAATGCCTGCTAATTGCGATAGATAAACAAATACCCCCAAAATACATCATCAATTTAAGCTTTTCAAAGTTTTGCTAAACAATCTTTCAAAACGGCTTTTATACATTGTATCAAGTAGGTAGAAGCAAAAGTTTATGGATTAGAAGAATATGTAGCGTTTGTGTACAGGACGATAGAAATAATTGGCATCGCGAGGCTTGTTGAGTGATGCTTAACTCTGTTATTGAGAAACTTACTTTTTTACACCCCTTACAGCTATGTTAGTTCCATTTTCTTTCAATTTCCTCGCTTCAAACAGCAGAAACTCCTAGTTGTTCGTGTATACTCAGTTCGAAATTTAGATATCATTGACGTCATTTTGGCATCACATTTTTGCAACTTCCAGTGTACATACTACATTTGATATTGTCGTGTTTTGGGGAAACCCACATAACAGGTTATAGTACAAAATATAATATTTGCCAGCACAAGTGAAAACACCAGAATTCCTTATCTGGTTTCAAGGGTATAATATACCATGCGTACGAGAGGTGAATTGAAAACTCTGTTTTGCATCAAATAGCTTGCAAAATGCGCTATATTGTAAATCATAAGGGTCATTAGAGAATCATTCTTCTATTAGCCCTCTGACACTAATGATATATTTTTTCTTGTATACCTTTCAATTTTACATAAAATTGTATTTCAAAAGAAACCCACATAAACTTTAAATACACTGTGAACCAGACTGACTTCAGTCTTAAAGTTACCAGGTCCCAAACCTAAATTTTGAGTTTTCTGATGGTGTGGTCTATTTGAAAATTGCAACTTGTAAACCCTAAAATATACTCAGAAAAACAATTGAAGGATATTTAGATTCAGTCCCGTCTCTAACCTCCAATACAATAAAAATTTCACTGATTATGCATGCATTTCATAGTTCCAGACATCTGCAATCAAAATGGATGCTTTATTTTAGTCACGCTTCAATGGTTTAAGTACAGTGCAAAGCCAAATGGTGCAACCCTCTATACTAAAAAGTCACAAACGTTCAAAAATGATTGAAACTATTTTTTTATTGTTTGTATTCCATAATGGCTGGCTCTAAAATCATCGCTGGTTCTCCCTCTAAAACATGGCACATAATTTTGAAGCTGTTGTATGTGTTATATTGCAAATGTGTGGTCAAATTTGCCAGGGTATGCCATATTCGTGTAATTTTGTTGGAGAAATTGTCCCATTATTAGGGGAAATGACTGATAAATTGGTGTTAACTTTTTTCTGTGGTCGGAATTAGAACATAAGCAATGACCTGGTAAAGGGTTCAGCAAAAATTGAGAGCGCTAAATTTTTTGCTTGTGAACTTTGGGTAGGGAGGGTCGGAACATTTGGTGCAGTACTGTATCATAACCAATGACCTATGAATTTCAATTTGCATTTTGGTGAATTTCAGAGTGATAATTCTATCAATGACAAAAATAATTTGTTTGAAAATTATATTCCCAAATGTTATAAAGTCAAAAGAATTTTAATATCCTTCAATTGTTTTTCTGAGTATATATTATTGGCCACCTAGTCTGCATTGCATTGAAGTGTTCGAATGATTCTATCAAACTAGAAAGGGTTCATAACAATGTTAACATTTCCCCCTTTTGACATTTTAGGAATGCAAGATTTATCTTTGTGGAACAAAAAAAGATCTTGTAACCAATGACCCCACTAGACGAGAAGTAAAGAAAGAAAGCGCAAGAGATCTTGCTCATGGTAGGTATTTTAATAGAATTACATCGGTAAAATACAAATATATCAAATCAACGACTGAGTATAGCCAGGAAATACCACAATCACAGACCCCAGACAAACCCATGATGACATACCGAAGAAACGAAACAGAAATCATCATGACAGCAAGCATGTGTAAAACGGTCGCTCTCAAAAGACAAAAAATGGTTTTCAAGACCGATTATTGCTTAATGCAGGTCAAAAGTATTGCAGAATGCTCCATTCTGCAATACGTTCGGCCTTCATTAAGCTACCAGTTGTCATTAAGACCTTTGTTTTGTCTATTTTTGAATGGCCGTTTCCCAAAGGTATTACTGTAGTAACAGTGTTTAATATATACTCAACAAGTGAGTATTACCAGGAAATGCCGCAATCACACACCTAAGGCTAAACCATGATGACATGCTGAAGTAAAGGAACAGACATGCTCATGACAGCAAGAAACCACTAAAAGCTCTTTTTCAGCGAGATGACTACAAAACTGAAAAAGACACAACTAACTTCATAATAAAAGAGGGCAAAACACAAAAGTCAAGCCGATGAACAACTGTGATATTAGTTTGTTTATTTGATATAGGAATGCATATAGTAGTTTCAAAGATGCATAGTAATGAGGCAAATCTATAGTTCTTATAAACAGGTACAGTAGGCAAAGCATGACTATTCGCTACATATGCAGTAATCCGTAGTAGGATCAATATAACTGTAAACTGAGCCTACCTGCACGCCCAAAATCAAGGTGAACTGGCCAATGTTTGTTTACAACGATTCTCATCTTTCTTTGAAACTACTATACTTGTGTGTATTCGGTTGTTTGCATTCGTTTGTCTTGTTTATATGATATACAAATTGACCCAAATGCATTCAAACACCAAGTGAGTATGACTATGACGTGTCACATTCACAGATCACAGACTAGCATATGGCACCGCAAGGAAGAGAAGAGAACACATACACCCACACCTGACAGCCAGAATACAATTTAAATAAAGCAAATAGCTATCTATTCATCTGCGAGACGATGTTGGTCTGCAGTGTGTAATTGTGGTATTTACTTATCATACTTACGTACTTTTACATAGAACACCAAGAACTAAGCCAGACTTGATAACCCCACACACAAGCAGGAAACCAACACCAACGGAACTACCGCCTTAGAACTGACAGCTGAGGCCACTGGATGCTTAAATATATTTTACTGACCAAATATTTGCCCTTGTTAAACAATGTAAATTGTTCTAGATCCAGCGAATGGACAGGTGGTCGGGACCCATCCCCCTCCCCCTGGAAAATCAAAAGTGGCTGTAGGTTTCCTTAGAAATACTATTATGGACCCCCTTGGATGTATTTACAACTCGAGGTAGGTCAGAACGTTGAGAAATACGTCGATGAGAAGGTTTTCAGACCTCCACCTGTTCTCTGAGGGAAATTTTGGGATTCGAGTATGGTTAAGAACCATTACACAAAGCATTGTTACAATTGGCTGTTTGAACCTTTTTTTGTTCTTTAGGACAGTTTTCGTCTGCCGTCTTTTCTACATATTGGTGACCTACATTGCAAATATTCGGTCAGTCTTATTATTCTTTAGTTATAAAATAAGTCTGGAGTGCATTTGAATGTGCAGCAGGCATAATAAGCATACATCATTTTCTGGACATAAAAAGCATGTAATGATTTAAAGAGGTCAAAATAGCACTATACCATAGCATTGCATAGCAATCAAAACCTTGTGGTTTTAGTAGATGCAGAGATACATTATAAGTATTTTTAGGAATTATGGCTTTAAACAGGTGAACGCTTTGTGTGATCCATCAATGAAAGTAGTATAAACTAGCCTAGGACCTCTGGCTGATATTTCATGTTTGTCCATTTTAGATCTATCTGGGGATTTTTTCGAGATTTCTAGTAAAACTGGAGAAAATGTAGGTAAGTTGATACTTTTTTATGATATCCAACTGCTATAGTTGTTTGTCTTTGTATCTGGATGATTTTCCCAGACTACTTTAATATAAATGGTTATGCCCAATAGGCCAATTCCGTGGGATTCTGTGTAATCATACCTCGGATGTAAATCGAGGAACTACTATGAAAGCGCGACGCTGGCGTCACAGAGACCTTGCCAACACAATAACAAGTGTGATTGCAGCAAAACAAGCGGATATAAATTAAGTGTATGGGTTTTTTCAAACTTTTCAGGTGATCAGAAAATGGATGTTTATAGGGCTCAACCAACATACTACAAAACTAATTATCCTTACGCCAGTTCCTTCTATCAAAATCGAGCTTTTTCGTACATAGTACTACATTTAGTACACCTTACGTACACCCGAGGCTTAATTCGATTCTCGAATCGAGCCCAGACTTTCCTGATTTGGTTATGCCATGATGTGTGCATGTTTACCACATGCACCTGAATAACTAGCGTATAGCTATTACGTTTCAACAAAAATGATACAAGGAAACCTTGAACATTCGAATTTCGATCTTTTGATATACTCACTGATGCCAAGTATATTTGGGACATACTGAATTCAAAGAATAGTACCTATTCGTGATCTTTTTTATAACTCTCTAATTAATAAATGCTTTGGGTGTGTACACAAACGCGCCCAAAACATATGTTTGTTGGAAAAAGCTGATAATAATTATTTTAGGGGTGATATATTTTTTAGTATACCTCACGTGAATTCTCCATACAAAACTTTCATAGATGAACGACTGATATTTTATAATATCTCCCGCTGCTACAGCGACGGCGAATACTGCCACGTGTTTGCCATAGCAGCGGGTGATATTATAAAATATCAGGGCGGTCACATGATGCGCAACGCCGATGCGCGTACGGTTCGTTCACGTTAGGAGACGTTCAACAGCAATGGCGGATATGACGCATGATTTGGCGACTTTAAACTCCAAATAACTTTGTTTATGGTCAGAAACATAAAGTGTGGGTACTCGTTTTCTTAGTTAGGACGAGAGGAACACATTGAGACCAAATTTGAGCAGATTAGGCGAAATTTTCTATTTTGCATCAAAACAGCCTCATTTACAGTATCTCCTTTAAAATGACGCTGCTAGGTATTATATTAGACGTCATCAGCTTTTATGACGTAATTTGTTAAACGGAACGTCAGTGATCAGGTCGAGCATTCAGATTGTTAAACAAGAACCGTTTTTGTGCAATATTTAGTTTCATTCAAGCATATATCCAGAGGCTGTTCATTATTTTCCCTTTGAATCTCTCCTCACCATGCTAGGTCTATTTAGTAGGAAAAGGACTTTAGAAAATAAGGGATCTAATGTTCTGTTCGGTATAATAATATAAATATTACATTTCCTGCTAGGGTGATAGTCGAAAATATCATCCCTCGAAATATGATTATTAACCTCGGCTGCACCTCGGTTGATAATCACATTCCTTGGGATGATATTTTCGACTATCACCCGCGCAGGGAATGTAATATTTATATAGTGTTTACCTCCCTATAATTTGAAATACTGATAGTTCGAAATAAAACCTCTAGTCGTTAGGACTTTGAATTTAGGACTGTACTATGTATCGAAATACTGCGTTTATGGTATCATCAGTTTGAACCATGGTTTAGCCAACTATAATTCCAAACTGCTAATACAAGTAGAAGAGTTAAAATAAGTACAATATGATACAATATTAAAGTTTTGTTTAGTAATGAAGGCCACCTGCCTATATATACTACAAAACTTGCACAATACAATAACGACAATTTTTTTAACAATATGATTATACGTCAATTTTGATATATATAAGAACCGTTTCTTTGGGAAAGTTCTTTTGATAATCCACAGCATATGTTTTAGTCGAGAAAAAAAATTGAATTACATATTCTTATACTGAATAACATGTAGTACCAAAAATGAATCATTATTTATAGGAATCTGTTTTTGTATATATTTACGGATAGTTCAGAATCAGGCATTATTATCCGATGGACTATAAACAATGTACTTCTTGTTATTTTTAACAAGACTGGCCCAAACCAGTCCATACACTAGTGATAAACATATGAATATACACAGTACTGGTAGGCAGGCACTGGTACACGGTCATGTGACAAATGAACCATGGAATATGACTGGAAAAACGTTGAAAATGACATTAAGCACTAAACAAATGAGTATAAATTAGACAACAATAGAGCGAATGGCAAGATATTAATTTTCTCACTTGTAGAGTGACTACTTGCTGAGTGGATCATCACTGTCATTTCAAAAAAGTAAGAAAGAAGGCAAAGATCTCGTCTAGGTGCACGTCATGCAGGTATTAAATTACTAGCAGCTCCTGCGAAATTTGCTTTACTGATTCAGGGTAGAACTAATCCGAAAAGCTATTTTATTAATGCTTTTATTCACATAATCAAAGATAGTAAATAATGAACTTACAGTTAAGCACCATTTACAATTAAAAATGACGACAAATGTTTCTTAAATGTCAAATTTTCCAAACATATTAATCATTTAAATAATTTCAATTATTCAATATATTTGATATGCGCAATACTACTTAAAACCTAATCATCATGTTTCAACACGAGTCAATTTTTTAAAATATGTGTTTTACGTTTGTCTTTGTCATACTGTCTTGTCTGTTTCTTGCAGCCTTGTGGTCACCTGCTGGGAAAGAGCTGACCTCTGGGCTCTCTTGTATGTGATATTTTTCTTGTGGTTTTGTCACTTTCCATTGTGGTGTCCTGGGTCAGGTGTGGTACTTGATTGTATCGATTCCTGATATTTGCCTTCTCCCTTTGTAATATCATAGCTCAAACATTAGAATCCGTGTTGATGGCCTTAAAATCTTCAAGTAACACTTTCAGCTGACATATGTTGTTTCTACTGCTAGCATGGAATCCATAGGTGTAAAACTAACCATACCACGTCACAGAACACTGTCATTGTGTGTGTTTTTTTTACTTTACTCCTGGTATGTTGGCGTGGTTTGTCAATTTTATTTTTAGCAATTGTCTCGCTGGACAGTGGGGCTGGTTGCTTTGCTCGCTAAGAATCATTTATTTATTTTTAGAACGACAGGATCAAGGGCGAACGTTTTGCTGGTAAAATATGTAAACGCAAAAACATGCTCTGGAAATATCAGTTGTCAGTGGTCCAAAATATATATACAGTTTAAAATCTGTTAAAACTAAGTACATCGACAACTGATAGAATCTAGTAGCTGGACACTCGGTGGCAAACAGTAAGATTAGCCCTGAATCCCTCCAGTGTTGGCGCTGATGTTGTTCCAGATGGTAGCATGTTCCAGTCTGTGATTGTTACTCTTGATATGTTGGCGTGGTTTGTCATTTTTATGTTTGGCAGTTGTCTCGCTGGACAGTGGGGCTGGTTGCTTTGCTTGCTTAATAATGTAATGGTGGTTCTTCACAGATGGACAGCCGGCGCAAAAAACACCACTAAGCACAGCCAAAAACAAGCACCAGTCATAAATCAACCAGTGCACCAGTGAATTCATCTAGAAAAAAAACGGATTGTATTCGCTCAGGGTATTTATTGAGTATGTGGACAAACAAACTCTCACAATTAAAGAGATAACTATAGGTATAAAGCAGTATTCAATGTATGGCTATGCACGCAAACTGTTGTAGGAAGCCTTCTTTTTCTGACTATAGAAAAGTGGGATACAACATAAATAGTATGCTACAGTCATAAACAGTCACTGTTTATACCTCGTAGTTGCCTCTTTATTGCACCATGGTGATTCAGGTCTCGGACTGAATGACAATCCTGCGCGCATACTTTCATCAGTTGGTTGGTGTCTGTTGCTTGTCTCTGACTGCGTCCATGGTGGCTCGAATGGTGTGTTTAATGCTCTGACTGTCTGTCAGTTATGAGTCATTTCTTTGTTTCATCGCCGTTAGTTAATTTGATTTGAAATAAATTACGTGAGTCTTCTAGCGAGGGGCTAACTATGTGCTTTTTTTAACAACAGCAGAATCTATATAGCGATGATTTGGCAATAAAATATTTAATTGGCTGTCAGGTACTATATTGTTAAAGACATGACTGGGCTGCATAAGGAGGATTACAATTCACAGTTTCATTCTGTCTCTAGATCTCATACAGATAGCATCTCCAAATAACCAATCAAGTTGCTATATTAGCCATTTCTGTCCTCTGATTGGCTTAGCGAATTTCACACCTTTACATATACAGGTAAATTGACCCTTCCCAGATTGAAAATCCTGTCTATTGTTGCTTTCGCTGAATTTTGTGGTTTTATGTTTGGTCCATGTATTGTTTATAATGTCTTTCAGTTTAAGTATTATCTCGCTGAAGTGAAGATGCTGTTGGTTTTATTTTAATTGTGTGTGTTATGTTTAGTCTGTCTTATATCGCTGAGAAAGACAGAGTTAGTAGTGCCTACGTTAATCGAAATCTCGCTTGAATTTGTGTGGCTTTGTCTGTATGTGTTCTTATAACTATTACTCACGGTCCCATGAGTTGGTCTAATATTTGTATTTTGCCATCTCCAAACCTTTTAATTATAATCTCTTTGACTTTTTATACAAACGTATATATTTCCATCTCTCTCTTTCTCTCTCTCTCTCACTCTCTCTCTGTCTATCTCTGTCTCTCTCTCTGGTTCCTTTACTTTAAATATTTTCTTACTATCGAAGTGCTGTTAGTGTTATGTGTCTCTTACTTGTGGCGCTAACTGTTGGTCTGTGGTTATGACATTTTCTGGCCGTACTTACTTTCGTTTTGAAGTATTTAACATTTACGATAAATAAGATAAGCTTAAATTTTAAGTAGTTAATTTCCCATTTCTGGGTGGAGATTTCCTTCGCTCTCCTTTAAATGGTGTATATATTTTGCAAGTTATTTGTTTTGCAAGATAATGTTCAAACGTAAGTGACTTCAACAATAGAAACCAATTTTTGAGTGCTAAGTAAATAAAACAAGGCTATCACTATTATAAATTTAGCAAAGCAATTTCTTTATTCTAAGAAAGACACTAAGAGTTGATCGTTAAATAAAATGGTGACTTGCCCTGAAAACTCTTCTGCAGCAGGTATATCACAGCCAGTATTTTATGGCGGTTAAGTATAAATCAAAAGATTTGTTGGAACACCTTCTTTTCATGACAAGCCCAAAAGATCATCAAGCTTCATAAAAAGTTAGATATGTCTTGGATACTACAATGTTTGTGAAGCCTGCTTGCCTGGTTATAACCCCAATCACGGGTTTTGGCTATGGTTTCCTCTTTTATTGCACAACGGTGGGCCAGACCTCAGATTCAATGATGAACCTAACCTTAACTTTTATTAGTGGATTAGTGACTGATGTTTGCATTTGGCTGGGTTAATAATGGCTCAAGCAGGGGTTTTCTAGAGCTCTGACTATCTCTGAGTTAAGGACACTATTCTTTGTTTCATCACAGTATAATCGTTGATTTGATCGTTTCCCTGTGGTGAATCATTGGATTAGTTTAGAAGCCTCTGGGAGCTAAAGATTTTGTTTGTGTGTTGACAGCGGAAAGGGCGAAAATTTGACAAGTAAAATTAATTTAACCACTTTGTGGCTTTAGCAGCTGACCGTTTTAAGGCAATGATTCTGTTGTTTTTTCAATATTGTTACCAGTGTTTGTTGTGGTTTGGTGTACGGTGCAGTGTTTAGTGTCTTTTGCAATCACCTCGCTGGTTTTCTTATTTTAATTGTCTTGATGTCATTCTGCTATGTGTATTCCGTGACTCTTCTTCGTGGTGCCGAGGATTTTTCCGCAATATGTAATTGTGTCATTGCCTGGTCATACTCACTTACTTTTCGAGATGTTGGCATTATTCAACTCTAGATGAATTGGATAAAGGAAAAGTATGCATAATATCCAATATTAGTTTTTTTACCATTGTTGCTTCCCTTGGTAAACACCACGAGACAATTGAATATTTTATTTTTTCAGAAGGATTAAACCATTTCCTTATTAAAAGAACACGGGTGTTGTTTTGAATAAGTAAATGCTTTATTTATTAAAATGAAAACCAGATTATATTGAAATAAAGAGATAATTAATAAATAGCACATAACAGATCATAGAACCACCACTCGCACCAAGAAGTAAATAGCTAAAGAAAGCCCTACTTCCTGTTATGAGTCAAAGGGGCCCGGCCAAAAACAAGTATATGGTAACAACCCACATTGGAAAGCTGTAGGTCAGGGCTGTCATTGAGTATGAGCCTAACCCTCCAAAGAGGTCCGCAAACAGTGAAATCCAAGATGAAATGCCGCATAATGCTGCATTACGTCAGGGTCTGCACTGTTCGCTAAGACAAAATCGATCTTCAATATCATTTTGGAAATTAAAGTAAGTAATGGTGCAAAGATCAGGAATCGATACAATCAAGTACCACACCTGACCCAGGATACCAATGGGAAAGTGACAAACTCACAGAAGACACCACAAACGAGAGCCAAGAGGTCAGCCTTTTCCCAGCAGGTGACCACAAAGCACATATAAACAGACGTGCACAAAACATAGAATACACAAGACAGAACAAAAACATAAAAGATCCATAAAAGAAGTACCGCCTTGGAACGGTCAGTAAAATATTTTACTGGAGGGCTTAAACCGGTTTAACGGCGCCAACCTCACCCTTAATTCAGATGTGGATCAAGACACATAGATATTTGGTTTGCATGAAAGACCCCTAACTAATCAATGCATCATCTCCTAAAACATATAAATCAAGATATAACAAGGAGATAAAGCAAGGATAAGGACTCAACAGTAAATTAAACTGAATACCGGAGCAAAAGAAATCCAACAGGTAAACCCCGGTGGGCCCGACAAACAGCCAAAGCATCAGGCCCCTACCATCTCATCAATAGATAAGTCTTTAAGTCGGAACCATCATAGAGTCTGAAGTTCGACCCACCGGCGTGCAATTAAAGAGGAAAGCAAAGTTGCCAACCGTGATTGGGTTGACTACCAAGCATGCAGTCTGTTGCAATACATTAATGTTATAGCCAATCTTTTTATTATGGGAAATTATCTTAATGAACTGCGTTGAAAAATTATTAGAGCCAACAATCTTCTTCAACTTATACACCAAGTCACCATAGAAATCAGGTTCCGAAAGTCCTTGGCGCAAGAGAGATTTAAGTCCAACTTGGAATTTAGAAATCAAATCATAGTATCGTCTATAAAATTTTGAAAATGTTTTGCGAAGTTTATTATACCGATAGCCTTGTTTAAGAAGTTTCTGAGTTAACAATTTATTGCGAGTGTTGAAGTCAGCAACATAGCTAGATGCTCTAGCAAAACGAATGAGTTGAGAGATATAGACTCCATAGGATGTAGAACGAGGAACATCACCATCTAAAAATGGGAAATTGACAATTTCAAAATCAAAGTCGTCACGTTTATCATAAATTTTGGTAGAAACAATATCATTAGAAATTGACAAATGCAAGTCTAAAAATGCGGCTTCGGTATCAGAGGCATATCAAAGCCTGTGATAATGAACCTGCAGGACTTTTTTGAATGTAAATTTATAGAAAATTATATTGGTTTGAAAAGTGTTTATTTACGTCTTTTGTTCTTTCAGCTTCACTCTTTTTAAAAATTGCCAAGGACTGTGCAATGGAAAACGGACTTTGTACACACCAACCTCGTAAGTAAAAATCTAGAGGGTCTTACTGTAGTGTAGCCCTTTATTTTTTTTGGAATAACATGCTATCTAAAATAAGAATTTTACATTTAATTGGAAAATATATCTTAACCAAAAAATCTAATCAAAACAGTTTTTGACGTTTGCATACGTTTTCACAAATGATGTGATATGTTGGAATTGTAACATTCTTATTGTTTTACGGGCCAAGTGAGCGCAATCGGTAGCCAGTCTGAATGCTTATCCGGGGGTTGTAAGCTTGAACCCCACCTGGTCATTTACTTTCCTGGAGATTGATCGTGTAATATTCCCTATGTTGTCCTCCACCTATCCACCTTCTGATTTAAAAAGGGCTCTTTTCGGGTACAAGCGAAATTAGGTACACAAAGTACTAGCTAACTGTTTAGTCTAAGCTTGCCCAAAATCGTAGTTATGTTAAATAACCACCATATTGCTTCTAGTACCTGAAACTTATTGCTTTATGCCTAGTAATATTGCTTCTAGCACCAAGGGCGAAACTGATTACTGGTAAATAGTGCAGACCTCTTAGCGTCTTATCTGTTTTTAAAGTACCATTTACTGGTAGGGTTAATTAGCCCATTTAAGCTAAAGCACTTAGTGGACGGTTGCATTTCAGCTAGGTTTCTAGGTGTTTTATCATTCATATTATAACAGAACTTTACAATGTATGCACTTTCCATTACTTCTCATGAGCAGTTTCAATAAAACCGAATGTTCTGACACATGGCTTGCATTTTCCTTTACTTCACTTGTACAGCCTCAATAAAACTGAGTTTTCTGACACATGGCTTGCACTTTCCATCACTTCACATGAACAGCCTCAATAGATAGAGGATATTTACTTTTTTGAAGTGAATACCAAATATATTTCATCAAGTGTGGGGAAAAAATCAGTATTTTTCTCGAGTGCGCAGCACGAGTGAAAATGCTGATATTTTCACTGCACGAGATAAAAAATATTTGGTATTTGCCAAAAAAAAGTAAATTTTCTTTTTATTTTATGCTCAACGGAAATACAGAAAGCACAACCTAACTTTTTCCTTGGTCGTTTATCGTTCGATTTAACTTTTGCAGTGTGTTCATTGGGTATAACAACCAAGAAAATGGCTTAGAATCATATTTTAACGAATGAATTGCAAGAAATCAGCTTTTAAAGAAAGTCTATTGAGTCAGGTCACGCCAGGTTAAACAGTGACGTCATTTTGTTTGATGATTACGTCACAACATGTGTAGCGTTATTTCTGACAGATATCCTTCACTTAAAAGTTATAACATTTTGATAAAAAATCCCAGTCCCAAAATTGCCAAGAAAGCCTCATTTTGCTACAGTAAAAATACAAATCGTATCAGTCACTAGTGAAATAATACGATATTTTTTCACTGTAGAGAAATACAGCATACTCAAATAAACTGAGTGTTCTGACACATGACATGCACTTTCATTTACTTCTCATGAACATACTCAATAAAACGGAGTGTTGTGACACATGGTTTGCACTTTTCTTTACTTCTCATTAACATACTCAATAAAACGGAGTGTTCTGACACATGGCTTGCACTTTCCTATACTTCACATGAACATACTCAATAAAACCGCGTGTTCTGACACATGGCTTGCACTTTTCTTTACTTCTCATGAACAGACTTAATAAAACCGAGTGTTCTGACACATTGCTTGCACTTTCATTTGCTTCTCACGAACAGACTCAATAAACCGAGTGTTCTGACACATTGCTTGCACTTTCATTTGCTTCTCATGAACAGACTCAATAAACCGAGTGTTCTGACACATTGCTTGCACTTTCATTTGCTTCTCATGAACAGACTCAATAAACCGAGTGTTCTGACACATTGCTTGCACTTTCATTTGCTTCTCATGAACAGACTCAATAAAGCGAGTGTTCTGACACATTGCTTGCACTTTCATTTGCTTCTCATGAACAGACTCAATAAAACCGAAAGCTCTGAAACATGGCTTGCACTTTCCTTCACTTCTCATGAACAGATTGAATACTAGAACTGTGTCCATGGGACACGGATGCCCCCGCTGTTTCCAAATTCGTATTAATAGGGAATTGTCATTAACAAAGGGCAATAACTCCTTAAAACATGGTGCCGTATAGACCATTATCAAACTTGAAGAAAACATCATGGTACTAAACAATGTGACAAAGTTTCATAGAATTCTGATCCAAACTATTCGACTTAGAGAGCATACATCATTTAAAACGGTGATTTTTCATAAACAAAGGGCCATAACTGCTGAAAGCATGGTGCGATATGGACCATTATCGGTACTTAACAATTTGACCAAGTTTCATAAAATTCTGATATAAAATATTCGACAAAGAGAGCGGACATCGTTTAAAATGGTGAATTTTCATAAACAAAGGGCCATAACTACAGAAAGCATGATGCAATATGAACCATTATCGAACTTGAAGGAGACATCGTGGTACTGAACAATGTGACCACGTTTCATAAAATTCTGATAAAAAATATTCGAGTTTGAGAGCGGACGTCGTCGGGACAGACGTACGTTATTACGTACGTACGTACGTACGGACAGGGGTAACACTTGATGCCCCGGTCATTATCATGGCGAGGGCATAAACATAGAGTGTTTTGTGTTCAGATTGTGTAGGTTCTCTCTATTTCTGAAGGTTTCGTTTGCAAGATCGTTTTCTTGCGTGAAGTTAGAAGAATCTTTCCCCCATCCCCACATTGACAAAGTGTTAACTATAGGGTTTGATATCCCGTCCTCTAGGAATATTGGATTCTGACAGAAAGCGGTATACAGCTTAAGTCGATGTCAGGGGCGTGAGAGTTGTTGCACTTTAGATGGCTTCTCATGAACAGGCTCAATGACACCAAAGCTGCTGTTCAGTTTGTGTAGGTTATCTCTGCTTCAAAAAAAATCGTTTCCCAGTTTATCTATATGTATTAATTGTCTGTGCCATAATCACAAATCACAAACCATCCTTTAACTCAAAAAGGAAGAGACACGAGAACTCAGACAAACTAGACATGCACATAACAACAATTATACAATAAGTCGTGCAACCTGCTCTCTCGTCCTCAGTGAGATGATTGTCTAAGTAGAAAGGACAGAAAGTAATATTTCACAAAGTTAATATCTGAGTATAAATTGATATCACCAAGCCTCCTGATAAGATTACGTAATTGATTAATTTTTATTTCTCATCTAAAGCATATGTTGTGGGTACTCTAAAAGAATCGTCTCAGCGGTTCTTTTTGGCACCCAAAACACATGTATAAGTTAATGGGTAAGAAAATAATTACAATTTCACGCTTTAAAATCCTTAACTGAACTTATGATTACAACTTTATATGAGATAGTTATACCATGGGTTGTCCGCCTGTACGTGGAGATAATCCACGAGCTTTAGCGAGTGGATTATCTTACGTACAGGTGGACAAATATGGTATAACTATCTTATACCACCTACATCAGTGTAAATCTTGCACATCACGAGATATGTCATGCTAGAATTGGTAAGCGTGGTATAAATTTTGCTATTTCAGAGATTCAAGGCTCATTCAAATTGCCTTCAAAATGGTCAGATGACAGTTCAAAGTTAAGGCATAGACGATTGAGGTGTTGTTCTGAATAAAGTCAGAAAATAGTCTTGGGATTGCGTCGTAGCTAGAAGAGGACCTACCAGCTCAACTACAGAGACACGCTAGAGTGTAGAAATGTTCTATTATTCAAAGATTGAACAACAATCAAGTGGATCTAACTGGCCTGCGTCTGAATTTGTTCATAGATCAAAAGTAGTTGTCTACACGACACGGATAAGATATTAATATCATCTATGCAAGGTTAACCCATGTAAGCATATAGTCCTTTTTATGGGACATCAGCAAACAGTACATAACCAGATCAGACGCTGCAAAACGCGGCGTCTGATCAGGTTCTGCACTTTGTGCTTACAGGATGAACTTTCAGAATTTGAATGAACTTGATACTTACTACCCAACTACCCTTAAATTTGGTATAGATTCGTCAAATCGATAAGGGTAGAAAATTCCATTAGGCATAACTGGGTTAATTGTGCAATATCCAAGGACTTGATGACCCGACAGAACAGCGAACGATCTCTGATGCTTTCAATATACGTGTAAAGATAAAGCTCAGTAGCTTGGTGACATGTGGACTTGTGCAACCGACCAACACAATAATCGAGTACATGTAGATATATACAGATGACTTAACAACAGATTTCACTAAGAACTTTAATGGTGTGCAAAGAGATCAATGGTCATAATTAATGACAATTCAAGGTGTATTCACTTAGAGCTCTGTCCTCCACATGTTCGTTTGTTTGATTTGATTCGTAAGTCCCAGTCAACACTCTTTCTGTTATGTCAGGACGGGTCTTCCTGGGTTGAACCGGTACTAAGCAAGGGTTAATGTGTCTTGCTCAAGGACACAAAGCAGTGACGACGGTGAGGCTTGAACCCGCGGCCTTTTTATCTCGAGTCAAGCACTCTACCACTGAGCCACTGCGCTCCCTCCTCCGTATGTGAAATAAAGATGCCACTGCAAAATATTAGTGAAAAATAAGTAAATATCTCGTATATTACAACACGTTATATCTTGAGATATAATTAATCCCTTGAGGTACATGTATACTGGAGACTCCTAAAGGTGTACTTTGGCAAACATTGAGGACCCAGGGTCTACACTCCTAAAGGTGTACTTTGGCAAACAGTGTGGACCCAGGGTCTACACTGTTTGTTAAGACAAAACAACTTCACAGAAAAAAGAAGATACAATAAAATTTGGAAATCACGACCTAATGCCCCAAAGTTAATACAATGAAACGCCCGAAGTAAGAAGGCAGAATCCACAAGTCTTCAAAGTGTTGCTGAAAAAATCCAGGCATACATAAGATGCTTGGATACATTTGAGCCTGCATTTTACTTCGGACGTTGTAAATAAATGCAAGCAGTCTGAATACATATATATATGACTCATTAATATACATCTTTGATTCTCTTTGTTGTTCCTTTTCTTAAAATGAATTTCCAGAAATCCAGGACAGGGATTTCACCAGAAGCTTACAATCATCATCCCTACAAATAAGGTACTGTCCAACAGAACAGTGACAACAATTATTGTTTGGGTACATTTTCGCCAATCTCAAACACAATACCGGTTTTAAAGTTCGACCCAATGGCTCGCCTTGAAGAAGTCATCAAGTCGTTACACAGTTTGATTGTGATAAAATGAACAGAACAGAACAGAACAGAAATTTTATCAGACGTAAACTATTCAGTTTCTAGTCTATCCTATTATTTCCAACAATAAACGCAGTGTTGGTCACATGAAGCAAACACATATGTAATAATCTTTGGTAATATGTTCAATGTGTTGTCTGAAACAATTAGAATATCCCTTTCATCCTTTTTACCGAAGTAATTTTAAGCTATGTTATCATTTTCGGGATAAAATGTTCCACTTAAGCTTATTGGAATTTTGCATTGAAGTTTTACCTTTCGAACCACAAGGTAGTCAGTAAATGGAGGAAAGTGGTCATATCAGTTAACCATTTTATCACAGAAAAACAAATAAGATTAAAGATAAGTAATCTAGTAATTGCATTAATTTGTTAAAAAAAATACAATAACACGCACAGAATGAAGAAAGGGGCAGAGACAATAGATGTATCGTGACTATACTTTAAGACATTCTTATGCATAGGTTTCTTTGGTTTGGACAACGGGCGCCATTATTTTTTTATGCTACATGATGTCGCACACGCATAATTTATGGCTACATTCCTAATCGAAATTGTAAAGGAGATGTAAATAAAAGGGAAACGTAATTGACTCCTATCAACATATATACATAAAATTATATAATACATAAATGCACCAAAGCATGAATATATTGATACCCAATGCATAGGCTACAAGCAAAAGCCCAGATGAGTCTGCTCAAAAGAGCAGTCTCACATAAGCAGTCACTGCTTGTACATTCCATTGGGTAAGTAAGTGGTTTATTTACATAACTTAAGCATATTTAAAACAATAATAAATTAATAAAGAAATGATAAAATTAATTGAAAATATGAGTTAACTCGTACGAAAATGGTACAAACCTCATAGCCGACCAGAGGTAACACAGATGAGCCTGTGCATCAGCACAGTGATCTAAATTAGATTCACTGATCAGCACGATCCCACCTACATACATGTATATCTGGTAATATAGTTCTGCTTTATTTGTCATTTTCATTATTATCACTACATCTACAAATATGCATACCGTCTCAATATATTTGTTTTATACAATTTTGCATCTGTAACGAATATACATGTACGAATATTAATGCGATTACAGCGTGTGCATACATGTATCGTACTTTAATATCTTTAACTCTTACCATGCTAGATGTGACTTTGAAATTGTCGTCTGCCGATAACCTTTGCACACAGTTCGGTGCCAGATCAGGACCGACAGAACGTCGGTCCTGATCTAGATTCAAACCGTTCGACACTCTGATAGTGTTCCTGAAAGAACATTTTGAAAAGTTAATTTTTAAAAAAAAGTCAGCAGATGACAACAAAAAGCATGAAAAATTACCCAACGTGCAGAGTGTTAAGTTAATTTGCTCAACAAGCCGAACTACTCTGACAGGAAACCACGTGTGTCACTTTTCACGATATCTCCCGAAGATAGGGTGAAAGGTCATTGAGTATTCTTATGTACCAGGCTTATGAGCAAGGTGTGCAAACAAGGTGTTCTGCAAACACGCTATAATGAGAATATTGATCAGAATCGGCGATTACGAACGTCAGGGTGTCGAAGCAACTACAACGCTTATGGTAAACATGTGTGAGGTGTAGGATTATAGAGATAAGGCCCTATGGGGCAATATTAATAATTTAATCACATTATTTAATTGACTCATATCCCCTCACTCATTTATATGCCCCCTATAATTTACAGCAGACGACATTTTCACATTTACAAAAAATATAAGTCTAGATAATCCAATCAGACGATTCACATTAAATATCAAGCTTTATTTGCCACGAATATCAAGGAAGAAATGTTTGAAAATGGTATCTGCTACGGTCGTGTCTTATTGAACTCTTGGCAACTTGTGTGACAGTGCAGACATAGACTAACATGCTATTGTCCGGATTTGACCTTAGCTTGATCAAAAGTTAGATGAATTCATGAAAAGAAAAAGGAAATCTGGATCAAATCTTTATGGCATACCAGTTTTCAGTTCGAATTGTAGGCATTTGGTTTAGAAATAACGGTCACAATCTTAAAGGTAGATTCGTCCAATCTTTGATCAGTCTAAGGTCAAAATCTGACTATACTTTGTATCAATTAGACTGTATTAAGTCTCTTGATATCTATTTCATTTTTAGATTTCACCATATATCTAGAACCGCTGCGTGCCAAAACCTATGCAAGTATAACATGTACACCAACAAAGTAAATATGTGTGTTTGTTAACACCAAAATTACAGCTGAGCTACCACACCATTTGGTGTAAACTTACACTTACTTTATTACAGCTAACAATTATTAAATATTTCCTTTTGTTATTGTATAGTACTCACATAGCTTTTAAAGTAGTTGAACGGTTGCACCATCAACTGCTACCAAACTTAGTGTTTACAACGTGTTTATCCTGTCCTATTATTAAAGATGCCTTCACAGTCCTCTGAGAAAACTGCAAATATTTTGATCAGGCTGTGCAGATTTTTCTGACCTGATCTGGGTGTTTGCTTGGCACAACCGTGTCATGCTAGTGACTTTTGCATGCAACCGAATATATATGTCAGTTTGGTCAGAGTCTACTCTTTAGCTTTTTTTCAGCATGACAAAGACACAAACACTATATTTCCGTACTTGTTCATGCGCGGATCTAGAGGGCCAGAGGGCGGACAGGGGGTCCGACCCCCCCCCTGGAAAATCACATATTATATAGGTTTCTTTACGGAAAAATCAATTGGGCCCCCACCCCTGGAAAAAGTTGGACCCCCACCTCCTGGAAAATGTTGAACCCCCTCTCGAACTTTGGAAAAGTATAGTTTACTTTGAAATAAACCATTGGACTTCTGTAAAATAAGTAAAGGATTAAAAGAAAACATTGTCAGAGCTTTTTTATGTCGGATGGACCTAGACCCCCCTCCCCCCTGACGAAAATTCCTGGATCCGCGCATGTTGTTGGAACCATTCTAACACTCAGGCCTAATCAAACAACGTAAATCAGGTCTTAAAATATGGATATCTTCGCATGAAAATCTGTATTCGGGGTTTGCGACCAGGTAACGCTCATTCGAGTCTGCGCAGCTACAGAGACTAGGTAGATTATTGAAGGTTTGCACGTGGAAAGCTTGTCTATTTTACTTCGTCTTTGTAATATTAGCATGCAACCAAATCAGGAGAACTGCGTATTTGTGGCACAATCCCTTGTTGTACATATGTATAATTTTTACAATCAAATATGCTTAGATTATCAACTTGGCCAACTATGCCCAGATCAAATGCCATATTATGTGGTGTCTGATCAGGGTCTACACTGTACTAATATAAGGAACTTCTCAAAGACATCAGGGTAAAATCAAATTATATTTACGCCAAAAATGATAAATTATGATCTGTGCATTAGCCACCAATGCGTTAATACCAACTTGCGTGATAACAAATTTTCTAGCCCAAGTGTAGCAAATTTTATATAATTTTTGTGTACATATAAAACACTGCTATAATTTAATAAAAACAAATAATAAAATAAAGAAAATCTTTGGAACGTAAAATATTGATCATTTCTGATAACGAAAAAAATAACATGGTCATTTCGTGACTGGTCAGTTTTTTTGTTAATTTCGCTGGAAATATCTTCCCTATACTGTTAATCAAATCTTATTTATCCAATGTAACTCCATTGTCGCTAATCCTTGACCTAGGACATGTGTCAACAATTCTTATTTATTCACTTATTTGACCAATTCCTCCTTTCAACGATCCAATTCTATCTTATTTTTACAATCCCCTAATTTTATCTAATATCAATTTACCAATTATTTATTATAACCCTATTCTGCTTGTATCTTCGCACATCCCTAATAGTTCCCACGTAGTAGACTATGATTAAAGTAAAATACTATTAGTATTGAATAATACGAATAATTGCACTCCAGCGAATTTCACAGGTAAATAAGAAATACTAACAATGAGGTATGCACTGATGACACATGATAAGAAGACTGGGGGCTAAAAACGTCACATTTCTCTACAATTATGTCGTATTGTTGCTTTTTAGCGTTTCGGTTTTTTATTTAAATAAGTTTGACAATTTTGTACACGTCATCTTACCCCATCGAAAGCTCACTGATATGTTAAATGAAAACGATTTTTCTGTGTCCTACCGAAAAAAAAGTCTCCGAGTTTGATGTGCCGAAGCAATGAAATAACGTGTGGTTAAATATTCATTTGATATAAATAAGTTGTTTATTTATAATTACTTACCTTGCTATTGTATATTTCAAATTTACCTGCTATGTTTAATATATCACCTTATTGTTTTTGATCAAACCGACACGGACAGGCCCCCAGATAGAAGTGCGTAACTGAAAATTAATTTCTCATTTCTCAACCAAAACATTTGTTGTGGGTACTCAAAAGAGCCGTCTCAATGAGACGGTTCTTTTGAGTACCCAAAGCACATGTTTAAACTGATGGATAAGAAAATAGTCGCAATTTTACGCTGACATTTTTGGCTTAACTGTCCCTATGCTGACAGGGTTGAGTTTCTGCATCAGGTGCGGATCACTTCAAAACTGATCAGAAAATGCGGAGGCGTTAACCTGTTAACCGTTAGAGCGTAAACAATGCTTCTGAAAATGTCGTCTGCTGAATTCTTCTGCTGCAAATAATTGCCTAACATTACTGACGAATTAAGTATGGAAGCAAACAGCGTGGACCCAGAACAGACTGCTCCTATAGGAGCAGTCTGACCTGGGTCCACACTGTTTGCCATTGAGGCTTCTTAGACATTTCAGCAGACGAGAAAAGCAGACGACTTTTGTTGTGATTGGTGCATTAAGGGTTAATCTTGAAAATAAGAAATGAGAACATGGTGAACATTTTTTTAAATAAACAAGGGACAACTCTTCCAGTCTCTTCTTCATGACTTGATAGTTCGTGAAATAAAATCTCGCCAGGTTCTCTAAGTTCTAAACAATAAGCACGCACTCTTACCATGTTACAGGCAGTTTTACAAGTGGCTACTACCCATATGTGATTATGCGACGGCCCATACATATGGATATACACCATATGATAATGAGGCCAAGTTACAAATACAAAACTTTGGTATAAACAAAATAAAATACCATATTGACCACCTTTGCGCCAATATCTCATCCAAAAGTTCACGGCTGAGGCAACTTTCTACATATATCCCATCTGAAACCCCAAATATATACATTGTATATATTCTACCATTAATTGACTATGCCTTAAGTACCTTGGGTACCACCCACACCAAGAAGTAACTTAGAAAGACTCTCAAACTTCAAAAACGAACAGCACGAATCATTCTAACTGACGATGCATGCACCTTACGATACAGCCTCTTCCGACATGCTCAAAACTTTAGGATTGCCAACCGTGTAAAAAAGACAAAGCTATAATATGGCCGTGCTAACAATTTTTTAATTATTAGTTTAACTTAATTTAAAGAGGACCGCACATTTAGCGACCAACGCTAGTCGACCATGCATCCCTCTCAAAACATATATATATACACATATACTCCTCGCCAAAAATTTAGCATATTTTCGGAAATTTGCAAAAATAAGACAAAATGCATATTTGAGATATTTTGTGAAGTATGGTATAAGTTGTCCTACATACCTGTGACAAAACAGTAGGATGCTTATTTGCTGAAACGAAATGTACTGCGTATGGCTCACGCTTTTCTTTGGGTACCCTCATGTACAAAAATCTCAAGTTTGTAAAAAGACATCATGGTGCAAAATAAGGACCGTTGGCGCATAATCTGCATGTGGGAGGCTGGCCAAACACAGACTAGCCATAGCCAGGCAAATTGGGATAAACCAGAGCCAAGTAAGCCGGTTAATTGCAAAGTCATGATGGCCAAACCAATGACGTCACTGACGGACCACGGCCTGGGAGACCAAGACTCTCTTCTGCTGCCGATGTTAGAGTGCTTCTGCGATCTGCTGTTCATGATCCCAACGCTCCTTTATCTGAACTTCGTCAACAGAGGCAAAATCTTAATGTACAAGCCAGTACCAGAACTGTAAACAGGCTACTTTATAAGGCTGGATTGAAGGCGCGCCGTCCTCGCCGTCCTCGCCGTCGGACGAATCTGGCGCTTGCTCATCGACAAAATCGTGTGCAGTGGGCCGATAACAAACTTTGTTCGAACTTAAGAACGTGGCGCTGTATCAACTAGTCAGACAAGAGCCGTTTTCTGTTACGCTTCACGGATGGGCGTGTTCGCGTATGACGTCAACGTGGACAGGGTCCATTTCAAGATAACGTCGCTGCTGAGACTGAAATGCTTAGTGGCGGATCCATTATGGTGTGGGGCTGCTTTAGTCATGACCACAAGCTTGATCTCAAGGTTATTAGACAAACTTTGACAGGGCAACGTTACATTGACGATATCCTTAAGCTATTGTGTATCCACATTTCCAAGCACATCAAGCAGCACTCCCCATATTTCAGGACGACAATGCACATCCACATAAGGCACGTATTGTTACAGATTCTCTTGCACAGGATGGGATTGAGAATCTTCAGTGTCCGAGTAGGAGCCCCGATATGGGTCCCATCGAATACATTTTAGGGCCGTATAGGACGTAACGTCTGCAAACAAAATGACGTCGTCACGCTTGATGACCATGTACGTGCACTTGTCGACAAGTGGAACAATTTGGAGCTCTGGTTTCTTAGAAAACTAGTGCAAGGTATGCTACGGCAAGTACGAGAGTTATACCAGCGTAGAGAAGGACACACCCGTCATTGACGTCAATTTCTGAAAAGACGGAGGGTCTGATGACACTGGTTAATAGTGAGTCTTCTATCAAAGACATCATCTGAAACGTTTTTACTGATTACAATGTGATTTTTAACAAAAACGTAAAGTTCTATCAGTTCAAACACAAACTTGTTTTCGCTTTCAAAATTTATAGTTTTGAGTTACATTGCGCATGCGTTCTTACCCTACCATTGTTATACAGAATCCAACGAAATTTGTTGTTTCGACTTCCCATACACATTGATGCATCAGAAATACAATTAATTTTTCTGCTGAAAATGTTCATAATTAAATAGCATTAATTTGTATAAATTCTTTGAATCTGTTTTCGCATTATATATGAAAGAAGATACAGGAACGTGAAGAGTACTTGTGGCATAGTCGGACATTGCAGCCAGATTTTCATCGATTCAAACGCATACATAGTAAATGTGGCATTCATTTTGCTTGCGCCCTATCGAAAAATTACCCGAAGCTAACAACACCTAGATCAATTATTCAAATGGTATCTTTCCTGGCGATTGCAGTTCAACCCAGACGTATATATTTTGCTTAGGGGGCTGGATAAAGAAACACTTACAAATGTATTCCTGGGCTAAGCTTTGGCAGACTTAGTAGCATTACTGTCAGAAGACCTTGTTCTGTTTCGGTATCTTTGTCTACCAGCTTTACATAATTTATGTTCGAGATGTCACCACGTGGTCGTATGATTCGGTGAATTTATACCTTTGAGAGCAGTTTCTGTGAGAGTCTTCAGGCGTTGAAACATGCCATCAAAATGTCTGCTTGTGTATGTCTGATATATACCCGAGGGATAATTTGATGGTATGGTTCTTCTGCTATGACATACTCAACAGAAGCTATTCACAGGGATAATAACTCACTGTTCTGGTAGTTATTGAAAATATTGCTTATGTTGGTTGAGTGTTATGCTTACCTCATTATTAAATCTCTTGCAGTTCGTTTCGGTAAGGGATCTGCTTACAATGAAGCCTAGCATAGCCACTCACTGAAAAATCATGTTAATTTTAGCTTGTTTCAGAGTTTAATTTCATAATATATATGCTATGTCTGTCTCTCGTGTATATAGTTGCATGTATGCTTATGCTTCTCCTTCTTGGAGGAAATAAGAAATCTATCTATCTATCTATCTATCTATCTATCTATCTATCTATCTATCTATCTATCTATCTATCTATCTATCTATCTATCTATCTATCTATCTATCTATCTATCTATCTATCTATCTATCTATCTATCTATCTATCTATCTATCTGCCAAACGTTAATGTTTATACTCCTCATAATACTTAACATATTTATGCTTAACTTGTATAAATATGTTTAGAGGGACGCATGGTAGACTAACGTTAATCGCTAAATGTGCTGTTCTCTTTCAATATAGATAAAATAAAATGGTAAGCCCTTTTGGAAATTTAATTTTTGAAGATGTCTCTTAAGTTATCCTAGCTACGTTCTAAAGATTTAGTAAGCTGTTTAGCTAGAATTTGGGGTCCTTTGAAAACCGTTAGTCTTCTCCACATGTATACCGACCCAGTCAGATCACAGAATTGCCAGTGCTCAAATTAGTAGTTAAGGGATCATGGCTATATTCGTGCGGACAGCGAAGACTGTCAGACATAGCAGATATATACAAAGGCAGAATTGGACTTCGATTGGCGCTCAGGTCATTCTGTTGGTTGATCACATTCCGTATTGCCTGTGTCATAAGGAGTAACTGCCTGGTGCACTGGCATCAATAGTTCTAACAGAGCAATCCGCTGGAGGTCTGTAGCTTCCTGTCCCCATGATGTTATATAATCAGATTTGTGATCAAACAAAGTGGCGATAAGATCTGCAGATTTTGCCAACCACCCAATAGGCATCCACGCCATGTTCATAAATTGAGTCAACCATCACTTACATGTACACTCATTTCATACTTACCCCAATATCCGTGAAAATCTCTACCAATCCATATTGTTTCTTTTGGTATGGACTGCTTATCTATTTTGGTTAACTTTTAGGTAACTCTTTTCGTAACAAATCGGTTATCCCCGTTATATCATGGTTCGACCATATTTGTGTTCGTGTCTCAAAGAATGTATACAATTGTTTATCAGTAACCTCTTATATTAAATGCATTGTTGCACGTTGGCCTGATAAACGTTGCCTATCTCACGGCATGTGTCTTTATCAGGTCATCATAACGACCTTTTTGGATGACGTCGTCAATGACGCTGAATACTATATTCAAGAAAGCGTTCTTTGTAAGCATGGTATTTATTTATATAAGCAATACTGAAGGAACTGCGTGCACGGATTCAGAAAACTTCGCCAGGGGATGGTGGTCCTGAAAACGTTTTTTCAGGCACGAACTCTCTTCTCGAGGGGTACGTACCAGTATTTCTAAGCAAACATATAGCAGCTTTTGATTTTCCAGGGGTTCCGAACCCCCTGCCCCCCCCCCCACTTTGGATCCGCCAATGAACTGTTTTGCATAAGTGGGTTCATGTGATAGCTTTGTGGTATGCATGTAATGTGGAAGAGCTATCTTATTAGATCATGTCTAGTAGCAGTGGGACACTTTGTTAACAGAAGCAAATGGATAGGCCTAGAGCAGTTAACTGCGCGTCAAAATTTCTCAATTGCCTTTTTAAATACACATCCAATTTTGTCCATTTAGAGAAAGATTTTAATCTGCGATCCTATCTCTTGGCACTTTCGTTAAAACAACTTGCACTGTCATTCAATATGTAAAGAACCCATTTTACTGTCATTTGTTCATCTCACAAAACAGCTGTATAAATTAATATTAATTTGAAATTCAAGGGATCCGCACACGAGCCGCCCTTTGATGACAAACCTTTAAATGCTTGTGAGGTATTCATTTGAAGATATTATGTTGCCATTTGCTGTGATATAGTTTAATTCGTATTTATGAGAAGGGCTAGAGAGTGATCTTCACACCCAGCCCGACATGGTGTCTCTTGTGGAAAAGTCATAGACCTGATACTAACGTGTAAATTTATATTTACGTATCGGTAATTGGGCTTTATGACTTGATAATTTAGAAAGATAAAACTTTTATTTCAGAAATAAATAGTTTAAAATTGATCGGTATGTTTTACTTCAATATGGAGAAAGGTATAAATCAAATGTACAAATAGATTGATTTGTGAATGTGGAGCAATGTATAGGTCTCCACCTGAGATAGAGGGGTTGCTCATTCGAGCCTCATAGGAGACACTCACTGTGACTGTGGTGTGTCCTTTAGCATGACAGTTTATCCTATGCTTAGTACTCACTGGCTAATCACAGGAACCGTCCGGATACGACTGAAAATATTGCTGACTGAGACGTAAAGCCAACAGCGTGACGAACGGATAGGCGAACGTCGTGAATTGCAATAGCTGATATAGCTCGTTTTGACATGCATCGTCAGCAGAGAAAGAAAGACAAACGTTCATATTGAGGAGATTTTCAAACGCGTGACCGCTATGCATTTGCCCACTGGACCAGTAAATACGCACGTGTTGTTGACCATGTAGAAGAGTTTTTAGTTAATAGATTGCAAGGCTCGATTCAGTATACATGGTAAAAGATGTCATTGTGATCTACAGAAATTGCGTATCCTGAGTATTTAACTTTGACGAGGCATTGTAAATAGGCCATGGTTTCCACTTGGGATAGCTACTTAAGTTTATGGTCTAAAATATATTATGATCTGGTCCAGATGTTTAATTGAAGCTAAAATGGTTCAGAATTGATATACATGTCTCATGTTTACAGTCGAATATTGTTGATTTGAAGTCCTTCGGTACAGAGATCATAGTTGCTTCGAGTTATCATCATAATTCAGATTCAAATTATTAAGTCATAAACAAATGATTATTTTCATGATTTACTATCAAAATGTATGTGTTAAAAAGAAACGTATGTTCTGTGTGCTTAAAGGAAACGACTCAATGAGACGTTTCCTTTAAGCACCCAGAGCATATGTTTTGAAAGGAAATTATTAGAATAGTTTCTAATACATGTAATAAGCAAGCGTCTCTGAACCACATCCCCGACCCTAGCGTTTATAATATACTTGGAAACCGTAAACTACAAAGCATTCATATTTGGCATACATATATGTGCGCCAATGATGCAGGCTAACCATTGCCTATTATATGTGTGCAATGCAGAACAAATAAACAATAAACGTTAAGCATGAACTAATAAAAGGTCATGACAGCCCAGACGACTGTACGAACCAATGTATTATATTTTCGGCTGACCCACGGGAATGATTAGTCGTACGAAATATTCGAGTGTACGAATTAATACAAGATATACCATATCCCATGTTTTATTCGAATTAACGAGTATTTCGAACTAGCGGAGTTCGAATTATCGAGGTTTATTGAAAGTTTGAAGAGAAACGATTTCTACATGTATGAGCAAGTATTCCGGTTACATGTAAGTGGTTCTATTTAGTTTTAATTTACATAGAAATCAACGAAAGATAATCAATTCTGTAACAGTAAATAAAGAAAATTATCCTTTTCTGCGTCTTTATTCTGGTTTTCAAAAACAGGCAATCGAGCAATATAAACCGGGCACCCCCTTTGACAGCTTTATGTTTAAACATGGCAGGATTAATACATTAATGAATCTTTTCAATTGCAAAAACGGAGCATGGTCAAACGTAAAACCCAAATATGCAAATGCCGTTATTAAAACGAATTGGTCTGTTTTAATCGCCATTCTTATCCTGTATATCATTCAATGATCTACACACGGAACCTATTCAACAAAGACGCAGATCCGCATGTGCATTGCACATGCGGATCTGCGTCTATGATGTTCGCTTGTGGCAGCAAGCGTTTTTCTGTGACTGGACTAAGTTATGTTTGCTGAAGACCGCTGCTGAATGGTAGCAGAAGAATAAGCTGTTTACTTTAAATTAATAGACGGCATATTGCCCGATACGTTAGTTCGATCCGCAGATAGAAAACAACTTATTCGGATTGGCTAAAGATGAGCTCTTTTATCCAATCACATGACGAGAAAATCTGTAATTGAAATGACAGTGATGGCCGGGAGGAGCGAAACTAAAATGGATAATGGCCTGATAAAGATACGATGAGGGTATTTAGATGTCTATCAAAGCATGTAACACTCTTATTATCAATAAAAGGATAAGAAAGATCAGTTAATCGAATAAGTGTCACTTAAACCAAATTGGGGATAAACTGTCAATTTAAAGAATATCTTGCCATTCAGTCTAAAATATTCGAGCTAAACGGTTACCAGGCCAACTTTAAGACGTGGAAATTAAACTAAAGTTAATAGACGGATAGCTTAAGACGTTAAAATTGAAAAGCGGTGTAAAATTAGTGATATTTGAAGCATTAATAAAAACATGATACTTTTAAAGTGAAATTAGTGTTATTGTCGTGACTATTTTAATTAATGTAATATGCTTTAAAGGTTATATTTGCATGGCTAAATATTTTTTAAGTTGGCTAAAAACGAAAAAATAAAGCAAAATGAATCTAAATGCTCAGTCCCTCTTGTTGCCTAATGCACAGTGGCCGTTTACTTATCCTTACAAGTCCTACGACTTTGCCATACACCCGGCTTTTCTACAGACGGCATGTCGGGTATTACCGAGCCCCCAGTATCCGGTGGCGCTGGAACATTCACAGACCACAACTCCTAAAGTGGATAAATTCTCTATTGACGCTATTCTGAAGAAAGACAGTGACAATGAAAGGGAAGTGAAAGATACATGTGTTACAAACAGTTATGATTCTGCTAATGTTGTGAATGATGAGATGGAACTGGCGTGTCGGCGCTACCAGAGACTTTATGAAATAGGCCACCCATACTTGTCACCTCAACACCAAACAGCGGGCTCTGACAAGACATACCTACAGAAACATTTACCCGCGTTAAAACACTTCTCCGACAGATCACGTGCTGGTAAGTTTAAGTTCACATTTATTTAGTCTGGAAAAAAAATCGTGTTTTAATATAACGTGGGATGATATGTTCAATTGAGCAAAGATTTTGAGCATGAAATTGTAATTATTTTTTACCCATCAATTAAAACATATGTTTTGGTGCTCAAAAGCACTTTCTCATTGAGACAGTTCTTTTGAGCATCCACAACTTATGTTTTGGTTGAAATATTTATAATTCTTATCCGAAGGCCTGGTTTTAAGAAATTAAACAAAAAAAAACTGTGAACAGCCTAGTTAACAATCAATGTAAAATATGTGTAACTTTATGCCAAATGAGGTGACAGGTGCGAGCTGCCGCATCTCTTTTTGGTGTAAATTTACACCTATAATTTCCTTAAAACAGAAATGGAATAGCTTTTACATTCAACGAAAGCTAAAACATCTTTGAGCGTGCTACGAGCTTTCAAATGTGTGGTGCTCATATATATTCTTTATGCATATAAGCAATAGTACAAGCCTGTTCAGGTTGCTAAAGCATGATAAGTAGTCTGACGCGATCTTCATGTTATACAGGTTTTTAATTTGTTTGTTATTTTAGAATATTATTCGTATATAAATGATTATGAAAAGAAACATATCGTCCTGTCTTTTCCTCGACGCTTTAAGATCTTCAGGCATGTGGACAGAATTATGTTTACCAACATTTCGAGTTTAAACGCTAGAACACATGTCTTTCAAAGGACTTTTTTATCAATGATATTTCGGAAAGTTGTGTTGGGGCGACTATTAGAATTAAAATACAATGATTGAGTCTATATTACGTTTTAAGATGTCATGATTTGATTCAGTTCATGGTGCGTGCATGCGAAGGGCGAACACCTCTGTAGCTTTTTACTGTCGTTCACTCTTTACAAAGTTAAAGAGACTAAGTCTGCAACTATGAACATTTTTCGAAAAAAAAAATCTTTTCTTTTTAAATCATTTGTAAAATCAGAATTAAGTTAAGTTTTCACAATAAATCTGTTCACTATAGCTGAAAACTGCATGGAAAAGTGAATTATCTTATAAAACAGGTGTTTTTTCTCTTGTTGGTAATTATTTGCTTCCCTCCAATAATTATAGACAGTCAATTTTTAAATAAATGATGTTGTTTTGATACTGATAATTTGTAAAGATTTACGAAATTGGTAAAATGTATACCTGAATTTTAGTTTTTTTTACTGTTCTTGAAAAATAGAAACATTATTTCAAAATTTAAAAGATCAAAAGTTACAGACTATGCAGCTTTAAGCCAATGTTGTTAATTTCCTCAACGCACATGCACATGTAAATTTAATGTAGAGATTTTACTAGAGTGGATTGCATTTTTAAAATCTAGGAAAATGTACAGATTAGAACTTTTATAACACTTTTCATATAATGTATAAAATCTCTGAGATGATTTCTGTGATAAACCCTGTATACCCCGTATATGTAATGATATATTCTCTCCATGGTTCGTATACAAGAACGTTGCATATCAAGGAGTCACATTTATAATTTCCAAATAATAGTATTTTTCTGTCTCTGTTGTCTTAAGCAAACAGTGCAGACCCTGATGAAATTCTGCTCCATGAGACATTTCAGTTGAGTCTTCACTGTTTGCCAAAGTATCCAGTATATGGGTATATAAAGTGTTAAAATTAAAACACATTTTTTTGGAATTTAATTCATTACAATCATTAGAACGAATTTTCATCTCGGCGACAAAAACTTTACTGTATTCCGTATTGCAATTTTTTGCTTTATTTCAATATCACAGCTAAATGAGAAAAAAACCATTGGTAACTACTATAATAGTAACGCGAAAAGTTAATGCCAAAACTCTCAAGTTTTACGTCAAATCGTGTGACTGTAAATTCGGAAATTTTCGCGAGAATTTTATTTCCTGAAAAAATTATAAAGTCATGTTTGCGAAATCTAAAATTCGCTACTGGAGCATGAGTCACCTACATCAGTAAATGGCATAGTGATTCCGCAATTTCGTAGGGGTGGGCAGAAATCGCGAAATTTCGCGAAAATAAACGCTCGCGAAAATTTCTGAAACTACAGTATGCTAAGTTCTTTTACAGGTGGTTATTAATTAATGCATCAACTTCTCGAAGCTTTGGAGACAACTTGCATTCTGTAATTTATTTATGTTTACCTTATCAACTTGAAATTAAATGATCAACTTCTATTCACGAAGTTTGCGCGGAATATTACTTTTGAACCGCGATCGTCTGTGTTTGCGTACGTTCGCCAGTCTGTCACAATTGCATCATCAGAAAAAATGTATAACGGATCATTGAAAATTCGTCAGATTTTAGGTTACTTGGTTCAACTCCGCCATGTTCTGTTAGGGTAGTTTGCTGATAATCTTTGTAAACAGTTTGGATAGAGATAGGACCCGACATAACATTGGGCCTGATCTGGATCCAAACTGATTGACATTTTAATAATATTGCTGAAAGTATCTTTTAAAAAAAAGTTTATTTGGGGAAAAAAATCAGTAGACGAAAAAGAAACATGCAAATTTACCTCGAATGCAAAACTTTAATTAAAGTGCATCGCCCTTACTCGACAAGCATATTGTTGCAGGACAGTTGGTTTAAATAATGTGTCTCTTACTTTTGTTGAATCATTTTTATCATACATCGTTTCTAAGCAGGCAAGTAGATATATATTCAAACCAAACACAGGACGACAATCCTGCCTGGAAGTTATAAAAATGTTCATGCTAAGCTCATCTGAGAATGAAATTTATCATGCTCATTACATTTGTAATTAATGTTAAAATACCAACAACAGTTGGTATTTAAACATTGATCAGCATATCAAATAGAACATCTGAGAGTTTGAAAGCAAGAAAATGCTATATAATCTTTAGCATTTTGGTTTTATGAGAGGTTGGCATTTCATGCTCAGTTGAGTTAAGCATTATAAAAATATAACCTCGGGACCTGGCTTCAGTATGCACATTTGAAGAACGGGGATAGGGAAATTATCTTGAGGCAATTTTTTAATCATTATTTCTCTCTGAAAATAAAAAAAAATATAATAATAATAAATTCAAATCGTTTAAACGACGCGATTTTAAATTCGAGGAGCGAGTTCCTTACATTTATGAGTAGAAGAAATGTCATGCTTAGTGCTCATTTGAGTTGGGCATGTTTTTATACCCTCGGGCCTGTTTTTATTATCGCATCAACAAATGATAAGATGCACGAACCAGTCATCACTACATTATTTTCAAATACTTGAAATGCGCATTTGTCATTCGTTAAGAATCAAATCAAACAAACAAACAAACAATCAAAACTTTTGAAAATAAAAACTAATTTCAAACCAATGTGACGAGTGCACATTCCATTTACTTTCATCTACTCAATCAAACCAAGTCAGCTTTTTTTTCGAATTGTATTGGTTGTCTCCATTTCGGAATTGATTTGTCGTTGTGTAGAATTTCTCTTCAACTATGATGATGATATGTTTTCATATGCTGTTCCTTTCGGAATATATTTGATTCTGACACCGCATTTGTTAGGGGCGTGAGGTGGGGTTGCACTTTCTTATCAACACGCTCAATTAAGCCGAGTCGACTGTTTTCAAACTTTATAGGTTCACTTTATTTTGGAAGAACCTTTATTCCAGATTATTTGTTTTGTGACTTTGTCACAGAGTGCTAAAACATGCATGCTATAGATTAAATAAAGTCTATTATAATAATAATAATTATTATTATTATTATTATTATTATTATTATTATTATTATTATTATTATTATTATTATTATAAGGACAAATATCAACTTTTAATTGAACGTTAAGCTTAGTCCTGGCCAGCATACAATCTCGAGCCACTATCCGCCCGGCAGCGAAACGCCATAGCATGGCGTTTCGCTGCTGGGCCGATAGTGGCCCGCTTTTAATGCGCTTTCTGGGAAGAGCTCACGAGTTTTGATATGATCACTGTATAGCACATCTACCAGGTGGGCACGGTAGCGCAAATAAATAATTCAACAACACTTGATGTAATTATAGGTGTCAATATATTTATTACAACAAGTGATAGTGTTTATAAGTTTTAAGGATGTTAAGGTAATTCATCTCTCATTACTGCGTCTGGCTGACTAAATCACGGGTAAATCTGGATAAATGTTCTCTGGCGGTAGAAGATGTTCATACTCTGTTCGTCAGTATTATTTTAAAAAAACTGACTTTAAGGCGAGGATGTTGCCGTGAAACTGGTTTAAGCCCTCCTGTATAATATTCTTAATAACCGTTCTAAGGCGGTACTTCTATTGTGGATCATTTGTGTTTTTTTGTGTCTTGTGTTTCTCATGCTTTCGCGTCTGTTCATTGCTACCTTTTGGTTACCTGCTTGGAAAGTGCTGCCTGCTGCCTTATGGTCACCTGCTTGGAAAGTGTTGACATCTTGGCTCTTGTTGGTGATGTTTATTGTATTTTTGTTACTTTCCCATGTGGTATCCTGGGTTAGGTGTGGTACTTGATTGTAATGATTCCTGATCTTTGCCGCCTTTCTTACTTTGTTTAACCCTTTCCAGTCAGGATACTGGTATACAGGTAAATGCCACATAGTGCGGCATATCACCAGGGTCTGCACTGTTTGTAAAGATACATGTATAAACAATCTTCAGGGACAGAAATATAATAAGATTTAGAAATTTCGACCTGTGACCCCTTAAAATACAAATGGACAAATCAATGCTTACTGTGTCAATATCTATAGGGATACATCCGTTTGAAAAGGGTTAACATCAAATGAAATAGTCGTTTTGTCCTCGCAGAACTAAGATTCTCTCTTCCTAAATTATCACAAAAGTAACCAGTAAGTCTTCTATTCCGTAACCCAAAAATTTTAGATCGAACCTCTGTTTAACTATAGTTTTAGAGCAGGGAGTAAAATATCATATAATAAGGTAGTTGCAACGTAAAATACTCTGGTTATCAGAAGAAACTTATTGATAGAATAAATGTTCTCCCACTTCGAACAGATGGAAATTTAGAGACATGAATGAGCAATTATAAAAAAAACTACCTGACAAATAATGTAAACGCACACACCAAAATCAAACTCTTTACATTCCCTAGCACAGGCTAAAGCCGTATTCTGCTTTCTGCCAGAACCCAATATATAGCCTAATCATGTATTCCAAAAGAACCAGAATGCGAAAAAAATATTTAGTTAATCATTTATTTATCTATCAGATTGACTTTTGTAAATTCTTTTTCTTTGTTAATTCGTTTCAACTTCCTCGGTTTAAGATTAATTTCATAAAAGCTCACAAATGAAAATACAAACATTAATATGAGGGTATATGAATTCTCTGAATATGTTGGTAGAACTTCTCCCATTACATCGTAATTTCCATAAGCTCTCATGAACAGACTCAATGAAACCGACTCATTGTCCTCTACAATCTTGTGGACAACTTCTATATGAGAGCTTTTTCTCTCTGGCTTCCCGACTATTTTGTGTCACGGGGGCTATTAACACCAGTGTTGCGTGTACTTTCTTCACTCTGTCATGCATGTTGTAGATTTGACACTCATGGACGAACATTTTGATAAACCCAGCACGGATTTGCATGATGTGGCTGTAGCTATAATACTTCAGCTAAAAACATAGTTAGCCTTTGTTATAAGAATCATTAAATATAAAGAGTACTTGTATAATTTTGAAGCAAAAAAATGAAAACGGTGTATGTCCTACAGTTAAAACTCACTCCTTACCAATTCTGGTACTAAAAAAAGACAGCGAAATGCAAAACTGCTGCGTCGTAAAATGACAATAATGAGTGTCATGGCCATTACTAATTATTGAATAGCTTAAATCCTACTTAAATTGATTAAGCCATTTGTCAATTACGTATGACCATCATCAGATAAATGGTGCCATGAACCAACCTAGTCTTATATTGAGCCTAACACTTCTACAGTATTGTACGATTCTATTATTGTAGCAGAATGGGCGGAGACGGTAAACTAAGCTGTACTTGTTGCTGGGTTGAGTATAAAGCAAGGAACAAAAGACGTGAATTTTTGAACGGAACTCTATTGCTTAAAAGTCAATTTTCCCTAAGTGAGCGTCTATTTGAAGTCAATTTGTTCATTTTAAAAAAACAGAATGGGCCAGCACATACAAATATGGAACGTTTTACAAAGGCCAACAGCGAAAACTCAGACTAGACTGCGCAACTGCGCAGTCTCGTCTGAGTATTCACAGTTCGCACACACAAAGAATGATAGTAGATTAAGGTATATAATAAAAATAAGTCATCCAACCACAAACCATATACATTCGTGAGTTTGAAATGCCTTAACGGAACACAGAAAGGGCCTCTATCACTAGGTACGCCCAAATTTGAGCTTCTGTAGCTGTTCACTAGGGTAGCAATTTAACCTTTGTCATCTTAATCCATTCGAAAAAATCTATTATACTGCTTGAAATTAAATTAATTTTGTAGAGGAAAGCTGCATTTAAACAGGGCTTTACTCATAAAATGTCAAAATCCGTAATTATAATCTTCAATGTTATATATAATATAATTCTGACATTTTCACCTTAATCAAATATTGTGTTTACATAGTTTGTTATTCGCTATAAAGTGTAAACTAATAATGAGCTGACAATTAACTTTAATATTGCTTATCTTACAGACAATTTTTTGTGAAACTTTGAATTTTATTTTCTCCACTCTCAGCTAACTATTGGGAAGAGCGTAATAAGAAAATTATGCAAGGTTTTTATTATCATAAAATATATAGTTTCATCTTTCCAAAAATAGTAAGTGAGTATGATCAGGAAATACTACAATCACAAACTGTAGACAAACCCATGGCACCGCGAGGAAGAGCCACACAACAATCACGAGACACTAAGAAGACAAACTTAGCAAAGCAACCAGCTCTGTCTTCCCCGTCAAGATGATTGCAAAACTAGAATAAAGAAGTAACGTACAGCAAAACATAGAACAATTACAGACTCCCACAACGAGAGTAACAATAAACAACAAGTCAACAACAACAGAACCACCGCCTTAGAACGGACATCAGCCTAAGCCATCGGGGGGGGGGGGGGGGGGGGCATTTTACTTGTTCCAAATTTTCGCCCTAGATTCTGCTGTTGTTAAAGTACAAGACATGTTCAGCTCGCATGTTGTTTTGAAAATAGTGATGTTCAAGATCATTGGCGTCTAAAGCCAACTGACCAGAGTCTTCATCAGTTTAGTTTTTTTGTTGTTGTTGCTTTTGTTGTTTTTGTTTGGATTGTTATACAAAGAGCAACATAACTCACAGTTCCTTTTATAAAATGGTTTCTACCCACCAAATTGAAACCTAGAGCCAAATAGTAAGTGATTCTCCTTCAAGAAAACACCCCGAAAAACACAAAAGAAAAGAAATGCACATACATGTAACAGTAATTTTCTTGCTTTGCTTCATACATTGTTCTGATATGTTCTTAAAAAGGTTGTATTTCTGGACGAGAAACACTGTGATGTTTGAGTCGATTAAGTTATTTGTATTATATCGTATTGTACGAATACTGAGTTGGGCAAATTGTTCGAATAAACATAAATGAGCAGTATTTATTGATAAAGCTATTAATTATCACCAGAAGAGCTGTTATAAAGTGTCCCCTATAATTAAACCGAGCAACTGAATTTTACAATTGCACATATCGACACGTTCTAGAAAGCATACAATTAATTAAGGCAAAGGCAAACAGCACGTGACAACACTTGAACAGTACCATTTGATGGTATAGTTTTTTTTGTTTGACATATCTTGAGGGCTACCATATATATCTACTGTATACGTACAGGACGCGCATGAGATAATTATTTATTTTTTATACAGTTTCATATCAAATACGGTGTCTATCTAAAGCCAAAGGGTGAATGATTCGCCTTCAAGAAAACATTACCCAAACAAACACAAAAGCAAAACTACACATAATAATTTTCTTGCTTCGCTGTTTGCTATCTCTTACCTGAAGTATATTTCTTTTATAAAACAAAGCCACCAGAGCTAACCCAATATGTGGCAATAAATATAACAAAGACTAGATGGAGGTTGCGTAATACGGTCGTAGCAATTCAATATCCAAACCTCTTAAAGAAAGCAGTTTTCTGCAGTTTGTGATTGTGGTATTTCCTGATCATACTCACTTGCTATTTTTGTTCATCATTTAAGTTTTATATGGCAGTAACCATTTGCCTAGTAGTTTGGTCTGCTGATAAATTTTGCATACAGTTTCGACCCAGATCTGGATCCCAACTATTTGACACTCTGATGGTACCCAGTATTCCGGAAATATTTTTTCGAAACAGTTGATTTTGAAAAAAGAAAAAATCAGAACACAACAAAAGAACATGCTAAAATACTTAATTGGCAAAGGAGACAACAACATTGAAAGCAAGTGTATCTGAAATGCGTGCCCTTATTAAACCATGCAATCTGCCACCTCATGAAGAACGAATACTAAATAAGAAAGTTACAGCAATCCGAAAATCAAAGTTCTAACTTCTATTTAAGCCAATGAAGGCCACCAATTTGAATATATAATACACTTCCTGTTAATTTTGAAAGCCTGATAAAGTCCCAAACAGTTTTCAAGAGTGAAAGCAAAGTTAAAATTAATAGCAGGAAACATGATATTCTGGTTTTGCATATTTGATTAGGGCGGTGTGCCGCCACATAGCCTAACTTGGTTGCCCTCCACAGCTTTCAACACTATACTATACAAATATCTGTAACTTTTTTTAATTTACATGCGAATTTTGATCGGGTTTGCAGCAGATGGCATGGTTTAATTTATAAAGGTTTGCATTTCAGATTAACCTGCTTTAATGTTGCCATCCCCTTTAAGTATTCAATGTTTATTTTTATTTTTAAGTTTGGCTATTTGTGTGTTTTCAGCAGATAAAGCGGAGAAGAAAGCTAGTCAGTTACCAGAAACTTGGTCCAAACAGACGAAGGGTAAACGAGTTCGAACCATATTTACACCAGAACAACTTGAACGAATGGAGGCAGAGTTCGAGAGACAGCAGTATATGGTGGGAACTGAAAGGTAATTCATAATGTTCACATATTATTAACTACTTCTTATGCATCAGTCATTTGTATGCCCTACCCCCTTGGGGCTGGGGATACCGGTGCTTAAATGGCGGGATTTGACATACAATGTGTCCCTGCAGTGCCGTGGATGTGCCGGGGTTATAATTTCCCGCTTAAATAGCCTGGAAAAACAATTCTTTCCCATTGGTATCCTGGGTCAGGTGTGGTGCTTGATTGTATCGATTCCTGATCTTTGCCCTCTTTCTTATTTTGTTTGGTGTACCTATTTACCTGCGTTTTACAAATTGGTATGTAAAGGTCCTTATTTAATTTTTCCAAATGTATACATGCATGTAGAAAGTCACATAAGCCACGCCCAAATACTTTTTCATTTGGAACAACTCTCATTTGTTAAGTTCTGTTGTTCAAGACAGTTGCATCATTTTATGCCATTATGTAAAAGGCTCCCTAGTGAAAGCATGTTCAAATTTTCTGAAACCACGGGGCCAACACGAGCCGATTTTCATGTGGCACCACCACGGGTTAGGGGAGAAGCTGGAAAGCTTATTCATTGACAAATGATTTAGATCATTTGTTGTTATTCATTATTGTCAACCCCCGGGGGCAGGGGCATTTAGCAGGGATTTTACCACAAATTTTGCCCTACAGTGCAGGGCTTTGAAAATTGAAAAGTTAAAAGCCCTGCTATTCCCCAGAGGGGCGGGGGTACGAATGACTGGTGCATTATTCCAAATTGGGAAATGTGTTTAGTCTTTATCAAAAACATGGCAACCATGGTGTGGCATATTGTGGTTCATTAACCCTTTGTATTTGGGAAACCCCTAAACGAAGCCTTTTGCAGACAGTGAAGAACCAGATCATCAGGGTCTACACGGTTTGTAAAGGTAAAATAGATTTCTAAGTTCATCAGCTTACAATAAAAGATTAACATTTGCACATGATGATACACGACGGTAACTGCTGTCGTTGTATCGTATGGATATAACATGATACAGTGCCCTGGGTAGAAAAAATGTCATATCACCTGTACCATAGTGCTTGTGAATTATAGTATTATTACGGCAAACATAATCATCATTTGGCCTACTACTGAATCAAACCAGAATCACACAGTGTCAACCAAGATGAGCTGTCACGTCACAGTATGCGTAGCATCATAATAGCATTTACTGTTAAGTCTTGCAGAAATAATCTACAACTAAGCATATAATGTGTTGTAAAGAACAACGATCCACCTTAAACCCTTTAAAAACCTAGTCCATTCTAGGGTCACATGATATATTATATCCAAAATATATTGCATTTTTTTCTGACGGTCGGTTTTGTCCAGCAAACAGTGCTGGCCCTGGTGAAATGTCCCTTTCTGTGGCATTTCATCTCGGTCTTCACTTTTTGCAAACGTGTCCGTTTAGGGGTTTCCAGTCTAAAATGTGTTTTCAAACAATGTGACATTTTGACAAGTGTAGATTCAGACGAGCCTGGTAAGTCCCATAGAGTCTCCAAACGGTGTTCAGTCATCTGAGGCTTTGCTGGTCGCACATATCACAATGTTGGAAATCTCAAGTTGTGGCTCAATTATGATGAGTTATGTATATATTTTTATTTATTTACAGGTACTATCTTGCGTCAGCGCTAAACCTCACAGAGGCACAAGTGAAAGTTTGGTTCCAGAACCGACGGATAAAATGGCGGAAACAACATCTCGAACAACAGCAAGCAAAACTCAAATCCTTAAATATGTATAAAGACATTGACTCTGGTAGTGAGTCTGACAGTGAGGATACTCTCAATCACTCAGATGATATAAACTTACAGTCACATGCGGCTGCAATAAGCGACCCTTTTCAGAGTCCTAAAGAGGAGCGAGGGACACAGTGATCTTATTAGTGCACAGTAAAGCAATAATGCCCAGGTCACACATTCACGGATCACCTGGCCGGTTCTACTACGGATTAAATCTCACGGTTGACCCCGGAAAAGCCAATTCCCGTAGTTCGATACGGATGCACTATATACATATGATTAAGTACTACTACGTATGATTACGGATGCAATACGGAAAGCTACGGATCAATACGGATTGCCATGAATGTACATCCGTGGCTAATCCGGCGTCCAGTCCGTGAATGTGTGACCTGGGCATAAAGGACGTGCTGAAATACATTATGTCGTGAAAGTTAAGCATTTTCGTCGCTGATTTGCAATATTAATTTATAGAACTAGGCAAGCGATTATAAGTTATGCGAGTCTGATCATGTTGGACCCCCATAAAAGCAATATTGGGTCAGTACATAGATGTTTCCACGCCCAGAATGTCACTCAAAAGCCACCTGATACTGTATAACTGACCAATGCAACGACAACATAGCATGTGACATAGTCCCACAAACAAAAATCGCAAGTGGTTTTCGGAAAGGTGAATTAAGCAGCAAACTGTGGTGTTGATATGGTGTCAAGAAAACCCATGCTCTACCGTCTATTAATGCTGAAAACGCGATCTATATTTTATTAGCATTTTTCTGTGATATGTTGTTTGTAGATCTTTGATAACTTGATAACTTGATAACTACATTGTGTAAATACGATGCCCACCTTATTTTGCTTAATATTATGAGAATGTGTTATGGACAGGCGCCATACAAATTTATTTAATTCTGTTCTCCTGGAAATAGTTAATATTCTGCAATAAATGAAATACAGCCAGTGTCCAGTAAAAGGTACAAGTTAGCATCTGCGCAGTCTGATCAGAGTCATCGATGGGCGCTCTATGGGTAGCCTACGGTCCAACGTTTCTTCATGCGGAAGACTAAGACTCAGATCAAACTGTGTAGATGCGCAGACTGATTTGAATCTTCACTGTACGAGCATGCCAACTTGTACCTTATGCTGGATGTCCCAACAACCCTTCTTGAATCAGCGGAATGGAGGAGAATGGCCGTAGAAATAATTTCTACGTCCATTCTCCTCCCTTTCGCTGATCCAAGAAGTATTGTTGTCAGTTACAAGCGAAAGTATGTGCACGAGGTACTGGTTAACCGCCTAGTCAAGCTGGCCCAGAAAAAAGTGTAACTAGGTGAACTGACCGTCCCGACATGACCATAGCTGTTGACTGGGACGTTAAGGATCATCCCAAACAAGCAATTAATCCAACTCGATGCAAACAAACTCGTGACAGCGCACTTGCTTGTTCCCAGAATATATGTTGGTACATTCTAACTGAACTTTCCAAGCCTTATCAATTGGAAGAAACCGTTTCCAATTTTAAGGTTCTAAGGTGGTAGTTTTATCTTTTTCATTAAAATTTGAATAGAACACACTGTAACCCTGATCAGACGCTATGTTTTGTGACGCCTGATTTGGGTCTGCATTGTTTGCATATGTCCTTTAAAAAAGACGCTAGGTTTATATGGGTAAGATTGATTAATTATGCAGAAATGCAGAGTTTTCATTGACTATATAAAACTCTGGCTAGCACAGAGAGCAGACATGTCTGGGACATATCCTTATGTGATTAATGCATGTTTATCAGCAAACAGGACTTAATAAATATCGTAAGAATCATAATATATGTAGTTGTTTCATTATTAAAAGTCATGTTCAATTCCTTGTTGGTTTATATTTTGTTCACCCTAAAAGTATTGTAACTACGAGTACGGTAGACTCTGTTTTAGGAGACCACCTATGGGAAGATTCAAAAGTGGTCTCTTAAGACAGATGGCATCTGAAGATAGTGGTTATTTTCATAATATGTACAATGTATATATGTAAATATATGCAATGGTATATCACAATTCAAATAAAACGAATATGCATATAAACTTATTGCATTATTGAAACCATACAGCATTATCCGTTGTGTTCTTTAAATATAAAAATAAAACTTAAAAAGTTATTAAATAAGATTTAAAAAAAAACTAAAATATAAACAAAGCACTAAAAAATTATTAAATATTACAGAAAATTAGAAAAATAGTGATAAATATAATAATTGATATCTAGATAAGAACGCGTAATTAAAAACAATCGTATTTATTGACCAAAACATATGTTGTGAGGGCTCAAAAGAAACGTCTAAATGAGACAGAAACAGAACTTTTTGTGTTTCAGCAGCACTGTAAATATCATCATCATCATCATCATCAGCAGCAGCAGCAGCAGCAAGTATAGTTATTTTCTATCAATGCTGCAAGCAGCACCCCTGAGAATTATGTTACCTGCAGGTGATTAAAGAGACATTTTTGCCTATCATCTCCCCCCCCCTTACACCTAGATTATTACCTGTAAGAAACAGTCCACCAAACCATAGCTCACATCAAAGACGAGTCTTATCAAAGTAATTATGAGGTGCTAAAGGAGAGTCGGTTGTAAGCATATTATGCAATCCAAAATATGTCTTTAAGCTATGGTTGTGACTTTACGGACCTCACTGGCATTGATAAACAGCTACAGAGTATGGATGATACTGACTAAGAAGTCAGTGAATTGGTTGCAACACTGCCATAAAATGACTGTATTGCTGTTGCTGCTGCTGCTGCTGCTAGTGATTACAGTGTGACTGAAACTCACAACATTTTTGTTTCAAAGACATCTGAGCGGGCTCAATCTTAAGACAACTTCCCTCTAGAGCCTTAGAGAGTCTTATCAAATTGATGTCTCTCTGTCAGATATGCTGGTCTTAATAACCAAGCAGTCTAGTTGGTGTGATTTATTTTCAAAAGATGTGATGATTAGCTAAGATATTCATCAGTTCTAACATTTGTTTTAAGTACTAAAAAAGAACCGCCTCACTGAGACAATTCATTTGAACACACACACCAGCCACAGGTGTTTGACATAGACCTTAAATGATATAAATAATATTTGGCCATTTCCAGACATGAACCCCTCTAACAATTGTATATATACACTGAAAATATTTTCAGTGTATATATACAATTTTAGAGGGGTACATGTCTCGAAATGGCCAAATATCCCTTATATCATCTCAGGTTTTCAGTGTATATATACAATTTTTAGATGGGCACATGTCTAGAAATGGCCAAATACCACTTATATCATTTCAAGTCGGTGTCAACCACATGTGACACAAACAAATACTTTGATTAATAAATAAGTAAATTAACTTTTGATTATACTCTCTTATCTAGAGGAGGTATGTTTTAATATTTATCACAATTTCTTATTTTCTATAATAATTTTAATATTTTTTAGGTATTTTTATGTTTTTTTTTTATTATTATGTTTTTAAACATTTTTTAATTTTTTGCTTAAAGAAACAAGAGTAAATGTTTGTGTGGTTTTAATAATGCAATACGTTACATGTATGCATATTTTATTTCATATAAATTACATATAAGTTGTCCATATGAAAAAGTACTTGATTTTGAATCCCTGGTTTTAGAGACTACCTATCTTGCGAGACTACTTTTAGAACTTCCAAAAGCACACCGGATAGGCGGCAATCGAAAACGCTCTTTAAAATCGACGAACGCGGATCATAAATTGCTAGAGACAGTGTTTCCGACTGTCATTTGTCGCCAGGTATGCCTACGTTATGGCAATATCTAACATAAAAAACAGAAAACCTACAAAAACATATTAAGAAAAGGAAAACCTAAAAAAAATAATGGCAATCGAAAACCCTGTTTCTAATGATTTTTGATCTACGTCCGTCGATAGTATTGACGTTTTCGATTGTCATCTATCCGGTGTGAAAAGGTGGTCTTCTAAACAAGCAAATGAGTATATCAGGAAATACCAAAATCACACACTGCTGACTGATCCACGGCACCACGAGGAAGAGCCACAGAACGCTAACAGTCATTAGACATCAGTACACATTTAAAGTAAAGCAACCAGCGCTCTCTCTCTTTCTCTCTCTCTCTCTCTCTCTCTCACACACACACACACACACACACACACACACACACACACACAGAGATGAAGGTGACCTGTCTCTTGTTTCTAATTATAGGCCTATATCTCTACTAAATTCTGTAGCAAAATTATTTGAAAAACTTGTCTTTAAATATCTCTATAATCACCTCCAAGACAATAACATGTTATCTTCTTTGCAGTCAGGCTTCATTCCAGGTGACTCAATTGTTAACCAACTTGCATATTTATACCATATTTTCACAGAAGCACTTGATGCTGGTAAAGAGGTACGGACTGTCTTCTGCGACATCAGCAAAGCTTTTGATCGTGTATGGCATCAAGGACTTATTTACAAACTTAAAGCTGCTGGTGTTTCAGGAGACGTCCTAAGATGGTTTCAAAGCTACCTCTCAGGACGCCGTCAACGTGTAGTGCTTCCAGGCAGTTTCTCAGAATGGGTTTACATCAAAGCTGGAGTGCCACAAGGCTCCATACTTGGCCCTCTATTGTTTTTATTATACATCAATGATATTGTTAAAAATATTGGATCCAATATCCGTTTATTTGCTGATGATACTAGTCTCTTCATCATAGTAGATAATCCCACTGTCAGGAACGTTATATTTTGTTTTTCATAAAATCTAGTCCAGGATATTTTCAATGGATGGAATATATAAATGCAACCTATTTCTCTCTACCACACAGTAGACCATTTATTCAAGTATGATGGCATATCAACCTTTTCTAACATATTACTACAATATGAACAAATCAATACCAGTATTACTTTCAGATACAACATCGAAACAGATAACCCTTAGCTGTTGAATGGCTTTGAGATAAATCACTTAGAACCACTAAGAACTCCACAAAGTTAATTAAATATCATGTGGCCACACCTTCCACATAGCTATATGACCCACTCAGAAAAACACACAGTCTTCTAATTAAGCAAATTGTTAAATTGATTTCCACAAAGATTGCCTCTAAAGCTTCTTCAACAACTAAGCTCAGTCATAACCAATGGCCATCTGTCTCATTTGTACTTGAATCATGTTTCATTCTATAAGTCACACTGCTTTAACTTGAAACAGTAAAGTTAGTCAAATCTCGAACACATAACATATTATAGGCTGTCTATATCACTTGAGATGCTAATCTGTACAAACGGCAGTAAATGTATTTAAACGTTTGTAGGCTCCTCGCATTATGTACACACGAACCTAGTTAAAATAATGTTGTCCCTTATAGATCACCATAGTTTTTAACATCCCCCCGTAGTACATTCTATCCTCATATAGAGTAAAAGCACAGACGACCATATATTCATATCAACTCATAATCATAATCTTAGCTGCTATTTATCACTAATCTATGTTCATATCTTGCTACCAAGTCTCTTTTATGTCCCATATGGACCACCATAGATATGTGAAATTTCGTTCCACAGATCAATGACAACACAACACCATTTCATAGGCCATCTCATCTACATGCTTGGTTGTCTACATCATCTGCTGGTCAAGATAAAACTTCTGACATCTTCCCATAAGAGGCCACAGTATTTGGAATACAGAAGATCCTATCTATATACACATCTGTAGTATCCTACTGATTCACATCAACACTTTCCAAAATTCACATGTATGCGCATTGAAAGTCATACTCTTTTATGAAAAAATAAACTGTTTTTTACAACTCACAGTATTAGGCTCAAACACAAATCACTCCATGATTTACCTAATAATTACATAATTCCCCAATTGTTGAAGATCTATAATTACTCATGCTTACCTTTAAGGTGGTGAAAAGATTAGCACAGGTACACAAAAGACAGTTATCATTTACTGTCCAGAACAAGCTATACCTTTTATAAAAAAATCCTGACACCCACAACAGCTGCTCTTTGTCTTAATTCTGATCTTGAAAACTCTCTCGTTGGGCTGCTATCTGGTTAGTCACTTTCAACCCTTCCAAAAACGAATCTCTTCTAATCTCTCGCAAAATCAATAAGCCAATTCATCCACCTTTATATATGCAAAATGTCCAAATTCAAGAAGTTTCCTCTCACAAACATTTAGGCTTATACTTCTCTAACGATTGCAGCTGGCATCAACATATTGATTATATTAAGCAGAAAGCTTGGTTCAGAATTCATATTATGCGCAAACTCAAATTCAAGCTGGATCGCAAGTCTCTTGAAACTATTTATTTAACATTTATCAGGCCACTTCTTGAATATGGGGATGTAATATGGGATAACTGCACCCAGTATGAAAAGAATGAACTTGACAAGATCCAAAACGAAGCAGCGAGAATCACTACTGGCACAACAAAACTCGTTTCCTTAGACAATCTTTATAAAGAAGTTGGATGGCAGACCCTGCACAGAAGACGACAGGATCATAAAATTACCCTCTTTTATAAGATGTTTAATCAACTCACACCTGTATATCTGTCTTCCTTAATTCCACAGCAAGTGAACGCTATCTCTCATCACAATCTTAGGAACTCAAATGACATTCATACTATCAGGTCTAACACTAGCCTCTATCATAATTCTTTTCTTCCATCGACTCTTAGGCAATGGAACAGCCTAACAGTGGAAGTAAGGCAGCTAAACGCTCTCTCATCATTTAAAACTTTCCTTAAGAAAGATCTTCAATCTGTCCCAACTTATTATTATTGTGGTTCCAGGAAAGCCCAAATCCTTCACGCACGCTTACGTACAGGCTGCAGTTCTTTAAATATGGACCTCTTTCACAAAAATATTACTGAATCCCCACTATGTCGATGTGGAAGCATCGAAGATACACAGCACTTTTTCTTTCACTGCAGATTCTACCAGGGGCCTCGCAACACTCTTTTGAATGCCTGTACTACTTACCAGAATCCTTCCCTAAGTCTCCTCCTCTTTGGAAGTTCAACACTATCACTTGAAGCAAACATTGCAATTTTGGAACATGTTCACAAGTATATACTTGACACCAAACGTTTAACCTAATCAAGTATCATGCTACCTTAGGGCGATATATTCATATGTACACATATACTACAGGTTTTCAGCCTTCCAACTGGTCTGTGGTGTCTACTCTTATCCCCCACCCCTTCCCCTGCCCCAACCAAAGTGATATTCCTAGCCTTTATGATGATGTTATCATTTTTTTATAACTATTGTATTTATTCATTATGTTCTCACAAAGCTGTATGTTGTTTTCTTTGTTTTCTCTGTTCTTGTACTCGTTTAGTTTTCAAATGAATATCCACCGCTCAATATGCTAAACTAAAACTCAACTTCCACTAAAGCAAACAAATACATTGTGATAGGGAGAAGAACTTTATAAGCTTTGCTTTCGTTCTAATCCTTAATATTGTCTACAGATTTATGTATGTATACTGTAATTATTTGTGTGTTATTTCAAATAAAATATGTTTAAACTAAGATGATTGGGAAACTCGAAAGTACACTAAGTGCTGCATAATAAACAAGGACCAAACACAAAACCCCACAAACAATGAGAGTAACAATAAATAATGTATCAATAACAACAGAACCACCGCCTGAAACGAAAAGCTGCTTAAGCCACTGGGGGCTTAAAAGCATTTTACTGGAACCAAATATTCGGCCTAGATTCTGTTGTTGTTGAAACACAAACATTGTTTAGCTCGTATGCAGGTTTCCATTGCATATGTAATGCAAGACAGGTTTGGCTGTACTTAATATCGTGAAATACAAAGACAGTTAACACCTCAGCTTCTTGTTAAAGTTGGCCTACGTTTTGGCAATATCTGAATGTTGACTACATATGATATTCAAATATGAACTTTGGCCCTAATTTATAGTGGTTGAAACGGATTGGGGTCAAATTCCATATGATTATTTAAATAGGTTTACCTCAAAAATAAATTCCAGGTTGATGTAGCTCCATTTATTTACTATAATGCATCCAAAATGTGCTCCAATTACAGCAAAAAGTATCAAACTTTTCCAGGAACATGGCCATCCGTCTCATCTGTTTATTGCAAATGGGTTTCAATGGGACGTAAAGTGCTTAAATCCCATCGATAAGCAATATGCCTCCATTATTCCATTATTTACAAAAACAAATAAACCAACCAGTAATGTTCACGTATTTTCACTGGAACATTTATAAAAGCCAAGGGACTGAAGATTTATTAAAACAAGTGAGTGTAACGAGGAAATGCCACAATCACTGGTTACAGATCAACCCATTACAGATAAACCCATTACAGATCAACCCTTAACAGATCAACCCATTACAGATAAACCTATTACAGATAAACCCATTACAGATAAACCCATTACAGATAACCCCATTACAGAAAAACCCATTACAGATAAACCCATTACAGATCAACCCATTACAGATAACCCTATTACAGATAAACCCCTTACAGATAAACCCATTACAGATCAACCCTTAATAGATCAACCCATTGCAGATCAACCCATTACAGATAACCCTATTACAGATAAACCCGTTACAGATCAACCCATTACAGATAAACCCATTACAGATAAACCCATTACAGATAAACCCTTTACAGATAAACCCTTTACAGATAAACCCATTACAAATAAACCCATTACAGATAAACCCATAACAGATAAACTCATTACAGATAAACCCATTACAGATCAACCCATTACAGATCAACCCATTACAGATCAACCCATTACAGATAAACCCATTGCAGATCAACCCTTAACAGATCAATCCATTACAGATAAACCTATTACAGATAAACCCATTACAGATCAACCCATTACAGATAAACCCATTACAGATAAACCTATTACAGATAAACCCGTTACAAATCAACCCATTACAGATCAAACCTTTACAGATAAACCCATAACAGATCAACCCATTACAGATCAACCCATTGCAGATCAACCCATTACAGATCATCCCATTACAGATCAACACTTTACAGGTCAACCCTTTACAGATCAACCCAATACAGATCAACCCATTACAGATACACCCATTACTGATCAACCCTTTACAGATAAACCCATTACAGATCAACCCATTGCAGATAAACCCAATACAGATCAACCCATTGCAGATCAACCCTTAACAGATCAATCCATTACAGATAAACCTATTACAGATAAACCCATTACAGATCAACCCATTACAGATAAACCCATTACAGATAAACCTATTAAAGATAAACCCGTTACAAATCAACCCATAACAGATCAAACCTTTACAGATAAACCCATAACAGATCAACCCATAACAGATCAACCCATTACAGATCAACCAATTACAGATAAACCCATTACAGATAAACCCATTACGGAAAAACCCATTACAGATAAACCCATTACAGATCAACCCATTACAGATGACCCTATTACAGATAAACCCATTACAGATCAACCCATTACAGATAAACCCATTACAGATAAACCCATTACAGATAAACCCTTTACAGATAAACCCTTTACAGATAAACCCATTACAAATAAACCCATTACAGATAAACCCATAACAGATAAACTCATTACAGATAAACCCATTACAGATCAACCCATTACAGATCAACCCATTACAGACCAACCCATTACAGATAAACCCATTGCAGATCAACCCTTAACAGATCAATCCATTACAGATAAACCTATTACAGATAAACCCATTACAGATCAACCCATTACAGATAAACCCATTACAGATCAACCCATTACAGATCAATCCATTACAGATCAACCCATTACAGATCAACCCATTACAGATAAACCTATTACAGATAAACCCATAACAGATCAACCCATTACAGATCAACCCATTGCAGATCAACCCATTACAGATCATCCCATTACAGATTAACCCTTTACAGATCAACCCTTTACAGATCAACCCTTTACAGGTCAACCCTTTACAGATCAACCCAATACAGATCAACCCATTACAGATTAACCCATTACAGATCAACCCATTACAGATAAACCCATTACAGATCAACCCATTGCAGATCAACCCATTGCAGATTAACCCATTACAGATCATCCCATTGCAGATTAACCCATTACAGATCATCCCATTACAGATCAACCCTTTACAGGTCAACCCAATACAGATCAACCCATTACAGATAAACCCATTACAGATCAACCCATTGCAGATCAACCCATTGCAGATTAACCCATTACAGATCAACCCATTGCAGATCAACCCATTACAGATCAACCCATTGCAGATCAACCAATTACAGATCATCCCATTACAGATCAACCCTTTACAGGTCAACCCAATACAGATCAACCCATTACAGATAAACCCATTACAGATCAACCCATTGCAGATTAACCCTTTACAGATCAACCCATTGCAGATCAACCCTTTACAGGTCAACCCAATACAGATCAACCCATTGCAGATTAACCCATTACAGATCATCCCATTACAGATAAACCCATTACAGATAAACCCATAACAGATAAACTCATTACAGATAAACCCATTACAGATCAACCCATTACAGATCAACCCATTACAGACCAACCCATTACAGATAAACCCATTGCAGATCAACCCTTAACAGATCAATCCATTACAGATAAACCTATTACAGATAAACCCATTACAGATCAACCCATTACAGATAAACCCATTACAGATCAACCCATTACAGATCAATCCATTACAGATAAACCCATTACAGATCAACCCATTACAGATCAACCCATTACAGATCAACCCATTACAGATAAACCTATTACAGATAAACCCATAACAGATCAACCCATTACAGATCAACCCATTGCAGATCAACCCATTACAGATCATCCCATTACAGATTAACCCTTTACAGATCAACCCTTTACAGATCAACCCTTTACAGGTCAACCCTTTACAGATCAACCCAATACAGATCAACCCATTACAGATAAACCCATTACAGATGAACCCATTACAGATCAACCCATTGCAGATCAACCCATTACAGATCAACCCATTGCAGATCAACCCATTACAGATCAACCCATTGCAGATCAACCTATTACAGATCAACCCATTACAGATCAACCCTTTACAGATCAACCCTTTACGGATAAACCCTTTACAGATAAACCTATTACAGATCAACCCATTACAGATCAACCCATTACAGAAACACCCATTACTGATCAACTCTTTACAGATAAACCTATTACAGATCAACCCATTACAGATCAACCCATTACAGAAACACCCATTACTGATCAACTCTTTACAGATCAACCCATTACAGATCAACCCAATACAGATAACCCCATTACAGATCAACCCATTACAGATCAACGCATTACAGATAAACCCATTACAGATAAACCCATTGCAGATCAACCCATTACAGATCAACCCATTACAGATCAACCCATAACAGATAAACCCATTACAGATAAACCCATTACAGATCAACCCTTTACAGAAAAACCCATTACAGATAAACCTTTATAGATCAACCCATTACAGATCAACCCATTACAGATACACCCATGGCACCATGAGGAAGATATATTAGAACACAGACAAACAACTACTCACACATGAGTCGCGATATGTGATTTCCAACAATGTGGCATTTTGACAAGTGTAGATTCAGACGAGCGTTTGCTGGTCGCACATACCACATTGTTGGAAATCTCATGTAACCATTTACTCCATAGACTATTTTTAGATCATGACATCATTTTCTATTTTTAGACAACATTGAAATAAAATTTAGAAAAGTTTAAGTAAAGTTTTGTGGGTGAATGATTATAAAGACGAAGGCATTTCTGGGCGTGACCAATATATATTCTGTTCAAGTGTGATGTTAGGAACCGCCTGTACTGCTTAGTTTTGACAGACACTAATTTGTATAAATTTACGAAAGGAAAAACTTAACTTGTAAATCAAAGATGGCGTCATACTACGATTTTACAACATTCATACTATGACGTAGGTTGTTACCCCTGTTAAATGAAAAGCACAAAGCTATAGTTGCGATATCAAGTCAATATCCTTTTGGAACTGATAAAGCAGTCCAAAGTTGTGATTAAAGGACACAACCCCAATACTTTAAACAAAAAAGCAAAATCACCTTATTAATCAGTACATCAGATCTTAATATTGCCATTGGCTGTTTGGGTGTCAAACTTTCTAAAAAAATCAATAATGCTCTACGTTTTAACCGCACACAACAGGAAAAATATATCTTGAAGCTTGACCTTTAAATGGCCACCAAAGTTTGAGCAAGAAAACCGGAAGTTGAAGAAAATGCGAGATTTACGATGGCTAATATCGTGATAAATCATAACCATAGGTATTGACTAAACAACTTATGTATGCCAATTACGAAATGATTCAATGTTGTTGAAGTTTTAGTCATTTCTCAAATTTAGCGAAAAATATGCGAAAACTGAACTTTAAAACATTATTTTTAGGCAAAGGGCCTGTATTCCGTATTTTTGTTGTTTGAGTGGAACAACGTTATTCAAACTGAAATTGAGTAGAACTTAAAGATGAAAGAAGGTTAAGCATTTTTTTTATGAATTTGGCATTTTTTACCAAAATTTTTAGCAGATGTGCGTAATTCAGCTCAAATTTTGTTAAACCGTTCTAGTACGTTAGGGAAGTTTGTAAATGCACAGGCAAAGAGAATTACATTCCTTTGTATATGAAAAAAATAATATTTATACCAGTTACGTTTTAATGGCTTTAAGTATAGTTTCAAATACAAAGTATATCAAAGGCGTTGATATGGAGTAAAGGGCAAAAACATCTAATCAAGCAGTCTCTTTATTTTGAGATAATTTCATAACTAGAGAGGACACGAAAAATAAAAAAATAAAATCAGGAACAAATACACCCCCATACACACTCAATGGGAGCAACAACGAACTAGCTTTAACAGAACCATTACCCTAGAATGGACAATAGCCACAGCCATCGAGTGGGGGGGGGGGTTAAAACTATTTTACTGCCCAAATCTTTGCCCCAACATCGATGTTGTTAAAACACACACAGTGTGCATACATTTGTCAGCTAGTTTATTCAATGTATCATCACAGGAAAATAATCAAATTAACTACCTGTGATGAAACAAAGGAAAGGAAAAACAAAGGAAATGGTTTGATACTCAAAAGAGAAAGAAACCCACTAGACAAGTATAAGGCGCCAATCCAAATAGGATAGGGCTAGGTCACGGTCTTAATTGAGTCTGAGGACTGATCCACGATCGTACAAAGAGGATGAAAAGATACGTGTAGCTAGAAACCGTAGCATACAGACTTGCGTATAATATCCATGGTATAGCCCACTCTATCATAACGTTCGGTTATCTTTTTGTATTGATCCAAAAATGAAGACTTTGTGTCAATTATATATCTTTCTATACTAAATCACCATAAAATACACGGACCCTGATATGGTCTGTTTCAGAATAATCTTCCAGCCAACATTGTATTTTTACATAAACTCTGAGTGTCTGCGATAGAATTAAGAAAATACTTTTGGAAGTTAACAATCAAAAATAGTAAGTGAGTATGATCAGGAAATACCACAATCACAAAATGCAGACAATCCCATGGCATCGTGAGGAAGAGCCACACAACAATCATGAGTCAACAGGAAGACAAGCAAAGCCAAGCAACCAGCCCTCTATTCCCCATCGAGATGATTGCAAAACTAGAATTGACACAAAGAAATGCACAACAAAAAGCATGGGTATCCTGGGTTAGGTGTGATACTTGGTTGTATCGTTTCATGATCTTTGCCGTCTTTTTTACATAGAACAACTACAGAATCCCACAATGGGAGCAACAATCAACAAAGAATCAACTACAACAGAACCACCGCCTTAGAAAGGACAGCAGCCAAAGCCACTGGGGGGGGGGGCTTTAATGCATTTTACTGGTACCAAATCTTCGCCCAAGATTCTGCTGTTGTTGAAGCACAAAAAATGGTAAATGGAGGATTCCTATTGCAATGTATCATCATAGAGAAACAATATAATCAAATTAACGCACTATGATGTAACAGAGAAAACCAGCAATTAACTCTGAGTGTCTTTGGTAGAATTTATAAAATGCTTTTCGAATTTTATGATATCTATAACCTTGTTTTAATAACTTAGCAGTCAAAAATAGGTTTCTGTTGTTGAAGTCATCAACATTAGAACACACTCTCGCTAAACGAATAAGTTGCAAAATATATACACCACAGGAAGGGTATTGATCAAAGATTAATTTCTAGCTTTAACGTCGCTCCCACTCGCAAAACGTATATAGACAAAATGAAAATTAACCTTAAAATATCAACCTTTTGAAAATGAAATCAATCTCGTTTATAAATATTCGATGATGCTAAGATATTTGTTATGGACAAGTTCAAATACAAAGTATCAAACGAATTAGCTTTACTTAACTGAAGTTCTGCAAGATTTATCTGTCTTACAATTTGTTCCAAATAAAGATTGTCAGTTTTGAGTAAGGCATCTAGATATCTGGATGTAGAGTTTAACATTAGCCTTGTTATTGTTAGGGACAACATGCAGCATCTCCTATAACAGTGAAAAAAGCAACAAAAAGAGCACAACTGGTACCCATTGGAAGTAAGTAAGGGTGCAAAGATCAGGAATCGATACAATCAAGTACCACACCTGACCCAGGATACCAATGGGAAAGTGACAAACTCACAATTAGACACCACAAACGAGAGCCAAGAGGTCAGTCCTTTCCCAGCAGGTGACCACAAAGCACATATAAACAGACGCACACAAAAACATAGCAAACACAAGACAGAACAAAAACATAAAAGATCCACAAAAGAAGTACCGCCTTGGAACGGTCAGTAAAATATTTTACTCGAGGGCTTAAACCGGTTTAGCGGCGCCAACCTCACCCTTAATTCAGATGTGGATCAAGACACATAGATATTTGGTTTGCATGAAAGACCCCAAACTTATCCATGCATCATCTCCTAAAAAAATATAAATCAAGATATAACAAGGAGATAAAGCAAGGATAAGGACACAACAGTAAATTGAATACCGGAGCAAAAGAAATCCAACAGGTAAACCCCGGTGGGCCCGACAAACAGCCAAAGCATCAGGCCCCTACCATCTCATCAATAGATAAGTCTTTAAGTCGGAACCATCATAGAGTCTGAAGTCCGACCCACCGGCGTGCAATTAAAGAGGAAAGCAAAGTTGCCAACCGTGATTGGGTTGACTACCAAGCAGGCAATCTGTTGCAATACATTAATGTTATAGCCAATCTTTTTATAATGGGATATTATTTTAATGAACTGCGCTGAAAAATTATTAGAGCCAACAATCTTCTTCATTTTATACACCAAGACACCATAGAAATCAGGTTCCGAAAGTCCTTGGCGCAAGAAAGATTTAAGTCCAACTTGGAATTTAGAAATCAAATCATAGCATCGTCTATAAAATTTTGAAAATGTTTTGCAAAGTTTATGATATCGGTAGCCTTGTTTAAGAAGTTTCTGAGTTAACAATTTACTGCGAGTGTTGAAGTCAGCAACATAGCTAGATGATCTAGCAAAACGAATGAGTTGAGAGATATAGACTCCATAGGATGTAGAACGAGGAACATCACCATCTAAAAATGGGAAATTGACAATATCAAAATCAAAGTCGTCACGTTTATCATAAATTTTGGTAGAAACAATATCATTAGAAATTTACAAATGCAAGTCTAAAAATGCGGCTTCGGTATCAGAGGTATTGGCTTTATTCAGTTGGAGCTCTGAGGGAATATTTGACTAACCATATTGTCAAAATAAACATTATTGATATTTAAAATATCGTTCAAATATCTGGATGTAGTGTTAAACGCATCAATAACATCAGCCTGCTTATCATCAGAAAGAGACATCATAAAGTCCCTCTCATAACAAAACAGAAATGAATCTGCAACCAGAGGAGTACAATTACAACACCTTTTTATTCCATTTTAGCCAAATTTAATAAACATATTGCCTAAAAGATAATTAAATGCATCACAAAATATCTGCCATGACCAAAAAGGTGGACAAAATGCATAAAGCCATTGAATAGTACCAGGAAATGACGCAATCACAGAAACCTGGCCAACCCACAGCACCGTGAAGAGAAGAGAAGACACAAAACACTAATAACCACACAACAGAAAAGCACAAAAAGCAAAGCAACCAGCTCTCTCTTCTTCAGCCAGATGATTGCTAAACTAGAAAGGATACTGAGTGTTGCATTCCAACCTATGCATGGAATACACAAACCCCACGAACGACGAGAGCATCAGTAAAACTGTATAAACAACAACAGAAACACCGCCTTAGAACACACAGAAGCCGAGGCCAACGGCAGGAAGACTTTACTGTTAGTGTTCTGTGGTTCTTCCTCACGGTGCTGTAGGTGGGTCTGTCCCGGGGGGGGGGGGGGGGGTACTCTCATGTTTTCTTCATACATAAGGTTCAGGCCTAGCATCTACCGTTCACCCCCAAAAAATATCAGGAATTTCAAGCACCCAAAAAAAAATATTTGGAAATTAGACAACCCAAAAAATATCCCCCATTCTGTACCTTGACCTTAAGAAAAGACCCTAATATGCATACAAATGACCCCTGAATATAGTCCAATTTTTTGGTGACCCTAAAAAAATATCCACAAATCTTCATACCCCAAACATTATTCATTTTTCTGAAAAACCCAAAAAATATTGAAATTCAAAATTTTGAATCCAAAAAATGACCCGAGCCTACGTATGCATGAAATTATCAGAGTACCCCCCTTGGGGTCTGTAGTGTGTGATTGTGGTATTTCCTGATCATGCTCACTTACTTTTTAAATTATTTTACCTGCCAAATCTTTGCCCTAGTTTCTGCTGTTTCTAAACAAACAGGTGGTCAGAGCTAAAGAACCCCCTCCCGCTAGTTCATCTAAAGTGTGCCCGGCCAAAGACTAATATCAGGCACTGACACACCGGTGAAAGTTTTAGGTCACGGTGCTCGTTAAGTCTGAGGCCTGAACCACCTATTGGGAAACCTTAGCTTTAAAACCATGATTAGGTTATAACCAGGTATGCAGGCTGTCGCACAATATTCATCCTATATCTCTTTTATAACTTTTGGCGATATTTTTGAACTTATCAGGAAAAGAATACTTTACAAAGACTTTTGAGAATTTATAAACTTAATCGCCTTGAAATACCCGCCCTTATATACTTTGTCACAGAAGTGTTTTCAAGCCAACAAAACCTTGTCCTTTGGGATCATGGATTCCATTACGTTAATGAAACCGTTTGAGAGTAACTGATGAAAAAAAAGTGAGTATGATCAGGAAATACCACAATCACACACGGCAGACTAACCCACGACACCGTGCGGATGAGCCACAGAACACTAACAGTCACAAGACATCAGGAAGACAATTAAAGTAAAGTAAATGAAGCCTAAATTTCCGAATCTAGCAAGTCTGGCTCAGAAGACTTGCCCAATCTACATTTTGAGTTCTTTGTGGGATGCTTTGCTTCTAAACAAATCTAAGAACATATTTTAGCCCCCACCTCCACCCCCATTCGCCACCCGGCGGCTCCTGATGCTCTCCATTCTAAGGTAATGGCTTTTGTGTTGTTGAGTCATTATTTGAACCGCAACATGAGATTTCCAACAATGTTATACGTGTGACCACCAACGCCTCAGATCAGCCTGCGCATACGCGCAGTCTGATCAGAGCCTTTGCAAGTCGCTTGAATATTCTATGACTGATAAGCTACTGACCGAACAGCATTTGGAGTTCCTAAACTTAAAAGGAGGCTGCCTAGGCTCGTATGAGTCTACACTTGTCAAAATGCCACATTGTTGGAAATCTCAATGACCCAACTAAGTGTGGTAGATTTACGCTTGGTCTTGCTTTGGTATGCAGTACTTGGTGTCCTTTGTGGTTTGTGCAATCTCGCCGAGGAAAAGAGAGCTTGTTGCTTTACTTTGATTCTCTTCTTGCTGGCATGTGGCTGTTGGTATTCCGTGTTTCTTTCTAACAGTGCCATGGATTGGTCTGCAGTGTGTGATTACTTATTCTAACACACCTCGCCTATAGAGCCAACGGTAACAAACTGTGATATATCGGACAATAATTCACTGCTAAAGTGTGTGATAGCTGACGTCACTGAAAAATGACGTCATTCATGGCGTTAGACGGTGTAACGTCGTTTTTACGCTTGAAAGACGTTACAATTACATGTAAGTGTATGCGACGTAGTCTAAGTATTGGCGGGAGTTCTTCAGTGCAATGGCGGAAAGTGGGAAGAAGCTGAAGACTTCGAATGTGTTTTCGTCGTTTATTGTGTGTTAGAATCGAAATAGATCAGCTCCATTGCGTGAATTGTTGAGTAATAATTCACTGTTTGTCGGTCAGTTGTATGAAGATAAATCACTCGCGCTGCGCGCTCGTGATTTGATCTTCTTTACAACTGACCTCCAAACAGTGAATTATTACTCAACAATTCACTGCTGGAGCTGATCTATTTCTTAAATGCAGTGTGTGCTTACTTTTTGTATTTAACGTTTAACTCTGAGCGTGTTCCAAAGAATTTAGAAAATGCTTTATGAAATTTATTATATTGGCAATCTTGTTTTACTAACTTAGCAGTCAAAAAGGTTTCTTTGGCTGACCCCACCGTGGCTCAGCTTGAGGTTTTCTTTAGCTCGGACTATCGGTGAGTCGTGCGCCCCGTTCTTTGTTTCATCACAGTATATATGTTAAATTGATTAGATTGTTTCTCTGGGATGGTGCATTGCAATAGTTAGGAAGCCTACATGCGAGCTAAACATTTTTTTTGTGTTTTAACAACAAGACAATCTAGGGGCGAAGGTTTGGTACCAATAAAATGCATTGTATCCTCTCAATGGCTTAGGCTGCTGTGCGATCTAAGGCGGTAGTTCTGCTGTTGTTGAATCATAGTTTATTGCTGCTCAAATATCTGCGGGGGTTCTGTGTTTTGACCTTGCTTTGTTATTCAGCTCCTCTCGGTGCCGTGGGTTAGTATCCAGCGTGTGATTGTGGTAGTTCCTGGTCATACTCACTTGTTTATTCTATTTTTGAAGTCACTTTCTTACATCATTGCATCATGAAGTCACTTACATATTATTATCCTATTTTTCAGAAACTCATTTATTAAGAATCTCACCTGAATTTTTGATAAATCAAAATTGATTACATGTAATACTATTTATATCAAGACTTTTTTTTTACATTTTTACAACAAGGTTGCAAGAAGTTACTCAGTATTAGTACACATACTTGAATTAGCAATGAAGTACGCTTTTAAAAAGTTTAGATAACCAGTAAAGAGTAGAAACTTTTCATGATACTTATTACCAATTTTAGCAGCCATGTGATACCCAAGCATGTCTTCTCGTATGTTTATGGGCTGTCTAGTTCTTGCTTTAAAATGTTGAAGATGTAAATCCTTCAAACATTGAGAAATATCGCAAATTCCTTGTGAAAATCCTGGACACTTTTATTAAAACGCTTTAGAGTAAATTTGGCTCTAAATTGCATAGGCAAACTTGTAGACATCCCAATGGGTGCTCTTTGTGCTCCAAAATTTGTTGCTGTTTTGGTTTTGTTTTGTTTTGTTATTGCCTCTATCGACCTATAATCAAACTGATATCCACAATCGTTGTTGGTCAGACATAGTTTCTCCTAAAGTTAATGATATACGAGATGGTATTAAATTTGAAATAGTCAGTTCCAATTTGCTAGATTGCACTAAAATTCAGTAAGACATGTCGGGTGAAATATGCTCATTTTTAACCCATTAAATCAGTGTTTAAAGTGTTGAAAGTTCCATATTATTTATCAGTAGTTTTACTATGATGAGACTTCCGCTGGGATAATTTAATTAGATTCTAAGAATATTAATGATTGTCAACCATATTTCTTGGGTCACATGATAATCAGGTCGCCTTATTCTACTTAATTCAGTAACGCGGCTTTCGCAAATAGAGCACCGTCCTAATATTGACAACACGTCAAATAAAAACCGAAGAATGGGCTTGAATGAATATTAAGGCTAGGCACTCAATAGACTTCCACGCAAAATGCTTTCTGCGGAGTGATACGGGTAATGTTATTGGAATAATAATCTTGTGCTTGCTCAATTAACGGGAAAATATTTCCGCATTACAGAAAATCACGCGGGTGATTTCAAGGAAGGATAAATGACGAAGCACGGATGAAGTCTGACGATGTTTTTTCTCAGTAATATGGAAAGTAACCCTTGCCATTTCTATGCTCACTCTTATTCTTAAACCTTTATTTGCAGACATTTATCTCAATATCTCTGACACGGAAATGCGAATGAAGACGTTATTAGTCTGTACAACTGAATATTATTAAACTGAATTGTCTCATTCTTTCTTCATGAGGAATTTAATTGACATTAGAGCGATAAATAGTCCACTAAATGAATTCTTCCGTGTTCATAATTGTTCTCAAGATGAAAACATAGAGCAATCAAATTCATTGATGTTGCCTCGGCAAGCAGAAAGGACATGTTCACTTTAGCTAAATGGTACATTGCCGATGTGAATTACGTCCGATGATCTAAATGTTCTAACTTATTATACTTCCTAAAGCCTTAAACTGCTTAAGTCAGTTCGTGAGATTTTGGTACCTTATTGCATATGTGTGCAGTGAATAATATTACTGTTTAATGTATTTTCCCTGCGAGCCTCATAGTGGACTAGCTGTGTTACTATAGTTATAGTATGCACCCTCTTAAAACATTCCTCCATAGAATAAATAGACAAATGAAAAAATAAATAACCGCACGGTGGTAATCAAGGGAACTAGCTCGAAAATGAATCTATATAATTTTGTTCCCTCAACACAGCTGAGAACAAATGACAAATAATGGCTACATGTATTTTATGCGAATTGTAAAGTTGTATTTATCTTTTGTTTCATTTTTTTTTACTTTTTTCTTTTTTTTTCTCTCTTTTTTTGGAGGGGTGTGCAAACTGTGGCGGGCGTGATTGAAAGTGCTAATGTATAGTTCTTTAAGATCATTTCTCGTGGTTGATCATTCATGCTATATTACTCTTGTCGGTAATGGTTCTTATAATCCAAATAAACAATTCTGCAGCACCTGTTTAATTTCTGCCACACCATTAGTAGCACCTGTTTAATATCAGATGTAACCATTGAAGGGTATAAGATTGTTCTAAGTGGTTTGGTCATCTGAATAAAACCACACACACACACACTTGAGCATGGCGTAAACATTACTCATCGTGATCAAATTTTGAAATGTCAGCAAGATTTAAGTGGGTCCGGTGAGTTTTCGGTGTGGTCTTGAATATGCACCAAGTCCGAAAAACGACATCCATGCTTTGCTTTCACCACAAAACATTGGTCCAGAATAAAAAGTAAAGAAGAAATGGCTATAATTGAAATTGACCAGTTGTTCAAAAATGGTACAGGGCCCAGACCTGTAAATGTTTTTCCATATACCTCCATTTTAGCTTTAAGTAAACTGTGGTCCTCACAACTCTTAAAGCACAATGGGGCTGCCATAGATTTACAGATTGGACCTAGTTCAATCAATAAACAAGAGTGAGATACCCTGGTGACCTGCATGTTTTACCACTTTTTGACCCCTGAAGATGGGCACCCTACATGAGAGGACAATTTTCATTGAAAAAATACCAAAATGCAAGGTCCTTTTTATCTACGCCACGCCGGTAAACTTAATCAACAAAAGCAGTCAGATGTACTTTCAAAAAGTGCAGCAAATATATATCCGTCTAATAAATATGATTTCTTTCCCGAAATTTTATTATTCACCAATCACGAAGCACTTCACAGCTTAAATATTGTGCTGAGCTGCCTTTTTCTACAATTACAGGACCGTGGCCTACAATAACTTCTTGCACTACCTTTGGCTCATTGACATATCTCTTCTAACGGAAGAAAATCCAAACTCCTAGCAGGGGGCGCCACCACAATGCCATCGAATAGAGATGAAAATCTGGTGCTTTGGATGGTCGGGGTGTGTCGTTTATAATTCTGTTTTTGAAAGTTTATATTGCACTAGACACCTACATTGATGCAAAACATCAGGCCGTTTGAAGCTGACCATGCAGTATACCGTATTTATCCGAATGTGCACCATTATAATACCAGTGCATATATATTTATTATATGTGGATGTAATAGTTTTCACATCGGCGACACACGAAGGCTTAGTCTGTTCTGGCGAAAATCTACAGTTGACTGGGGGAAAACGTATTGTTTCGTCCCAACAGTCTTCAGGAGCTTTCGGAGGAGCGCAGTGGTTCAGTAGTAGCGTGTTAGACTTGGGTCACTAGTTACAGACTCACTGTGTCATTGAGCAAGACACTTTATCCTCTGCCTAGTACTAGTTCAAGCCATGAAGACAGGAAGTTGCCCCGACATGACTTAAACTTGATGACTGGGACGTAAAGCATCAACATAAACAAACAAAATCTTTTCCTACTTGTTATATGCACTTTTACCAAAGTTTAATATGCGGTCCTGACGTACAGTTTAATCGTTTCATTGGTGCCTGATACTTGTCTTTGGCTTGACCCACCGTGGCTCTACTTGAGGGTTTCTTTAGCTATGTTTGACTATATGTGAATTATGAGCCCTTCTCTATGTTTCAACATATACTAGATCAATTAAATGATATGTCAGATGGTAACCCAAAACATTACTGGAATTTAGTTAAAGAACTCAAAGAACTTGATGCAAATTCAGTAAATGGAACCAACTCAATTTCGCCTGAAGATTTTTTTTTTTTTTTTTTTTTTTTTTTTTTTTTTTTTTTTTTTTTTAATCTCGCTTTAACGTTTTAATAATAACAGAGATATAAAATTTGAAAGTTATATATTGTAGCAAGCATATGGTCTTGTAATCAGTTAAATAGTTATACTCATCTTCACTTTTTACAGAACACGAAAAGTCACGACTTCGCTCAAAATACGTCATAGACGCAAATATGCAGTTTTCTAGTTTTCAGAATAGTAAGTCAGGTTATCAGAAATGTTTGCGCGTCGGCCACTGGAATTTAAATGGTATAAAATCCAAACACTTTGGTAACAAATTAGAGATGCAAGAAGTTAATGATAAGGTCAAACAATTTGATTTGTTCGGGGTCAGCGAAACTCATTTATTGCCGAAAAATGGAAAGCAACTTGACTTGTATCAAGATTTTCATTCGTATAGAAAACATGGTAAACGCCGTAACTACGGCAGCGGGGGGATTTCAATTTATATTAAGAACAATATAGTTAATGGTACTTCCGTTATACATGGTGAGTCATCAGATTGTATGTGGGTATGCTTAAAAAAGTCATTTTTTCAATTAGAGGAAGACATTTATGTTTGTTTCATTTATGTACCTCCTGTAAATTCTACATTTACAAATTCTCAAGATAACAACTCATTTGAGTTGCTTGAAAATGATGTTTGCAAATTTAAATCTAAAGGAAGGGTTGTTTTAATGGGAGATTTTAACAGTCGGACCAGCACATCACCAGATCATAATGTCACCGATGATGATAAATATACCCCGGTGCCAGACCAGTATAATAGCGATGAGCACGAATCACTTTATAATGGTGAAAACGAAGACATATGTTCTGTAAATGAATATGGTAAAAAATTGCTAGAATTCTGCATTGAAACTGAACTCAGAATTTTGAATGGTAGAATGTTATGTGACTTGGAGGGTAAACTTACATGTCATAAATGGAATGGTTCCTCAACGGTGGATTATGGGATAGTGCAAAATAGCTTGTTTAAAGAGATTGATTTTTTCAAAGTTTATGATTTGATGGGTCACTTATCTGATCATTGTCTTATTTCATTAGGACTGAAGTGTAATTTTAAAGCCACAGCAAGTTGTAATTCGAACATATATAAACTAGAGAATAATTTCAAATGGGACACTCAATCTGAATTGATTTATAAATCAACTTTAGTTTCAAGCAGTGTAGGCAAAAAGATAAAGGATATTTTGAATTCAGGGTCTGATATGACTGTTGAAGACATGACCAACAACGTAAATGACATATTACTTAATTCTGCAAAACAAGCATTGCAACAAAAGAAACACATGAAAAGGTCAACCAAAAAGAAAAAGAAATGGTTTGATAGAGATTGTTTCTCTCTAAGAAAAGAAGTTATAAAACTTAGTAGACAATTATGTAGAGCAAATGCGACTCATAAAACACGAATTCTATTCTTTCAAAAGAAAAAGGAACTTAGGCGTTTAATCAAGACAAAGAAAAAATCGTTTAAACAACATATACTAGATCAATTAAATGACATGTCAGATAGTAACCCAAAACATTACTGGAATTTAATTAAAGAACTCAAAGAACTTGATGCAAATTCAGTAAATGGAACGTAACCCAATTTCGCCTGAAGATTGGTTGAAACATTTTAGTAAACTTTTGTTTGATGATAAACAGAATAGGAGTTCACTATTGGAAGAAAGAATCAATGAGATGTTGTCTTGTAATTCTTTTTCTGATCTGGACTTCCGTATCACTAATGATGAAATAAAAGAGGCAATTAGCAGTCTGAAATGTGGAAAGGCAACGGGGTTGGACAAAATAAGCTCTGAAATGATAAAAGCTTCTGTAAATGTTTTACTATCTGTTTATGAGAAATTGTTTAATGCAATATTAAGAAGTGGTATTTATCCAACATCCTGGCATGACAGTTATATTTGTCCAATTTATAAGTCTGGCTCACGAAGCGACCCATCTAACTATAGAGGCATAGCCATAACCAATATTTTAGGTAAAGTGTTCAGTATCATTTTAAACAACAGACTCGAAAAGTTCATAACATCTAATAACCTAATAGACGATACACAAATTGGCTTTAAAAAGAATTGTAGAACGTCTGATCACATGTTTATACTACAGACACTTATAGACAAATATGTAAAGAAGCTAAAATCACCTCTTTATGTTTGTTTTGTGGATTTTAGAAAAGCTTATGACAGTGTGTGGCGTCAGGCTTCTTTCACTTTCACATGTTTAAACTTCTTTCACAAAATGTATCTGGTATGTTTTTCAGAATTGTGAAGGAAATGTATATAAACAACAATATCTGTGTTAAAATTAATAATTGCGAAAGAACGATCTTTTTTAAAAGTAATGTTGGAGTGCTCCAAGGAGATAATATTAGCCCTCAATTTTTTAACCTTTATATTTCAGACTTAAAAGCGTTTCTTGGGGTAGACGATGACACACCAAAACTAGTCAGCACTCCTATTAATTGCTTGATGTACGCAGATGACTTAGTTTTAATGTCTAGGTCTGAATCGGGACTACAAATTCTTTTGAATAGGTTAGATGAATACTGTAGAAAATGGCGAATGGAAGTAAATATCGAAAAAACCAAAGTCATCAAATTTAGTGGAAACGGGCACAAATGTAAGTCAGTGTTTATATATAATGGGAAACCTCTTGAAAATGTAGCTAAATATAAGTATTTAGGAATTGAATTTAGCTCTTCCGGGTCATGGAGTAGTGCAATTGCAAATATTTCAAATGGGGGAAAGAAGGTGCTGTTTTTACTAAAAGGCTATATATGTTCAGGAAATATAAAGCCAGGGTTAGGATTAAAACTGTTCGATCAGATGATAAGGCCTATTTTATGTTATGGCTCAGAGATTTGGAGCGCTTTTGATGTAAATAAAAAGATCTTTCAAAATATTGATGGAATCCCAAAGTTCCTAGACTCTCTAGATATTGAAAATGTGCATGTTAAATTTTGTAAGTTTCTTATGGGTGTTAATAAAAGGGCGGTAAATTTAGCTGTAAAAGTGGGAACTTGGGCGTTTTCCAGTTGGAATTTCATGTATGCTACAGGCTTTTAAATACTGGTATCACATTCAATCATCGAGTAACATTTTACTTCAAGAGGCCCTAGCGGTATCTCAAAACCTTCATGAAGAACGGATATTTACTTGGTTTTCTTTCTTTTCAAGTTTATGCAAATTGGTTAATGTAAAACCGTCTGATGTAACCTTGGAAACTTTTGTTTTACTAAAGGAGAAATTATGTGATTATTATATTAGATATCGGTCAGAACATATAAAAACGTTCAGCAAAATGGACACTTATTGTTTGCTTAAGCAGAGGTTTGGGTTAGAAAACTACATTAGTGATGTGAAAAAAAGAGCGCACAGAATAATTCTTTCTAAAATAAGAATAAGCAACCATAGGTTAGCAATTGAAACGGGTAGGTTTTCAAAGACCCCACGAAATGAAAGAATTTGCTTGCATTGTAAGACTGACAACTTTTCAGAAATAGATGATGAGCAACATTTGCTATTAAAATGCTCTAGATTTAGCGAAATAAGCATAGCTCTTTTTGACCACGTAAGGAAATCCTGTCCAAGGATTGACACATTAAATGATGAAAATAAGTTTATCTACCTTTTGAATTCCAGTGGTTCGACAATTAAAGAAGTAGCAAAATTTCTGCATTCAGCATATAAAGCCCGTTCTGCATAGGAGAATATATATTTTCTTTTTTCAGATACTTCTCTTGTTTAGCATTATGCTAAATGATATATCATTCTTTGTGTTTATGTTGAACATGTTTATGAAAGTATTTTGTGAATGTCTCATATGAAATGAGATGAAACAATAAAATAATTGTATTGTATTGTATTGTATCATAGTGCGCTAATTCTATTAGAGTGTTTCTATGTGATTATACATTGTAATACATGTAGTTAGGAAGCTTTCATGCGAGCTACACAATTTTGTGCTTTAACGACAACAGAATCTAGGGCGAAGATGTGGTACCATTGAAATGCATTAAGACCCCCCCCCCCCTTCCCCATAGGCTTAGGCTACTCTCCGTTCTAAGACGGTGGTTCTTTTGTTCGTGGTTCTTTGTTTATTGTTGCTCTAATTGTAGGGGTTGTGTTTTGTTTCATGTTTTGTTGTGTAGTATTTTGTGTCCTTCTCTAGTTATTGGCAATCGTCTTTATAGGGAAGAGAGGGAGCTGGTTGCTTTACTTTGTTTGCCTTCCTGGTGTCTTGTACATTGTTATAGTTCTGTGGCTCTTCCTCACGTTGCCATGGGTTGGTATTTCCTGATCATATTCACTTACTATTATATATTATTGATTTCTACTGATTTATCAAGTTCCAAGGTAGCTAGGGTTTAGTTTGAAAATAGCAAGTGAGCATTGAAAACACATTTTTTCGCAATTTCGCATCTCAAAACGTATCAAACAGTACCAAAGATGGAAAAACTTACAATCCACATGATTGCATGAAACTTACTAATGGGACGTAAAGCAACAAAACGAACGAACGAAACTTACTAAAATGTTATATACGGTGGATCATCGATATCTCGCTAAAGCTATTATATAGCAAATAATGAATAAATATAATGTTTGTTCCCACTATATACTTTATTTAAAAGTGAAACAAATCTGAGGCTGGAGAGAATCGACTGAGCACAAAAATTCTAGCAGGTGCGTTTATTAGAATAAGTACGATAACCGTAAACCACAGAAACACGGGTAAGTAAATTAAATTAAAACAAAATTATTTTCAAGTGTCCTCGAAATCCATTTACGCTACTGAAAGAAAGCATCAATAGCCCTTAAAGAACTTATGTAGTGTTTCATAATATTTGTGGTTATTTCTGGGGTGACTGAATTAATCTTTTGAACAGTATCATCATACCGTTTATAATGATATTTTCCGCACATTTTTGCGGCTGTGTACACCTGGGCGATGACACTGCAGTTTTTGTTTTGAGTTCATCTCAAGCGAAAAAATCTAGTTATTTCAGTTAATTATCTAACAACTATTATATCTAATATCCTAAAGGAGAAAGTGATTGCCCACGTCGTCTAAATTGAGACGCGTCAAACATGGTAACGTTTATTATAAGCATAAAACCGAACATTTTTTTGCGACGGGGCTATATTGGGTGTACTACGATTCAATAATGGATCGAGTTCGACCTCGCTCCCGGAATGTGCAATTTGTTTGTTCAAAGTATTGTTTTACTTCTGAATCCCTTTTTTTGCATTTCGAAATGATCTGTATGTGAACTTATTGTATTATATGTACACATGTTGTTATACAAAAATGAAATAAAAGTTTAAACTAATCATTGTGCAAATCAATTCATTATATTGGTATTAGTGTGCATAATAGGACAACATGCGATCAAACATATTTATATTACATGTAGCATGTGTAACATTGGCCCACTTCGAATCGAACTATAGTTCCTACTAAAGTTCAGACGTAATAGATGCCCGCGCACGTTAACAACCGAACGGCTACGGCCCACTTCGAATCGAATCGATAGTCGCTACTACAGTGACGTCACGAACCTACTAGAGATCAACGGTGGGTCATAGCACCGTTACTCTAGTAGCTTGTCTGGTTCTCTCCTCTAGACCGATCTAGCAAGATGGGTTCAAGATCTGCCAATATGTCATTTTGAGGCTGCTTACAGATCTTGAACCCATCTTGCTAGATAGGTCTTGAGGAGGGAACCAGACAAGCTACTAGAATAACGGTGCTCTGATCCACCGTTGATCTCTAGTAGGTTCGTGACGTCACTATAGTAGCAACTATCGATGTTCGAATCGAACTATAGATACTATAGTAGGAACTATAGTTTGATTCGAAGTGAGACATTATAACAAGGGCATTCTATTATAGGAAGTATTCTTTGATGTCTAATATTTAATATTTCCAGATGAAAACCACTGGTGCAAGCATAGGCTTATTATGTTCGTTACTAAAACGTCTATATTCCTGTCCATAAGAGATCATTAGAGGAAAAACTGATAAGGTACAGATTAAACCAATTTCAGTATTTCACTGGATTAAAGGGGCCTCAATAGGGGATTTAACTGTATAAAACAAAATTGCTTGCACTAAGATGGATATCAATATTTAATCTGATAAGTTAAACACCTAAACCCTTCATGGGACCATTTTATTACCCCCCCCCCCCTGTAAGGAGATCAATCTTACCTCATAAAGATTGGCCTTTGACCAGCCTTGAATAGACCTCATGGAGTGGTACCATTTTTATAGTTTAAAAATTTAGGTCTTTAATGTCAATTCTTAGTTCAAGAGATTCTTATGATTCGCTCATTATCGTGACAGTAATATAGTTGCGTTCTCTGACACCAACAATGGATGGAATTGTTCGAGTGTGCAGCATTGTAAGATGATTATAAGTTCTGTCCTTCACAACGAGATGCGTGACAAACTCGAAAATACATAAAGCACTCTATCAAAAACGGAACTATTTTGTTTTGTTATTCACTCGTTATTCAGAATTACATCAGTACAATATAAACATAGCAATATATCTGACAGTGGCACAATATTTTATCGAAGCGAGAACCAACATGACTGAGACAATTGAAGTCCTATAGTATTATACCTAATTGATACTTTGTAACTGGTGTATTTTATTTAAAGGTATATACAGATACTTAGATACCCTAATACCTGTTGTTTTCGTTTGTTTTTATTACAAATTAACTACACTGTATAAATGATAGCGTTTCCGCTGCCCCAATCAATCATGCTGACACTCATTAAAACACATACTGAAGTGACTCGTCAATCAAATATTCTTTATCATATATTACATAGTAATGTTCAAATGCAACTCTAAATACTTTTCTAATAATAACTTAGTAGCTATAATACAATAAGTCTGTTTCTAAAATTATTATCTTTTAAGAACTTTTGTAGTTTTCACCAATACTCTTGCACATGAAAATATTCCCAAAATAAGTGTGCATTGGTTTCTTCTTGCATTGAACACAAATCACATGAAACGGTCGGTGCTAATTTACATTTAAATATGTATCTATGTTTGGTATAATTCTGATTAATATTTGTTATTTTATATCAATTGTACTTCTGTGTGCCATCTGATATGCTACTTCCCAAACAATATCAACATTTTGAAAATCATTTGTCCATTTTACTTCTGATTTATTTTTTTCTTTTAATGTATCTTTTAACTGTATGCTATATAAAGTTTTATTGATGTTGTGTATCAATGAAATTATGTCTATATTTGTTTTTATATGATTTATTCCTTGTTCCATAGCAGTTTCACATTTGAGTAAACGTTTCCAACCTTCAAGAAAATTGTTAATTAATTTGAAAAAGTTAAAAAGTCAGTAGTCTTTAGATCGTATAGATTCTGTAAATTATTAAAATTATAAAAGATATTTGATATATAATCATAAATATGCTCTATGTATTTGATTACCTTTTCATGCCACTCTTCATAGTAAATTATATTGTTATCACATTTGATATAAGAATTATTCCAAATAACTTGTTTGGATGTGCATGTAGGGGTTTCCTTGTAATTGATGTTACACCGTGCACCTAATATACTATTCAAAAAACTATTATTTTTACTTATTTGTGTACAATTATTTTCTTTAAGATTACTTTCCAGTACTAGTTTATTCCCAAAAACTGTCGAGTTTTTGCTTATAAAAGGTTTTCCATAAAGTAGAAGTAGATTCATAATCGAAAGTACATTTCAACTCACTTGCTTTTAGAGAGTTTAAAATATTCCAGATTTATCATTCTAAAACCTCCATTATAGAGTAGTTTGCTTAATTGTTTCAGGTTAAAGGAGATTATTTCTCAATTTAATTTTTGCATTACTTCTTTCTGGGGGTCTAACAATACTGTTTAAGGGTATTAGTTTTGGGTAAAAAAACAGAGCTTAGCACATTGGGAACAAACAAAAATACAAATAAACAACAGCCTGGGATTTGAGCTATATTTAACTAGCGTTAACTTTACCCTACTAGATTCTGTTGTTGTAAATGTATACATTTCCTAATTCAAAATGTCACATACGAGTATGTAACAGAACGCCACAGACTTATGGTAACTGGTACAGTGTATGAACCGTGTTTAATGGGAAGCAGCTACTCTCTTTCTGGGAGCCGCTTGTTCTTTAAAGGCCGCGCTAAGGCTTAATTGCTATGTCCGTTACAGGAATAGGACATACACACCATAGATATTCATGCTATAACGTTCTTCTTTTAATGAATTGATACTTGATAAAAGAGTTACAAAATCAACATCAGGCCTCGAGGTTATAAAACTCTTTTCGTGCTCAACTCAACTGAGCACGAAATATATCCTGCTCATAAATGTTTAAATACCAGCACTTGTAGGCATTTTAACATGTATTAGCATGACAAATACAACTGAGGGTTTGAAAGCAAGAAAAGGCAATAATTTTCAGCATTGTTGTTGTTATATGTGGTTGAAATTTCATGCTCAGTTGAGTTTATCACGAAAAAGTTTTATAACCTCGGGACATGGTCCGTCAATGGTAAGGAATTCATTACAAATATGTATAACGTGAAGTTGATTGCAATATATTGCCATTATTTTGCATATTAAAACCTACGGATATGACAATTTCAGTCAATGGAAATTGGGCTGTTCAAAAGATTATTACTAATACAAAAGTCTTAAGAAAGATAGAAACACAAACGTTGCTTTTTATCTGAAATCCCAACGATTTCATAAGTCGCCACGTTTGAATTAAACGTTAAAATAAAACTACACACATTTCGGTTATAAGTGATGATGAAATATATATGTAGAGGAAACAAAACCAACGGATGCTAAATACGCGTTCTTAAAACTTCCATTTGTAGCACTTATAAGAAGGGTATTTAGAAGGCTCTAAACATGGTATTTTATCTCAGTAACCAATTTACAAAGTTCTCTATCATGTTTGATATCATTTTAAAGAGCTATCTGTCCTCTTTGTTATAGCACAAATTTTATGAGGATGTTATGGTGCAATCACGAAAAATAATATTGTGAATACACGTACTGTTTGAAAACTCGACACCGCAAAATTGCAGTGGAAAATATAACTTTTTACTTTCGGAAAAGTGTGCAGAACATTAAGAATAGTTCATGAGATTAGATAATTTTGTACCATTTGGTAGGCCAAAATCTGGTACAGTGATTATACAAATGATGACCGAGATGGTTAGATGTTTCTAATAAATAAATACCGGAACAGCAATACCAAAAATAGTAAGTGAGTATGATCAGGAAATACCACAATCACAAACCGCAGACAACCCTGTGGCACCGCGAGGAAGAGCCGCTCAACCATCACGAGACACCAGGTAGACAAATTAAGCAAAGCAACCAGCTCTCTCTTTCCCATCAAAACCGTTTAGAAAGCAAAGCAATGCGCCTATTTTTGCGTCTAAAATCGCATGCCAAAATGCACATATTTTGAAAATATATAACCGCCAGTGGTTAAAAATGCCGCATGCTGGTATTTTTGTCAAGCACACTTTATGCTCTTTGTATTGAAACCAACAGCAATTTTGTAAACTAGAACAAAGGGAACTCTTAAAATCTTCCCATGGGCAGAATGAGTTCAGCTATGAGTTGACATTCTGGTTCATTTCAATTGAAAATAGTGACAAACAAAAAAATAAAAATACCTTGAGAGTAGAAATCAATCAATTTTGTGATGGTTAACGCAATGCCATGAGAAGCTCTATGCCATCGACAAAAAGTGAGGGATTAAGTTACCCCACCCACTTCCTGAAAAGTAGGGGTAGTGTTATTAGGAATGGTGTTCTTGAATACAGAACTAATAAAGCCACACATTTTGCGCGACGTAATGATTTTTATGCATTGTTGGCTATAAATAAAGCAAAACATATACTCAATTGGCCTTTTCGTGCTCCTGTAGTGACACAATTTATAATGAAAGTATAAAGAAAAATCGAAAAAGTCCCATATTTGAAAGTTTACCATTTCTCTATTATTCCACATTTACCGAATATAAAGGTGGTAGTCGTGCAAGCAGTGATCGCATAATATACTTTAATATAAATAAGATGGCAACAAATCGTTAATTTGTCAAATCGTGATCCCAAATAAGGTCCTTAATTTTTCTTCGCTTCTTCCCAAGTATTTTCCTTAAAAATTCCTCCAGTATATAAACCCTAACCATTTAGCGCATTCGCTGTACGTGCAGGCCAAGTACTTTTTCGACAAAAATTAAACCATCAAGTAGCCGTTGAATTCTAGTTTCCAAAAATGTATTATTTGATAGCATTTTATCAACGCATTGTGGAGTTATGATGCCATGCTACTTAAGAACATTCCAAATGACCCTCGTAATTTGAATATTTGATGATGTCTGTCTTATAGTTATACCATGAAGTTTTAATTGAATTTTCTTGCGAATTTATTATGGTAATATATGTTATAGGTTGTCACAAACTTCTGTCTGGCGTTACAGAGTGCACAACCATCTTATTCAGCGTAATATATGACTGTGTTTTAGTGTGTGGATGCCAGTAAGCATTAGCTAGGAAGCGGGTGGATGTAGATACTGTCTTGGAGCCCGTTGAAAACGAAATTGAGTATGACCAGGAAAAACCACAACCGCGGACTATGAAACCACCCAAATCACAGTGGGGATGAAACGCAGAACGCATGCATACAGTCTGCTAAATGCATTTTATTGATAACACGCCAACGATCGAAGTGTTTGCAAAAGAGCGCTTTCAGTGAGTTCATGTGAACATATGTATTCATTGCACAACGTCTGCTATGGTATAGGTCATTCAAAAATATTACAACAATGCTGATATCTGTATAAAACATATATGAGTAGGACCAGGAAATGACACAATCAGTGAGCACATACCATTCAATGCACCGTAAGCAAGAGACAGAACAGATAGCAACACAACAGGAAGAACACAATTAAAATAAAACAATCAGCTCTCTCTCTCTCTCGCGCGCGCGCTCTCTCTCTCTGCAAGATGATTACAATAGTGTGAAGGACACCAATAGCTACATTACAAAACAATGACCAAAAAATAAAAGAAAATAAACAAAAAACAATGGAAGCAGCAGCAAACAATGAATCAATCAACAACAACAAGATAATCACCATAGAATTGACAACAGTCGAGGCCGCCAGGGGTTTAAAAATATGTTATTGGCCAAAGTTGTACGCTAGATTCTGATGTTATTAAAACTTGACATCGGAAACCAAATAAAGATGCACACACCACAGCAAGAACAAAAGGAAACCAAATGAAAGCATTCATCTACTCCCTTTAATAAGACTACTGCAATATTACAATGCGGATACAACAGGCACATACCACCAAACAACTTCGGTTCCCAGAGAAAAAGTCATAATATCTCTGGCAAATCAACAGGACACAAAACATTAGCATGAATATGATAAAAGCAAAGCAACCTACCATCTCAAAACTAGGACTAAGTGCCCTAGATATGTTTCTGTAAAATCATAAAATGTTTAGCTACCTAACTTACTCATTGTACCGTCACAGACATACATGTACACTCAAACAGAGTAAAAAACAAACTCGTACACGCAATTTAAACGAAAAATTGGCTCATAGCATAAGCACCAGCCCACTGATTGATGCTTTTGACAATGGTCGTCAGTCTTAGATCCATCCCACTGTTGTGCAATTAAAGACTTAACCATGAATAGAATTATGTTTGGATTTATAAATCGTATGCTCTGAATACTTACCTTGATTATCAGAGTTGTCCTGTCTGTACTGTGTGGCGGCCCTAAAAAGTCTCCCCACACTTTCATTTAATGCTCTTACTATTCCACTCCTTAGAGATTGCGTGTACAATCACCTTCCATTATTCCTTTCCCTGGTTATCCTCTATGTCATGTACCGCATTTAAGATCTCCAGATGACCGATTTTCTACCACATTACATAACTTCTGCTTTTATTAAATCTGTGGACTTTATCTCTAACTTGTAAATAAGACATTTGAGCTATCGAGGACATTTGTTATACCTTCCTATTCTTCGAAGGACACATAATGAAACGGTTGTATCACCTTAATAACCGATGTGTTGATCGCTTGTCTTTGGATGGTACTTACCCACACAACCTTTATGATAAGAACTAAAGTAGCAAAATTGAACATTTCTCCCATTAGGTTACATTTGGCATCTTCTGTTCGTATTCCTAGTTCTGTTAACAATTTTCGGAATATGCTTCACACCATTTAGGTTATCTCTCCTTGGATCACCAATTATTAGGAAGTATACTAAACCATTTAATGCCTTCAAAAGACGCGAAATGTATCCTAATGTTTCTAATTGTGTTAGTTGCATACATTTATGTACTACATCTACCATTACATCATCTGTAAATGGTAGTCAGTTCTCCATTATCTATTATAATGATATGGACTGAACAGCATCTGATGTGATTAATTTTATAACTTAAACTGAAACTAACTGTGGCATGCAATATGTTGGACAAACTGGCTGATCCCTTAAGACTAGGTTTCGAGAGCACTTTTGTAAACGAAAAAGTCGAAACAATTCGACACGTATCTTTATTGAAATTTAAAAAACTGGACATTCACCTAGTAAAGTTGTAATTCAATCAGTTGAAAAAATTATATATGATCCAAACTCAAAATCTAAATTAATAAATATAAAAAGACATGAAACTTACTTAAAATGGATAAAACTTTTGCAACTACCTTTTTCTTTAGGTTTTTATGATAATATATACCATGATGGTATTATTTCTAAAATGCCCGATTTTGATGGGTTTTTTTCTCTTTTGGAATGTAAGAAATGTAAACTCTCTAAAGGATTTTTCGTTTGTTTTTTAATAAGCATGGTCGCCATTGTTTATTTCATTTTTAAGTTATTTGCCTATTTCAATTTTACAGAATTTAGTGTTAGAAGCTCAAAAGTAACAAACTATATAAAGCAGCTCTTTTGACTAGGTTCAACATTTCATTAATCCTTTTATCAATTCTGAGGTCAACCATAAACAACATTTTATCAAAATTCCATTCATAAACAAAGGTATGGAGTTTATCAATCTGCATAGTATCTTTAAGGATAAATCAGTGATTTCCTCTCTTCCAAAATACTTTAATAATTCAGAAACTCCTATCATTTGCTATAAATGTAACAAACCTAATAAGTCTACTATATTAAACTGTAATAACATTGTAAATGATATGAATATAGATTCCAATACTCCAGACTCCTGCGACTGTCAAAATTCTACTTATTTATATCCCCCGCAGGGCATGTGTGATTACAGGTAATCTAAATGTCATTCCTGACGCTAGAGTTCGCAATATTATTTCCAAAGGCCCTAAATATAGACTTCCCTCTAATATTGATTTCCCTAAATGTCGTAGAGAGGTTGTTGCTTCATTAGATTTCTTTTGCTCCAGAATTGAGTTTTATGTACTGCCGAGTCCTTATCTATGCTTTATCTCCTTTTAACATCTGGATAAATATGTTTTTGGTGATGATGCATTGATAAGCTATGGGTCTCTCGCGCAAACCAAACAGCTATGTGTCTTGATCGGCAAATGAACTAAGGGTGAGGCTCACGCCATGAAACAGGTTTAAGCCCTCCAGTAAAACATTTTTACTGACAGTTCCAAGGCGGTACTTCTTTTGTGGATCATTTGTGTTATGTATATCTTGTGTTTGTCATGCTTTCGCGTCTGTTCATTGCTGCCTTGTGGTCAACTGCTGGGAAAGGGCTGACCTCTTGGCTCTTGATGGTGATGTTTATTGTATTTTGTTACTTTCCCATGTGGTATCCTGGGTCAGATGTGGTACTTGATTATATCGTTTCCTGATCTTTGTCGTCTTTCGTACTTCAGCAATCGTTGGTGTAAATGAGAAAATATTGAACCTGCTGCCTTGAAGGAATGGAATATTAATATTTTAAAAATTATTTATACCCATATTTCATTTTACTCTTGCAATACTCATCTTTTACTCGCAAAGTAAGAAAGGTGGCAAAGATCAGGAATCGATACAATCAAGTACCATCTAAATCTTCTTTTCATAATCTTAAACAAAATATCCAGGATTTTTCTAAGGCGGTGGTTCTGTTGTTGTTGATTCGTTGTTGATTGTTACTCCCATTGTGGGATTCTGTCATTGTTCTATGTTTTGTTGTGTGTTTCTTTGTGTTCATTCTAGTTTTGCAGTCGTCTTGAGGGGGAAGAGAATGCTGGTTGCTTTGCTTTGTTTGTCTTCCTGTTATCTCATGATTGTTGTGTGGCTCTTCCTCACGATGCCACGGGTTTGTGATTGTGTTATTTCCTGATCATACTCGCTTACTATTTCTCATATGAAGTATGCTTTGGTTCCAGCAGATAAAGCCAAAAACAATGTTGTAGTTGTTTTCGAATTGTACTATGTTGATACTCTTAAAGGTGAGATTATTGACACTATTGCATAATAAACTGCAGACTTCTTTGAGTGAGTCGTTGTCGATGGGCATGGTTGTCATACAGCCCTGCATTTTGGTGTCAAAGCTAAAAAACAAGACAATGTTCCTACGTTATACTGGTTACCTAAACTCCATAAAAAGTTATAAAGGAAGATGTGTTGCTTATTCTAGTTCTTTTAGGACATCAGAACTTTCTGTATTGTTAGCCTCATGTCACATTACTGTCAAAAACATGTCATTAAGTACTGCTTCAGGGTATATAAAAGATCCAATAGAAAAAGTATATAAAAGATCCAATAGGAATCTATTTTTGTCTATTAAAAATTCAGGTGAAGTATTGTTCTATGTTTTGTTGTACGTTACTTTATATCCATTCTAGTATTGCAATCATCTTGATGGGGAAGAGAGAGCTGATTGCTTTGCTTAATTTGTCTTCCTGGTGTCTTGTGATGGTTGAGCGGCTCTTCCTGCGGTTCCACAGGGTTGTCTGCAGTTTGTGATTGTGGTATTTCCTGATCATACTCACTTACTATTTTAGATAAGCTTAAAGCTAGAGATTTCAAGAAGCTAGATATATATATTTTGGCTATCTATGATTGTCTGGACGCGGTTTATGATGTCACTTTCTTATGATAAGCAAGCTGCTGGTATTATTGAAGCTTTTAACACTACATCCAGATATTTGGATGCTATTTTAAACATTTATAATGTTTATTTTGGCAAAATGATAAGTCAAATATACTCTTCAGAGCTCCAACCTAATAAAGCTTATACCTCTGATACCGAAGGCGCGTTTTTTGACTTGCATTTATCCATTTTTAATGATATTGTTTCTACCAAAATTTATGATAAAAGTGACGATTTTGATTTTGAAATTGTCAATTTCCCATTTTTAGATGGTGATGTTCCTCACTCTACATCCTATGGTGTCTATATCTCTCAACTCATTCGTTTTGCGTAAGCATCGAGCAATGTTGCTGACTTCAACACTCGCAATAAATTGTTCACCCAGAAACTTCTAAAACAAGGCTATCAGTATCATAAACTTCGCAAAACCTTTTCTAAATTTTATCGACGATGCTATGATTTGATATCTAAATTCTAAGTTGGACTCAAATCTCTCTTGGCCCAAGGACTTTCGGAACTTGAATTCTATAGTGACTTGGTGTAAAAATTGAAGAAGATTGTTGGCTCTTATAATTTTTCAGCGCAGTTTATTAAAATAATTCCCATTATAACAATATTGGTTATAACGTCAATGTATTGCAACAGACTGCATGCTTGGTGGTCAACCCAATCACGGTTGGCAACTTTGCTTTCCTCTATAATTGCACGCCAGTGGGTTGGACTTCGGACCCTACAATTGTTCCGACTTAAAGGCAGGAATCCTGTACCCCCCAGCAGGGGAGTGGCTTACGTATGAGACAATAAATAGGTGGAGCTTAACTACTGTCTGATTATTTTGGATCAATGGCTTGCTTAGGCTGATAAACAGCATGGTCACTGACCTTATAAGACCTGTCAACTATAATCCAGGTATTAGCCAGAAGTTAATCAAATTAGAGATAAGCTCCTGTAGATGTTCACAGCTTGAATGCAATGAAGAAAGTGATAAAACGGACGATTATTCTGCCTTATATACCCCACTCCTGCCTTTAAAGACATGTCAATTGATGTCTTGGTAAGGGTCATATGTTTTTGGCTGTTGTCAGGTCCACCAGGGTTTACCTGTTGTATTTCTTTTGCTCCAGTATTCAGTTTTATGTACTATTGAGTCCATATCTTTGCTTTATCTCCTTTTCATATCTTGATTTATATGTTCTAGGAGATGATGCATGGATAAGTTAGGGGTCTTTCATGCAAACCAAACATGTGTATGTCTTGATCCACATCTGAACTAAGGGTGAGGTTGACGCCTTGAAACCGATTTTAGCCCTCCAGTAAAATAATTTTACTGGCCGTTCCAAGGCGGTACTTCTTTTGTGGATCATTTGTGTTTTTTGTGTCTTTTGTTTCCCATGCTTTTGCGTCTGTTTATTGCTGTCTTGTGGTCACTTGCTGGGAAAGGGCCGACCTCTTGGCTCTTCTTTGCGATGTCTTATTGTGATTTTGTCACTTTCCCATGTGGTATCCTGGGTCAGGTGTGGTACTTGATTGTATTGATTCCTGCTCTTGCCGTTTTTCTTACTTTTAATGATTAGCAAATAATGGCCTTATTTTATGATGATTAGAGGATAAAGAGCAAAAAAACAATGATTAGAGAATGACGAGGTTCTAAAATAAAAAAAATAATCATGTTTTAATGAATAGTAGAAAAAAAGTAAGAAAATGATAAAAAAAATACTGAATAATAATAAGATCTAAAAGAATAAAGAATAAACTAAAAAGATAAGATATAAAAAAATTTCAAAGAATAAAAGAATTTTGTTTAATGAATAAACAATCATTGAATGAGGGTAATTAGTGTACTATTTTTAATGATTAGTTAATACCAAGCCGTCATCCAGACCCTCATCTATCTATCTATCTATCTATCTATCTATCTATCTATCTATCTATCTATCTATCTATCTATCCAACCAATACCTACCCATCCATCTATCCTAAATTTTGAAATGAAATGTTTGGTTGTGATTTTACTTAATGAGAGCCCTGAATTCCTCTGTGGTCTGGGCAGTGACCATAGGTGGAAAAGACTAATTCAACTCAGAATAGATAAAACGAATCTTTAGGGCATTTTTATATGTCTGGCATCTACAATATTGGACACTGTGTGATGATCTGGTAGCCAAGTACTTGTCAATTTTAATAAGAACAGTACCACTATGTATTTCATGGAAAGAAGCAAAAGCACTGATTTTGAGCAACAGGCCACAAAAAATGATCACCTAAGCTCATCGAGCACGACTCCAACACTATTTGTGTTTACCATCTCCTGTAGGTCCAGCAGACTGTCGTCCTCTGAGCTTTCTCAATTTGTTTAATCTAAGTTTTAGAGTAAGGGTTCCCAATCAGTGCTGCGTGGTCCAGTTTAAGCTGAACCAAGGCTTTGTATTTAATTTCAGTAAGAAACACGTTTTCGCAAAGGAAACCAATCATATTAGTAGCTTTGGGCGAATTTCAGAGATGTGTTGACCTCAATCCATGTTCTCAAGGAGGGTTATGCCTATGTATTTAGACTGAACATTTTACAAGGTTTGTGACGCTCTTCATTATCTTTTGGACAATACATTCATTAAAGTTGGTTCTAAGTTGTATAGACAAATTCTAGGTAATCCAATGTTACTTATTGTGCTCCTCTTGTTGCAGACTAGTTTATGCTTTGTCATGAGAGAAACTTCGTCATATTGTCTCACTTTTTTTATTTAGCTGGTGTTATTGAGCGGTCAACTCTACCTCAAGATATATTGATAAAAAACAGTTAGTGTGATCAGGAAATACCACAATTATACATTGCAGACCAACCCACTGCATGGTGGGTAAGAGCCATAGAACATAAACAGTCACAAGACACCAGGAAGGCAATTAAAGTAAAGCAACGAGCTCTCCCATCCTCATCAAAATTATCCTAACACCAAGTACCACAGAATAAACTGCTGCTGATCTGGATCAACACGGTTTGCCTCCAAATTGCATTAGTCGATGTCAGCAAATATAAAGCATCAGAAAACTTGAGTTTATGGCATTTAAGATGCATTTTGCTAGCGTTTAAAGGGTTAACGTTGTTCACTCGAAAACCTCTGGTAACAGGAAGAATCTTGGTCACAGATGAAATCTGACACCGTGCGCTAACTAAAATCATATTCTGTTAGAGCACGATCTTGATCTAAACTCAATACAACTAAATGGAAATTTAAGCTACGCCTATTTCACTAAGAAAACTGGTTCATCAAACCTGTTCTTTATTTAAATAAACCCTAAAAAGATCAAAGAAAAAACATTAGACCTTCTACAACAAGAGAGCATCATCCTACTGGACTGGTTTGGAACTAATCAGATGCAGGCAAACCCTGATAAGTTCCAGGCTATTTCAGTTGGAAAGAAAACCAATGCAGAAATGAAAAACATACAAATTGAAGAGGTAAATATCACATGTGAAGAAAATGTAAAGCTCCTTGGGGTAGAACTGGACTACAAACTAAATTTTGACACCCAAATAACAAAAATGTGCAAAAAAGCAGCTAAACAGCTGAATGTTTTACAGAGACTAAGTAAATTTTTAAATGAAAAATCAAGATTTTTAATTTTTAGATCTTTTATTCAATCAAATTTCAATTACTGTCCACTTGTATGGCACTTCTGCAGCAAAACAAATACAGAAAAACTTGAAAAGTTACAGTATAGAGCATTAAGAATTGTCTTCAGCGATTTTACATCAAGCTATGCCTCTCTGCTGGAGAAAGCCGAGCTCTCAACTCTTCATTTAAATAGACTCAGGTGTATTGCTGCAGAGACATGCAAGTGCACAAACAATCTAACACCAGAATACATAAGGGACCTTGTACAACTTAAAACCTCTTCTTATGCTTTCAGGTATGAAAATACTATCAAGGTTCCAAAAGTCCGAACCGTCACATATGGCCAATGCTCTTTCAGGTTCGAGTCTGCCCGGGTGTGGAACTCCCTTCCAAATGACATGAGGAAAGTTTCAGAGTTTGCCGAGTTTCGGCGCCAAATTCGCACCTGGACAGGCCCGAGCTGCAGATGTGCCATCTGTCGCGGTTCGGGAGGTTAGTCAACATGTTTAATGGTTTGCTGTTATATTTTTTATTTTTAGTTGGATCGCATGTTATTTTAAAATTTTTAGTTTATTTGCTTTATTTTTTCTTTGCTGCAGGATCAGCATTTTACCTATAATAGCCTACAGACATGTCTTAATCAGTAACTTAAGCTCATAGCTTTATTTTATGCAGCATGCTAAGTGTCTTATTTTTCGTTTGCAACAGGGAACCTGATCAGGGCTTCCTGTGCCTTTCGCTTTTCGCAAGTAAGGCCTTTAGCATGATAGCGCCCTCCATCTTAAAGATACCATGATCTTTAAGATTATACCATCACTTTAGATGCAGTGTTTTTTGTCTTACCTTTTGACATTAAAGGGAGACCTTTATATCTAGTTAGCAGTGCATCGTAAAAAATTTCAAATCTAAACCCTTAAACCGCCGACAGAAATGCAGCCGAAAGTGTTGTCTGCTTAAGTCGTCTGCTGCATATGATTTCCTGATGATGGTGACGTATTTTGAGTGCAGATGGCAAACGTTGAGGACCCGGATCGGGCTGCTCCAAAAGTAGCAGTCTGATCTGGGTCTACGCTGTTTGTCAATGAGGCTTCGAAACAACTCTACAGACGAGAGAGGCAGACAACTTTTTTGTTGTGGTCGGTGCTTCAAGGGTTAACTCAAACAATGCATGATGTATTTATAACCGAACCTGTAAATATGTGCTTATAGCTTTTAATGTGTTTTATGCATGCAATTTAAAATCAAAATCCTTGCCATAGCTTATAATAATTTAATATGTATGTAATCTACTAATATATGTGATAACCAATGCCTCTCTTTTAACAGCTGCTTTTACATGTTAATTTTTACATCTGTTATGTCGGAAAATAGCTCTTGTAGCTAATGTTATTTGTTGTACTATAACCGACGGAAAATAAAGTTTCTTGTATCTTGTATCTTGTACCTTGATACAATTGAATATACACTGCTCAAATTATTTAAAGGAGCACTGCGCGATTTGCCATTGATCACAAAACAAATGCACTCATAGTCCGAACCATAGCAAGAGTCGGATTAATAAAGCAAAAACATGTTTGTCCTGCGATTAGCTTGGTTACCAATCAAGAATGATATGTTTCTTGATGAAAATGAAGTAATCCTTTTCCAGAAATCACCTTGGAACGCTTTATATAAAAATGGAATTTCGATAAAAAAAATACCCCTTTTTTCAAAACCAAATTTGAAGACGATTTTCTGCAATCAAACGTCACACCACCATCATTTCTGTACATTCATTAGCCCTTAATGTTGCGAAATCGTTAGGTTACGCTATTAAAAAATTCCAAAGATTCTACAGATTTCAAGAGAAAATCGTTCATTCCGGTATATAGCTTTACCGGTCTGGATTAACCTATACCTGACCCTAGATAGGTAGATCAAGGGGAGGGGACCAGACTATTCGCGAAAGTGTTTCTTTCGGCAACTAGATATTCCGCGAAACGAATCGGGTACCATAAATGTTTTGGACACGCCATATCCGGTTGGTTTGGAACAGCTGGAAGACACAAAAAACACAAAAGCTCTTCATTTTAATTAATCATGCAGTTTGATATCCGAAGGTGAGTATGCAAAGTCCCTTGTTTACCGGCTGCATTCTGTTTCATTTGTTGTTTAAATGTGGCAGCCGCAATATTAGATTTCGAAACAGTATAAAACTTTGTATGAAACTTGGACTTTTGTAGTTACAGTGCCATTCCGGTCCGTGTACTCACCGGATCGGGCCTAATCACCGGATCGGACAGGATCGGACCGGATCGGGCCCGAATTGGTCTAATAGCTTATTTTTTTTTATTATCTTTTTTGTATGATTTTGTTTGTTTAGTATGTATATGATCATAATAATGATGTCTGGATCATCGGGTTGGGCTTTTAAGGTCGCAGCGACCATTGATACAAGAAGCATGTACGTCTGTGAATTGATAGCTGACCATCTTTGATAATAATCATTTCACTAAAATGCATTTTTTCAATGCATGCAATTCTCATTAAGAACTATAACTTGCTTACATTAATTCATCTTTCTAGTAAAGAAAACATGTTCAGGTAGCAAAGAATTAGCACTGAATTCAGGGCCATATGATGGATTTTTATTTTATGTTATCATATAGCCCTGATTTTTTAAGCCTCTATCTTTTCCCTTACTGTTAGCGTGGACGTAAACCAAGTTTAAAACACATTTCCAAACAGTGTCTTCCTCAAACACTACTCCATTTTGTATGTTTATAGGTTTATCTATATGTTGCTATTTGGTTTGCCGCTGATGCATACCTGATTAGTTCTAAAAAGATAAAATATTCCTGTCCACACAGAATGTTTACACTATTTGTTTTCAAAACATGGCGTCATTTTTGTCTTCTGAGCTGAAGAGCATGCTTTTTCTGTGGGAAACTAAAGTCATGCACTAATTTGTTTTGGTATTTTATGTACCGACAATGACCCGTTCACTTTCCGTTTTCTGAATACACAGATGTTTTAACAACACAAGTATTAGCTTTTCAAAAAAGCTGGCGGTCGCTTAGCCCATTCATTGTATGTATTCTTGCCCACTGCATGCTTCCATTTTGAACTTCTAGAGCTTGTCCATGTAGATTTATTCTAAGCCCTGGTTATTAACATCTGAACTGTGATTTGTTACCATTTAACACATGCTTCCAGCGAGTTGCTGCTTGATCTTTTGAAAGCACCCGGCTTAATCATGGTATGTTATGGTAATGTATCTAGCATGCGACACATTTATGGAAAATCATTTGACAACACTAGACAGCACATTTTTCTTAAAACTAATGCCAGAAAATCAAGGTCACAGTGGTCGCTTAACTGTATATGTACAGACTCCGTGACCCCAAGATGTGTTCACAAATCAAATTTGGGATTCCTAGGATGTATGCTCGTGGACACGATTTTTCTAGATCTGATGGCAGTGGTAAAGGTGCGTGACGCTCCATGACCCTAAATGCATTTAGACACGAATTTTGGCATTCCTGCCTAAAATAATATAGGAGATATACTCCGCATATGATATGAACACTCAAACACCTAGGACACTAAGGACAGTCAGTTTTATTACTATATGCCTCCCTTTGGGGGCATAAAACCTGTTTGTCATGACCGTCATAAGACAGTGCCTGAATTCATAGTAATTATATGTAATCAGATGTGGATGACAACCACAGAAGTACGTTTACTGATGTGAAGTTCGCTTGCACTCTTTGCCAATCAAGGACGTTTTGACTTTGGGACGTTTAACTTTCGCCAGCTTTTTTGAAAAGCTAATACTTATTGCGTTTTATATAAGCGACGGGGCAAATTGACGCCTTCTTTGTGAAATTAGCAAACGAGCAAAGGTAGCCCTACAGATTTCACGGACAGTTAACTTCGCGCTGTAGGTCAACCCACGATATTTGGTACCCCACTCGTTGTTCGGCAGCGAATAAAATATAGCCTGAGCACGGCATAAAGCTTCGGTCAAAACCTGAATTTGATGTGTGTTTTGAATGATGTTTATATAAGCGGCCGGCCACGGCCGACCGCAATTAAATACCAAAATCAGACTTATATAATGTTTTCTTTTACCTTCCTTATTATCATAATTGGCCAAAAATTGATCATACCTGGTCTGTTGAGATTAAAATAATCCAATACCATCTCACCATACATTTGTTACATATAGATATTTGCAAAAAAGATGACCAATTACCAATCTAACTGGAGCCGCTTTTTACCAATTTGTTGACATCGAGAACTACCCAGTTGGATATGTACAAACTGTGTCCGAGGAGTTCTTAATGGCAATGGATGGGATCCTTTTTTGTGCATACAGGTTGATTTTTATGGTGACCTCTCTCACCATTTGTAATAGGTTTTCTTTTTATATCTGATGAATGTCAACGAATAAAGGTCAATCTTCAACCTAGTATGCAAATTTTTCACCCTGGTTCTGTATTCCGACGGATGTCACTGGATAGAAAATTGACTATTTTCAGATAAGGAATTCCCCCACTTCCACTAACAGGAAATACATAGAAAAAAAAATGCCAAATGATTTTGCATATTCAAATAATGACATCATTCTACAATTCTAATCTTAAACCATTGCGCACATGTTCAAAAAGAAGGTCAAAACACCCAATGTCTCTATATAAATATAGATTCACGTGGCGCCTTAAAAACGATGGGCACCAATTGTGTGTATTGACTGATAGCCTAATCGAACATAAGCGTGTGCTAGTAAAGCTATTCAGCTTGCAGCAAGGTTAGCCATGATATAAAAATATTTTCCTTCACTAATATCTTATTGATCACTGTGCAAAAGTAATTTGATTCTGATCTTTCCAATCCATCGCTTCCTGTCGTAAACAAGCTGACCCCCTCTCGGTTCAGAGGTCAATGTACTCTTGCGTTAGCTTGCTTCTTTTGGCGGGAAACTTGTCACGTGAGCACATGATCAGAATAACAATTGTCCGCCATGTTGGAAAAGTCCATTTTCAGTCTGATTATGACATTTTGGGACATGACAAAGCTTCCTTTCCGAAAATTGGATTTATATAGTGTAATATGGGTGGGGTATGTGATTGTTAAGGATTTCTGTCAAGTAAGTATCTCATTTTCTTTGGCATGCTATATTAAATTGAAATCAAACCATTCTTGGAAATCGACTTTCATTTTCTGAAATAGGTCACTACTCGTTATAAATTAATAGAAAATAGGGGGCGCTACAATGCACAATAATACAGAAACGAGACTGCTGCGAGCGTACCAACATTGAGTAAGTTAACAGAATCGATAACTAACAATTTTGCGCTGATTTTCAAAATTCAAACACCTACTTGTTTCTTATATTGTGCAAAATCCACTGTTAATGTTATTCTTATAATGTACTGAGTTTTTGAAAAAGCGCTGACATCCCTTACCTAGTCATGGGGAGTATGACCAGTACGGTTTTTTTTATAATATATTCTCAACGTTTTAATAAGTTCGTCTCATCAATTTAACATCCGAAATTTATTGCAAAAACGTCATCACCCCTAACTCGTGAAAAGCATGCAAAATGGCTGCGATGTGCCGAAAAACAACAACAAGAACATAATATTACAGATTGCATTGATCGTGTCACAAAAAACGAAGCAAATGGTAACATTTTTATAACTTTGGTTGTGTATGTAAAACACATGAAGAAGTCTGAATGGTTGGATTGTCAAAGAAACGAGTTTTTCCCAAAACAAAAGGGGATTCCATCACTGGTCAAGATAGAGCACAAAAGCACTGCGACTTTAGATTCAGCCAGATCGAAAAAAAATCTAAAGTCGCAGTTCTGCAACTAGCAAAGAATATGCCCTTTTCAGGTCAGATTCGGACTGGAGCGTTGTAACATGCAAAAAGAGTCTGTTAAGTATGTTTTTGCCGTTTTATCAATATTAATATATTCAAATGCAAACAAGTTGCATTATACATCATTCTTGTAAAGAAGAAAATTCAGTTAAGCCAAGGAATAGGCCAATTTCGGGCCCGATCCGGTGAATACACGGACCCGTGCCATTCCTAACAGCCTCGCTGTTGGGTTAACTCTTTAGCGACATGGTTAGAGTGGTCGACTGTCACGCAGGAGTTCTGGGTTTGAATCCGGGCGGACCCAGAATATTTTCCCCTTGGAATTACTTCACTGGTGGCAGCGGTAATTCGGGAGCGCCTGAGTCGGCCTCTGGCAGCTGTAGCGGGATCCCCTATGTTATGGTTGATCTCTGTATCTGTATCTGGCGGATACTCCAAACACCTCTAGAAAAGTATTACGTGGAGTGCGCGCGAAAATGGCATTAATTTTTAGTCCAAATAATCAGAATATAACATGTAAAGATGTATTGATAACTTGACAATACATAAAAATTTGGAATTTCAACTAGTTTCGTACTACAATTCGTTATTGTTTAAATGGGGACATACTGTGAGTAGCTAGGCGGCTAAGAGCCAAGATTGTGCTATTCCGGATACAAGCATGAAACTTTCCACACTTGTTAAGGTTGGTGAGCTGATGATTTTTAGATATAGAACCACTTCGACAAATTTCCTTTGCGCATGCGCAAGGCAAAATTCACTTCTGTTAAAGAAAATTTGGTCTCATTTGACTACACAGACCAATATTTACGTGTAACATGGTAAAAATCAACCCACTATATCTCTAGATGTCCTAAAAGACATCAACAAATATATTTTAAAATAGTTTCCATAATTACGCATGCGCAAACTAACTAATACTTCCGGTCATCTTTAAATGATGTTAAAACGGCAGAAACCATTGAATAAATAGAATACTTATATCTTTTGACTGGTAAATAAATGTGTTTCTGTACAATCATTTATCCAATAATTTTTGCTGTGCATGCATTCATGCTAGAGAGCCATTGTACTAGAACAGTGCAGTCATCGCGGGTCGGTTGCAGTCGATGAGGACACACACTATATTAGGCCAAAAAAAAAAAATTGTGTGGTTCGGGTAACGGCTGAAAAAACATTAGGTAGGGTAGGTAGGTATTTTTTTTTTTTTTTTTTTTTTTTTGGCGATGGCTCACATGCTTGTGTTTTAACATATTTTGTCAACCATACATTGTATTTTTGTTTCAGAAGATGCCCATAATTCCATGATACTAACCTCTAAGACACATCTTCGTTCAGTTAACATCCATTCACCTGCCAAATGACAGCTCAAACAGAACATATGTCAGACCCTGTCTAAATAGAGCTACTGGAAAATGAAAGTTTAAATCCCACCCAAGCTCAAACGTTTTAGAGACACTGAACCAAGCCTACATTTACATATAACAGCTGCCCCATTTTGAAGTTTTTACATCGTCTTCTTTGGGAGCGCAGTGGCTCAGTGGTAGAGTGCTTGACTTGAGACCGAGAGGCTGCGGGTTCCAGCCTCACCGGCCTCACTGCGTTGTGGTCCTTGAGCAAGACACATTTATCCTAGCTTACTACTGGTTCAACCCAGGAAGACCCGCCCCTGTTTAAATGAAAGATTGTTGATGGGATGTAAAGAATAAAATCAAACAAACAAAACAAACAAACATTGTCTTCTCATTTTGCTACAAAAATAAATTGTGGGTACTCTCTAGAACCGCCTCAATGAGACAGTTCTATATATTACCAAATATTCTATCACATACAATCCTTTACATTACAATTTCACCTTACTATACATTAAAATAGTAAACAAACAAAGGATTGTTTGTGACATAATAGCTCGGTCCAGCCAGGTATAGCATATCCACAATCTATTCGAGCAAAATTAAATAATCTAAAAATATCAAATTTATCATTTTTACAGCATACTACCTGCCATGGTTAACTATTAAAATGCTTAAATTTTCTATTTAAATGCTAAATTTTAAGACTCTTTTTTTAAGCTGAGTCTGTGACCTGAGTAGGTTACATCCAAAGACAAAAAAAGTGGAGGAAGTATATGAAAAGTTAAACATGAGCCAATATTCATCCTGGGTTCTTTAATACTACCCTACTTTAAAAAGGAACAGAAGTTTTTGAACAGTCCGGTGTGAGCAAACACTAAATCCAGATTAAAATGCTCAAAGCCTGGCAGGGGATGTGGGGGGTTGTGGGGGTACTCTAATTTTTTCTTCATACGTAGGCTCGGGCCCAGCATCTACCGTTCACCCCCCCCCCCCCCACCCCCCCCCCAAAAAAAAAAAAAAAAAGAAAAAAATCAGCAAATTCAAGCACCTGCCAAAAAATATTTGAAATTTTACCAACCCCAAAAAATATCCCCCATTCTGTACCTTGGCCTTAAGAAAAGACCCTAAAATGCATAGAAATATAGTCCAATTTTGTCATGACCCCCAAAAAAATATCCACACAATCTTCATATCCCCCCCCCCCCCCACAACATTCATTTTTCTGAAAACCCCAAAAATATTGAAATTCAAAATTTTGGACCCCCAAAAAATGACACGAGCCTACGTATGTAAAAAAAAGTATCAGAGTACCCCCCACCCCCCCCTGGGGCTCATAGGAGCATTCTCATTAGAATGCTCATAAGAGCTCATTAGAATGCTCATATGAGCATTCTGATCAAGGTCTGCAATGTTTGCTAATCTCAGTGCATCTTTCAGACCATTTTAGTCTGCTTTAAAATTATGCCAGTTTTCATGTCATGTGTTTTTAGGAAAATAACTGTATACCAGGCTACTGGTAAACCATACAACCACGTATTAAACCGTAATTCCAGTTCTGAGTCATTGTGATTTTTTTCCAAATGGCCTCAAACAACAGTATTTGAAGCCAAGAGCTTTGCACTGGTCACAAAGGGGATATACAGTTATATAGGATTTCTTAAGGTTCTCATCAGCCAATGATTCTGTTGCTCCACAATAGTAACAGAGATCTCCTCGTGACATTTTGGAGCTGTAGTACGCTGTTTCAATTGGGCTGGTACAGTCTATATTGAGTCTAACAAGAGTCTTGCCGTGTAACGGATGCTCTGGTGGAGTAAGAGGGGACCCACATGTATAATCATATTCCGAACAGAGGATGGCAATCTGTAGTTTATATCTGTCAGTAAGTTTCACTTTGCTTAGATCACTCTTGGTTTTTTGCATTCCTTGCATTCAACTGTCAACCTAGCATTCTGGCCCGTGAATGTTGAAGCATCACCTTTCAGTTCTGGGTCCTCTGGAATGATGCTTACTAGTGGATCAAGCTGGAGTGGATTTGGGTTTTTGGTTTGTGACTTTGTCTTGGGTTTCTCTGAAGATTCACTTGGTGGCCTCTGCAGAGTAGGTCTGTCGGCCTCTGAAGTTTCTGTGCCATACACAACCTCAAATGGTTTGTAATGGACTTGGTCATCATCTAAAACTGGATCTGGAAGCCACTTGTATGCCTTCTTTGGTGGTGTGCAGCAATTGGCATCTTCACACTTTCGTATCTGGAATGAGTAGTGTCTTTGCCTACAATGCTTGTCCACCCATGTGATATAGGATTCAACCAAGGTTGGCAATCGACCGGTCAATATGCATATTGACCAGACCAGTGGTCATTACTGGTTTTAACCGGTCATTACTGGTCGATTGGTGGTCAATTGGTCGATTGAAATAACTTGGTTGATGTGAAGATACTTGGCATTATTTATCCCCCGTTTACTGAACTCTTAAAGACTAAAAGTAGTTTAATATAAGGTAATATATTGAGGTTTAACTGAAAATGTGTTGTTGTTTTGTAAGTTGATTTTGCTTTAAAAAAAAGTATTACTAATTAATAAGCCTTAAGATAAACAAAAATCAAATGTCAATAGTTTTAGATCTTCAGTCTATATCATTACCACAACTTTTAGTTCAGACTAACAGTCTTTAACTTATTTACTATTAACCATTAATAAAAAAAAAGGCAAATTCAAGTAATGAAAATAAATAAATTTTAGAACTAGCTTTTTTCATAGAAATAAAAAAATATTTAAATCAAGGACTTATTTTAAAATGAGAGTAAGAAAAAAACAATACTTCAAATTGATCATCAAAAAGGTCATCATGTACAAATAAAAGATGTTGTATTAGTTAAAACTCACATTGGTTTGGTTTCTTACCTGAAAAGACAAAGGTGTGAAATTATAAAGAAAACACTTAATGTTGAACAATATATCAAGGAGTTATTCTATATTTTAAATACCCTGGAACAAACAAAACTGTCAAAATACCTGGCATGTCTCTCAGACTGGAGAAGGTGTGTCCAGTTTATAACACCTATCCAATCACTGAGCTTAAAATGTATTGGCTAATTCAGTGGCATCAGTGTGTATATAGAGATGTGAAAGGGTGGTCATTCAGTAATCTGCTATTATCAGTTAACAATTAACCAAGTGTCATAAACTAGTAAAAGTTATTGTCTCAAAATTGAGCAAAAAATCCCTGTATGGTTATTCGATTCTGCCTTTGATGATGCAAGAAAAACTAGTGTTAGGTGCATGGACTGTGAAGCAGAACTCAGTGCTAAGGTATTGAGATGGAAATCTCACCATGACAGGTGCCCTTGGCAGGGACGAAACAGTATTTTTTTTTCTTTTTTCAATAGATAGAACACAAAACCTGTGCAAATATCTCAATCCACCACAAAAACTTCCTTTAGAATTTTCAATCGACCACTCAGATTCGTATTGACCAGTATTGACCAGTATTGACCACTTTTTGGCATATTGACCGGGGCGGTTTTAACCGGTTAAAACCACTGGTTAAAACCGGGGGGTGGTTTTGACCGCCCAACCTTGGATTCAACCTTACTGGTATGCTTCTTCACAAGTTTTGTCACATCAAGTTCAGGGAATAGGAAGTTGAGGTGTCTTGTCAGATAATCAATTTCGGCTGGATTCAATGAGTCCAAGACTTCGACTGGTTTATCTTTAAGTGACAGCCTGCGAAATCTGTTTTCTATGATTTGTCTCATTGATTCAGTGGATGTTTGCCAGTGATCTTTTACATCTGGGTGCTTTTTGGTCATTTCTCTGATGCTTTCCATGCTATTACAGTTTTTTAACAACTTCTCAATATCTTCAGCACATTCTTGTCTGGATAAGGCACAGTTCTGAAGGCCAATATTTAACAAAGACATCACTCGCTCTGCTGGATTGGTCCAACTATGGCCTGGTGCACACCTTGCTGCAATGTACATGTCGAGGTCAAGTTCCTTGAATAAACATATTGCTGAGCATTTGACACTTTCCAATGTATTTCTATGATCCGTACCCCCATCAGAGAATTTCAAAATGACACTTGGTTGCTCTTCTAAAGATTTTACCTGTTTAACCATGGCAGCAGCATGCCTCATAGGTGTTGACTGTTGGAAAACTGAATCATTTATAATTGTGGTAACGTTTCCACGGGAAAATGACTTTTCAATTGAGTCCGGAACTTCACACCGCATGTAAACTGAAGGTGTTAAACTACCTTTGTGATGTAAATCATGATCGGCAGCAACAAGGACACTATTTGTAGGAGCAATGGACTTTTTCCCCCGTACACCAGTTGATAATGCCAAGTTCGGCTCACCGATAGGAATCTTTGCCTTGTCATCACAAAAATACATGGCACAATCACTACCTAGAAGCACTGCCATATTTCTCATGTACTTAAATTGAGCGCTGCAGTAGTGATCATCTGGATGTGAAATCCTCAACTGTCTCTGCTGTATTTTGTACTGCACTGGTATTTTAGAAGTAAAACTAAGGGCAGTATGGGCGTATGGGTTTCTAGGGGTAAACTGAAGACGTACCAAAGAAGCTGATGGGATACTTGTGTTCTCAGGACACTTCTCCTTTGTTTGACTGATGAGATCTTTCAATGATAAAATCTGAGACATGTGAGCCTCATTATGCCGCCTATCATCTGCAGCTGTGTACTCTTCAATTACTTCTGCCAGTGTGGAAAAGAAGGTGTCATACATGCCTGTGGGACGGCCAGGGTTTATATGTCTCAGATCCGGAATTAGACCAGTCTCTCCCTGAAATATCAGTCTGAGGCGCTGCTGCATATCTGGGTGTGATGCTGAAGATGAATCAAGAGTAAGTTCCTTATAAATCAAATCAAGCAATGATGGCTTGACGGATGCTACATTTGCTACTCTTCTTTTGAACTGTGCTTTCATAAAACGAGTATGAATTTCTGGTAATTTGGGCTGAATTTTCAACATAGTTGATGCAACTTGAGACATTTTCTCTGCTTCACTTCTATTCTCTGAAACTTTAACTAGACAGAATACTGTGGTAATACCCCCACCAGGGCAATACTTATAAAAGTCAACATCAACAGACAACTGTAAGTTATTAAAAAAACGAAGCCGTTGCATTGCATTCTCAAATGGCTGAGTAATGTGATCAGTTTCACTGAAAAACACAGGCTCAAGGGCATCAGCAAGGCAAACACTTTTATCTAGAAGTTGATACTGTTCTCTTATTTGGAATACAGACTTATGCACTGTTTGAACAGACGTGTTTTCAGAAACTTGGCGAACAGGGTGATCCAACATTCTGTTCTCTTGAACCTTTTCTTTTTGATGACTGAGGTAGTCAGAATAGGCTGCAAAGCACTCAGCTAAAGACTTTATCATTTCATATCCAACTTCCCATGGCTCTGAACTTCTCATAATGGGCCTGGTACATAAACTAAAAAGTGCTTCAGCATGGGATTTCAGTCGATCACTTTCCATAGGTTGAGCTTTCAGCTTCTTCCTACGATGTTCATTAAATCCTTGGAACTCGTCGAACACTGTTGGTACAGGAACTACTTTGGAATCTCGTCTGCTTCTGTCATTGATAACATCATGCTGGTTGGTAATGTACCAGAGGGCATTGGTCAATACCTGAAAGCAGACAATTTAAAAATGCCAACATACTAAATGTACAGAAATGATATAACCATAATGATCTTAAGTGCTTGGACAGTCCGGCATATCAAAGTTTAAACAGAACCAAGATCAGACTGCCTACTATAAAAGAGGAACAGTCTGATCTGGGTCCACATTTTTGTCATTCTGTCTGCATCTTTTGGACCCATTATTTCACTGCAAATTGCAAAAGGATGATTGTTACAGTTTTGAAAGTATCCGAATTTTTCGGACAAATGTATGAGCATACAATGTATAGCAAGGTCAGTCTGCTCTTGGAAGTTATTGATAGAACTGTATTATTGGGTTGCACATTGTTTGCAGTTCTGACAGTCCACAGCTTTTAGACCAATATCAAAGCATTTGATAAATCTACATTATGAATTTCTTCAAAATTTGGGCAATTTCTCACTTTTTTTCTTGTGTCCGAAACTTATACTTTTATAGCAGACCTGTTTTAAAATTTAAAATAAAAAAAAACATTTAATATACTGGAGTGAAATACCAGATCTTTTAAAATTAAATCTATTTTTTAAAGAAAAAAGCCATTTCCTTGAACTTATACCTGTTGTACTACATTGAATTGAATGAGTACTACCAATTAAATCCAACCTAAAACTGGTCCAGTCTGACAGAAGTGATATAGGTTTAATAAAACAAAAGTGGTTTTAATGTATTAAAAAACACTACTATTTTAAAACAAGCAAGGTAACTAAATAGAAAAGCAAGATATTCTACAAGAAGAATGCGAGAAAAAGTCATGGGTTTTAAATATTAGTAGAGGTTTAAAAGTTAATCTTTGCTAACAGAGTAAATACAAGATTCTATCACCACATATGCAGACTCGGTTCCCACCACCATGTAGGCTAAAAAATAAACAAGTGTTTCTCAGGCCACTTTTTGGAAAAACAGATGAGGCAGGCAGGTTTGCATTTTTATTTTTTATCTCCCAAAAAAACAGATGATGCCACTTTTTTTTTTTTTTATTTCATCAAAATCTAATGAGGTACCTTTTTTGTACATTTCAATCATAAAAATGTTGATATTTTGATTCTGACATAAATAAAATAAATGACTCCTTTTTTTCAATTCTGAAAAAAAGACAGATGATGGGAATTTGAAACAGATTAGGGAGGGCCTGAGAAACAATTTTTTTTTTTGGCCTATTAGAATGCAAACCATACACCCACTATTTTTAAATTAGGTTCAGCATTTTGAGATCTTAAATGAAAGAGGACTAAGAGCTAGTGAGTTACTATATATTAAAATGAGAAGCTATTATCTGATTAAACTATACAATACTTAGCCTTTTATACAGACCAAATTTTCAAAGAAATGTCTGCTTGCTCAAGGTCAGCAAAATTTGGCAATATGTAACTTTTTGAACATTGTCAGTCTGACCTGCCTTGACAGAGCATACATTTCTTAAAATTATGGTCTGTATTCAGAAATCTCCATCTGTATTAAAGAAAAAGTTGGCTGTTAACATATTTAATTTTATGCGACAAATATTAAATGTAAATACTTCTGAAGAAGCTTAAGATCATTAGATGAATTAACATTTCATTCCTTGAGGTTTTAGGTTCTGCTTTAATATTCTGACAGTATTTCAAATATTTTAGAAATGTTAAAATCTTCATCTAGTATTAACAGGATAACATGCCTATGTAATTTACAACCCCTTTACCCTTTTAATACTCCATACTGACGCCTTTTGGCGCCTTTGAAATATCGTATATTTGAAAATATTAAGGAAAATGGAGCATTTTAAATACTCAAATATTATGGAAAATGGAGCATTTGCTCCACTGGAGCAAATGCTTTTGCTCCACTGGAGCAAATGCTCCATTTTTCATAATATTTTCAAAAGTAATCAAAACTTTGCTTAAACTTTTGTTGATTTTTTTCAATGTTGTATAAAAATAGAAACTGATGTCATGATCTAAAAATAGACTGGAGGAAAGGGTTAACCTCACTTTTATGTAAGTATATGGTAAAACAGGGGTTTACAGGGTTATGTAATTTTACTCATATTTGCTCTGAAACAGAGATTGTGGATACTCATTAGATCTGCTTCAATGTGCACCAACAATTTGTGTTTTAGAGCATATACAAGAAAAATATTCAAATCTAAAAATGATCTCTTTTACAGCCTTTAAAAGTCCCTGCATTAACACATGGACATGTTTGTGTATATTATATGAAAACTAGTAATGTATGCATAAAAAATCAAAAGTCAATTTGGCATGTGTAAAAGTTCAAAATGCAGGATGCCTACAAAAAATAATTTTTTCAAGTTTAAATGGTTAATTGTCTTTAGAACATCTGAAAATTTATCAGAAGTTATTATCTCCCTAATTTAGCATTTTGAGGCTGACTTTTTATGGAAAGTCAGTCTCAAAATCCTGAATTTAGGATTAATCCTGAAAACTTTCATCCATGTCAGATTTGGGAAAAAATTAAAATCATATGCACACACCTGAGCAATGTACTGGCCCTCGCTAGATGGATTGCGAAAATATAAGCTTTTCTCTTCGAACAAGTCCAGCAATTTGTTGAATATCTCATCCTTTCGGGACAGCCCTTCTGAAACGCCAGCACTGAAAAGAAATCCAAGAGAATGAACTCTACACACACACAAAAAAAAATAATAATTTAAAATATGATATAAAATTTCAAATCATTTCAAAAGATCTAAAAATGTAATTTGGTGGGGAAAAATATTTCTGTAAATAATTTCATTAAGGTCATGTGGGCCTCAGTGTACTGCTGAATGTGTCATGCTCTTAGTATATAAAATAAGGTGTATTATTTTTAATAGTACCTTGTCACTTTCTTTTTCGGAAGACTGAGGGTTTGTCTGCGCCCTTGCATCAACAAATCAAATGCAGATCTGACTGGTGGAGCAGGAACAGAAGACAGGTCTTCAGTTGTAGAATCATCATTGCCAGCCTGAGGAACACATTTAAGCCGCACATATTTTGCTCCTGGAAACTGAAATGAGAATTGTCCAAAGTTTAATCCATATAATCCTGGCGTCCTTTTTGTGGGACATCGGCAAATAGTGCAGAACCAGATCAGATGCCCCAAGACACGGTGTCTGATCAGGGTCTCCACTGTATGCTTACAGACGTTTCTATTTAAACTTGAATAAAAATGAAAAATACCACCCAGCAACCCTAAAATTGGAAATGGACTCGTCCAATTGATACCAGGGTTTAAACACTTTAATAAGGCCAAGACAGGCATGATAAAAATTGGGCCTATATCCCTTCCCAAAATATCTTAGGGAGGCCGGGGTGGGCTGTTTCTTGATTTTTGAAAAATTTCGGCATAGGTTCCCCTAGCCAGAGCAATTTCTATGTTTTAAATCAACTCAATACATAGAGGGGTGGCCTGTTTTCAGATTTTTGAAAAATTTCAGCATAGATTCCCCTAGTCGGATCATTTTCAAATATTTTAGTTTGTGGACCTGTAAACAGTGTTGGGTGAAGACAGAGAGAGCAGTCAAGTTTGGATAGATTTCCCTTATCCTAAAGTTCTTGCACTGCAGTATTGATAGATTTTGTTGGAAACTGTTTTGATATTTAAAATGTACCTGCTTCAGCAACAGGCCAATGGGGGCCTGGTACATATCACAACCGTCGTCGCCGTCATCAAGTTTGGTCCAGGGCCCGTCCTGAGAAGATGACAGAGCGATCTCAAGTATGGCATCTGGATGACATAAAAAACGTATAGTAATCTTACCTATCCTATAGGTATACGGCCGCTAGGCTATGGTAATTCTGCGCTTCTTTGTAGTTTTATCGTCTTGACGTCTATCTCCTCGCACGGCTCTCTCTAGTCTCGTCCTCTACCACAAGATGTTGTCCTTTTTATAGCTCCATCCCATTCGGAACACCTCGAATACCGAGCCGGACATAACCGGTGCAAGCCGACTGGAATAGAATAGAACGGAGCCCTCCACTACACTCCTCCCCTCTTTATTTGAAGGTTCTGGGACACATCTTCGTGCTAGCATTCTTCATTATCCGCCCCAATGCTGGGGAGGATCACCATTCTGCATTATCGGCCCCAATGCTGGGGAAGATATTCGATTTACGGCCACATCCACAATGCTATGGTCATGTTAGCCGGTCAGTTAATCCTCATGCACTATTCCTGGGCAAGCTACCAGCAGATAACCAGTACTAAAGTGCAAAGCTGTCTACAGTAACTGACAACTGTCACCTCTACGCTGACATCTGGTAGAGTCGACTCGCATTGCGCGAGGCATACTCTAAGACTTGCTTCCAGGTCTGGCCTCTGATCTTGGCAACCATATCTGCAACCATCCCAATCAAGGCAGGTGACGAGTGGGCTCTTCCACCAATCCTGAAGTAGGGAGCATCTGTCTCCAACAGCAGTTTGTCTTCCTGAAGCTGTCTCAGGGCCTCCTTACTGTCATGGCTGAAATGTTGTACCATCCCTGTGAAACCGAAGTGCGTGTTAGGGAACACTCGTTGCCACTGGTCCATGGTATCACGATTTCCTCCGAAGCAGTGAAGGTGGATCTTTTGCTCCCGTGGGACCACTCCTTTCAACTGATATAGGAGCTGTATATATGTGCCTTCTGGTTGACCAGACATCATTCCTCTCGCGTGAAGAACAAGGACATGCGAGGGCTGGAGATGCTCCAGAACTCTGTCCAATACCGCATGCTGCTTGGGCCACATGGATGGATCCGCTGTATAGTCCAACCCGACCTCTCCCAACGCTCCAACCTCTGGCATGGACAAACAACGCTGGAAAGCTGGGAAAGCTGCCTCTGTACTTGAATCCAGGTACTTTGGATGCAGTCCGATCGCTATCTTGTATCCTGCTTGGGTGAGGTGTTGTACCTCCTCGCTTGACGGATAGGTCTCAGGATCACAAAATATGATGACTCCTCCGGTCAACTTGAATCGGAATTGTCTATCAGGACGGACATGCTTACATAGGTCTTCAACAGAAGCTCTTGGTTTTCCTAGAGCGGCCCTTGACCTGTCCAGGTGGAAATGACTGTCAATCCCCTCCGGTAGGTCCTCTTCTTCCTCCTTCCATGTAGAGCTAGGCGGGTGCCTGGTGATGAGATCTTGCCTGTCACGCTCAGACAAGCAGGCAACTATGACTAACAAAATCCTCCAGTGTAGAAGAGATGCCGGTGAATTTGCTGGGACCAAAGTGAACTCCTCTGGAACGGAACAACCCTGAAGATGGCACATGGCTTCCATGGCTTTCGTCTGGCGCATCGAGACTTGACACTTTCCACGACGAACTTGCTTCAAGTCATTAACGTAGTCCACTAGTCCGCTTAAATTGGAGACGGAGCCTAGTAGACGACTCTCGCAGATCTTCAGGACGCTGATCCTCCTTCTCATGAGCTCCTCTGTAGGTTCAAGTTGATCATCGAAGATCCCGGGAAGATGCGTAGCTGCATGCATCCTTGAAACTTCGCTGCTGCACTTGACTACAGGACAAATCTCAACTTGCCTGTTCACTTGGGCTGGTCTTGTGTCTTTCTTTGGACCTCTTCTAGGCGATGATGAAGCTTTGACTATCAGTGACATCGGATTTCCGGAGCCTGTCTGATCCCGCTTTGAAGCGTACTCTACCCTCCGGGACACATGTCGCTTTGGGCTCACCCGACGTCTCTGGCGGTATGGTGACCTTGGTCGACGTCTTGGACTTTCCCTCCTCCTTTGCGGTGACCTGCTTGGAGACCTCCTTCTCTGTTTATGGTCTCTTCTTGATCGACTTGGAGACAAAGGCCTCTTTCTGGGCGAAGTCCTACGGGGTGGCCTGGCTTGGTCGCGCTTGGGCGATGATTTTCTCTCCGACGCCGTCTTGTCCTTTGTAGTCTTCTTCATCGAATCTTCCTTTGGGAATCTCACTGGAGATCTTGACTTCTTCTGAGCAACAGTTTCCTCGGCAACAATGCTGCTGACGAGGCAACTGGTCTCCGCTGATGGCTGAGGACTCTGGGCAACAATGCTGCTGACGAGAGCCTCCTTCTGTGGTGATGGGCAACCGCTGACATCTGACATCAAGACGTCCACATCAAACTCCTCGATTGTTGGCGAGTCCTGGCCCTCGGTGGATACTGCAAACAACTTCTCCTCTTCCTCGGCTGTGATGGAGTAGTCCATTGGCTCATCCGCAAGAGCATCCTCTACACGCCTCTGAATGGTGGGGTCCTGTCCAAGGCGGATGGACCGGTGGCAGGCATCTTCGATGGCTTCTTACTTGTCTGCGGAAGAGCATACAAATGTTGGTTGATCCAGTCACGACCATGGAACTGAAGAGTATCCGCATCTTTGGCGACGTTCTTCAACCATTGCTTGTTGTTCTGCTGACGTGCCAGATCAGCCTGTCCTTCGAGGGCCTCTAACCTCATCCCCTGAGTAGCTGTTACACACAACATCAGTTCGTTGATGATGGACCTGCTGCTGTAGAGCTCTTTTCTGTCCGTCATCTCTCTCAGGGTCCTGATGAACTTAGGTAGGAGTTGAGTGGTATTTTCTTGTTGAGCTGCCATGTTGCAGAATCTGAAGGTATAAAGAAGAGACTGATTATTACAATTGTCAGATAATTACAATTGTCAACAGGGAAAAATAGTAGTTTACAAATTTCTTTTACATTTCCCGCACTGGTACTCATCAATAGACAGCGCCTCTGTTGGAGTGATATCCACGCATGCTCCATGGAACCATTCATCACATCCATCGCACTGTATCATGAATCTACCCTGCCATGGTTCTCTGCATAGGCAATAGACCGTAGAATCATCGACATCACTGATCTGAGTGCCATTGGGGTTGTCCTGCCATTTCTTGATCCAATCTGGTAGTTTTCTGTCTTTGCATGGCTTCAATCTGTCATGATTTGCCACGAACATGCTCTTTCTCAGCTGGACCCGGAACAATGCTGCTGATAGCCTTTCTATCACTATGGCTGGACCCTTCCACGGTGAACTTAATTTTCTACAATTTCCCTTCAATACGGCCGTATCTAAGAGATAGACGATGTCTTTCGCCTGGTAATTTCTCTTGACGACTCCTCTTAAATCGTAGTCCCTCTTCATACGTTTCAATGTTGTTTTCAGCTGGGTTCTTGCAGCATTATGAGCTGTTTGGATGTTGCGCGTTAACTTTGCCACAAACTGGTCAATATCTTCGTGTTCTTCAGCAGGTAATGGGAACATCAAATAGGCTGGTGTGTTCACCTCACGTCCCAACATCATTTTGTTCGCCGTATAACCTGTTCTACGATTCACTGAACTTCTGAGAGCTCCCGCAATCTGTTGCAGGTGAAGATCCCACTGATCTTGCGAGTCCCTGATGAAACATCTGACCGCATCCATCAAAGTTCTGTTGTATCGTTCTACTTGACCATTCGAGGACGCTCTATATGGAGTTGTCCTTGCTTTGTGGATCTCTAATGCTTCGCAGAGGGCTGTAAATAGTTTAGATTCGAAGTTCTGCCCCTGGTCAGAGAATATCTGGAATGGATACCCGAACCTGGAGAAGAAACCGTCGATCGCTGCTTTTGCTGTCACCTCTGCTGTCTGTGAAGGTAATGGTACACACTCCACCCACTTGGTGAACTGATCCACCATCATCAAGATGTGCTCATTTCCTCTTGGAGTTTTGGGAAGAGGTCCTAAGAAGTCAATATGTACCCTTTCCATTGGTGCTCCTGCTTGATACTCATGCATGGGTAGTCGTCCCTTGATGCTGCTTTTCTTGTTCTTGTTGCACACGTCACAAGAGACCACATACTCAGTAATATCCTTTCCCATGCCATACCAGAAGAATTTTTCTTTGATCCTGGCTTTTGTCCTTTCTATACCTTGATGTCCTGAAGAGGGAAGATCATGGTTAAGGCGGATAGCTTCTTGCTTCAAGTTTTCCGGTACTACCAAGTCTTTATCCCCTTTGTCAGCTCTCTGATGATATAGAAGTCCACCAATGATGAGAAATTCTTCTTTGGCCAACCAGTAGTACTTCCCAGCAGGGCTTGCAATAAAAAGGTCTGCTTCAGAAGGAACCTGTTTGGAATCTAACCAATCCAAAAGAAATGTGAGTGTATCATCCCTCCTTTGTTGTTTCTGCAATTCTGCAACATCTAAACCCCAACAACACTGAATAGGTTTCTTTTGTTCATTTACACCACAGACTAATACACGGTTATTTCTACCGATCAAATTGACACTAGCTGTACCCTCTTTGGATAGAATTTCTATAAATGGCTCTTCGCTAGACAATGATCTGGTTATTCCCCAGTCAGCTTTTGTTGTCTTCTGTGTAGACTGATTCTCCACCGTATAAGATAAACCATCATAACAGGCTGGCTTGCCATTCTTGATTACCTGGTCATTCGCCCCGACACCTATGGTCTCTGCTGATATCCTGTGACACGACTGCTGCTTCTTGGAGTTCTGTTTCACACTCAAAGATGTATCACCACCAACCAATGGGTGCGCCAATCCCCCATGACCGTCAACCATCACCTCCGGCTCCCTAGAGACTCCCAATTGTCTCATGGCTCTAGAAGTACCTTGTGACGTCAATGGAACTGCGTCGTCAACTTCCCTTGCAAAGTGTCCCCATTGGCTATCAGCCTTTACGCAGTAACTGCAACCTCCACAGGGTAGGTCACTTGGCTTTACTCCTGGAATAAAATTATCACACTGTATCTCTTGGCATGGAATCCTGGATAGTGCATCGGCATTTGTATGTTTAACTCCCGATCGATGTTCCAAAACCATGTCATATTGGGTTAACTCTTTAGCGACATGGTTAGAGTGGTCGACTGTCACGCAGGAGTTCTGGGTTCGAATCCTGGCGGACACAGATATTTTCCTCTTGGAATTACTTCACTGGTCCCTGCGGCTCTTTAAATCGCAATAACCAAGTTAAACTTGAATGGTCAGTCCGTATAATAAATTGTTTACCTAATAAATGGTGTCTAAAATGTCTACAAAACCTCACCATTGCCAATAATTCTTTTCTTGTAGTACAGTAGCGTCGTTGTTCTTTTGTGAGAGCAGAACTACCGTATGCGATAGCTTTCTCTTCACCTCCCTGAACTTGCAGTAGTTCAGCTCCAATGGCTTCGTTGGATGCATCACAGTCTAGGATAAAGGAATCCTGTGTGTTTGGAAGGGCAAGTACTGTTGGACTAGTCAACGCCTCTTTCAAGTTGTCAAAAGCTTGCTGTTGTTCGTCTGTCCACTGGAATTTCTTCTTCCCCACCACTCTGTATAATGGATCTGCCAACTGTGAAAAGTTCTTGATGAAACTTCTGTGATAGTTTGCCAGTCCCATAAACCGTTCCACATCCTTCGAACATGCAGGTACAGGCCATAATGCTACGGACTGTATATCTGCGTCTGTCACTGACAGTTTGTCGTTGCTGATCAGCCTGCCTAGGAATTCGACTTCTTTTTGGAAGAAAATGCATTTTTTGGGTTTCAATTTTAGACCAAATTTCCGGAAACGCTTCAATGCTGCATCTAGATTTTCTAGATGATCATCAAAGCTTTTCCCCATGATTAAGACATCATCTAAGAAAGCAAGCAAAGTCTTCCAATTCAGACCCCTGAGTACCAGGTTCATGACCCGAGCATAACTCGCTGGCGCATTGCACAATCCAAACCCCATTTTTACGTGCTCAAATAGGCCGTATCTTGTGTGAAATGCAGTTTTGTGTCGATCCTCAGGTTTGATGTTAATCTGCCAGTAGGCAGAATTAGCGTCTAACCTAGAAAACCGCACATTTCCAGCCAACGTATCGAGACAGTCATCAACCAGGGGCAGGGGAAACACATCTTTTACTGTTACCTTATTTAGACCCCTATAGTCAATACACCAACGTACACTACCATCACGTTTCCTGATGAGGACTGGTGATGATGCCCAATCTGAAGCGGATTCTTTAATTACACCAGCCTCCAGCATTTTCTTTAGATGAGCTTCTTCTTCACCCACAAAGCAGGCTGGGGTCCGGCGCATGCGTTGCTTGATTGGTCTTGCATCTCCTGTGTCGATACCATGCTCTATATCTGTAAAGGTACCTAAGTCGAATTCACTTTTGGCGAAGACGTCTTCATGCTTGTTCAACAATGCTGCTAAACGAGATTGTTCACTTGCAGACAGATGCTCTGTAGATGCCTTGTAAGTCTCAGACAAATGCTCTGGTACCGGATCAGCTTGGTCTTTTTTCTCTGAAACTTGACAAACATTACTGGTTGTGCATTCTTCTTCTTCTTCTGGAAAGAATTCCGCAACTGTAGAAGCTGTGGCAACTTCTTTACCTTTTCGAAGTAGCTTATACCTGTCTGTGCAATTGACAATGCAAACAACTGGGTCTGTGCCAGCTGAGCGCACTAATCTTGGTCTGAAAATCTTTTCTGATTGAATTTGTTCCACTACGTAGTCTGACATCTGTTGATCCATAGCACACTTCACCTGAGCAGCAGAATTTGGAGGAATCACTATTCGCTTGGCTATAGTTACTCTGGCTACCTTTGGATTAGCATTCTCTTCTCCTGTGTTCATCATGATCTCATGGCCTTTAAACACAAACTTCTGTTTACCCATGTCAATTATTGCATCACCTTCTCTCATTATATCTACACCAAACAGCATATCCTGTTCTATTGGAGCTACATAGACGGGTCCCCTATAATAGTTGTTACCTATTTTTAATTTGACCGGTCCAGCCACAAAACCTTTCATGGATAACTGTCGACCTGCTGTGTCAAGGCGTACATCATAAAGCTTTTTGGGCGGTATACGAAGTGACTGGTAAACTTTATCAGAGATGATCGTAACTTCTGCCGCAGAATCTATAACTGCTTCCACCAAAGAATTATCTATCCGAACTGGAATCGTGAACTTTGATATGGACTTTAACATGCATACCTTCACATGACTGGTTTCGGACTTCAACTTCTGCTTGATATCTTCTTGTGTTGTTGGACCACAATGCTGCGGGCCAACAGTAGAGTTGTCTATGTGGCCATCATGCGATGGAAACATAGTGGCTTGATCTTTCTGCTTCACTTCTGATGTCTGACTTCTGGAACTGCTGCTTGTTAGTTCTTCTGTGGGCCTTCTTTGCTTTGGGTCCGAGCCTTGGCCCCCTGGCTCGTCCCGGGTTTGTTTAAATCTAGCTGATGCTGTTTTGGGCAATCCCTTCTAAAATGACCCTTTTCATTACACAAGTAACAGATACTGTCTTCTGGGCGAAGTCTAATCTTAGGCCTCCGTCTCAAACTAGCTTGCTGTCGCAATAACTGTGCCATATTTTCTTGGAGTTTCTCAATTTTGTCTTCCAAAGAATTCTGGCTAGCCTTGGGTTTCCGATCAGCCATGGCACAGACTTGAGGTATATCTGTGTCATAGTCTTCAGCCGTGACTCTTGAAGAAACATTACGGTCTGTCTTATGGCCATATATAGCATCTTTTGTGTGCTGGTATAATCTGATCTCATTCAACGCATCCTCAATACTCAATGACTTTTTCATGCAAACATGGTGGCCCGCCTCAGCTTCTCTTAATCCCTGGCAGAATCTAGCTACGGCCTGTTGATTACTATATTTTTCTGGCAAATCTTTAAATGCTTTACCAGACAGGGTCAACACCCGGTCCGCCCAGTCTTCTAGAGATTCATCTTTCTTTTGGGTTGCTTGTTGGAACCGTACTTGCGCTGAAGCTGGCAGCTCTCTATCACCAAATCGTTCATCTAATTTTTTTAACAATTTTCTGTATGATAGATGTTTTGTTCTTTCCATTAAGGTGGCACAAAAGTCCGCTGCTTTTCCAGTTAAACACCAAATTAAACAATCTAAGCACTCTTCAGCTGTCCAATCTGATGATTCTGCATATTTTGTAAATCTATGCTTGAAGGGTAGCCAGTTGCTCTTGCCATCATATTGCAGCTGTTTTGGCAAAGTACGAATGGCTGATTTCTTTTGGCTCTTCTTCTTCTTTTTGGACACACGTTTTGAGTCAGAATCTGAGTCGGAATCTTCAGATGATGACGAAGATGACGACGAAGATGACGAGGAAGATGAAGTATCATGCCGATGTTTCTTTGCTGACTTCTTATGTTTCTTCTTTTTTAAATCCGAATCTGAGTCTGAATCTTCCGTTGACGATGAAGACGATGATGATGATGAATGTTTCTTTTGCTTCTTTTTTCTTGAACTCCTATGCCTGGATTTAGAAGACTTATATTGATCTTTTTTGTGTGATTTCTTATGTTTATGTTTCTTTTGAATTTCATCGGAGCTACTCTCAGCTGAACAAGTATCTTCTGAACTCTCACTATTTTCTGAAAGCTGGTGCTTGTTTTTGTGTTTTTTGTTTTCAGAACTTGAATGTGACTTGTGTTTTTTGGATGACTTTTTTTCTGAAAGTGAGTGCTTGTTTTTACTACTTTTATTATCTGAAAGCTGCGCTTGTTTGTCTGTAGCACTGTCATCTGCAGAGGTCTTCTGTTTTGATGCTTTTTGGTCTTTATCCATTTCTGATGATTTTTGCTTTTTCTCTGCACCCTCAGAATATTCAAGATTTAATTTTCGTCTGACTTGTGGACTTTGTGGTCTGTCATCTGTGTGACTCTTTGTTCTTTGTTTTGGAAAGATTGAACCTGGATGAATAAGATCTCCTTGCATGCCTGTTGCCGTCTTGTATGAGGGCATAGTCCATGGGACAGAAGGTGCTCCTGGCCCACCGAATGCGCCTCGATCCATTGGGAACGTTGAATCGTCTGGCCATAGTCTGTTCTTTATTGCATCTTTTATCTGTGACACGTCTTCTTCTGTCCACTGTGCCTTGGAACCATCATCGTAGTCCAAACTGTCTGCACCATAGCCGTCGTCCTGTTGCTCATCCGCTGTGTCATAGTCGGGATTTTGCCTGAAGTCTAAACACGCCAGGATGTCCTCTGGAATCCTTTTTCTCAAGATGCTTGAGAGCAAAGGGGCTGTCACATTGCCTTGCCGCAGTCTCACTTCAACAATGGCCTTAGCTAATTTGTCACCAATACCAGGTATGATTCGCAGCTCTCTGGGGGTGGCAAAATTCACAGCAATTCTGTGCTCAGGGTCCATTTTGAGACAGGAAGTAGCAACACAAAATAACCAGTTTTTTTTTTTTTTTTTTTTTTTTTTTTTTTTTTTTTTTTTTTTTTTTTTTTTTTTTTTTCAGGCTTTTTTCAGGGACGACGCTGTTGTGGGCTTTGGACTAGTGTATCAGGTTTGAATGGATGGCCAGTGCAATTTCTTTAGGAGACAGACGAGTGCAAATTGACGATGGAAGCGCGAAATGGCGGGAAAGGCCACTTGCAAATTTCAAAATTTCAAGAATACCACACGTGTTCTGACGATAGGCGACGTTTCTCCAGATTACCGCTGCCACCAATATAGTAATCTTACCTATCCTATAGGTATACGGCCGCTAGGCTATGGTAATTCTGCGCTTCTTTGTAGTTTTATCGTCTTGACGTCTATCTCCTCGCACGGCTCTCTCTAGTCTCGTCCTCTACCACGAGATGTTGTCCTTTTTATAGCTCCATCCCATTCGGAACACCTCGAATACCGAGCCGGACATAACCGGTGCAAGCCGACTGGAATAGAATAGAACGGAGCCCTCCACTACAAACGGCTTTCCAGCTTCTCGAATGACAGAGAACAATTAAGAATTTTGAAGGTCCGGAGCTCTGCTGCGTGTTCACATCTTGGCCTGAAGATATTCAGCAAAACGCTGACAGAATCCATTTCTTTTGACGCAGAAATGGGAAAAACACACGAAAAATCGGATGATTTTACAGATTGAAAACGAAACCGGAAGTGGCAAATGCGCGGTTATACGATCTACCCGAAATGACCGGAACAACTATTCCGGTACTACCGAACTGTACCGAACCGCACCTCGAACTGTACCGAACAGTACCGCGATTTTTTTTTTTTTTTTTTTTTTTTACAGGACGAAAAAAAAATTAGGGTCGGGACCAAAATCGTAGGTAGGGTCGGGTTACCCGAACCACACAATATTTTTTTTTTGGCCCAGTACTTTGGTTTACTGTGATCCATTCTATGAGCTAGTTCTTTACAGCTTTTTATTTTCATGATGATGTTTTCAGTTGCAATTATCACTTAGTTATTGCAGTCCATTCTGGGACAACTTGAGTCTTTAAATTCTAAAAAAAGCTAAGTACCAGCCAATTTCTAGATAACCAGTGGGATTTTTTATATGTACGAAATGTGTTCACAGATTAATGAAACATTATTTTAGTCATTAGCTATGATTCAATAGCATCACATAATGAAGAATACAAATAATTGAATGAATAGAGTGTTTTGCATATTACTGTTTTTTGTGAAGTTGCAAACCATTTTGTAGCTGTATTTAAGTAAAAGTTAAGTAGTCAAGGGCATTGTACTAGTAGTTGAGGGTCTAAATATAATAAATTTGTATGCAATATATGACCCGGTCACTGGACCAGAACAGCCGATATGTGTAGTACTATGTGTACAGTATGAAAGTAAGAAAGGGGGCATAGATCAGGAATAGATACAATCAAGTACCACACCTGACCCAGGATACCAAATGGGAAAGTAACAACCACACAATTTAACACCACAAACAAGAGCCAAGAGGTCAGCCCTTTCCCAACAGGTGACCACAAGACAGCAATGGGCTGACACAAAAGCATGACAAACACAATACAGAAATAACACAAATGATCCACCAAAGAAGTACCGCCTTGGAACGGTCAGTAAAAGTAATTTAATGGAGGGCTTAAACCAGTTTCACTTTAATAGCTTTCAAAATGCCCTTCTCTCAGATTTTGAACTTTTGCGCATCAAAGTACCAATATTTTGCTTTTTATCTAAACTAACTAAAGTAAGCATATATTTCGGAACATAAACAAAAATGCCTTCCATCCTTTGACTCAGGAAAAATATCACCTTTTTGGCATAACTACGGTGCTGTATCGACTAACGCTTAACTCACATAAAATCTTTGTTAAGCAGATATATAAGTGACAAAAATAAGCACAGAATATGTTCAAAAGTAAATATTGACAAAATATTACCCTTTTTAAAGGCCAGGTACGCTTAAACGGTGTATTTTGTGCCCCCGTCGACAGCAGCCAACCAGCAATGGCCATGCTGTTCGAGTACAGTGGTTCTCTATCGCAGCATTTGACATGAATGAATTTCTCTTGTTATGCTGGGGGCATGCATGGTTTACCCATCATGTTCTTAAATGACTACATACTCTTATGTAACTTCGATTGTAACTCATGTTATGGAGTTGAAGTGTGTTACTTATGCCCATGCATTGTTATGCGTTCATTTTTTGTTAAAACTTGACTTTTCGCTTACTGTAAAGGCGGCGCCTCATGAATGCGTAATTAAGATAAGTCAACCTTAGGCATAGGTAAAAGCTGAAAAGTAACTGTATCATCTTGTGCCACAACCTCAGTTATTATTTAGTCCTTAAAACGCCAGCAAAATAACTGCATCTGAAAATGTCTATTTAACATAAGCAGGGAGGCAAATATTGTGGACCCAGATCAGACTGCTCCTACAGGAGCAGTCTGATCTGGATTCACACTGTTTATCTATGAGGCTTCAAATAGTTTAGTGGACGACAAAAACATACATTTTGTGATTATGCGCTATAAGGGTTAATAAATATGAGTTCAGTGTGTAAACGGTTAGGATTTTCATGAAATGCATGCACGTTTGCGCGGCTCAAGAAGCTTATTTACTCTTTACCAAATTATAAATAAAACTTGTTTTCCTTCCTTAGCAGATGAAATAGCCGAACCACACCCAGATATGAATATTAAAGTTGCCGCCTTTACAGTAAGCGAAAAGTCAAGTAATACTTGGCACATGGGCCAAGATGACAATATCACGTTGATCTTGTATACAAACGCATACATTTTCAATGTGACATTAAACCAAGAGAGCTGGCAATATGTGCCATAATCAGTATGTAAGCTGATATGACACAGTTTTCTCGAAGGATTTTCAGTTATTTAGCATTACCAATTTTAAAAACAATCATCAATTTACAGAAATGTAATGTTCAAAGTTGCCACCACAGACACAGAGGGTCGTACACTGGAGAGCTGCATTGTCTGCTTCTGCAACCTTGAAGACAGCCATATATCACAAGGTCAAGCGAAGATAGTGATGCTTGTTTTATGATGGTCCACAGTGGACTGTACATTCCAGTGTCTAGGTCTATCAATCACAGTTTGCTGGACTTGGTAATCATTTCCCCTGTTCTAGTACTACCCTAACACATGAGCTTTAAACTGTGCTGTACAAAGCCACCTTCGTAAGGGCTGTCATTTTATCGATCAAGCCTTTTTTTGTAAACAAGTGTTATGAAGCCATGTCTATGTGCATGTAGATGCTTGCTTGTTCTACTATACTGTACTGTGATGAATCGTTCAATGGTGCAGAGGTAATCTGTAGGTGGCTTTTCTAGGAGATAGTTCATTTTTACAAAATACCCAGTTATAGCCGGAAGGCTTACCGACCGTTTTCCACGACCAGGTAGAAAAGATGTTTTATTGCACCCTGTGAATTAATGAAGAAAGCAAGACAATTTGATTTCACACCAACCTTAGCCGGCAATTTTTGCCAACCCAACAGTTCATCCACTCATTACTGTTGCGCCACAGGTATGACCAGAACTACTACATCAGTATCAACAGCGCAACTGCTTATTTTCTTTTTAGGCATTTTAGCTGCTTCCGTAGCTTGAGCTATATGTGTCTGCCTCCTCATGCAAATAAGGGGCAAATGAAGGCATATCGCAAGCTGGACACACTAAAACTGAGCTTCTCCCGTAAAGTGCAGGGTTCTCTGTAGAGTATTGTCGCACTCTCCCGGTGCAACACCTGATCTCAATCTGTGGTTATTGTTTCTTAGTTGGCAGGAAACACAGCAGTTGGAAAGATAATGAAATATTTTATTGTCATCTTCTCACAAGGAATCTTGCCAGTTTTTCGGTACGACAGTTATTTGATGGACCGACCCGACGGTGGATGTTGTCTCTTCGCTTTTCCCTTGATGATGCCTTTAAACTGTCCTCCTAACATGTGCTGCTGGATCAACTGCACAAAAAGTGGATATTACGTATCATTATAAAACATCGTTTGTATACTGCTCACTGAACAGTGCTTACCCCAACACCTTTGAGTATCTGAAGAATGGAGGCTCAATCCAAAATGGCAACACTGAACCCAAGTGCAAAATCTTTACCAGAGGACCAAATGCCTCGAAGCCAGTCAGTAGCTTCACAACCAAAACTACAAGGCATAGCAGGCATCCCCCCCCCACCAAAAATTTCACGTTATCATACCCACATAAAATAGACTAGTGTAGACTAACTAATGTTTGGTATGGTTAGTTTAAGGGAAGTGAGACATTTGAAATATACATATACAGTTCACTGACAGTTTGGAGACGGTCCATCGACAGACAGTGATATGAGGTCTGTGAGCTCAAGCATGGTAGAATATATATGTCTGCCTACTTGTTTGTCTGTCTGTCTGTGAGTCTGTCTGTTTGTCTATCAAAAAGGTATATTACCCTGGCCAGTGACCTATATAAGCTACATCACTGCCTTGGCTTAAAACATAACTTTATCAGAGACGTCCCCAAGGCAAAATAATCCAAATTGTTCAACACAAAGAAAATATGTGGTGGTGACTTTGGACCACCCTGGTAGCTCAGGTGGTGAGCGTGTCTGTCCAAAGGCTTTGATCATGAGCAAAAAAACTGTTTGTATTTGTTTGTCTGCCACAAGCCTACTATCATTTTTCTTAAAACTTGACTTTTAAGTCTAATAACAATTTTTTATATGTTTAGCGTAGAGAGCTTTTTGTGAAAGCTTAGTCTTGTAAATAAATGGGGCTTTGTTTATCGTCTAAACAACATCCGGTTAAAAGAACCCCACTGCGCATGCGCATCTAAACAGGTCTGTCGGCCCCTATATCATGTATTTTGAAAACAAGCTTTGGTCCTTTGATATGGGCATCGTGTTTTAAGCAGTTTACAATAAAAGAGAAACAGAATACAATCTTTGTACAACATTCAAATTTTATGCGCATGCGCAGCAATTAAAGAGTGAAGAGGACTAAACTACAAACAATTAACATCAGTTCTGCCACATTTTATTATTCTACAGCCAACATGACCCCTTCAAACTGTATGAAAGCTCTGTGATAACAGCCTAAAATCAGAAAATGCTTTGCGCATGCGCAGTCGGCATTTCCCATTGTGGTTCTATATCCTATTCTGCTTAGTCAGTCATGGCCTATAATTGTGCCAAATTTCATGCTTGTATCCGGAATAGCACAATCAGGTCAAAATTTGGCTCTTAGCCGCCTAGCTAGAGACTGGCACGACTAAAAGTTTTATGTGGTAGATGATATTATGCGTGAATGATGATGGTGATGATGATAATGATGATGATGGATGATTGGTGTTGTGAAAGCTTTAGTGGAGATATTGATCGATTCCAGCTTGGAATGTTTCCAGGGCTGGACAGTTGATCAAGTCAGGGGGTAGGTCGTTCCATAGTCTTGCTGTTCTTGGGAAGAATGAATGTCTGTGTGTATCAATCCTTGAGTACGGGATGGAAAATCGATTTCGTAAAGTTGGTTTGATATAGTCAGGAAATTTAGTTCTTACTAGGCCATGATTGATCTTGTAAAACATACTCAGAGAGGCAATTTTTCTGCGTTTCTCTAGAGTGGGCAGTGCCAGTTGGTTTAGCATGGAGGAAACACTACTGGTGAAGTTATAATCAATGAAAATGTAGCGGACAGCTCTGTGTTGTACCATTTCTATTTGATTGATGTATTTCTTTTGCTAGGGATCCCAGACTGTTGCCGAATATTCTAATAAATGCCTGACATAAGTTTTGTAAGCTGTCTCTTTAATTTTGTGGATATTAGTTTGGATATTTTTGATGCCCGGCTCTCAGGAAATAAAAGGGGGAAGAGTGCAGTGACAGTGCTATTCCTAACAGCCTCGCTGTTGGGTTAACTCTTTAGCGACATGGTTAGAGTGGTCGACTGTCACGCAGGAGTTCTGGGTTCGAATCCGGGCGGACCCAGAATATTTTCCCCTTGGAATTACTTCACTTTTGACATCTTGCAAGCAGCATTTACTGGTTCATTCAGTGTATGCCTTGTGCCATTGGCGCTTAAAAAATCTGTATGGCATAGAGAATTTGGGCTGCTGGCAACGTCCGTTTTTCCGCGGGGCAGAATCGTCCATTTATCGATAAATATTAGCGCATATCAGTTCATAACCACTGTATCACTTTGTTGCTTACCGATCCTTAGGCGGTGAATCTGCGAGCCTGATTGGTTCATTGCGTCACCTGGGCAAGTTTCAACCAATTGTGTGCGTTGTTTCATTCTGGATGGGACCTCGAACCCCTCACAAAAATTACCGAATAGTTTGACAGGACAACATGGGTACAAAATTTAATTATTGTTTGTTCAAAGGATGTGATATTTTAGTATCAAAATGTCCTGAAAGTTTTGTCCAAATTGAAAACGTGGTTAGGAAGAAATTAACATTTATTACAGTGAAGGGGTATGAAACCCCCTACCTCAAATGAATATGAAAACCTGTGTAGATATGAAATGCAGCTGCAATTAATGATGAATTACTAATTAAAACATTTATATTAGCTAGAACTTTGATTTTGGCACTTATCCCATCTGCGAGCAGTCAAGGATCTGGCGATTCTATGCACTTTCGCCAATTTCTGAACTCCCAAACCTCTCACTAGTGTTATGCGACAACGTTAAATTAATAAATATGCTTTCAAAGTAAGCGTTTAAAATGTCAATATGAAGGATTTATCTTCTCCGTAAAGCTGATTTAGGCTATAATGTTTAAAATATACTGCATGAAGATAATATCGCACAAAGTTAACTGTCTTCACCAAAATACAGTTTAGATAATGTCCGTGCAGTCTAAGCGAACCCCGAACCCCACACGGAAAAAACTGTTTAAAAGATTGAAACCAATGACGTGAAACACATTTTCCCCCAAAATGACTAGCATTGGTATATCATATTCAATTAGCTTTCCTGGTATATTATCAAGTTCGTGCTGACAAAGTTTCATGCAACATTTAATGGGTCATTGCATGAAAATTTGATATAACTATCAAATTGACAAATAAAGAAGGCCCAGTCGAGCCAGCACAATGCGCAGACTCGCAAGAGCCTTCGCTGCTCGCAGACAAATCAACAAAGTGTGGCTCTACTAGTGTCTAAGGACTCAGACCTAAACTCAGAAACAATCTTCTTCTGATTACGTTTTTGGAGGTGACAGCGCATATATGCGATAAATAACTACAAATCCTGTGCTAGCCCTATCGACAATATTTGTAAATATATATTATATAAGGAGATACTATGAAAAACCTTTGTGCAAAATGTTTGTCTAAACCTTTTAAGAAATTAGGATTATTCCGTTAATATTGTTGTCAGCTTATTCTTGAAAGTATTGGAAACGTGCATCTCAGTTTCCACTGTACAATTGCATGTGACACTAACCTGACAATAATTTTCGTGAGGGGTTCAGGGGTTCGGCGAGATTGTGCAAATGTGCAGGTTTGCCAGAGCATCAATTTGCTGCTTGCCTATGGGATAAGTACCAAAATTTAAAGTACTGGCTTAAATAAATGTGTCTGTAAATCATCTATGAAAGTGTGAAACCTTTTATTGCCGTTGCGTTTCATATCTATACAGTATTCTTATTCACTTGCCGTAGGGGGTTTCATACCCATACAATACAATAATTGTTAATTTTCTTCAAATCCTCAAATTAAATTTTACAAAACTTTCAGTATATTTAGATATTGATATCATGCTTCTTTTGAAAGCAAATTTATTAAGTTCCATGCTCAAGTTGTTGCGTGAGATCATTCGGCAATTTCCATGAGGGGGTGGGGGGTTCGGGGTAGGGGGTTTCATACCCCATCTTCATTCGCTGCTTGCAATAGATTACAAAATGGCTTTGAATAGGAAAAGAACGATGTTTGACTTCTTTGTGAAGTCGAAAAACAAAAACTGTGGACAACGACAGTGGCGAGCGTCAAGAAACATCGTCTTCTACAAGTTCTTTAACTGATTGTCCATCAGATAACACTGCAGAGGACAAATCTGTTCAAAATGCCAATGAAAGTGAAACATCGATCGGCTGCATCAGATCAGCCCAGCACCAGCAGAAAGAAAAAAATGAAAAGCGATCTTTTCAAAAAATTTGGCTGAGAGATTATAAATGGTTGAAATTCCAAGATGACAATAATTCCATGTCCTGCACACTCTGCATTAAGCCAGTATACGAAGTCAAATGCATTAACTGGTGACTGTAGAAAATTTAAAACGTCTACCTTAACAAGGCATGCAGACAGCAATGATCACAAAGAAGCAGTTGCTGCTGAGTCAGTGGCTACATGTAGTAGTTTTGAGAAAACTGTAAAAAATGACCTTTTGACCCCACCCCAGGGGCCGAGGGTGTGTGTAAGGACAGTACATTTGCTTTCATGGTGCTCTGTACACAATTCCCTTTAATTTGATATGCAGCATGACTACTTTCAGAAAAAGTTCTGGTTTGACATTTTGATAAAATTTTTGCAACCATATTTCTGCATGCGTCGTCAGCTTTAATTTGATATGCAACATGACCATATTCCAAAAAAGTTTAATTTTGGCCCCAGCCCCACCCCATAAGTCCACCCACGGGGATCGGACTCAGACCTTCAAACTAAAATCCTGTTTGATATGTTTCATAACTTCTGCTCTTCTGCCTGTATGCAAAACTTCAGCAAAAAATATTAACAAAAGTTACTGTCTTACTGTAGTTATTGCGAAATTTAAATATTTGACAAAGGCGTCATAACGCCCCTATATGAGGTAAAAGGTTAAGTTTCATATGGGTGACAGAGAAAACTTGTCTTCAGGGTGCCTGAAAAAGTGAGGCTCAAACCAGCCTGCTCAGCTACAGAGACTAGCTATATTGAAATCCGACATGGAGCAAGATTGACTACTATACTTCCCAGATAGTGAATAACAAAAGCACCGATCAGACTTCACAGATGTGCAGACCCATCTGTGCCTGTGTTGGTTGCATGCAACAAAGTCAGGTTTCTCACGTCATGGCCCATTATTTGTTCACTCAATCTGATTTTCTTATATTTTAGATTTGACATCTACAGAAAGATCCCGAAGGATTTGACCCAGCCCACCACTACAGGGGCGTGTATTTCTGTATGCAGTATCCTGTTTATAGTTTACCTGTTTCTCTCAGAGCTTGTTGGCTTTTTAACCCATGAAGTGTAAGTACTGTTTCATTTTAACTGAATCAATCCTACAGATGGGAAAACTCTTTACATGTACCAGCTAACGGGGCTGATAATAACTCCAAGCCATTAGTCACTCTGGTATATTTTGTGTTTCTGAAAGATTTTTTTGAAGAAGTTAATTTTGGAAAAGTCGGAAGATGTAAACTAAACCATAAAGAATTACCAAGCATGCAAAGAGTCAAACTTTGACTTAATATTTTTTTTATCATAGGTCATGAGCAATCAGATCTCCCTCGGCCAATTCTGTGGAATCAGACTTTAAATGTACATCGAGGATCTACTTTGAGAGCGTGACGCTGACGTTACATAATGTGACGCTGACGTCATAGAAACCATGCCAATACAATAACAAGTGTGATTGCAGCAAAACAAATGGTTATAAATGAAGTTCATGCTTTTTCAATAAAATATCGCTTCAGCTTTATTTATTGAAAAATGCATAAACTTCATTTATTCTTCTGATTTAAACTTTTCGGGCAATCAGAAAAACGGATTTCAATAGGGCTAAACCAATATGCTACAGAACTAATTTTCCTGACGCCCTTTCCGGCTAACAAAATGGAGTTTTATCATACATAGTAATGCGCTTACTTCGCCTTTCGTTCACCCTAGGCTTGATATGATTATCGAATTGCGTCAGACTTTCCCCATGAGGTTGTGAGACGAGGCATGTATAGCTGATGAGATCTCTAGTCTCTACTATTGCTGTATTTAGGTGTAAAATAAAAACTATAGTATATGAAATAAACAAACTTGAGGTAGATAATAAATGTTATAATGTATTATTGGTCATACCATAGAGTATATAGGTTTTGGTTTAATGTTTTTTAGTTTTTAAATGAGTTTTAAAACAGAATATCTGAACAGAATGTTTAAAGGTACAGAAATGTATGAAGAGTTCAGTTCAGTGATAAATATGATGATGATCTGACCTGATTAGACTGCTAAAATATGACTCCTCATTTCAGCCAAATATATATTGATATATCTCCATGAATACATTCATTGCTGTTCTCAGTAAAGCAAACTCCTTGTACATAAAATCACTAAAATGTCAGGTTAAACATGTTTTTTGTGTTCTTAACAAAACTGTATCATCAAGATGGTTCTATTGAGTATCTACAACGTGGGTTTTGGTTGAGAAATAAAAAAAAAATGATTATGCACTCTTATCTGGAGTCCTGTTGTACTCATTTGAGACATGATATGTTTCCACTGAATACCCGTAGCCTATGTTTCCTAGAATGAAGAAGTAAAACTAGCAATCAAAATGCAATCCTAATATTGATGCACAAACTTCAGGTTTAATTATGTATAAAAGCATTGTTTTGGAAAAATATGCACAGTCCTCAGGTTTTTAGTAAAAGTATCATAGAACTAAACCCTTAAAGCGCCAAGAAAAAATGCATCTGAAAATGTTGTCTGCTGAAGTCGTCTGCTGCAAATAATTGCCTAGCAATACTGACAAATTAAGTATAGAAGCAAACAGTGTGGACCCAGAACAGACTGCTCATATAGGAGCAGTCTGATCTGGGTCCACACTGTTTGCCATAGTCTTCTTAAACATTTCAGCAGACAAGAAAAGAAGACTATTTTTGTTGCGATTGGCGCATTAAGGGTTAATTTGAGTTTTGTTACTCTTGGATATAATTTGTGATTGGGTATCTTTTATTTTAACCCTTTAAACACTCTTAGCAGTCTGATCAGGGCTCATAGTGTTTGCTTCCAAGATAAAGTTAGTCTGAACAGCATTTGAATATATGCAGCAGACATAATAAACAGATGACAATTTTTTGACAAAAATATAACAGGCCTTTAGTTAAGAGTGCATAACAGAAAGATAATTTTCATATTTCTCAACCAAAACATATGTTATGGGTACTCAAAAGAATCGTCTCAATGAGACGGTTCAGCACCCACAGCATATGCTGGAAACTATAGGTAAGAAACTATTTAATATTTTACGCTGAATTATTTTGTTTATCTAAACCACTGATATAATCAGGATAAGGGTTAATTGGGTATGTAAGCAAATATCCTGCTTATCTGTTCCTCTGACTTACATGTATGATTATGGGAATTTATATTGATCAGTTGATGTTTATCATAATTTTTGTTTGTTTGTTTTTTCAGAGAAAGTGAACTGATTGTAGATGATCCTGCTTATCTGTTCCTCTGACTTACATGTATGATTATGGGAATTTATATTGATCAGTTGATGTTTATCATAATTTTTGTTTGTTTGTTTTTTCAGAGAAAGTGAACTGATTGTAGATGATCCTGCTTATCTGTTCCTCTGACTTACATGTATGATTATGGGAATTTATATTGATCAGTTGATGTTTATCATAATTTTTGTTTGTTTGTTTTTTCAGAGAAAGTGAACTGATTGTAGATGATCCTGTGAAATACTCCGAGAAAATTCCAGTATTTATAAATATAACATTACTAAATACAAAATGTGACTGTAAGTCATATATATTACTTTACTGTCGTGCCAACCAAAAGTGACAGTGACAAAATATTTTGTTTACAATTGTTAAGTAAAACATTAACTTGTACACTCCACTTGAGCTAACGCGAATCGAGAGATCACTTGTGTATTGGATAGGATTAATAAACAAGTGATTTATCTATTCTAAGTCCCTAATAACTTAAGTAAACAAAACATATCATCACTGTCACACTTGGCTGGCAGGACAGTAGTTTGGGCTGGGTTATTACTTTTCGAGAATACATGTATTTCACATCCTTACATATACATCCAAGCTTGTCAAGTGCTTAGGAAACTTTCAGTCTGTCCGCTTTAAATTTACGGCTTTCTCACATGTAGTCAAAAACAAGTGAGTAAGTCCTGGAAATACCACAATCACAGATCTAGGTTTGGCATCAGGCCTCCAGATAAGAGTGTATATTGTAAAACTATTTTCTTTATTTCTCATCCAAAACACATGTTTAAATTGATGGGTAAGAAAATAATTACAGTTTTATGCTAATAAGATTTCCTTATCTGGATCTATGAGCATGATAAGGAGTTATCCAGTTGAATTTATATAACCAGCCTCTCTAAATCCTGAGCTATGCAGCTCCTTAAAGTAAGCTCAACATTTGCTAATTTGTAAAAGGGAAAACAATGTGAAACCATGCACTTTGACCTAATGAGAGTTAAGCACATGTGATTTTCATACTTAACACATATGCACAGAAGCCTTGTGTAAATGCCTATGCTAATACAGCCAGCGGGGCTTGAGGCAGGACTTTAGTTAAGAGTGCGTAACAATTTTTTTTCTCAACCAAAACATATGTTGTGGGTACTCAAAAGAACGGTCTCAATGAGACGGTTCTTTTGAGCAGCCAAAGCATGTGCTAAAACTGATGGGTAAGAAAGTTTTGACAATTTTAGGCTCAAATATTTTGTTTATCTAAACCTGTGGCTTGAGGTCTAAATTTTGATCTGTCTTCATCTACATCTATATTTTGTGTATTCGAGCAGCAATGGCTGTGGCGAGTCTGCACAGGCTTGTCTGAGTCTTCCTTGTTTGACAATGGGATAAGTACCAAAATCTCATTTGCAGGTTCTTTTATAACTGTGCGATATAAAAATTCAAGTCATGAGGTTATTAAACTTTTCATGCTCAACAGAGCACAAACTTTCAACTGCTCATAAAAACTAAAATACCGACAAATGAAGAAGTTTTTTGCTTTAAGTCTCTCAGATGTTGTATTCATCATGCTAATAAATGTTAAATACCAACAATTGTTGGCATTTTAACATTTATGAGCAGGATAAATTTCGTGCTCAGTTGAGTCTAGCATGGAAAAAGTTTTATAACCTCGGCGCCAGGTCTCTAAATAGGGGTGCGTATTTGAAAATTAATTTTCTTACTTCTCAACCTAAACATATGTTGTGAGTGCTCTAATTGAGATGGTTCTTTTGAGCACCAAAAACATGTTATAATTTATGGTAAGAACATATTGATATTTTACGCTCTTTTTTTCCCGCTCTATATCTAGATCTATAGAAATTGTTCTGTATTTCAGTTGTAGGATTAGATATACAAGATGATATGGGTCGTCATGAAGTGGGATTCAAAGATAACACTCAGAAATTCCCAGAATCAGATGGCAATGGCTGTAGAATGGAGTCTCATTTCTTGATCAACAAAGTAAGTTTACTTCTTATTTCATCAGTTGCTGTGTAATAATTTTAATTATCATATGAAGTCGCGCCTGGAAGTGAAATAACGCCATGCAATAAAATCGATAAACCACTAGTGGTTTACAGATTTTCGGGAAATGTTTTGACGTCCCTAACAACGTTGCATACATAATGACAAAATTATAACGTTTTTACGGCAAAAATGAGATTTCAAAGTAATCTTAATGTCATATGATAAGTAGAATCTTACATTCTTGCTCTTGTATATTAAATTTATCAATAGCGTTGCGAAAAGGAGATAAAATGTTCTACAAGCCTCACATTTTATCTCTTTTCCCCAACTCATTTAATAAAGCACTCATGTAAGATCCTCTATATAAAAATTTTATCTCAACCAAAAATGAGGATATTTTCTTATTTCTCCACTAATCAGTTTGTTTTAAAGTTTATTGATATTGTTCTTATGAGATGATTTCAGTGGGCTACATAACTAATGATTTCAGAAAATAGCAAAATATTAAAGGCTTCATGCGCTTGCTTTGAAATTAAATTGAGCCCTATATTATACAAAACTAAAACAAATAGAGAAGGGTAGAGGGCAGAGAGAGTTTATCAATTCCAAAACAATCCCAAGCTGCAACCCGAGTAAGCCATAAATACAGCTTTTGTCTTGATGACAAGGTTATGAGAAATGTTCCAACATTCCAATTTCTGACTACTCCAGGGATCAAATTTAAGATTTTTAACCACTTGCTAAATAAAGCAAGTAATAATTTTTCTTACTTGTTAAAGAAGATGAGCAACTTGCTAAGTCACTCCATATATCACTAATTAGAAAATTGAACCAATATATTTAGCGAACGTGCAGACAAGATTGTGTGCCAAAAATTATTTCAAATATTATCTCCTTTCTTGAAGCACATTTTGGTTATCTTGAAAACAGTGTAGATGCATATCAGTCAGCTTCTTCAGAAGCTGGCTGATCTGGATCTACACTGTTTTTCAAGCAGTTTATGCTATGTTGCATAATTTGGAAGAAGCGATTTGTATTCACTTGCTAAAAATAACAAGTGATAGTAATTTCAAGTTGCTTTTTTTGAAAAACTACTAGCATTTAGCAAGTTAGCAAGTGCTAAATTTGATCCTGTACTCATTCTGTTAACAAATTGTTGTTTTATGGCCCAGTTACAGTGTTCAGGTCATATGGGGCATGGTTAGTTATCTCACTGTTCAAATGACTGACAACTGGCTTACTTGAACCTCTGGTAGGCAGAGAATGACCACTGAACCCTGTAAAGGCCAACTTGTTAAACTTGTTGTTTTATGGCTCAATTATAAGAAGATCTACAATCTATCATGTAATAAATTGCTAGAAGACACATTTCCCGCTCGCTGTTTTCAGCTAAACTTGTAATTATCAGGTCTTTGCAGGATTCATAAAATGCTTCTTTGAAAGGTCTTATCAAATAGCTACTTCATGAGTACTCTGATCTAGGTCTGCAATGGCTATGAATTTCTGTCGGAATATTAATGTCTAAATTTTTAGAATATTTGCTACATTGCTGTATGACATTTATAATTTTATTTCTTATATGTTGTTATTGTTCAGGTGCCGGGTAACTTCCATGTGTCTACCCATTCAGCTCAGAGACAGCCAGAGAAACCAGATATGACACATATACTTCATAAAGTTAGGTTTGGTATGGAGATGCAAGCAGGAAAGGTAACTCTTACTGATTAACCCTTAAAGGGATGGTCATAGAATCACTAACATCTTTATTTCAGACTTCATCACAAAATCAATTGAAAAATTAGTAAATATATACTTACAAATTCAGGTGATAATTAGAGATTATCTCATGGCGTTTTGGTAATCACCCGAAGTATCAACCTGAGACGCCATTATCAGCCCGAGAGCTTTAGCTCGAGGGCTGATAATGGTCGAGGGTTGATACAGAGGATGATAACCAAAACCCCATGTTATAATCTGTTTATCACATATTACATTTCACTATTTCAACTCGTTTGACGTACAAAAATGTAAGTTAAAGAAATGAATGGCGTACATTTTGCGTTACGTCGCGCCACTTGTTTACCACTGACGTCATCAAATGATCAACGTTACGTGCCAGGCATGATAACCTCTCTCCGTTCAAAATACATGACTTCCGGTCATCATCAAGGCAGGCGGATAACCAGTTGGCGGGAAAGAGCTTATCGCATATGCAGACTTAGGGTTATCGCGGCAAATAGCGTCCCGAATATGTGATGATGAGAGATACTTGAAATGTTATGAAGGCACACGAAATCCTAATTCAAGCTTAGAATGGAGTATTTTCTAGAGTAAATTATTCTTTTAATGCTATAAAAGACAGTCATATAAATGAAAATGATAGCAGTCCATTCATATTCATTTATTTATTCCTAATGAAATGTCCCACTCCCATCTATTGGACAAATCCATTTCAAATTTAAGGATTGTTGAGTACATGTAGTAATTTTCAATTTCATTCAAATTTTAAAAGTACATTCTGTTACCTGTACTGTTTGCCGAAGTCCCATAAAATGGAGGCTAGCTATAGCTAGTGCTAGGCTTATTATGGCTTAAATTTCTGGCCTTGTATTCTCTTAAAACCTGAATGATGTTACAAAATTCTTTCTGCTGCATTTGTTTTTGTTGCTAAAATGGTTGAAGTTAGTGAAATAATACTTGACTGCAGATGAGTTTACTGATCATTACAATTATAGGTGCTAATGGTACTTATACACAAAGCTGTTTGAAGTCTTTGTCAAAGGAATGAAAATCCATGTTCTAATCAGGAGATTCACATTCTGTCTGAACATGGGTCTTAACTTGACTATATTTTCTCTGTGTTTGTTTGGCTCAATCCTTAATGTCCCAGTCAATGTCGGGACGGTCAGTTCACCTAACCATACATGTACTTTTTCCTGGGCAAGCTTGACTAAGGGGTTTACCAGTACTTCATGCACATACTTTCACTTGTAACTGACAACAACCCTTCTTGAATCAGCGGAAGGGAGGAGAATGACCGTAGAAATTATTTTATACTCAATTTCCACAAAAGTATGGGACCAGGCGGGGATAGAACTTGCCACCTCTGAGTTTCTCTGTGTGAATAACGATGACTATGGCATGACTGTAGGTCTTGTTTTGCCTTTGTGATGAGTGCCAATATCTGATACGGTTGACTCATGTTGATATTTATGTTTATTTCAGGAAGTTAAAGGCTCATTTAATCCTTTAGAAAATCTAGACAAGTCCAAGGGTGAACGTAAGTACCAAAAGGGCTCTGGAGGTAGGAGTCCATAATCAGATAATAAAATTCTTAACCAAAACACATGTTGTGGGTACTCTAAAGAACCATCTCAACAAGACTGTACTTTTGAGCACCCAAAACTTATGTTTAGACTGAAGGATAAGAAAATATTTACAATTTTACACTCAGATATTTTGTTAATCATGACTAATTGTACACAGACAGCATACATTGACTGTATTGACTATTTTCGGAGTTATGGCCCTTTGAAACTGAAAATAGTTGTCTGCTCTGTAACTTAGAATGATAAAAAAAAATATTAATCTCATCACACTGTTGTAGTGGTTGTCCATGCTTCAAATATTGTTAAGTACATTAAATGCAGCACTTACAAGAAAAGAACATTTTTCATCAGTCAGACCTCTAGATAAGAGGGCAGAATTCAAAGTTGAATTTCTTATTTCTAAAACAAAGCCTATGTTGTGGGGCTTCAAGAGAAATGTTTCGATGAAACGGTACTTTGAGCACACAAAACAGATGTTTTAACTAATGGATAAAAAACAATAACCATTTTACATACAAAAGTTTGCTTATCTGGACCTATAGTCAGTAAATTAGAATTTGATTTTTTCAGCTATGGCAACCCATGATTATATTCTACGAGTTGTGCCCACAGTTTATGTAGATAGAAGCGGGAATAAGAGATTTCCATATCAATACACTTATTCATATAGGGTAAGTAACTGCTTTAAGCAAAACTGTCACAACTGAAACAAGCAACATCCCTGGCTTCTCCAGTCAGTGGTTCAGGACTAAGCCATGGTCCCATCTCCATATGACCTTAGCTGTTGGTGGGACGTTGAACACAAACACACTCACTCAATTGTTAAATCTTTATTGAGCAAAGGACTGTTTCTTGTTTTACCCCAATCAGTTAAGTAAAAATTTGAGACAACCTTTGGTAGATAAAATTTATTGAGGCTAAGTAAATGGTCAGCTTCGCTTAAAATACATGTGTATGTATATGTTACTATGTATGTCATATTAAAAGTTTGCTGCCCTATAGGAAATTTTGTATTTAATTATTACTTATTATTTCCTTGAACCCTTGTCCTGCAGAACTAAGTTATAAATTTGAAAACAATGTCAGGGGACAAAAATTCCACTCGTCCTTTCCTAATTAAGAGTGAAATCTAGAAAGGACGAGTAATATTTCTCAAAGCACTTGTCCTGTAGGATGAGTGCTTCGGGAAGAATTACTTGAGGGTGAAAAATCTGAGGGTGAAACTAGCATTTTCTGAGTATTGACTGTTGTCAGTATATGGGATGCAGCTCTGAAACTGACTGCGTAAATATCATTTTAGCAGTGATATTTAAGTACCTTTATATTACTCTCTTATGTTCCCTATTGCATACGCCTTTAAAGGACAAGTGTATGTGTTTGCAGGATGAGTGAAAATTGTAAGTGACTCGTCCTGCAGGACAAGTGCAAAATTGAAATATTTTTGTCCCCTGAGTGTAGATCTAGATCATGATCAGTTGGCTTCATCAGAAGCCAACTGATCTAGATCTTCACAGATTTCCAAACACTCTCTAAACCAATAGTTATATATGAAAACCAGTAATTCAACAGACTAGAAAAGTGGATATAGCTTAGTTTTACATTCAGCAGTGAACAGGACAAGAAACAAGTTCTTTATGAATCTACACAGTTCCAATCAGTTTGTGAATTCATGATATTAAATGGAATCAATCAACTAGGCTCCCTGGAATCAGAGTGGATACACATGTAGGAGTGCAGTGGCTCAGTTGGTTGAGTGTTAGACTGGGGATCTAAGGGTTGCTGGTTCTAGCCGTCAATGTGTTGTGTCCTTGAGCAAGACGCTTATCCGCTGCGTAGTACTGAACCAACCCAGAAAGACCTGTCATGACATGACTGAAAACTTGTTGACTAGGACGTAAAGAATCAAACCAAACAAACAAAAGATGTGCATGTAGATAACCATTTTCAACCCTGATAAGGGCACAGTGTGCATAGGGTTTTTAAAATTCTATTTCCTCTTTGTAAAACAGTGTAGATTAGAATCCAGCTGGCCAGCATCGACACATTTTTATCCACATGAGGAATCCATATTAATAGCAAAATAGCCCCACCAGGTTAACTGAAAATCAGGCCATGTAATGTAAACATCCCATAAAGTACTTAGTATGTGCTTTTAGGGGCATGTGAGCTTATTAGGTCAAAGTTGGTATCCATTTATTCAACGGGACAAGATATGTCTAAGCTGTATCTATTAATTAGTTTTATGGTATATGTATATGTTTTGGGGCTAAAATACATTTTCAGCCTACTTCCTTCATAAGAAGTAGTTTGGAGGACATCAGCCTTTTGCATGCTAAGTGACAAAGCATGTGAATACAGTAAAACCTGTGTAAAACACCCACTCAAAAATAGACAAATCAAAGATCTTAATAACAAATGGTAGCTTAATGGAGGTCAAAAGTTTTGCAGAATGCTCCCATTGGAGCATTCCACAATACCTTTTACCTGCATTAAGGGATATTGGTCTTGAAAACCAATTTTCGGTCTTTTTGAGGGTGGCCGTTTTTTTCATAGGTTTTACTGTAATACAAGCTTAAAGCACAGTTGTCTCTGCTTCTGCAATCTACTAGAATTAAGAATTGTCCTGTCTCAGTATTCTTCAGGACTAATTTATTGTTTTGGGGTTTGGACTCTCCAAATTAATTATTACAGCCCCCGCCAACATTGAGCTCTATAGTCTATGGACTTGTTAGTCCATCTGTCTGTCCATCTGTCCATCCTCTTAAGACTTATGTGGTAGGGAGCGCAGTGGCTCAGTGGTAGAGTGCTTGACTCGAGACCGAAGGGCCGCGGGTTCGAGCCTCACCGGCGTCACTGCGTTGTGGTTCTTGAGCAAGACACATTTATCCTAGCTTAGTACTGGTTCAACCCAGGAAGACTCGTCCCTTTATAACAGAAAGATTGTTGATGGGACGTAAAGAATAAAATCAATCAATCAAGACTTATGTGGACACTCTAACTTGGTCATTTGTCACAGGATTTTGTCCAAATTTCATATATGGATTACATTAATCAAACTCTCAGCAAAGTTCATATATAGGTTTTGTCTGATCATGATGAACGATAACCAAGATGGCCACCAATATAGCTGCCGCCTGTTGGTTTGCACTTGTGAACACTCTGTCGCTGTCATTTATCGCCAGATTTTTTATGGGTTTCATATATGGATTACTTTCATCAAACTCTGTCTCAAGGTTGAATATGTACTTTGTCCAATGAACGATAACCAAGATAGCCACCAAAATGCCCGCTGCCTGCCTGTGTATAAAATTTGCACTTGTGAACACTCTATCTTTGTCATTTATTGCCTGGTTTCTTCCAAATTTCAATTATGGATTACTTTCAACAAACTCTCACCCAGATTGAATATGGAATCTGTCCAGTGAATGATCAAGATTACCACCAAAATGGCTGCTGCCGCCTGTCTGTTTGCTCTTGTGGGAACTCTTAGTCATTAATCGCCCGATTTATTCCAAATTTCTTATTTGGATTACTACCATCTAACTCTGGCCCAAGTTCAAATATGGCTTTTATTTTCTTGTCTCAAAAATTGTCTGTGGGGGACACTCGAAGCAGTTATTACATTAACTCCGGATCAAGTCAAATCAAGTTAACTAGTTAGTAGAACAACACAAAGGGATGAAAGGAAATAGTTACAGAAGCTGCCACCAGTATTTTTAATGCTATTATCACTGCTATATTTTCTACAGGAAATAGTTCAGTACGGTCACGGAGGTAGAGCACATCCCGCTATTTGGTTCAGATATGAAATGAGTCCTATAACTGTAAAATATACAGAACACAGAAAACCTTTATATCATTTCTTAACGACGGTAAGTCATGTGTGGACTAACACCCAGAAAAAGTAGACAACCATTCTATAAAAACCCTATAATGCTATTTGACCCCTCCACAACTGCAGCAGCTATTTGGTATAATTTGATATTATTTCCTTTGGAAATAAGGCTTGATATATCATGTGAAAGGTCTGCTTTCCAGCAGACAATTCACATGAAATACCAAGCCTTATTTGCGCCTCGACATGAGATAACTTGTCTTTGGTGTTTTGCGAACAAAGCCGCAGACCAGCCTGCCCATCAGTGCAGTCTGATCAGCACCATTGTGATTCGCTTTTTGGAAACTATCATATCTAAACTGCTACAAGCAAATTTTTAATTTTCTAGCTAGTCTCTGTAGCCTAGGAGACTGGTTTGAGTCTCGCTCTGTTGGTAGCCCCGAAGACAGGTTTTGTCATGTCGAGGCCCATTTAGTTCCTAAATATAACAGATATCAAAATGTCTGCTGTAGCGTGTAGGATCCGGAGATGCTTTTAGAGTTTGTTAGATAAGCTTCCAATGAAGACTCAGACTAGCCTGTATTTATATGACACTGAACTCAGTCTACAATCTTGTAATTTTGTCTTCCACTTAGGGTGAGGGGAGCATTTTTTTTTACGTGGATCCTGTTTGCATTGGCGTTAGTGTTGGCTTGACTGCATGCAACAAACACTTGACAAAACTTAAACTACATTGCATGGATATAAAGTTTACCATGCTGAAGAGTTTCGTAGGTTTTGGTGACCTTGACCTAGTGATCAAGGTCACTGTTGGATGTAAACTGGCAAATTTAAGCCAAGACTTAATTGTCATAGAACAAATCATCTGGACATCATACAGTGATTTGGAGGATGGAAAGGGTAGGTAAATCGGTTTTCTCCGAAAATACAGTTTAAATTATTTATATATACATGCAAAATGAGGATTGAGTTTACAGGCTGGTCCATGGTTGTCATTGGGTGTGCATCACAGAAAGTGATGTAATTATCCTGAGTATAGGGGAAAAACTTTTGCAGATAGCGTTGATCATAAAAGAACAACAATTTGATAGCACTCTTTGAAGATTGTTATACTGCGAAACATGTTTCATACTGTTTACCATAATTATTGAACATAAATGGAAATTTATGCAAAGGTTTTAATACTTAGGGTAATTACTATTTGTTGTAAAACAGGTGTGTGCAGTACTTAGTGAGGTTCCTAGATAATTGTGAACAAGTTCAACTTATATACTTTTGCATAATGATGGTATTGATCTTCTTTGAAAAACCAAGATAACCATAACATTTTAAATCTATTTTTCTTACTCCGTTAGCAAAACATATGCTTCCACTGAGTACCACAACAGTCTCATGGGAAAAAATGTTTAATGGGAAGATTTGGGAAAATATCACCTTTTATCAGTTCATGGAGCAAAGAGTGTCTTATAGAGTATCAGTTGACAGCACATGCAGAGAAATGGGAATTGACTTTGAGCTGCACTGTAATTTGAGCTGAGTCACCAGCAAAAAGAAGTGCTTAAATAAAACAAAATTCTCATGAGTTGGAGCTATTGCTTGTTTAAAGATTAGACTTCAATTATCTTTTATACCAATATTCAAGTGCCCTTTTTGTCTGACTCAGCTCTCCTGTTCCATTAGTAATTAGTCTTGTTGCCATGTAACAGGGTAGAACCAGTGAAATTAATTTGAAATATTTAACCATATTTGGTGGTTAACCCTTAACCAGGATACTGACAAATACTCAAATAGTGAAGATCCAGTTTTGTTCTTTTCACTAAAATACTACCAATCACCAGTGACAGATTAGTCTCATGGCTTTTGAAAATTAAAGTGTGACACCTCAAAATATTGAAAAAAAAGTCTTCTAACCTTTGTTGACCCATTGTATATGAATGACTCTAAAATGAGTTCTTTGGCAAACAGTGGCACCCCAGATGAAATGCTGCATTATGCAGCATTTCATCTGGGTCTATACACTGCTTGCTAAGACAAAAGCAATCTTTAGAGAAAGAAACAGAATTTTAGATGGGAATTCTAACATGTGACCCCTCCACTTGGGACCATCCGAATCCATTAGTGCATAAAGGCTTAAAGCAAACTGGATGGAAGTTTTCTTCAGTCAATAAAAGGTTATACTGGTTCTACACTGTTCTCATGTAACAACTAGATGTAGCTTAATTCCTCTGTTACTTTCTGTTTTGTTCTGTTAATCTTTATCTGTTGTTTTGTGGCAGACTATGAATTTTGTGGATAAAGGTGATGTTGACGCAGCTATTTGGTTCACGTATCAGCTCAGTCCAATCACTGTTCAATACGTGGAAAAATACAAACCTCTCTATAGCTTTCTCACCTCTGTAAGTCTTTTAGGTTTGGGTTCAGTTTTATGGATTGGGAATCTTCTTATATTTTTGAAGGATTTTTAGCTCACCTGATCCAAAGGCTCCCAGTGGGCTTATAGGATGAGACTGGAGCCGGCCTGATCGCTGTTTCAAGGTCAGAGTTACCTTCCTTTAAGCATATTCAATTATGGTGTCTCTAACCATTATGCTGGCTCTCAGGTGAGAGATCATTGCCCATTGGGCTACTTGTTTTCTTTAAGATTTACTCTCTTACCTCTTTCCTTGCTAGCTAGCAACAACTTTTGTCAACTGCTGAAAACCTTTGCAAACAGTTTGGACCCAGATCAGGACTGACAGAATGTCAGTCCTGATCTGGATCCAAACTGTTTGACACTCTGATAGAGTTCCTGAATTTTTTTTTTTTTTAATTAGTTTTTAGAAAAATTCAGACGAAAACAAAATCATGAAAAATTACCCAGCATGCATGGAGTTAAGTATATTGTATTTTTATATTTTTGAATCTCAGTGACGGCTTCATAGGCTTCTGGCTTCTTGTCAAATATGCACAGCATAGCTTAGAGGATAACCTTCATAAAATTGAAATGCTAGTTTTATGGGCAGAAATATTGTTTAATGATAATGCTGAACGGAATCTATAGAACATATTTTACCATTAAATCAATGGTTTGCCTCGCCTAGATGATACTTTTTTGTACAGTTATCTCAGAGCACTTTTTCTTATTTTTACATTTTATAGTAATGTTTTCCAAAACATTTTCTGATGTCAGCCAATGAAAGCGATGTTACTTGATGTTGGGTTTCTTACATTTTATCAAATATTTGCATGTTTTCCACAATATTTTAACTTTACTTCTAATCTTCGTTGCTCCCATTTAGACACGAAATACAGTACAACCTGTCTTAAGCGGCCATTTAAAAATAGACAAAACCAAGGTCTAAATGGAGATCGAAAGTATTGCAGAATGCTCCCAGTGCAGCATTCTGCAATACTTTTGACCTCCATTAAGGGATAATCGGTATTGAAAACCAAATTTTGGTGTTCTTTTTGAGTGGCCGCTTAAGACAGGTTTTACTGTAGGTAAATCACCTATAGAAATATGCATGTGCATCACATGCTTGTCAAGCCACAATGGTGTATTTAAATTTTATGAAGTTTATACTTCTCTTCATGGGTGATTGTACTTTATATCAAGTGTAAAAGGCTTAAGACTATATGACCAGTCAGGTTTCTAACAAGTCATAGGCTGTGAGCATTAAAAATCTGACCTTGAGCAGTTGAATAAGAATTTCGTACTTGCACAATCACATTTCAACATTGGTGAGTTTAAGTAGAAGACTACCGGAGAGTATATTAATGTGTTTTTTCCATATTATGCTGCTCAAATCTTAATACTGAAGTAAACACAAAACAACAGATTAAGAGGATGCTGCATCTCACCAGGTCTTGCACTCTTTCCTAAATAAAAACTAGGCTCAGGAAAACAACACAATAAATTGAGAAAAAAAGTTATCCTTTATCTGTATGATCAATGTCAAGCAGTCTTTCTAAATATTTATGGTTATAACAGATGCAAGCTTTATTAGAAGCTCTACAACTGGCATCTCATTATAATTTTTACCTCCTGGGAAACTTTGGATTGCTTTTCTGTCGTCTGCGAAAGTGTTTCAAAATCATTTTTTTCAATAACTTCTTACCGGAATACCATCTTAGTACTAGTGTCAAATAGATTGGATCCAGATAAGGCCAGACATTTTGTCCAGCATGATCTGGGTCTAATCTGTTTGCAAAGGTTATGAGCAGAGAGCAGTAGTTGACAATGAGTTAATGCCAGCCTAAGTTCAACAATAGTCTCTATTGTGTCCAACCAATTCTGAGTGGAATGCAGTGGCTCAGTGGTATTACTAAGAGTGCTTGACTTGAGATCGAGGTTGCTAATTGAGCCACACCTGAGGCACTGTGTTGTGTTCTTGAGCAAGACATTTTATTCTTATTTTAGCACTGATTTAATGCAGGAAACATTGTGACATGACTGAAAAAGTGTAGATTACAATGTAAAGTATTGACTCAAATGAAAAAAGCAATTGAAAGTCATAGCTGAAATAGAAGTTGTGTTTACTTAATGCAAACATTAAGCCCACTGCACCTAGAACAGCCAGAGCTTTATAGAGGTTTGATTGTTCCTTAATAGAGATTGGATTCTTCCTGACTAAAAGATTCTTCCATCTTTTTTGATACATTCATATAGTGACCAAACATAGCTTTTCGTGCATTAACATTCACCTGTCAGCCATGGCTTTAGTAAAAGGAGAAATTTAGCTTAAACAAATGGTAATTGTTTTTAACAGGTGTAGATTTTCACCTTCATTTTATTTGCTGGTGTTGGATTTATTATTTTGGGGATTTATGGGTTTGGGCTTCTATTAAGCATAAAGGCTTGTTGTTACCCTATTGAAATATTTTTATTACCTGCAACATGATATAGGGTCCCATTAGATGTAAATGTACTTTTTTTTTGTCTGATCAGGATTCATTTCGTTTTCTTCATTGATAAAATTAGTTTAGAGTGCATTTGAATATATGCAGCAGAAGTAATAAACAGACAACATTTTCTCGACAAAAATATGAGCAGGTTAAGGGTTAATAAAAAGGAGATGAACTTCATAAAAGTTTCACTGCAGAAACTATATTTATCTTCTCCATAGCCCTAGAAGTATCCTTATCAGTATATGCCTCAAAAGAATGATCTATTAAAGTTATATTTTAAATGGTCTAAAAATTTGAACACTTTTCCCTTTTTGTTCTTTTATAAAATATCAGTTAATAGGGCTAGAAATCACAAAATGCATGTCGAAATGACAATCAGGGAAGACCCAGATCAGACTGTTTCATAAGAAGCTGTCTGATCTGGGTCTGTACTGTTTTCCTATGCATTTTTTGCAGGCAACTAGTGTTAAGAACATCTACTGTATTCATTTAACTCATTGCCTACTTGTGCCATCTGCTCATAACCTTTGCAAACAAATTGGACCCAGATCTGGCTTGACGTTTTGTCGAGCCTGATTTGGATCCAATCTGTTTAACCCTCATATGGTATTCCTGAAAGAATTTTTCGAAAAAGTTAATTTTGAAAAAATCAGCAGATGACAAAAAAGCATGAAAAAAAGAGTTAAGTGCCTCAATGAAGAGTTTAAAATTAGATCACCAGAAAAGAACTAGTTTATGAGATTTTGGTACTTTATAATGTTGCCAGGCAACCAGTGAATGCTCAGATCAGCGTGTGTTACTGCAATCTTGTTAAAAGATTCCCTGCTGGCTCCTACAGAGTATTGAAATTAGATGAGAGGTCAGGCCTAAAGGATAGTATGCCATAGCATGTTTAGTGAATGAATTTTCAGATATAAGATCAGTGCCGTTTTCTGATTGATTGGGCCTAATGGTTTGATGTTGGAATTAGAAAGTATCAAATAAGCATCTTTTTTTATTCTTTAATCCTTTCTATACTAGTGACTCTTAAATGCTTACTTTGGCAATCAGTGAAGACCAAGATGAAACGCCATTTTATGCTACATTTCATCAGGGTCTATACTATTTGCTAACGCAAAGAAGGATCTTCAGAGAAAGAAACATACTTTTTATTTGGGAAGTAACCTGTTGACCCTCCATATATACAATTGACCATCCCAAGTTTATTGAATCAAACCAGAAGGAAGAATCCATCAGGTCCCAGATAAGAGTGTGTAACTGAAAATTGTTTTTCTTATTTCTCAACCAAAACATATGTTGTGGGTACTCAAAAGAACCATTTTAATGAGACAGTTCTTTTGAGCACCCAAAATACATGTTTAAACTGATAGATAAGAAATAATCGAAATTTTACGTTGAAAAAGTTTGCTTAGCTGGACCTATGATCGATTAGTATTTGAAAGGGTTAATTTTGTACTGTCTTGTTTCAGGTATGTGCCATAATAGGAGGAACATTCACAGTAGCTGGTATCTTAGACTCCCTTATCTTCTCTGCTTCAGAAATAGTTAAAAAGGTGCAGCTAGGAAAACTGACTTGAGAGACAAAGAATCTTAGGTTACTTTATCCAATTACCATGGCCTTTTTAAAAGTGCATTTACATGCAGCCATTCCATATTTAGGGACATTTTTGGTAGATTGTAGCCGTGACCTTAATAAAAATCCATGATGATGTTATTTCACCACTTTAGTACAAAAATTGCTGATGGTATTTTTTTTAAAAATGATAATTTAAAATTAATTCCCAGTGATCTGGTTAAATAGTAGGAGGGAGGATGAAAAGCTTGTTGAAAAGACACAGATCTGTCACTATATAATGTCATGGCAACAGTCTGCCAGAAGTTCCCTAACTGTATACAGTGTATGTAAACCTGTCATATGCTCATGATCTGATTTAATTGCAAACAATTCTTACTTAAACCATGTATTGCTGAATATGTCAATCTTTGTTATCAGCTTCTGTTTATAAGCCAATCAATTTGCACAAATCCAGTTATTACAATGAATCAAAGGATGTATGGAAAGTGGTGTGGGTCCTGATCTGATCAGCTAGTTTATGAAGACAGCTCATCTGAATCTACACTGATTAACCCTTAAAGTGCAACCAAATATTTGTAGCAGAAATTTCAATTTTAGTAGCTGCTTTAAGAACTAAATAAGGTTTAATATTCCAGAAGAATTGTCTGCTGGCAGACAGTGCACATGAAATATCAAGACTTAATTCACCAAAAATCAAGGAAAATACCCCAGACTTTGTCATCTGCTGCAGCCACTCAATATTGGTTATCAGAGGAAAATTTCCTCGTTCAGCAGTAACTGCTTTGAAAAAAATATATTTTTAACCCTTAATGCGCCAATCGCAACAAATTGTCTGCTTTTCTCGTCTGCAAAAATGTTTAAGAAGCCTCTATGGCAAACAGTGTGGACCCAGATCAGACTGCTCCTATAGGAGCAGTCTGTTCTGGGTCCACGCTGTTTGCTTCTATACTTAATTTGTCAGTAATGTTAGGCAATTTTTTGCAGCAGACGACTTCAGCAGACGACATTTTCAGATGCATTTTTTTCTTGGCGCTTTAAGGGTTAAAAGCTAATGTGCAAGTTTACCTGGGTATCCAGTGCGTATCTGTGCATACAAGGCAATGTTTTTGTTGGTTTTAAATAGTATCAGCAAACGAGAAATCTATGCATTTACAGAAAATGAGGGTTTGATATTTTTATGACATTAAATGATTTTATTAATTAAATATGATACTATAACATTTATATAGCCAGAATGACAGGGCCAATACAGGAAAAGCTTGCATTGGTGCTTTTTTCCTGTATTGACCCTGTTTTTCTGTTTTGGCCCTGTCGTATGTTTGATTGTTGAAGCTCTGCATTAATGGATGTAACACCTATACTGGATCTGAGACTTGGAGCCTTATGGAGGTGCATGGTCATCGACTAGTAGCATTCTTTATAGTGATGTCATATATTTACATGACATGACATCATTTAATTATGTTCCCTGGTATAATGTAATACAGTGGTCATTGCATTAGTTAATTGATAAAAGTTTCATTAATCAAGTAATTTCATATTGGCCCAGTTACTGGGATTGTATTTCAGGACGAGAAACACTGATGTTTGAGTCCAAAAAAAGTTATTTGTATTGTATTGTATTGGTTCTCTGTTGTATAGGCCTTCAGCCTTGGGCCATGCAGCAAGTCATTATGGGTAACTAGGCCACTTCCTAAAATTTATTGATTAATGAAATTATAGTGCAGAACATTTTATCAATCAATTCTGACAGTAAGCAGTTTTTAAGACATTAACTCACCATTAACTCACCATTACCGAGGTCGTACCAAGCTGCTAGGCAACTTCTAAAGACCCATTTGACATCTTTTACAGTTTGCAAGAGGGAGCGCAGTGGCTCAGTGGTAGAGTGCTTGACTTGAGACCGAGGGGCCACAGGTTCGAGCCTCGCCAGCGTCACTGTGTTGTGTCCTTGAGCAAAACACATTAATCCTAGCTTAGTATTGGTTCAACCCTGGAAGACCCGTCCCTATATAACTGAAGATTGTTGATGGGATGTAAAGAATCAAATCAAACAAAACAGTTTCCAAGAAAGCTTTAATAAGAGCATAATGATAACTGGAGGGTAATCTGACAGGCATATTGTTTGGTTTCAATCAACATCTTTCTTTAATAATGGAGAGATTTGGTTAGTATAAAGACTGTAATTAGCCTAAATATTTATACAGATAAAGTTTGGGCAAATAATGTAAACCTTGATCAAATTTCTCCTTCTAATTCATTACTTACTAGTGTTGCCTGCTGATAACCTTTACAAACTGCTTGGGTCCAGGCCAGGCCCAACAAAGTGTCAGGCCTGATCTGGATGCAAACAGTTGATACTCAGATGGTATTCCTGAAAGAATTTTTCGAAGCAGTTGATTTTGAAAAAAAATCGACAGACAACATAAAGCATGCAAAATTTTACAGGGGGCAAAGAGTTAAAGTAGCAGTCTGATCAGGGTTATATGGACCTCGTCGCGAACAAACCTGTCTTCGGGGTGTCCGACAAAGCCAGTTTCAAACCAGTCTCCTCAGCTACAGAGACTAGCTAAAAAATTAAAATTTCACCTGTAGGAAGTTTACATACTGTACCAAAAAGCGAATAACAAAGGCGCTGACCAGACTGTGCGGATGCGCAGGCTGGTCTGCGCCTGTGTTGTTCACAAACTCCCAAAGACAGATTTTTTCATGTCAAGGCCCATATGATATTTGCTATTCTGTCACTACCTTTTACACACCTCATCTGATTGTGAAAAATATTTTTGAAAAATTTACAATAAATACTGTAAGGGGGTAAGTGCTCTGAATATTTAGTTTAATTTTGATAGAACAGTTAAATTAATTATAATTCCATATCACTATTGTGTCGTGCCAATCACATTGATATGAATTTGCTATTTAACACTGTAATGCACTCAAGCTGACCAAAACTTGTGAATTTTGGCCTGTCTGAGTGCAATAGGGTTAAGCCACATGACCAGTCCCGCCTTGTCTTCCAAATGCTAAATACAATCATGCTGTATACACTTTCATATTCAGAATGACTAAAACTATAAAAAGGTTTGGTCATTCTGGATGCATAAGGGCTAACCCTTGTCATCTGAAACTGATATTTTTTTCTCAGCTTCTGATGAGGATTTACACCATGCTCAATCTGTCTTTGAATCTATGGTAATAAATGGAATCATTTAACCCTTGTATACTGGAAACCCCCAAACAGGTACTTTGGCAAACAGTGAAGACCAAGATGAAATGCAGCACAATGCTGCATTTCATCAGGGTCTACACTGTTTGCTAATATTAAAGCAACCATCTGGAACAGAAATACATTTTAATTTAGAAAATTTTACCTGTGACCCCTTAAAGTACACAATGGGCAGTCCCATACTTATTGTAGCAATATGTATGGGAAAATCCATCAGAATACAAAAGGTTAAAAAAAGCTTCATTATTCCATTATTTAATGTTGATACATGTATAGGCAATTTATCTACATGTGCTAGTGGTGACTTTTTCTATCTGCTGATAACCTTTAAAAATAGTTTGGACCCAGGTCAGGATCGCAGAATATCCCTCCTGATTTGGATCCAAACTGTTTGACAATCTGATAGTGTTTCGGATAGAATTTTTTAAAAAGTTAATTTTGGAAAAAGTCAGCAGAGGACACTAAAAGCATGAATAAATTATTAAGCATGCAAAACAATAAAGACGAAGACCACTGTTCTATGATAAAAACATGATTGTGTTGATCTTACTTTGTCACAAGTTAAAAGAGATTTTTTTAAATAGAGAATCTTACATGAGTGCTCATGTTCTTTGATTTTATTAAACAAGTTGGGGAAAAGAGATAAAAGGCGAGGCTTGCTGAGTATTTTATCTCTTTTTCGCAACAAGTTTAATAAATTTAATAATACAGGAGCACGAATGTTAGATTATATTTATCAAAGGACATTAAAATACTTAACAATTGCATTTTTGGTGTGAAATCGTCAAGATTTTCCCGTATTTTAAGCAAGGTTAAAATGGACGTCATTACGTTTCCTGAAAATCTGTAACCCACTGGTGGTTTATTGATTTTATTGCATGGCGTTATATCACTCTCAGACGCAACCTCGTGTGATAATTGCTTTTATTTGATTGTATTGCTGTGATAGACTTCCTTGCATATTTCATGGAAAAGTCTTGTTAAGACTATCACATATTGATGAATGAGCCTTTTATAAACTATCTCTCATATTTATGGATAAGTCCACCATTATACATTTGTACAGTCTCACTTATTTATGGAGGAGTCTTGTAAATACTTTTTTACATATATCTTGCAAATTTGATGTGGTGTCTGGTATAGATTATCTCACATATTTATGGATGTAAAGACTCGGATATATATGGATATACTCTCATATTTATGGAGGTGTCGTGTACAGACTATTTCACATATGTATGGAGGAGTCTTGTACAGACTATATCATATAATTATGGAGGAGTCTTGTACAGACTATATCATATATTAATGGAGGAGTCTTGTACAGGTTGTTTCACATATCTATGGAGGAGTCTTGTACAGACCATTTCACATATTTATTGAGGAGTCTTGTACAGACTATTTCACATATGTATGGAGGAGTATTGTATAGACTATTTCACATATGTATGGAGGAGTCTTGTACAGACTATTTCACATATGTATGGAGGAGTATTGTGTAGACTATTTCACATATCTATGGAGGAGTCTTGTACAGACTATTTCACATATGTATGGAGGAGTCTTGTACAGACTATTTCACATATGTAAGGAGGAGTATTGTATAGACTATTCCACATATGTATGGAGGAGTATTGTACAGACTATTTAGCATATGTATGGAGGAGTATTGTACAGACTATTTAGCATATGTATGGAGGAGTCTTGTACAGACTATTTCACATATGTATGGAGGAGTCTTGTATAGACTATTTCACATATCTGTGGAGGAGTCTTGTATAGACTATTTCACATATCTATGGAGGAATCTTCTACAGACTATTTCACATATGTATGGAGGAGTCTTGTACAGACTATTTCACATATCTGTGGAGGAGTCTTGTATAGACTATTTCACATATCTATGGAGGAGTCTTGTACAGACTATTTTACATATGAGGGAGCGCAGTGGCTCAGTGGTAGAGTGCTTGACTCGAGACCGAAGGGTTGCGGGTTCGAGCCTCACCAGCGTCACTGCGTTGTGGTCCTTGAGCAAGACACATTTATCCTAGCTTAGTACTGGTTAAACCCAGGAAGAACCGTCCTGCATAACTGAAAGATTGTTGAGTGGACGTAAAGAATCAAATCAAACAAAACAAACAAACATATTTTTCATATGTATGGAGGAGTCTTGTATAGACTATTCCACATATGTATGGAGGAGTATTGTACACTACTATTTCACATATGTATGGAGGAGTATTGTACACTATTTAACATATGTACGTAGGAGTCTTGTATAGACTATACCACATATGTATGGAGGAGTATTGTACAGACTATTTCACATATCTTTAGAGGAGTCTTGTACATACTATTTCACATATATATGGAGGATTCTTGTACAGACTATTTCATGTATTTATGGAGGAGTCTTGTACATACTATTTCACATATATATGGAGGATTCTTGTACAGACTTTTTCATGTATTTATGGAGGAGTCTTGTACTGACCATTTCACATATGTATGTAGGAGTCTTGAACAGACTATTCACATATTTATGGAGGATTCTTGTACAGACTATTTCACATATCTATGGAGGAATCTTCTACAGACTATTTCACATATGTATGGAGGAGTATTGTACAGACTATTTAGCATATGTATGGAGGAGTCTTGTACAGACTATTTCACATATGTATGGAGGAGTCTTGTACAGACTATTTCACATATATACTTAAACGCAAAAGTTTCGTAACCGTTTAATATCTGTGTTTTTTCAGTATGGTCCAAGTTAGAATATTCATATAATCATATTTTATGCTCTTGCACAATGCGGAATGATTTACCATTAGTCGATTTTGATCATACTCTTCATTCTGACGTTATAATGACGTCAGTGTTTTTCAACAATTTACGTCTAGCATAAAGAAAGTTATTCCGATTTGAAAACAAACGGTGCTATGTGATAGCCAGATATCGTATCTGATGGAAAACATTTGAAGGTTTAACAATTACCGTTTATCAACGCTCAAAGTCGCTGTTAACGTCAACCAATTTATCAAAATTGTTCAGTTTATTCCGTTATGTCGCGCGATACTTCTGTCAGGGTTCCCACAAGCTCTGGAAATCATGGAAAACCTGGAAAACTCTAAAAACATTCCATGCATGGAAAAATCATGGAATTTGAAAAAAAATGAATAATCATGGAAAAATCATGGAATTTTGTGAAATAATTTAACGAAACCACCAGTAGCCAGAAAACTAGCTGTTGGACACTTGTGTGTCTGACAGCAAGTTTTCTGGCTACTGGTGGTTTCAAGCTTTAATGATTTTAAAATGCATGCATGGTCTACAAACATGCTCTTGTTGCTGCATTCCACATTTATGCTCAGCGTGGTGAAGATGCTGCTAAAAGGGGAGGTTGGAGGCAGTGCATTAAATAGTCATGGAAATTTCATTGTTGATCATGGAAAATCATGGAAAAATCATGGAATTGTAGTTTTCATTTTCTGTGGGAACCCTGTTCTGTTTTCTATGCAATTTGTTGAAGACTTTCACTTGTGACATTAAAAACTCGATTATTGATATCCAGTTATGCTTAAACGGCCAATTACGTCAAATATTGAAGGCTTTACGTTGACGTAATGAAAGTTAACAAATGCATAAAATAACCTGCTTTGATTTGTCTGCCTTTCTGCTTTTGAAAACAGATAATGGTTAAACACCTTTTTTTCGAATAAAATGTAAGGTGATGTAACACTGTGACTCGATAAAATGTAAGGTATTGTAACTCTGTGACTTTTCAAATTTGAGTTGCCTTACATTTCTTGTTGAAGATCGGCAATCGTAAGTCTCACTGGTCTGATTTTCATGTTGTTTGTACGGCAAATCATTGGACTTGTTTATCACAATATCGTGGAGTAAAATATTTGGCTCAAAAAGATGGAAATAGCATTTTAGTAAGAGTTGCGAAACTTTTGCGTTTAAGTATATATGGAGGAGTCTTGTACAGACTATTGCATATATACCCAACTACATGAGGAACCCATCTGTCATTTCTGGGGGGGGGGGGGGGAATAATTGAAAATGAAAGTAAGAAATGAAAATATATTTATACCATATTACTTAACAATCAGTTCTGCATCAATTCATTGAATAATGTAACTGTTTTACTTAAATCGGTTCATGATGGTCGTCAGTGTTTTCAAAAGGGGTCATTTTCAAAAATGACAAGTTTCTCACTGGAGAATGAATATCTCATTCTCCTCTAAATCAGTTCACTTGATGTAATTTCGTCAAAAGCGGGCATGGCCCTTTACTGCAGCAATAACTGCATCATAATGAGGTCGAATCATATGCACGTAATGTCGCACGATGTACATGTGAATCCACGCCCATTCTTAATGAAGAACAACCGGAAACTGTCGAAGATTCCGAGGTTGCACTGAACGATTCAGGATGCATCCCCAGAGCGCATCCCACAGCTGCTCTATAGGATTGAGATCCGGGCTTACTAAACTAACGCGGTTTGTTTCGCTTCTGCACATACTGGATGGCCTCGTCAGAGAGGGACATATCAGTTATTGGACGAAGTGAACTGATTTAGATGAGAGCTGGAGGGAAACCAATTGTCTGAAACTTGTCATTTTTAGAAATGACCCCTTGTCTATACACGGGAGAACAGCATAAACGTGTTTAAGTAAAACTGTTTCATTATTCAATATTTTGATGCATAATTGATTGTTAAAGAATATGGTATAAAACATGTTTTCATTTCTTAACTATTTTTCCATAATTGCCTCAAACGGTGACTGATGGGTTTCTTTTGTAGTTGAGTATATTTACGGAGGAGTCTTGTACAGACTTTCATATATTTTAGGAGTCTTGTACAGACTATTTCACTTATGCAGGAGTCTTGTATGCAAATATGTATGCATTAGTTATGAAGGAGTCTTTTACAGATATACATGTATAGATGCTCATATATTTATGTAGGAGTCTTGTACATGAATACATTTATAGACCCATTTATTTATGGAGGAGTCTTGTATATGTATACATTTACAGACTCTCTCATATTTATGGAGGCGTGTTGTACAAGTGTACATGCTTAGCCTCTCACATATTTATTGGGGAGTCTGGTACATGCGTATAGATGATCTCACATATATATGGAGAAGTCATGGATATGTATACATTTATGGACTATCTCTTATATTTATGGAGGAATTTTGTATTACATAATTGTCTCATAATTGTAATGTTCTTATTAAGACGCAGTATTTCATACTGAAGTTAGATCAACTTACACATATAGTACTTTATAAACAGAGACATTTAGCTTTCATCAGCATCTGTATTGTTACTTTAGTAGACATTAACCCTTGTTCTGCTGAACCCAGATTTAAAACACTGTAGATCCTGATCAGCTGGCTTATGACAAAGCCATCTGATCAGGAACTGCAATGTTTTCCACTCTGCTTGTAAGTACAGGCTAAAAGCTGAAGGTAAACAGAATAAAAATTGGGGAGGATTGTGTGATATATATATATTCAGCAGTACAAGGGTTAAGATTTTTTACGATGCAGCTAATGTCTTTAATCTGCTGATTTAGTTGTTTTATCAGTAGCAAGCTGATCTAGAGCTAAATTGTACAGTGCAGTTCCTTTATAACACATCTCGTTATAACACAGATCATGTCCCAAATATTTTTACCATGGCCTTTTACAAAGGAATTATAGGAAAATGACCATGGAATGGTCATTTTTCTATAATTTCATTTTAAAACTGCCATTGTATAACCTTGTACACTGTAACATGGTCCATTCGTATGGACCCTAAACATAGCATTATAATGGGACTGTCCTGTATATTTATTGGATTTACTGGTTTTGGGAGGAAAGAGGTTAAGCTTAAACTTGCTTTATAGGCAGCTTTGTCTACCATTGCAAGTATCTTGTTTAGTTTTCAACTGTCAGCAATAGACTGTGTTTGGACTGTCTAGAAGTTGCAGCTACTTATGGTTGGTCTTGATGCACTTATTCATTGTTAAGTTTATAACATTTAGCGAGCAGAATCAAAAATCTGTGAATAACAGAGGAGCAGACCAGCCTGCGCATCTACACATCAATCTGTTCAGCACCTTTGTTGTTCACTTATTGGAAAATTTATCTAAACTTGCTTCATGAAATATTTCACTTTTCTAGGTGGTCTCTGTTAGACTCTGTAGCTGAGCAGGAACGTTTGAGACTTACTCAGTCTGACACCCCAAAGACAGGACCCAAGGTTATAAACTTCATTCATACTCAACTGAGCACGAAATTTCAACTGCTCAAACAAACTAAAATGCCGACAAATGATGAAGTTTCTTGCTTTAAGTCTCTCATCAGATGTTGTGTTTATCATGCTAATAAATGTTAAAATGCCAACAACTGTTGGCATTTGAACATTTATGAGCAGGATAAATTTCGTGCTCAGCTGAGTTGAGCATGAAAAAAGTTTTATAACCTCAGGGCCTGGTTTTCTCCCAATGGGGTCTGTTTTTCTTTGCTGCTGTCATGTTTTGGCTAATTCCTTTCTGCCTTGGTGGAGGTTTTCTAAAGTTTTATCTCAACTTTTATATTATTTGCTATGTTTTTATGCTATTTTTCTCAATATTTAGTGGAATGGGTATATTATTTGTGCATCGGTCCTCTGTTACAGGGGTGTATATACTTCCAGTAAACTGGCCCTCAGTTATAAACAATTTTCATGCTCAACTGAACTGGCATGAAATTTCAACTGCTCATAAAAACTAAACACTAAAAGACCAACTCTATCTCAGGTGTTCTATTTATCATGCTAATTAAAGTTAAAATGCCAACACTTTTAACATTTATGAGCACGATAAATTTCATGCTCAATTGAGCATGAGTATTTTTAGGACCTCCTGGCCTACTCACAAAAAATTAAGGTTTCATCATCTGTCCACTTTTGTTTTCTTGAGGAACATTGAGATTGTGTTGTGGTTGCATTGTTTGCAATTTTATGTAATATTACTTTTTTATCATGCATGAAATGGCTTTCACTTAGCAGACTTAAATAGTAATGTCATATCACAAGCATGCTCAAATGACCATGTTGGGAATGCAAAATAGATGTGCCAAAAGGTACTTTCTCACAATGGCAGAAATTCCCAGATCAGCAGTTTAACTATTTTTCTTCCATTCAAGACAACTTTATTGTCTGCCTTCTCATCTATTTCATATGTACTTAGTAGTCTATATTGCAAAAAACAACAACATGGGGCCCAAGGTTATAAAACTTTTTATTCTCAACTGAGCATGAAATTTCAAGTGCTCATAAAAACTAAAAATACTGACAACTAAAGAAGTTTCTTGATTTAAGACTAGATTTTGTAGTTATCATGCTAATAAATGTTAAAATGTCAACAATTGTTGGCATTTTAACATTTATGAGCAGGATAAATTTTCATGCCCAGCTGAGTTGAGCATGAAAAAAGTTTTATAACCTTGGAGCCAAGTTAAGAAGGGTTCATAGTGTTTGTTTACTTGGGACTTAGCAAGCAGACAACATTTTTAGAACCAAACATGTTAATAGAATTAAGGTTTAACTATAAGTGGTGTCTGCTGATAACTTTTGCAAGCAATTTGGACCCAGATCAGGCCCGACAAAATATCAGCCTCGCTGCCTGATCTGGATCCAAACTGTTTGATACTGATGGTACTCCTGAAAGATTTTTTTCAAAAAAGTTCATTTTGAAAAAATCAGTAAACGACAAAAAAGCATGCAAACTTTCCCAGCAGACAAATAAATAGCAGTCATTTAGAGTTAAGCAATATAAATTTCCCATCTCAAAAAAGGGACAAAGTGACATGGGTGCAAGTTTTCAGGAGTATTCCTGAATTCAGAATTTCAAGGCGGACATTCCATAGCAAGTAAGCCTCAAATACTGAGGCAGATTACAAGAGCTAGTCTTATTTTCAATTTATCTGAAGACAAGCAACCATTTAACTCTTTGCATGCTGGGTATTTCTTCATGCTTTTATTGTCTGCTGGCTTTTTCAAAAATAATTTCAGGAACACTATCAGTGTCAAACAGTTTGGATCCAGATCAGGTTCAACATTCTGTCAGTCCTGATCTGGGTCCAAACTATTAGCAAAGGTTACCAGAAGACAACAACAGTCACGACTAAAAAGGAAAGAGTTTAACTTGAAATTGTAGGCAAACTGCGAGCTTGTAGATATGAATTTCTAAAGTTCAGGATTTGGGAAATTTCGAACTTCCAGCCATGAAGTGGTCTGATATACATAAAGTTGGTATCAACCTACCTAGTGATAAAAGGTGCACAACTGCTGCATGTGTCAGAGCAGCTGCAGTGCGGTAAATGTTATAAAATTTTGAACTTTATCCTTTCTGTTCTTAAATTAAATGATAGTTATCAGGGGTGGAATTCACAAAGTGCATGTCAGAATTTTAAACAGGGAAGGCCCTAATCAGACTGCTTCTCAAAAGCAGTCTGATCTAGGTCTGGGTTATTTGTCTAGACCATTTTTGTAGACAACTAGTGTTTGAAATTTTAGAACATTTACTGTAAAGAGGTTTACTCTAACATTATGATACATGTTTAGATATAGAGTATTATTTTATGAAGGGATTTGTTGATATATTTATTTTATTAAAGACTGATGCATTATTATCCTCTTGAATTGTTTATCCTGTATATTACAGTAGATTGTAATTGACTGTTTGCATCATTGATTATGATTGTGGAGTCCCCCATAGAATACAAGGATCATACATGTTTTTCCATGCATTAACAGTTGCTGGGTACCGAGAAGCTGATTGAATATGTAGCAGCATCATGTAACCGGGCCACGTAGCGCAGTGGGTAACTTATCTGGCTACAGATGCGATTCTGATTGCAGATCCAGGGGTCGCGAGTTGGATCCCGGCCCGGCCCCATACTTTCGTGGAGATTGATCATGAAATAATTTCTACGGTCATTCTCCTCCCTTCTGCTGAATCATTCAAGAAGGGTTGTCATCAGTTACAAGTGAAAGTTTGTGCACGAAGTACTGGTTAACCGCTTGTTCAAGCCTGCCCAAGAAAAAAGTGTGGTCAAGTGAACTGACCGTCCCAACATGACCTTAACTGTTGACTTGGGACGTAATACAACAAACCAAACAAACAAAAGCAGCCTCATGATAAACATCTTCTTAAGACCCACCAGCATGGTTTAATCTGGGATTATTATTCTTGCATTTTACCTTAAATAAAACAAAGTCCCATCAGAAAAGCTGATAAAACATTGATATAGATGTTGATCTCACATTGATTCTCTATAAACAAAATAGTATGAGCTTGCAAACGATGTCTTCAACGCAAAACATATTCATTAACAAAAGCAACAATTAAAATTGCCTTTCTGGGCTGCAACGTTTTTCTGTTTTTCAGGAAAACCATCAGGGTGTCAAATGGCTTAGATCCAGATCAGACCTCTGGATCCAAACAGTTTAAACCAAGTTATTAGCAGGCAACTTTTGGGGACAATACTTCCCCCAGGCAGAAAAGTGTTTAACAGAATATACAGCAACCGAGTAAACATGGGTGAAAGTCCGAAATTTCCAGTTCCTGAACTTTAAAAAATCAGAATTTAAAACTTGCTTTATGCCATCAAAATAGTAAAAATTCCAAGTTTAGTGTTCGAATCCCTTTAGATAAACTGAAACTAAATCAGAAAAGCTATCATTATCTGCAGAATTCAGGATTTTGAGGCTGACTTTCCATGGAAAGTCAGCCTCAAAATCCTGAATTCGTGAATAATCCTGAAAACTTTCACCCATGAGTAAGGCACAAATCTAGTTTTTGGCAAACAACTTTATCTATTTTTTCTACAAAACTGTATGCCAGCAGTCAAGGCTGTAATTTTATTTGACAATGTTCAATGGGTCAAAGGCCACATAACAGAATTTGTGTCCGCTCTACCAACTGTAACCCTGGTTTGACTAAAAATAATTTCACTAAAGGCGGGGTTCATAATGGTTTCATTGCCCTGTCTAAAGGTCATGGTCAAGCAGGAGAATAATTGTCACATATTATAGAGTATTTACTGGTATTCCTCACTGAAATGACATGCAAACCGAAGGCTTCATCATAGTGTGTTAATTGGATTAGATTTTGTTCTCTGTGACAATGCATTGCATTAGTAAGGAAGCCAGCATGTGAGTTAAACAATTTGTTTTAACAACAACAGAATCTAGGGTGAAGAATTGGCAGAAAAATGCACTATTCAATGTAGATTTTTATCACACTACGTCGCGCCTGGGAGTGATATTAAGTCATGCAATAAAATCGATAAACCACTAGTGGTTTACAGTTTTTGGGGAAACGTAATGACGTCCATTATAACATTGCGTAAAATAAGGGAAAAATATTGACATTTTCACACCAAAAATGCAATTGTTAAGTATTTTTAATGTCATGTGATAAATAGAATCTAACATTCGTGCTCTTGTATTATTGAATTTATTAAACTTGAGAATGCAGAGGACAATTACTATGCAAGGGCTGACCTTGCACACAAGAGTTATTACTAAGATCCCAAACTTTTCAATTTGATTATTATGCTACCCACTCACATATATATGGCAAGACAGTTTATATACATAATCAGTATATTTTTTATCATTTATCACTAGTATTCTTATACCTATCAATGTCAAACGGGGAAACTGTTACAGCGATCAATAGTTTTGCACTCTGAGCTTATGGTACAAACCAGTGTTTTATTTTGAAATGCTACCATATACAATCTGTGAACAAGACCTTCTACTCCAAAGTGACTGACTAATCTATGTTGAATAGTAATGAGAGTTGTTGGAAACTGTGTAAAAATGGTCTCTGACATACTCCCCGAGCACATACTGTGACCAGGTAACCTTGACCTACTTTTCATGCTCCAGTGACTTTGTTATAAATACTAAATTAAAATTTCAATGTATTTTGGACAGTTTATGAACGGTCAGGAATTTTTTTTTAAAATGCAACTAGTTTTTTTTCAGCAGGTGACATTTTTAAACATACATGTACATGTAGTCATCCAAAATTTGGTGTTTTCCACATTTGTGATTTGCACTTTAAGGGTTAAAAATTTTGTCAGGGAAATTTGTTATGTCCTGTATGTAATAATCCTGGTTGGGCAAAATCGTGTATCAATCCTCTAAATAGTTGCACATTGTCAAAAAGAGATGGTGTCAACATAATCAAGTAACAATAAACAAAAGTTTTCTATGTAATATTTTATTTTATCATATGACGTTACTGTTATTCAGTGGATAACGTCATGCCATAAATAATGTTATGACCACATGTTACATAACACTTTCGGCGGGAACAAGTAACGTCATGACGACGTCCGTTACAACAATGCAAATTTTCATTGAAATAAACAAGCTTTGAAGGTGATAAAATCGCATTTAAATAAGGTAATATGAGAATCTCGTGTTCATTTCATATGAAATTTATTAAACAAGCCAAATATGAAATTATCACTTGTGTAAGATCCTCTATGTGTTCAACTTTCTGTTTCTGAAAGAAAATAAAGGAGCCACAAGAGAAAAGAGCCTTTTAAGTGAATAAGGATACGCTGTATTCAGCCAAGGCATTTAGTAATGAGCCCTTGACATGTGCACATGCAACCATTTATTGCAGCGATATGTTTGAAGGAAGTACTTTGTGTACGACTGATGCGAGAATAAAAGACCTTCTAATGGCTGTCAGTAGTGAATAGAAACATCTTTTCTGTTGATTACTGTTTGGCATCTGTGAATCACAGCAAACTGCAATCAGGAGGGACAGATTTTTATATCCACCCACTCACACAAATGTCTTGCATTCTGCACTTCTATTTTCAAATAAACTCTCAGTGGTTCCTGCATACTATGTTAAAACACTTGGTATTGCAATGAGTATGTTTATCAGGCAGAGTACTTTGTACTTGAGAACAATGCAGGTCTTGATCAGATAAACAGGGTGGTCTCCGTCTTAATGGCCACATAAACTTAAACCTCATTCTCTTATGGTGTGGCTCATATGCAGGCTGGTCAAGTTATATAATACTGTGTTATCTTAATAAACAATCAACATATCAATTCAAATTTATGGCCTGTGGTAACCACAAGCTTTAGCACACATTTTTGTTTTGTAAAAAAGCCATTAAACTCATAAAATATCTTAATATATTGCACTATCTATAGTAACCTTTAAAGCATACAAATTATAACAATGCCAGATAATCAGCTTCATACTCACAAAGGCAGACAAACAGCTTCATACTCACGATTGCAGACAAAACAGCTTCATAATCACAATGGCAGACAAACAGCTTCATACTCACAATGTCAGACAAACAGCTTCATACTCACAATGGCAGACAAACAGATTCATACTCACAATGGCAGACAAACAGCTTCATACTCACAATGGCAGAAAAACAGCTTCATACAATAGCAGACAAACAGCTTCATACTCATAATGGCAGACAAAAGCTTCATAACAATTGCAGACAAACAGCTTCATACTCACAATGTCAGACAAACAGCTTCATACTCACAATGGCAGAAATACAGCTTCATACTCACAATGTCAGACAAACAGCTTCATACTTACAATTGCAGACAAACAGCTTCATACAATAGCAGACAGCTTCATACTCACAATGGCAGAAAAAACGCTTCATACTTACAATGGCTGACAAACAGCTTCATAACAAAATCTTAAAACCAAACCCTTCAACATACAAAACTATAAAAAGCCGTCTTGATTCATGAGTAAAATTATCGCCCACTAGTAGAGACTGGTTGTATTCTGCTTTCCTATACCTTTTATGGTAAATGATCTAAAATATTGAACACTATTTGCCTGCCAAAAAGTCATAGGCAAACAGCACAGATCCAGATCAGACGGCTTTTGAGGAAGCAGCCTGATCAGGGTATTACCAATTTACTATTCAGAAAAGCATTGTGTGACTTCCAGCCCTGATAACCAAATTTATTTACAATAAGAGAAGTACCGGTCCGCGTAGCGCAGTTGGTAACGTGTCTGGCTACAGATGCGTGTCTGACTGCAGATCCAGGGGTCGCGAGTTCGATCCCGGCCCGGTACCATACTTTCGTGGAGATTGATCATGAAATAATTTCTACGGCCATTCTCCTCCCTTCCGCTGATTTATTCAAGAAGGGTTGTTGTCAGTTACAAGCGAAAGTATGTGCACAAATTACTGGTTAACCGCTTGCTCAAGCCTGCCCAGGAAAAAGTGTGGTTAAGTGAACTGACCGTCCCGCAATGACCATAGCTGTTGACATGGGACGTAAAGCAACAAAAACAAACAAACAAACAATAAGAGAAGTGTTCAACATTTTAGATCATTTACTTTAATCCCCAATGGCCAGAATACCAAAAATTTAATACCAACATTATACCAATGTACAAGGGGAAGGAGGTTTTACCTATGCCACACAAACATACCATATTCAACCTGATAAGCATTGTACACATAACCTTTATGAAATGATATGCCATCTTTTGAAAACAGAATAGATCCAGGATTGAGTTTTTTCATCCAAACCAGGTATCTATGTAAATAACGAAATTGCACTAACTGAAAATCAGAAGTTCATATGGTGAAAACAACCCTTATACCACTCATTGTAAGCTTAACCCTTTACCTCATAGAGACACCTTTTAACACTTTGCAAACAGAGCGGACCCAGATCAAGCAGCTCTTGTAAGAGCTGCCTGATCAGGATCTACTCTGCTTATGGAAATATGATTAGATATGATCCTACACTAGTGGACCTGACAAGTATTTTCTTTGTTCTTTGTACAAATGTGAACGTTTACCTATATAATTATTCATATGGGTGGAGCTTAGCATGAATATTCATGAAGGAAAGGGTTAAAGAAGAATATACAAAATTAATATTAAGTTGAATACACTGCTCTAGTTGAGCCAGCCACATAACAAATTGTCAGGACATGAGATTGTTTCTGCACTACCATATGGAATGAGAAAATGCCTGGAATGTATGGAAGTCAGCTCTTGATGGCACAAAATAAATTATGCAATGGACATGCATCTGTATCTACATGGCACTAAAAGACAAAACTATAACTTAGCAGGTTACCAAACTATTTTACTATCTGTTTTCTTCTTCAAAGATAGATGAGGATTAACAGCCTTTTCTTCTTCATAACAGTTCTATTCTGAGTGACAGAATCAAATAACCTGGACAGGAAGAGCATGCGCAAACAAAATAGCCCTGATCGGGGACTGTTTGCTTTATTTGGCAAATTATTTGAGCCGTGACTTGATTTCCAACAATGTGGCATTTTGACAAGTGTAGACTCAGACGAGCCTGTACAGTCTCATTTTAGGCTTAGAAACAACAAATGGTGTTCAGTCAGTAGCTTAACACTCACAGAATATTCAAGCAACTAGCAAAGGCTCTGATCAGACTGCACATATGCGCAGGCTTTGCTGGTCTGAGGCTTTGCTGGTCACATATACCACATTGTTGGAAATCTCATGTCCCGGCTCATTTATAGATAACTGGGATGGATTAAACTCCAGCTGAAATGTTTTTAGACCTAATTTTTCCCAATAACTTTATCTACCCCGTCATTTTTCGTCAATCTTATCTCGATGAAAAGTATTCAGGAACATCTCCGCCAACTTCTCCAAATGGTTCCAACATCCAAGATACTGCAGTTACATCTGTGCATAGATGCAGTCTTTGTACATTTTAAGCAAAGCGCAAATAAACTAAGTCAACGATGTCTGTCGAAATGTTACATTGCACCGCCCCAATTCAATTAATAAAGCGATGGATGGCTTGTTCAAATATAATGAATATTGCGCCTGATTCCCTCGTGCATTAAGCTATTGGGGTCATCTCGAAACCGTCAATTTTGGAGCATGTGCATAAGAGAAAAATGGCAAGTCATGCGCCGCAACCTTTGTTCCTATAAATGATCCTGCTCAAATTTGATTCTGCAGATGCACGGTAAATTCTGAGCATGCAAAGGGCAGTTTTATGTTATACATAACCTTTGAATAACGGGATATTAACTGCTTACGAATATTTTTTACAATACCCCTTTTTGTAACACCTAGTATACGAATTTTGCCTGTCAATAAAACACTTAGAAATTTTGGACGAATTTAATTTATTGCAAAATCTCCATCTAAGTACCCAAGAATCTGTGTGTGCAACAAGCTCCAGACCTTTTGCAGAAGTTGGCGGAGAGTCTCCTCTACAACTTTATCGCGAACACATTTTGCTAAAATAAAGGATAAAAATGTTATTGCGAAAAATTTGTTCTAAAAACTTAACAGCTGAAGTTTAGTCCAGATCATTGACTAGAGGATTCACCAGTGTGTTTAACAAGGTAATTGCTTTCCCAGAGAAATCCTGCCAGCTGCTTGACACTAACTTATTTCAATCTAAAAATTATGAGACGAACAGTGTGATATCCGTTAATTTCAGCAAAATATGGGTTTAGGAATAATTATATATTTAAGGCCATCTAGATAAGGAACATAATTGAGCCCGACATGAGATTTCCAACAATGTGGTATGTGCGACCAGCAAAGCCTCAGATCAGCCTGCGCATATGCGCAGTCTGATCAGGGCCTTTGCTAGTCGTTTGTATATTCTATGAGTGCTAAGCTACTGATTGAGCACCATTTGGATTTTTTAAGCCGATAAGGAGGCTGCACAGGCTCGTCTGAGTCTACACTTGTCAAAATGCCACAATGTTGGAAATCACATGTTGCGGCTCAATTGTGCTTTCCCTGCAGTTGCTTAACTTCTCTTGAAGACATTATCTATATTGATAATATGTTGCTATGACATAAGCAAAAATACCATTGTAACCTCGCCCAACCTACCCCATTTCACCCAATGTCATCTGAGTAAATAATCTGATTACTAAAAATCTATAAATAATTTGATTAAAAATAGGTTCCATCTAAAATTACTATTATAAAACATGTGTTACTTTGCATAATCACTATTAATTAAAACCGTAATCCAGCTGAATGATTAAAAAGTGTGATAGTTAAATTCGAGCTTTTGATTTTGGGAGGTATTATTTATTATCTGGTTGAAATTTAGCTATATGGCGACACATGAGTGGGGTAGGAAAAGATATATCTGACAATATTTTCCCCAAAAGAATAAAAATGAATATGGTTATTCCCATTTAAATGCACTTATTACAACAAATCCTCCATAACAGTTAAATAACATAATATTATTCCTAATACCTGTGGCTAAAAGCTGCATAAAATCACAATGTGCTTTGTACTTTGCACAATGTCAACCAATGAAGTTGGGTTTCTGAAAAGCTTATTTTTCTAGGTTCAATGAATTATGAACACAATTATGGTCACATGCATAGTAAGAAAAACTTTGCTTGGATCCATTGTCTTTGTTGATCCATTGTGTTTATACTTCAATAAACCTTGGAAGAAAATCTTCTCGCACACCAGATCCAGATTTTGTTGCTTTTACCCTTGTGAGATATTTCTATCTCACACACTCATACCAGCCCTAGGGAAAGATAAAAAATGAACAGCCGCAGGCTGGCCGCATGTCGCTCTGTGACGTCATTGTAATGTTAAAATGACAGCACTATGTCGCATCTCAGCATATTCAGGATTTCCTGGAAGTCTCTTTAAGTTTTTTCCAATATAAATGAGGTATTCAGTGGAGAGCAAGAAAAAGAATCCATTATTCATGTGAGGATGGGATAGAAACATCCGTACCTCACGATCACCAAGTGTCAATACTCAGCAAGCCTCATGATGCCAATCGGTGATCCTTGGGACAGATTTTTCTATCCCACCCTCACACTCATGATTGATTCTTATAATCTCATATTTACATTTTTTTTATAATAAATATCTATTTAAGATTTATATATATTTTAGGATACATAACAATATAAACTTAATGTTTGATCATTTTAACACTTTTGTTTGATTGTAAAATGATACAGGAGAATATAATTTGTTTTGTTTTTTTACTGTCCTGATCCTGAGTTGGCTCCTGGTACCGTTAGTTTAACAGGTGACCAGGCCCAGGGCGACGACAGAAATCAATATGTGATCTCTAGCTCACATGACAAATAGCCAATAAAATAAATAAGACGCTTGTTTTGCATGTGTGAACCAGACATGGGCTTGCCATCAATCACAGCTACACTTTCACTATTGGCAAATCAATTTTCTAGCTTAAGCGTCTTGTAAGAACAAGTGGAAATAGTTAGCTTTCAGTTATATTTTGCTCTACATTAGTTTTTGAAAGTTTGCAAAAAACAAAAGATTCATATAAGATTCATATAAGACTTGCTTTGGAAATGTAAATATATAGAATTGAATTTCACATATCTTCATATTATCTTTTGATGACTGTATTTGTGTAACAGCACCAGACATCATGATTGACATTTAAAAATCTAACATCATGTACACCTTGTATGTGGTTCTATAAAATATATTGTTATTGTAAATATATGACAATTTAGCATGAATAAGTATATTGACTAGAGTTGCTGGTATATGCCTCACACCATTACCCTTGCGCTGATGGTAAAGAATGTCTGGAAGAATGTCTCTTAAAGGTTCTAACAAATAATTTCTGATATTACACGTAAAGAGTAGAAATACCAATCAGCTCATTATCTCCTAGAGTCCTCTGCTGATAATTTTTGCAAACGGTTTGGACCCAGATCAGGCCGACAAAGTGTCGGGCCTGATCTGGATCCAATCTGTTTGACACTCGGTATTCCTGAAAGAATTTTTCTAAAAAGTTGATTTAGGCGGCAAAAAAGCATGAAAAATTTTCCAGGGGACAAATAGTTAAAACAGCCACTATAGTCAATAGTTTTGCACTATAACTCAGCCAAATCACATGGTAACAAACACTGGCAGCTATTGACTGACTAGGTAGAAAACTTGATTGATTTTCAAGTTATAGTAGAAACTAGCTTCATTGTGAGAAAATCTGTCCCAGCTACAAACTAGCTAGAATCTTGAAATTTTGAATGTAGCATGTATCACTTTCTTGCTTTCCAGCAAATGACTAATAAAGGTGTTAGTCACAGACAGTGTGGAAGTGAAGGCTGGTCTCCGTATTTGTTTTTTTTTGCATACAACAGAAACAGGTTTTCTCACAATGTTACCCAAATAATACAGTAAAACCTGTCTTAAGCGGCCACTCAAAAATAGACAAAACAAAGGTTTTAAAGGCAAATGGTAGCTTAATGAAGGTCGAAAGCATTGCAGAATGCTCTCTTGGAGCATTCTGCAAAACTTTTGACCTGCATTAAGCAATAATCGGTATTGAAAACCAATTTTTGGTCTTCTTTTTGAGTCGCCGCTTAAGACAGGTTTAACTGTATTTGTCAACCAATTTTCCCCTAAATATCATATCAATATTGGCAAACTGCACTTAAGGACTTGTGTGTTACATAATTTCAACTGATTTTCGTGGCAAAGCCCATCATTTTGAATATAACGATTATTTTTCCATGTTTGAATACCAACGATTGACAGGTTTTGGAATATAACAGTCTAATCTCTATGATAATGCCTAGAAGAACCACAACAACTTCAAAATATTGTGACACAATCCTTTTCTCTATATAATTAACCCTTTGTACTCTGATAGGTTTTCCCATACATATTGATACAATAAGTATGGGACTTTCCATTGTGTACATTTAAGGGGTGATAGATAGAAATTTCCAAATTATGTTGTACTTCAGTCCCTGATGGTTGTTTAAATCTTAGCAAACAGCGCAGACCCTGATGAAATGCAGCATTATGCTGCATTTCATCTGAGTCTTCAATGTTTGCCTAATTACCCATTGTGGGGTTTCCAGTATACAAAGGGATAACAATACAATCTGATTGTGTCTCAATATTTGAAGTTATTATGGTAATCAATCATTAATTAACTAGAATGTAGTCAAAATCAGCGAGACCAAACCCACTGGTACCAAATCCTGCAAACCCACTGCTGGGTACTCTGGATAGTTCTATTGCTCCTACCATTATATCATTCACATAGCCCTCAGCAAAACCATCCTGTAATATAAAGTGGACAAAAAAAATCGATATTGCACTTGTCTTGCAGGACGAATGACTTCCAATTTTCACTCGTCCTGCAAACACATGCAATTGTCCTTTAAAAGTGTATGAAATAGAGAACATAAGGGAGTAATATGTAATATGACTTATAAAGTTCCTTAAATATCACTGCTAAAATGATATTTACCAAGTCAGTTTCAGAGCTGCATCCCATGTACGAGACCTGTTTCATGTTTATTTGAACAGATTTGAATTTCACTTTTCGCGGCTGCATATAATTAAAACAAACAAATTTTGCTTTTTCATGCATAACGGACGTGTCCCTGATATTGCCAAATAGACAAGATGACAATTTAAAGCATATCCATAACCGGGTGGCCCTAAATACATCCCCACCCCCTTTTAACTGATTTTAAGAGCTAAAACGGGTGTTTCTTCTAAGAAAATACGTATTTAAGTGTAAAATTTTCTTGTAAGTTTAGAGGCACACTCAGTTTATTTTTTAAATGAGAAACAGCCTATGTGTGCCAGCTTTTGCTTGGAAAGTGGGCTTAATAAGTTCTTCCATACAAGTGCCCAAATGGGTATCTCATGTATAAAATGTGTCGTGGAAGAAATTTGAAAAGCCAATTTTCAAAACTCACAGCCGACTCAATTTCTTAGATATTTGAAGTGCCTATTACCGATAAAACTGATCACCAAATATTGCACTTGAGTATTTTGCATACAATTTAGTGTTGCTATGGAAACTGTAAACCCTAAAATTTGATGTTCAAGTCGCTTCTAAAAAGTAAATATCCAACTGGAGTGCTTTATTTTCTAACAGAACATACTTTGATTATCTATGTACAAGGCAAAAAAGGTTCCAAGAGAAAATCTTCATAACTTTTAGAGAAATTGTTCGAGAAAGATTTAGTTCATTTCGTTTCAGACAGCATTTTTAAACGCTCAAAATCTGACTACTCATCTTTAGAGACTGTTTCAAACCAGAAAATAAATATTAAGAACTATTTTCTTGATGACTGAGTATTTCTGGAGATCAGACTTACCCATGGAAATCAACAATTACCCACTATAACGAGAAATAAATGAGTGCCGGCATTTTCCAATTTGTTCAAATAAACATGAAACACCTCTTGTACTGACAACAGTCAATACTCAGAAAATGCTAGTTTCACCCTCAGATTTTTCACCCTTGAGTAGTTCTTCCCAAAGCACTCATCCTACAGAACGAGTGCTTTGAGAAGTATTACTCGTCCTTTCTAGATTTCACTCGTAATTACGAGCAGACGAGTGGAATTTTTGTCCACTGATAATATTATATAAATATATTATATACCTATAAATGATACATCTTTTGAACTGTCTGTTTTCCGGCCATCTGATACAGAAAGCCAGATCAACAAACTGAGGTTTTCTGATTCCATATCACTATCCTTTAAAAGAGCCTAACGTCGGTTACCTGTTTTTGCTGCGACATTATGTAAAGTAAACTTTAACCATGAAACCAGAGACGGTAAACATGATGACATAACATCAAGAAACAAAACCTAATGGCAAACGTTCCCGCATATTTTCTGGATTACAGACCAAAAAAGTCAAAAAATGAATGTCAGAAAAAAAGGTTTATGATAAACATATTATTATAATTATAACTTGATCTGGTGAACCGTACCACATCTTGTGGATGAGGCCATACCATTGGGTGATCCGATGGCATGACCTCATCCACTCGATGTTATATGGTAATCAGATCAAGTTACTATTGAAATAATGTGTATAAACCATATGGATCAAACATGTGGTCACCTCAGTGTTTTAGTGTTCTAAGTGACAGGTAAAATTGCATATATCGCTGGGTCCGATCAAATTTTCTATCTGCTGGTCACCCTGTCATTTAGCTATCTCAAATCTATTAACTTATATTGTTTGGCTTTTTTGTTCTATGTGCAAAAAGTTCATTTGTGTCTGTGCTATATTGGTGTTTCTTACCACAGAGCCAATGAACAATCTTTATTTGTAGCCAGGACTTTAGTTTAGGGTGTGAAACAGAAAAATAATTTTCTTATTTCTCAACCAAGAAATATGTTGTGGGTACTCAAAAGAACCGTCTCAATGAGACGGTTCTTTTGACCACCCAAAACATATGCTAAAAGTTATGGGTAAGAAACTATTAACAATTTTACGCTGAAAATTTTTGTTTATCTAAACCTGTGTTTGTACCACCTGGTTCAGTTTTAACTCAGTTCTATAGTGTTCTAACAATAATCATCTTCCACTGATTAAAACTGATAACTTTCATTGATATTACTTTTGATGGATAAATTGTAGTGTTTTGTTTGACAAACATGCTTTTTATGTCACAGACATATATCTGAGCATTTGGGATTATGACATAAAACTAAACTGCTCAAAATATAAGAATTTAAAGTGCATTATAACAGTAAAGGACTAAGTACAAATGGCATATTTAAGGGAAATACATGGGGAAATATTCCATCTGAAAAACTGATTTTCAACACTCTGAAATAACAACAGCAATATTGATGACAAAATCAAACTCCAGCTATTTTTATCATAATCAAGCAACAAATGGGGTATTTACAGTTTAGGGTATTTGGTGATCAAAATAAATCTGATTTAACTTTTCTAGAAAATGTCAAATGTTTAATTATAGAATGTTATAGTACTGAGGCAACATTATGTTTGCGCATTAATATTTGTCAGATTCCATGGAAACTGAATAGGCTGCAGGTCAAAAATATGAAATGAATTTTGCCTTAATGGTCATGCATGCTTTAAAGATCTAACAGATGATTCCACACAGGTTTAGATAAACAAAAATATTAAGCGTAAAATTGTAAATTTTATCTTACCTATAATCTTTACCATATGGTTTGGGTGCTTTAAAGAACCATCCCATTGAGACCCACAACATACGCTTTGGACAAGAAATAAGAAACTTATTTTTCTGTTACGCACTCTTAACTAAAGTCCTGATTCCACCTCTGTTGTCCATAAGATATAAATGTTTTTTAGATGATCTGTATTATAACTTGGTCAGACCTTATGAAAAGTAGGTGCCTTATCATCTTTTGCTGGATCCTCAGTTTCTTCAGGGGACACTCTCTTTACTGTCCAATTACATGTAGTGAAGTATGAGGATATTATCAATGAAGGAAAGACTAACACCATTCTCCTAACATAACTACTCACCTTAACTTTAAGAGCTATTTTGTTCCAGTCCACACCACGAGCAGATGTTGCTGGTCCATAACCTAGTTTCATTGATCGTGCTGGAAACAGATCACCAATAATCTATAAATTGTACTTTATGTGCCATCACACAAGATTTTTGTCAAGCAACGAAGGCTCAGACAAGTCTGCACATGTGCGCAGACTTGCCAGAGCCTTCACTGCTCACATAAACCAAATATGGATGTAGATAAAACCTCGGGCCAAAATTAAGACATCTTGCACTGCTGGGTACCTCAGCATATTTATTTGTTTGTTTGATTTGATTCTTTACATCCAATAAACAATCTTTCAGTTATGTAGGGACGGGTCTTCCTGGGTTGAACCAGTACTAATCTAGGATTAATGTGTCTTGCTCAAGGACACAACCCAGTGACCCTGGTGGGGCTCGAACCCACGGCCTCTTGGTCTGGAGTCAAGCACTTTACCACTGAGCCACTGCGCTCCCACATAGGCATTTAAATGAGTCTTTTACGATAAGTACTGAATTCTGATTACATAGTGCTGCTCATTAGTTGAGGAATCTGGACAAAATGATCCAACAAATATGCATTTGTAAATTTGATAAACTTGATCATGTAAAATGTTCACCCAATATTAAAGCATGCATACTAGGTGATAAACTATTTCAACTTATAGTCTGATTTTATAAGGTTGAAAAGGCAGATCCTGAATGTATTAATGCATTGAGTCAATTTACTTTTAATATAAAAAGATGTTTCAAAATGGTAACTGAAAACACTATGGCAGTAATTTCAACTTGGTGCTATTTGGAATGTAAAACAACCCCCCCCCCCCCCCCCCCCCCCAAAAAATAAGATCAGGAAATACAGTTTCGTATTCTAAACAATATGCAATAAATGGACACTCATCCATAGTATGAGTATATTGGTCTTTGTATCAATAAATTTATCTTTAGAACGGCAGTGACAATTTTATCAGTCATATCATGACAGGCTTTTATCATATGGGCCTCGTCGCGAGAAAATCTGTCTTCCGGGTTTCCGACAAAGCAAGTTTCAAACAAGTTTCTTCAGCTACACAGACAAACTAGAAAATTGAAATTTCGCTCGTAGCAAGTCTAGATATGATTCTTTTCGACATGCAGTAACAAAGGTGCAGATCAGTCTGTGCGGATGCCCAGGCTGGTCTGCACCTTTGTTGTTCGCAAATGCCTGAAGGCAAGTTTTCACACTTCCAGGCCCTTATTACACAGTTCCTGGTCAGGCTGCTCTAAAACCATTTACAGATACTCAGTGTATGTATACTTCCATCAGTAACTGACAACTACCCTACTTGAATCAGAGGTAGGGAGAGAAGAATCTCTATAAATGTATGTGGCTGGACCAGGAGTCTAACTCAAAACCATTCTATTTAAGTCCGTAGTTGTCAGTTTATCAATCAGACTCACTACCGATTGTGCTACATGAACCTACAAACATTATTCAGACCTACCGATATGAGGGCATAATTGAAAATTATTTTTCTTATTTCTCAAACAAAACATATGTGGTGGGTATTCAAAAGAACTGTCTCAATGAGACGGTTCTTTTGAGCACCCAAACATATGTTTAAACTGATTGGTGAGAAAATAATTACAATTTTTGGTTCAAATTTGTTTTACTTATCTTGACCAATGTTACATGGATGGATGATTGTATTAGTTTAAAAAGGCTTAAAGTAATGTATGCAGATTCATCAGAACATGTTGTAGAAAAACTTATTTATTGGTATGTACAAACCTGCATTTCCCCACATTTCATATGTTTGGTTCTTTGGGTAAACATAGAAGAAAATTCCTTTCCCTGTAGCAGTGAAACAACCACCACTGTCTAGTCTAGCAGCAACAAATATACCATCGGTACCATTCTCCAGGTCTATATACACATATGTCTCTACATATACATCTACCCTGGAACATAACTATAATTAACAATCACTATTATCAGACTAGAGGCAGAGAAAACAACAAATCCTCCATTTTAACCATGTTTTGAAACCACAGGCTAAATTAAACTGCTGCAAATACCCATCTTAACATTAGAATTATACAATGTTGTCCTGGATTTTGCCTACGGATTTACCCAATTAACTAACTGACTCAGATTGCAATTTTTGCTATGTTCATCCCGAACAAAATGATTAAAGATGTGTTCGTGTATTTTTAATTTTATGATTAACTGAGACTGAATCCAAGTTGCATCTACATTTTTTCTATCTTTTTATGTTTATCGCAGGTAGAATGGATACATTTCACAGGATCCAAAGACACCTATTTTATAATCCATCTTTAATTTCATCAGCAAAGATGATTTATTTTATGGAGAGCTGGGGCCAGGGTGGCCCGAGAAGACACTGTAGAAAATGACGGAAAATGACAGACATGAGTGGAAGCTCATGACACACAGTTGACCCTCAAGATAGAAGTATCTGGAGATTAGACGTGAGATCTGCTATACTAGCAGTACACCAGCTTTCTGTAAGGGGGCCAACCTGATGTAGATGCACTATTTGTCCAGATATTACAGGGATCAAATTTTAGAATTTTAACTGCTTGCTAAAAATAGCAAGTGATCATTTTTCTTACTTGCTAAAGTTGATGTTTAACTTGCTTATTCACTCGAACAAATTCAAACATAGCATAATTATGCGTTTGACAATATGTGTTGCAAAAATTTATTTAAAATATCGCCTTTATGAAATCACCTTTTGGCTACCTTGCAAACAGTGTGGATCCTGATCAGTCAGATTCTAAAGAAGCTGGATGATTAGGATCTACACTGTTTCAGAACCGCTGACTGATCTGGATCTACACTGTTTATCAAGCAGTTTATACATAATTTGGAAATTAGTTGATCTGAGAATGACTTGTCTTCACTTGCTAAAAAAAAACAAGTGATGGTAATTTCTACTTGCTTTTTGAGAAAAACTACTAGCATTTAGCAAGTGCTAAATTTGATCCCTTGATGGGCAACTAGTGTTCAAAATTTTAGAACATCTACTGTATGGTTGTACTGAGCATTTGCAGTGTTTAGCAGCTACATTTGAGCTGCGACATGTGATTTCCAACAATGTGGCATTTTGACAAGTGTAGACTCAGATGAGCCTGTGAAGCCTCCTTTTAAGCTTAGAAACTCCAAATGCTGTTCAGTCAGTAGCTTAACAATCAAAGAATATTCAAGCAACTAGCAAAGGCTCTGATCAGACTGTGCGTATGCACAGGCTGATCTGAGGCTTTGTTGGTCGCACATAACTCATTGTTGGAAATCTCATGTCACAGCTCAATTCTACTCACCAGGTTATATTTCCTAACAAGCTTAGCGTGAAGTTTTCTGTCTCACACCAGTCAATAGGTGGAATAATGGTCATCTGACGTAGATGTTTGTTTTGGGGATCTGCAGAGGATACAACTTCAAAAGATCCTGCCATAGGGGCCACAAAGTAAGGCTCTTGGTGATCATCATAATCTGAAATTGGTGCTCAAGTTTAGAAAAAAATGTCTCACAATGAAGTGCCATTATCCTCTCACTGCTATTTACATTTTCAGTCATCTGCTCTACTGGTTGCTGTTGTTGTTTGGAAATTTCTACAGCAAACTGTGACAGTATGGATACACCAAGACAGGACAGCATTTATGCATATGCAGTAAATACCAAAAATGTTGTGTTATTTAGGCATCAAATCAAACAAAATAAAAACACACACTAATGATACCTCAAAGTAAACACTCTGGTCTTGTGAACTTTGAGTTGGACCATGACATGACAAAACCTGTCTTCGGGGCTTCTGAAAAAGCGACACTCAAGCCTGTCCCCTCAGCTTTAGAGACTAGCTAGAATATAGAAATTTCGCTTGAAGTAAGTATGGATATGATACTTTCATGTAAGCGAATAACAATGGCGCTGATCAGACTGCGGGGAGGTGCAGGTTGGTCTGCGCCTTTGTCATTGGCAAACCCCGAAGACAGGTTTTCTCGGGTAGAAGCCCAGTTAATGGTTGATATAATTTTAGTCACAATGATTCAATCTAAAATAAGAGGCATTCAGGTAAGAATGTGTAATTGAAAATTAATTTTCCTTTTTCTCAACCAAAACATATGCTGTAGGTATTAGTAAGAACTGTCGATGAGACAGTTCTCTTAAACACCCAAACTGATGATAATCACATTTTTATGCTCCAAAACTTTGACTAATTGGAATATACAGTAACACATAACTTGAGCTGATTGTTATAGCAGCTAATTAGAACAGTTGAGGCTAAACAGTGGCCAGCCACTGCCTTTCAAAAAAAAACTTGTACATAGTAGAAAATATTACAGCTATCCTCAAGCTTGTAGACTTACCATTAAATTCGTCTAGATATGGTCTTGGGAATGGTTTAGGCTCTGGAGGGTCATGGTAACTGCCGTGTTGTCCTGTAGAAACAGTCGTCAAAGTGATGGCTTGATTAGCTGCCACCAGAAGGGTAAACATTCCATCTTTGGCCTAAATAAAAGACTCTATATAAGATGAAGTACAGTCAACCCTCCTTAGAACGATACTGTTTGTCCCCAAATAATTTGACGTTAAACTCAATTTCTGTTGTAATGAATTCAATTCTAAGCTAAACTGGTACATTTGTGCTATTACAATTGACGTTGTAAAGAATTTTGCTGTTATAAAGAATGTTGCTGTAAAGTTTACACTGTACTTATAAAGAAGAATGTGTTTTGTCAGAATGCCAGGTGTTGAATTGTGATGGATTAATTGTATTTCACAATACAGTAAAACCTGTGTAAAACGGCCGCTCTCAAAAAGACAAAAAATTGGTTTTCAAGACCAATTATGGCTTAATGCAGGTCAAAAGTATTGCAGAATGCTCCAAGTGGAGTATTCTGCAATACTTTCGACCTTCATTAAGCTACCAATTGATATTAAGATCTTTGTTTTGTCTATTTTTGAGTGGCCATTTTACATATGTTTTATAGATTAAGGTTTAAATCTTTGGGTACCAGAACAAAATTACTCAGACAGTAAAGGCATGTGCAAACAAAATAGTCCCAGATCAGACTGAGTCTATTCAGGGACTTTAAATTTGCATTCTTCAGCTAATCATATTACAGTAAATCTGTGTAAAACGGTCACTCAAAAATGACAAGACAAAGACCTTAATGACAAATGGTAGCTTAATGAAGGTTAAAAGTATTGCAGAATGCTCCCCTTGGAGCATTCTGCAATACTTTGACCTGCATTAAACAATAATGGGTCTTGAAAACCAATTTTCAGTCTTTTTGAGAGTGGCCGTTTTAAAAAGGTTTTACTGTAAGTTAACATTATGCGACTAGCTCACACCATCAACTTGAAAATTCCCTTTTAAAATTAAAAAGTCAAAGTGTCATCCAGAAAAAAATCATGGCTTTATACATATGATTCCAAAGACAGGGTGAAGAACTATTTTCTAATATGGTACATTAGTTGGAAGCTCAACTGACTGTTGAGTATTACCTCTATAGTTCCATTAGCTTTAAAGAAAACTGAGGACACATTTCCAAACTGTGATGACCAAACATTCAACTTCTTAATTCCAGCCTACAAGAAGAAAGAAATACACATAGGTTACATTAGCTTTGACTAATAAGTCATCTCAGGCCAGGCCCTAGATAACAGTGGATAAACAAAAAATATTTTTCATATTTTTCAACGAAAACATATGTTGAGGGTACTCCAAAGAATAGTCTTGATAAGACGGTTATTTTGGGTACCAAAAACACATGTATAAAATGATTAGTAAGAATATGATTTACAATTTTACCCTCAAAATTTTCTTTATCCTGACCTATGTTACTATATATGCCTTTTAGAGGGACTTGACTAATCTTACAAATTCACACAGTTTCTGCTGAGCCTTCAATACTTTCAACCACTAAGTAGATGAAAATTCAGACTAAATTGAGCTTCACTGCATAGCAGTACATGCACATTTAACCCATTCTTTCATGAATATTCATGCTAAGCTCCACCCACTATGAATATTTATATAAACAAACTTTCACATTTGTACATAAAACAAAAAAATTACTTGTCATGTTTGCTAGTTAAGGATCATATCTAATCATATTTCCATTTAAACAAACAGAGTAGACTCAGATCAGGCAGCTCTTACAAGAGCTGCCTGATCTGGGTCTGCTCTGAGCTGAGTCTGCTCTTTTGGAAAAGTGTCAAAAGGCATCTCTATGAGGTAAAGGGTTAAAGTACGACTTAATACATTAAGTACCATTTTCCTATCAGCTGTCTTACATATGGGCCTTGATGGATGAAAACCCGTCTTCGGCGTTTCCGACCAATTGAAGGGGTCACAGCAACAAGGTGCTTTAGTCCATTTTTGGAAATTTTGGAGATAGGCACTTTGAGATTTAAAACATAACATTTCCCACTAGATTACTTCCCCTACAACACTAAAGTTTTGTTTTTAGGAGGTAAAAACAGCCTTTCAAAAAATCCCAAAGGGTCTAAGTCCACCTTTGGATTTAGTACCCTTGTTGCACTAACTCACACCACATGTAGCAAGGTCAGAAGTAGTTGAAGAGCGCCATTGATTTGAATATTGTGGTGAGTAAGCATGTGTATGCAAATACAATATTATTATTTTATACAATAAAATGAAATTTGCCTGTGTATTGGTGCAAGCATATTGAAAATAGCCATTGCAAAATGTGAGCAATTAAAAAACAAATCTGTAAGCTTTGGTGGAGTTAGGCCTTTTGTTGCACTAACATAATCTGTTCTGTTTAGCCCCTAAATTGCACCCTAGAAGGGTTTAACGAAATGCTATCATCTTTTGAGGTTGAATGGAAAGGTTTTCGTCAAGTATTGATTAATTTCATGTATACAGAGGGTGTTGAGGCTTCATGGGAGATTAAAATGGACTCGGACCCTTTGTTGCATGGAAGTGTTGAGTATCCCAATGTCCGTCTGTCGGTCCGTCCGCAACACTTTAGGGCGCCAAGTTTGTGTAATATGTAACTCCAAAAGTTTTCATTCTTTTTTATTCAAACTTTGCCTAATAATTGTTCACGTAGTGAAGATGTACTCCTCCTATTTTGTGAACGTTTCACAATTTTTTCTCATTTTGATTGGTGTTGAACTTAGACATTTTTTCCATCCGCAATGCTTAGGGGGTGCCTAGTTTGTGTAATCTCTTACTCCAACAGTATTCATTCCTTTATATTCTATCTTTGCACAATGATTGTTCACATATTGACACCTCCTATTTTGAGCACGTTTCATATATTTTTTTATCATTTTTGACGGGGTGTTGAACTTAGACATTTTTTTTCCATTAGCAATGCTTAGGGGTTGCCTAGCTTGTGTAATCTGTAACTCCAACAGGATTCATTCCTTTATATTCAAACTTTACACAATGATTGTTCACCCATTGAAGATGTGCACCTCCTATTGTGTGCACAATTCATAATTTTTTTCTCATTTTTGATGGGTGTTGAACTTGGACATTTTTTCCAACTGAAATGCTCAGGGGTGCCTAGTTTGTGTTATCTGTAACTCCAACAGTATTTTTATTTCGTTGTATTCAATTTTTGCATAATTATTGTTCACACATTGAAGATGTGCACCTTTTATTTTGTGAAATTGTTTGATTTTTTTCTCATTTTGATGGGTGTTGAACTTAGACATTTTTCCCATCTGTCCGGATGCTGCAACATTTTAGGGGTGACAAGTTTGTGTAATCTGTAACTTCAAAAGTTTTCATTCCTTTTTATTCAAACTTTGCCTAATGATTGTTCACATATTGAAAGTGGGCACCAACTATATTGTGCACGTTTCATAATTTTTTCTCAATTTTGACGGGTGTTGAAGTTAGACATTTTTCCATCTGAAATGCTTACTGTAGATTACATTGCGAAAATTGGGTGTAATCCGATTTCATTCCTGTTCATTTGAACTTTGAATATCGACTGTATAGTATAATATAAAAAATCAACAATAAATCTACATTTAAGCAATGCTTTATTTTACCAATTCGTATTTGAGAGGACGTTTTAGATTGGCATTTACAATCTAAAATGGCTTTTCTGAAACATAGGAAATCTTCATAAAAAGAGTGAGTATGTATGTTCAGTGACCTGTCACTGGTATGATAAACCAAATGGACATCTCTTTCTCAAACAGAAATTTTGATAATACCAGTTACTTGCTAAAGGTAAACTCAGCCAAATCAACTTAAGTTAGCAACGGTAAAAGGTAACATCTAATAATATTCTGATGTTAAGATTCTTTTCTAATGTTTCAAAGACACAAAGGACCTAAGTCCATTTGGACTTAGAACCCTTGTTGCATAATCAAAACGGCAAAAAACAATATTTTTCTCAATTTAAACCTAATTATACATTTAAAATTAACAAAATCTGTTGATTTCTTACACTTAAATAGATAACTAATATGGTAAAGCAGAAATTGTGAAAAAGAACTACAAAAATAAAAAATCACTAAAAATGCGTTTTTCTCAAAAGAACGAAAAATGGACGTAAGCACCTTGTTGCAGTGACCCCTTTAATTAGACTGTTTTGTTTGTGTAAATCATTCAAGTGTAATTCTTTATATTGATGTGATGCTTTAAAGCTCTGCTAACAGTGTTAATGCTAGGCATGGCTCCAGGGTAGACTAAGGTTCTCCATATTGATTAATTCATTTCAACCTGGTAAAGCTTAAAGCAGCCTGAAAGACTAGCCTGAATATTGAGAGATAGCAGATAGCAAATAACAAATGTGCTGTTAAGACTGCAGGGATACACAGGTTTCCTCAAGACAAGAAAAAAACTTATTCAAGAGAATAAGAACTTAATTTTTTTGTCTCCTTTAAATCGCTTATCCCAGGATTTACTCTTTAGGATTAAGCACATTCTAAGAAGAAACCAGTTCTTTCGTTATGTCAATTCTGAGAGCAATAGAGTTAGAAGTTGACCCATTTTGAGATGAAACTCACCATCATTAAGAAGAGATTACTTACAAATGAGCCATTGAGTTTGAAAACAACTTGTTGAACATCTTGGACATTATAGCCTGGTAATACCTCATGTAGGCACTGAGAATCCTTAGTCTGTAATAGATATATAAAACACAGATGGATCTTGCTAATTTGAAGTTTGCAGGACCAGAGTTTCATTTCAAATTATAGGTAACTCGAATTAAAGAGAGTTTGGCATTATTAAATAACATATATAACCCAAAACGATTATTTTGTGTATTTCATGTCAAAACATGTGTTCTCAGTGCTTAAAATAAATGTCTCAGTGAGACTTTTCTTTTAAGCACCCAGAAAATATATTTTTGATAGAAAATTATCAAAATACTTCATACCCTAGATCCAATGTGTCTTTAGTGTAATTCTAGATATCAGGTACTTCAAACTATCAAAGAGAGCTTGTACTGGTTCTACCCAGAATGACTAAAAACATCCCAACAGGACTGAAAAAATATTGCCTAGGATGTAAAGCATCAACACAAACAAACTTAGAATTATCAAAGGTTGAATTATCCAGTTTGTCCTGCATTAACTTTGCCATCACAGTAAGCCCTTTGACAACCAGGTTCCTACAATAATATGGGGTTTATACACATTTTGTATGCATAAAAATGAACATTTGCTATGTCATTTTTTGTGCTTTATCAATATGATATATGCAATCAAATTCTACTGGAGTAGTTTGATTTTGATTTACAAATCAAAAATTTGCTTGTTATATCTAAGGGTTTCTTTTAATGTTCGTCTAATGACCTAACTATGACAGACTACTTACAATTGTTTCGATGACAACGATAAATATTTCATGCTAGAGCTAGTCAATGTCACATCAATACCTCTTCTGGCAGGCTAGAGGCAGGGAGGCTGAAGCTAACATGGAAGAAACTGATGGAGAAAGACTGCCGTGAGTGGAAGCTCACGACAGTTGACCTTTAAGAAAGGAGCACCTGGAGATCCTGTGTGAGATCTGCTATTCATGCAGCTTGCTAGTTACCTGGAAGGGGGCCCACTGATGTGGATGATGCCCCTGCACCTGCACACATTAATAAAAATCCAATTAAGATGATGATGATGATGATGATGATGATGATGATGATGATGATGATGATGATGGTGATGATAATGATAGATCTCCATCACTATACTTACTATAATTGTTTTCATGATAATGGTAAGAACATTCCTGCTATTTAAAACAAGTTGATGCATCATACCTCTCTCCTCCTACTAGAACTCCAACTTCATACTTACTATTCTTTCTATGATATGTGTGTGTGCATTTTGAGTTTAACATTCAACCAACAGCTAAGGTCATATGGTAATGGTGCTACAACTAAGTCTCATCTGACAGACTGGAGAAGCGGAAGATCAAAACCCCTTACCCCGGGTTTACAAAGTGTGTGGTTAATCCACTACATCACAGCAGCTCCTTGTTTATTTGATAATTGTGAGATATATTACCGGTTGGGACTAGTCAACACCACATAGTATCCTCCTTACAATTGTTTGTATGATAATGTTGATATATTTTCTGTTAGGACTAGCCAATGCCACATAGCTTCCATCTAGGACTAGTTGTCTGACACTATACTCACTATTGTTTCTATAATAATGATGAGATCTTTCCTTTTAGGACTAGTGAATGTCACATAGCTTCCTTCTAGGACTTGATGAATGACTCTATACATACTATCGTTTCTATGATGATAGTGAGATCCCTCTTTCTAGGACTAGTCAACATTACATAACTCCATCCAGGGACTAGATGGCTGACACTACATATACTATTGTTTCTATGATAGTAGAGAGATTTCTCTTGCTAGGACTAGTCAACATTACATAATTTTGTCGTGGGACTAGATGGCAGACCCTAAATATGGTTAAACTGAGATCTCTACTGCTAGGACTAGTCAATAGTACATAACTTTGCCCTCTGACTAGAAGGCAAACACTACACTTACACTTGTTTCTATGATAAGAGTGAGATCTCTCCTGCTAGGTCTAGTCAACATTACATAATTATGTCGTGGGACTAGATGGCAGACCCTGAATATGATTAAACTGAGATCTCTCCTGCTAGGACTAGTCAATAGTACATAACTTCACCCTGGGACTAAATGGCAGACACTACACTTACTATTGTTTCTCTGGAAATAGTGAGACCTCTTTTGCTAAACATAACTTCGTCCTGGGACTAGATGGCAGACGCTTCACTTACTATTGTTTCTATGATAATTGTGAGATCTTTTCTGTCAGGACTAGTTAACGTTACATAGCTTCCTCCTCCTAGTAGATGGCCGACTCCATACTTATGACTCAGATAAAACCAACCAGGCTGTACAAACTGGGTTGTGTGAGCTGAAAGTATTAGTTTAACAGCTTAAAGTGAGCTACTATAAAACAACACAAATAGCTTATGAAGCCCATCAAAGCTCAATTCCATCAGTGTACCCATATAGAGTTAATCAGGGCCTTCATTTTCTAATGTTACTTAATGCATACTACCTTGAATAAGCTATCGCTAAGCACAAAATAATGTAACAAGCCACAATATGCTGAAATGTAGTTTAAATGATTCAGTAACTTGGCGTAAAAATGGATTTGTAGCATATTTACAACATATATTTAAAACTAGAAGCTGTGTTTGTGAAAGAGTGTGGCTCAAACCATATGCATGGGTGAAAGTTCAAAATGTCCAAAGTCTTGAACTTTAAAAAATCAGAATATGAAACTTGCAGTATGCCTTCAAAATATTAAAAATCCCAAGTTTAATGGTCAAATAACTTTAGATTAACTGAAACTAAATCAGAAAAGCTATCAGTATCTGCATACCGTAAAATGAGAAATTTTCATGTCGTCCAATTTTCGCGGTATTTCGTGGTAAGTTGTGATCCACGAAAAATTGAAATCCACGAAATATTTTCCAAGTTCGACCAATTGTTTATTTACCTTAATACAGAAAAACAATTGTGTATTCATTTGTGTTCATAAAACACCGTTTTCCATAGATTAACCAGCATAGTTTACAGATCAAGCTACATGTATGTATAATGTTCATTGAACATGAATAGATCAATCAAGCTCATGCTTGTGAGCGTTCAACCGTTACACAATAGACGGCTTGGACAAGTAAGAAAGATAATGGATTAATTACGCTTATACACACCTGATCATTTAATCAGATTTGGACCAGTGATCACATATTACTGTCAGTGTTTGTTCAGATAATTATTAAATGAATGGTGCTAAAAAGCGATATATTTCGGAGAGAAACAAAACAATGTCATTACATTGCCAGTTAAAGTCGTCACTTAAAATGTACCACTATTCTATGCACTAGTTTCAACTTGAGACCAACGAGGAACTACGATTCGTCTTCCAGATGAAATACTGAAAGCACCTAGTTTCAACCAGTGCAATATACCAACTTAACGGATACTTCAGACATTTTGCAGGACATTTAACTTGCAATTCTAATTTTCGGGGGTACAATAGACTGCGAAAATTAAAAACCGCAAATATTTATCCTCATGTTTTTGAGGCAAAACACGAAAATTTGGCGACGCAAAAATATTCCATTTTACGGTAATTCAGCATTTTGAGGCTGACTTTCTATGGAAAGTCAGCCTCAAAATCCTGAATTCAGGAATAATCCTGAAAACTTTCACCCATGCATATGCTTGTCAATAAGGGTATTTTGGTTGGTTGGTTGGTTTGATTTATTACATCTCAGTCTAACAGCTATGGCCATGTCGAGATGGGTCAGTTTGCCTAACCACACTTTTTCCTGGGCAAGCTTGACTAAGCGGTTAACCAGCACGTCGTGAACATACTTTCACTTGTAACTGACAGCAACCCTTCTTGAATCCACGGAAGGGAGGGGAATGGGTGTAGAAATTTTTTCATGATCAATCTCGATGAAAGTATGGGACCGGGATGGGGAGAAACTTGCGACCCCTAGATCTGCAGCAAGACACATATCTGCAGTCAGACACATTACCGACTGCGCTGCACGGCCCAGTCCATAAGGGTGGTAATCCAATAATTAAACAAAGGTCATTACAAATGACAAGATCAGCTAAAAATTAAAAATATATTGAGCTGAATGTTGATTTTTTAGAGGCTTTATGAATTAAACAAACAAATGACATGATCAGCTAATAACTTGAACTGAAAGTCAATTTTTAGAGTCGCAATTAAGAAAACAGCTGAAATCAGCTATCAATCAACTGAGTATTCTTAATTCCACAATATATGAGCCATGACATGAGATTTCCAACAATGTGGTATGTGCAACCAGCAAAGGCTCAGACCAGCCTGCGCATACGCGCAGACTGATCAGAGTCTTTACTGGTCGCTTGAATATTCTATTACTGTTAAGCTATTGACCGAACAAACTTTGGAGTTTCTAAGCTTAACAAGAGGCTGCACAGGCTCGTCTGAGTCTACACTTGTCAAAATGCCACATTGTCGGAAATTACATGTCGCGGCTCATATGTGAATGAAACTCTTCGTACCCGTCATCCATATAGTGGGATTCACATCATAATGGCCACTCCAGGGACTGTTAGCTGTCATCAGTCCACATCTCTGATAGGGCATACCTTCATAATACGCAGCTATCAAGTTCCACGATATTGTACTGTAATGAAATACAGTAAAACCTGTCCTAAGCGGCCACTCAAAAATTGACAAACCAAGGTCTTAAAGACAAATGTTAGCTTAATGAAGGTAAAAAGTATTCTGCGATACTTACAACCTGCATTACACGATAATTGGTCTTGAAAACCAATTTTTTTGTCTTCTGTTTGAGTGGCCGGTTGAGAAATCAATATGTTGCTGTTCTAGTTGTAGTTTGATCAACCAAGAGGTGGTCAGATGAAAAAACAGTGAATAGTCATTTCTGGCTGTCTCTGTATTACACATGCTTTGTTTAGAATAGCTAGCTTTCTGACATTCTGACCTCACTTCTATAGATGCAGCGCTCCGTCGAGTACGACGTTTGGTCGAAAAACAATGACTTGACAATTTCGACCAAATGTCGTACCTGACTGTCTTTTTCGACCAAATGTCGTACTCGTCGAAACGTCGCATCGACCAAAAGTCGTATACGACCAATTGTCGTATCGGCGAAATGGTTTTCGACGAATTGTCGTGCACCCCTTTTTAACCAGGGTGGGAAACACACATTTTTCTGTTTTGATACACCAAATAAAATTAGAAGACTCTAAGGTTCTTTGCACATGTGTTTTTTCTGTCTCTGTTCTGCTAGAGTACTCATAGATTAGTGCACCACTTTCCAGCCTGCTTTCTAAGGGTGCAAATAGCACCACACAGTTCTCATTAAAAAATGCCATTTTTTTTTCAACTGACGTCAATGGAAATTTTGTGACAAAGTTTTTGGCCAAGCTAAAACTTAATCATGCATAAATGGGCCTTGATGTGAGGAAACCTGCCTTTGGGATTTGCTAACAACAAAAGTGCAGACCAGCCTGCGTATCTGCACAGTCTGATCAGCACCTTTGTTATTTGCTCAAGGGAAAGTATCATATCTAAACTCACTACTAGCAAAATTTACATTTTCTAGTTAGTCTCTGTAGCTGAGCAGGCTGTGTTGCGTGTGATCTTGTTGGAAACCCCAAAGACCTTATTAATTACGGCAAGCCCCATATCCATATTAACTGTATCATTCTAGGTACTTACCTGGTCATAAGCCCATTAACATAATTCTGATTGAGAATCTGAAAAACAACATCTATACTATGATTAATCGATAAAGCACCACCTATAATTTGCAGTAGACGACAATTTCAAATGTTGGTGCTTTTTCAAAAATAACATTTCATGAGAATCTTCTGCTGGCAGACGATTCCCATGAAATATCATAACTTATTTTTGTCGTAGAGCGAAAATATTTTACCTGTCCCAGCCCGGAATCGAACCCAGGACGCTGGATCTACAGGCAAACAGTCTACCACGTTGCTGTAAAAGCCGGCTTCTACCCCAAGGCAGTAGAAGTGTGTATATATATACCTAGACCCTGTGACATTCACCCCCCTCTAATTTGAAATTTGTCCCTGAATTTCTTGGTACAGGAATCACGTGAAATGAGACCAAGGGAGATATTTATGCACAGAACCGTCATAGGGTGGGTTTTTCACGGTGGGCGCCATTTGGGAGAGCAAAATATTTTACCTGTCCCAGCCGGGAATCAAACCCAGGACGCTGGATCTACAGGCAAACACTCTACCACGTAGCTGTAAAAGCCGGCTTCTACTGCAAGGCAGTAGAAGTGTGTATATATATATACCTAGACCCTGTGACATTTCAAGAATTAGGAAATATGTCGCAAAATTTGTCGTCTGCTGCAGTGGTGTGATTGGCCCTTTAAGGGATAACATTTGAATGTAATTACCATGATTAACTCTTTGCATGCTGGGTAATTTTTCATGCTTTTGTTATTGTATGCTGACTTTTTTCAAAATTAACTTTTTCAAAAAAATTATTTCAGGACCATTACTAGAGTGACAAATGGTTTGGATCCAGATCAGGACTGATGTTTTGTCAGTCCTGATCTGTGTTCAAACTGTTTGCAAAGAGTATCAGCAGGGGACAAAAGTGGCTGCTAGCAAGAAAAGAATAGAGCACAGATGCTTTCATAACTGAATACTATAGTTTTCCCAGAACATCTTTAATACTTTATAAATCCTACTGCACTCAGAGTGGTTACAACTGTTAAAACTTTAAGCATTGTGAAAGGCACATAATTTATACATAGATAACATAGTACGAATCTCTTGTGAAAGAAAATACTTTTTTAAAGCAGATTATTGTTACAACCACAGTTTTTAAATACACTGTCATAAATTCCCTGTCTAAATAAATGTTTTAAATGAAAAAAAATACACATTCTGAACTGCTTAAGATACTTAATTGCTGTTTTTTTTTTAAAAACGCGTTTTTGTCCCATAACTACCAAATTTGGGTAACCTTGAAAGAACACCGCTATTTAGGGGATAACTGTATTCAAAACTTGCATTTGGGGATGTATATTGTCGGATATAGGGTCTGAAATTTAATTTAACGGGTACGCACGATCCAAGCCATAAAACATGATTTCAGAACGTATATCGGACGATATACCTTCCCAAATGAAAATTTTGAATATGGTTATCCCATTCTAAAGCACTTCTGCAGTTTCGGAGCGTTGAAAGCTGCATGTCATCCAACAAAATGTGACGTAATTAATGACGTCAAACTATTTCCTGCAGGATACACAGTCACAAATTTTTGACGTTATCCAATCAGACGTCGCGTTACAAAAGCAAGTGCATTAGAATCGCAGATTACAAAGGAAGCACAACTCTAAATGTACTGACAAGTTGCAGCTTTCAGGAGGAATCATTTTACATAACGCAATAAAATATATTGTTAGAAAGACAAAAAATGGTCTTGGATAATACACTGATTGACATTATGTGTAGGCAGACTTGGGCTTTAATGATCTACTATGGTAAAAAAAATTGCATTTTGGCTCAATTATTTTTTATTCAATATTTTTATCTATTAAGCTCCTCGCTGGCAGTCGAATCTAAGGCCTCCAGATAAGAGTGCGTACTGGAAATTTAATTTTCTTATTTCTCAACGAAAACATATGTTGTGGTTACTCAAAAGAACCCGTCTCACTGAGACTGTTCTTTTGAGCACCCAAAACACGTTTAAATTGATGGGTAAGGAAATAAATGTAATTTAAGGTGCACACACTATCCTTATCTGGACCTGTGAAATCTCTACTGTTTGCTGTCTGCAAGTGGATTAGCTCTTTGCATTTTAGGTAATATTTTAAGATTTTTTAGTTGTATGCTATCTTCCTTTAAAATCCTTAGCATTGTGAAATGTACATAATAGCAACAGATGACAAAAGTGGCCATTGGCAGGTAAAGGACCAAGATCAGGCCTGACAAAACTTACAAGAAAGATACATTATTAAGGTATCTTTCTTGTAAGTTTTGTCAGGCCTGATCTTGGTCCGTACTGCTTGCAAAGGTTATCAGCAGACAACAGAGGTGACCACTAGTAGGCAAAGAGTTTTGGAATTTTTCCTGCAAGTTGAAGTTCAACTGACAAGAGAGATTACTGGTAACTTACCCTGGCCCAACATCTGGCTCCATGATCATCATTGAGGGTACTGTAATCTTCAGAAGCCCAGAGTTGTTTACCCCACATATACTCTCCTACATTACTTAAGGTGCTGGAGTAATGGACCCTGAAATAAAGAGGCTGTGTCAATACAATGTGATAAAGGGGAGTAACTGAACATCTAGCTCCATGATCATCATTGAGGGTACTATAATCTTCAGAAGCTTTTGTTTGTTTTGTTTGTTTGATTTGATTCTTTACATCCCATCAACAATCTTTAAGTTATATAGGGACGGGTCTTCCTGGGTTGAACCAGTACTAAGCTAGGATAATCTTCAGAAGCCCAGAGTTGTTTACCCCACATATATTCTCCTACATTACTTAAGGTGCTGGAGTAATGGACCCTGAAATAAAGAGGCTGTGTCAATACAATGTGATAAAGGGGAGTAACTGAACATCTAGCTCCATGATCATCATTGAGGGTACTATAATCTTCAGAAGCCCAGAGTTGTTTACCCCACATATATTCTCCTACATTACTTAAGGTGCCGGAGTAATGAACCCTGAAATAAAGAGGCTGTGTCAATACAATGTGATAAAGGGGAGTATTTAACATCTGGCTCCATGATCATCATTGAGGGTTTACCCCACATACATGTATACTCTCCTACATTACTTAAGGTGCTGGAGTAATGAACCCTGAAATAAAGGGACTGTGTCAATACATTGTGATAAGGGGGAGTAACTCAACATCTGGCTCCATGATCATCATTGAGGGTTTACCCCACATACATGTATACTCTCCTACATTACTTAAGGTGCTGGAGTAATGAACCCTGAAATAAAGAGGCTGTGTCAATACAATGTGATAAAGGGGAGTATTTAACATCTGGCTCCATGATCATCATTGAGGGTTTACCCCACATACATGTATACTCTCCTACATTACTTAAGGTGCTGGAGTAATGAACCCTGAAATAAAGAGGCTGTGTCAATACATTGTGATAAGGGGGAGTAACTCAACATCTGGCTCCATGATCATCATTGAGGGTTTACCCCACATACATGTATACTCTCCTACATTACTTAAGGTGCTGGAGTAATGAACCCTGAAATAAAGGGACTAAGTCATGATATTACCCTTTTCATTATGATGGATTACAGCAATGAATATTAAAACAATATGTATGAAATTGCCAATTATGTATTTAATGGGGTTGCCAGTCATACTTTCTATAAAATGATGTATTTATGTCCCTGAAGATTGCTTTTATCTTAGCAAAAAGGGCGGATTTAGGTGGGAGACTTGGGCGGTGGTGTGTGTGTGTGTGTGTTTTGCGTCCTGTAATTGTATCGTGTGTGTGCATCATCATTGTCATATTGTTTAATTGTAATATTATATGTAAGGAGACCAACTAGTAGCCCCTTGGCTGTTTGGAATCCATGTAAAATAAATAAAACATTACATTAAATTAAGAGTATGGTCATGTTGAGACAGTCAATTTTAAAACCAAACCATACTCTTCCTCGGCAAGCTTAGACAAAGCAAGGCCTGCAAGCAGGCCTGAACAAAAATAAAGATTTTTATAAAGTCTACAATCTATGGAAATAAAGGCCTTTTAGTGTAAGATATTAAAATATAAAGAGTAAATAAATGCTTCTTTTGTCGAAAACACATAATCTATTATTTTTACGTATTGACGAAAAAAAAAGGTAATTTATATATGGAAACTCACACTCTAAAAACTCAAAACAAAATATATACAAGCAGAAACTTAATAACAACACATAAAAGGGGGGAATAAATTCAGTAGTACAACCATTACTTTCTTTAAAACTGGCACGGCAAGTAGTCTGAACAAAAAATATAGGGTTTGAGTGAAAATTATGGGCTATTTGGCAGTTTTAAAAGTTTTTTCATGATTTCCGTGTGAAATTTAAGCTGAGGTAAAAATGTCATATAGATGTGACATTGTTAGTGGCCTATAACATGACTTTACTAAATATGTAAACTGCTAGTGATTTACCCATTTTAGAACAAGGCTTTATATCACTGCCAGACACAACATGTTGTGATAAATAGTGAGAGATCCCCTTCAGCTAGTTTAAAAACTTACCCAAAAATATCAACAGATGATGCCAACTCCGGATCTAAGAGCAGGTCCCGGGCCAGATTCATCTCGAACTCTGCCTGGAAATCATCTGCAGCTACTATCCTTACATGCTGTAATCCTTTGGAATCAAGAGTTTTTCTTAACAGCTGAAAACAGTATGATGTAGAGAATAAGCCAGAGCTGAGTGATTTATGCTGGCAACAATTTGATGATTAACCCTTTCAAGACAAATAGAATTCCCCATAATGTTTGATACAGTTAAGTCAGGATAGTCTATTGTATTTATTTAGGGGTCACATGTAATAATTTCCAGAAAAATTGTTTCTTTCTCTGAAAATAGATTTTTCCTTAGCGTACCATGCAGACCCTAATGAAATGCCGCATAATGTGGCATTTCATCTGGGTCTACACTGTTTTCCAAAGTACAGTAGAACTTCAATGGTTCAAACAGACTTGGGACCATATAAAATTGTTCTAGCCAAGGGTAGTTCCAGCCATCCAGTGTGTATTATGCATACAATGACCTGTAGGGACCATGATGATAGTTCTAGCCAGCCCAGGTGAATGAGAGTTTGAGCCACTGAAAAGTTCCACTGTACCTGTTTTGGAGCTTCTGGTCTTCAAATTGTTAAAGGTATACTACAGTAAAATAGAACTATCATATCCAACTTTCTGCCATTGCACTGGATCCATATCCAACGTAAGAAGTTTAATTTCTAAACATGTTGTCATCTCAATCATGAAAGTGTTGGTAAAGTGCATCAAGATTTCCACTGCATCAGTAGATAGAAAGGCAAATCTACTCATCTTACCAATACAAGCAAGTAGACAATTTTAAACAGTGTATTTTCATTGTAGAAAAAAAACATTTTTGGAAATGAACACAGCAGGCATATGTGCCGATCCATAAAGTGGCTCTTACCCAACTTTTTTTTAGCTGATGAGGGGAGAGTGGATCCAAATACCACTAAAAGTGGGCCATCATTGGCCTGCCAATTAAACACCATTAAATAGCGTTTCTCTAGCGGGCTAATATGGCCATACAGTAAATGTTGGCTTTGTAGCTTTGTGAATTTCCAAGGGATCCAAACCAGTATTGCAAAGTAACCCTGTAGCTCTGTAATTTTCAAGGGGAGGGGGATCTGGACCCCCCCCCCCTGGATCAGCACATGCTGCAAGTTGATGTTTTTAAGCATACATTTTTGTCAGCTTGATCAAGAAGGAAATGAAGTTAATGGACTACATTGTAGTTACAAACCTTAAGGTAGGTCTTGTCATAATTCTGTTCATTCCATTCCTGCAAAAGAAAAACAAGAGCTGTATAACAATATAAGAACTTGGCTGTGGTAAAAAATATTACCCTTGGATGGATTTGCATTCTGAATAGAGGTACATCAAAAGTATATGACTGATTATAGTCTATGATTGCTTTAAAAATGACGTATTATTGTCCAGTTTGTCCTTACAAACACTGCATTAGCTGTTTAACCCTTTACTCCATGGGCTATTTTTAAATCATGACATCATTTTCTATTTTTAGACAATTCAAAAGAGCAAACGCTTCATTTTCCCTATTATTTTTCAAATACATGATATTTCAAAGGCGCTAAAAGGCATTATTATGGAGTAAAGGGTTAACTACTTGTGTTGTCACAGGATTTGAAGTTTGGTCCTTATATCACTTCCACACCCAGGGAGCGGAAGTGACCGGACAATTGCGAGTGTACGACAAGTAACGGCACTTGCGATGTTGTACATTGGACGGTTGGTCACTTGCGGTATTGATTATTCATTTACACGATAAACAAACTTCTTTTTCTTACACGAAAAAACCCAGCATATGCGTGTTTTGGGTATAAAAGGTAAGTTATATTTATGAGTTACTTTCTGACTGGATTGAAATCCTATTCCATTGTCCATGTTCAGTGAATTTGGATTCTAATCACTTGTTTATCAAACACGGGTGATTGATTTTCGAATTTTTAAACATGAAACAAACGTGCATAAAACGCTAATTCACTGGCATTAGGAGTTTTACTCTTCTAATATTAGTACTTTCTAAGAAAATACTAATAATTTTTGTCAAAACAAAACCAGAGCATGGCAAATGGCCAAAACATGACACACGTGGGAGCATTGCACCGTTCAGTCACTTGCTGTCGTTTGCTTACGGATTGTACATGACAACTGCGACTTTACTGAACGGTCACTTGTATACTGAGGACTATATAATTCCTCTCATTTTATTCATACCAAAGCCAATATTTCACCTTTCCCTGTCAAGAAACGTTTGTTCTAAAATGCTGTCTGCTTTTATCGACTGCTGCATATATTCACCCACACTACAGACTACTTTAGATCATATGAAACTAAACATTGATCCTTTAAGAGCAACTTAAATCTCATTCCAAAATGCCATAAGCTGGCCCATATTTCATTTTTCCATATTTTATCGACTGCTGCATATATTCACCCACACTACAGGCTACTTTTGATCATATGAAACCAAACATTGATCCTTAAGAGCAACTGAAGTCTCATTCCAAAATGTCATAAGCTGACCCATATTTCATTGGTTAAAATTAATATGAAGCAAGTTCCTGAGTAAAATCCAGACTAATAGGCCATGGGATAGATATGGGTCCAATACAACCCCTTCCCCCACCCCCACAACACACTCAGGGGGAATTTTGCTGAATCTGCTTTCCATGAAGCCCCATGTCTTACATTTTAAAACAAGATGCATCCACACAGCAAATTTGAGATTCCTACCTCAAATAATATAAGAGATATGCTCTGGACATGATTATTCAAAAAACTAGGTCAGAGGTCAAGGTCACAGTGACCCGAAAATGGTACATGACACTCCGCTATCCCAAGATGCATCCACACGCAAAATTTGGAATTCCTGACTCAAAGAATATAAGAGATATGCTCCTGACAAAATAACTCTTAAAACTAGGTCAGAGGTCAAGGTCACAGTGACCCAAAAATGGTATGTGACACCCCGTCATCCCAAGATGCATTTACACACCAAATTTGGAATTCCTATCTCAAATAATATAGGAGATATGCACCAGACTCAATGCAGTTTCTAGAAACTAGGTCAGAGGTCAAGTTCAAGGTAACAGTGACCCAATTATAGTACGCGACACTTTGTCATCCCAAGATGCATCCACACACCAAATTTGAGATTCCTACCTCAAATAATATAAGAGATATGCTCCGGACACGAGTTCCTTTGGGGGCATAAAAATGTTACACTCTGACAAGTGTCATGTAATATTGTAACATACTATAACGTATGTACTTATGTTACATTTTGCTTAACTACTCTATTTCTGGGAAATATTTTATGCCTGTTGAATCTCCTGTATGTTTATTACTGTTTGCTAGGTCTAATGTTTGATGCTGCTTCAAAGACAATTAAGTAACCTAACCAAAACTGCAAATACCAGCTCCCTACCTTTTAGAATGTTTTAGGCATTCGAAAATAGCTACTACTTCATACATTTTCAATAATAACAAAGACATGTTTTTGCTTAAAAGCATAGAATAAAGTCATGACGATTAAAACACACAAATATATTCAGCAGTCATGTTAATAGATTGATTAGCAGCAGTACATTATACTTGAGTAGCATGCTTATCTCAAAACCATAATGCAAACAGTAACGTATGTAACATGTAAAAATATCTGCTAATGGAAACGCTCCTCATTGAGTGGGTGTTTTTTTCATTATGATTTCCTAAAACTGCATCGAATGCATATAAGAATATAAGATGCAAAATGGCTCATGTTAATTTCTGGCAGCTTGGGGTTTATATCCATCTTAACTCTGTTACCCTATAAAGTCTCAAATCCTATCATGCAAATAAAAGTCACATCTTATTCATATTAATCAGCATGTTCTCTTGAACGCATTGAACGCTCTTTAATAAATTCATCCAACAGTAACAGTATGCAGTAAAACAATCTTCATCTATAATAGTACTGTTAGATATGTTGCTTAATTTCAAATATATTAATACATGTATTTAGTACAGTGATATCACTAGACCATTGGCTGTCAAAAGACCTCCAAGGCTTTGTTCATTATGGTCTTCTACAAACTCTTTATATAATCCACAAAAATATGTCAGCTCTTCAGGTGATACCCTGCAACATCAAAGTTTACTATGTTACCTTTCAATATAGGAATTCTAAAGTGATATCAAATTAGTTCTTATTCATACATATTGATTATAATTGAACGCGAATGACTTGCAGTATAATTGTATCTAATAAAGACACGTATTTTTACAGTTAAATGTGTAAAGAGAGGTGCAACCTCTGTCACAACTTTTAGGAAGATGGCCCATCATATGCTGCATGTTGACAGGATGAGATCTGTTTCATATGAGGCAAACTTAGTTTTTTGTGGGGCCATTTAGTCTATCATATTCTTCTGCTCCTTCTCCCTTCCTCTGTGAGGAGTCCTGACATGACTGACATTTTGTTAACTGGGATATTAAACCTTAACGTAATCAATCCAAATAAATATTACAGCAATCTTAATTAAGCGCATCTTAGCATTTCAGGCTAAAATAATACTATTTATGACAACATTTTGGACAAACATTATATATGTAACTATAAAAATTGACAGAACATGGAAATTGTCTTTATTTAGCCGTTACTTGAATTTTATCATATCCACTTTATTATGAATGTAAAACCTAACAACTTTGAACAAACCAATGAAATCATGTTGTTATTTTAAAAGGTTAAACACATTATGCAAAGATAAATGTGGATTGATAGTGACTTTTAATAATAGATAATAAGTTCTATTTTATACAAGCTAATAGCTATATATATTGAGTGCAAAAATTAGGTTTAAGGAAATTTAAACACCTCATGATGTTAATTTATAGCAAGTACTAGGCATTAAATAGAATGTATTAAAGTAAGTAATATATGCTACACATAACATAAACTAACAACATAATGATAATATACACCAGAAAATGTTAAAAATAACCTAACACTATTCTTTATCAATAGAATGCTCATAGAATTTAAAGTGTCTAAAGGCTTACAGATAGGATTGTGTGCTCAGTTTCAATGAAAAGGTCTTTACCTTATAATCATTCTATTTAGGGTCATAATACTCAGCAGCTTATAACTCTTATAATCCTGTAAATTAATCTAACTGTTTGCAGTTTTGCACTTGGCAGTAAAATTCCTGTGAGGGTCATATGATTGTGAACTATAATATGCATTAATGTTTATCAAATAAAGATATTATAAAAAGAAATCAATAATTTATATAGTGTATGTCACAAATATAACGTATGTAACATGAAGTAATGTAACACACTTCTGCTTGATCAAAATGCTTTTAAAAGACATCCTGCAATAAAATGGACATATAAAACCTTTAAAATGATCTTACTATGCCTAAGAGTACCTTAACATTGGCACCAAAATAGTATTGAATATTTTTGGGGTAACATATATAAGTTTGATGTTACATAATAATGTGACTTTTCTCTGAGAGCTTATATACCTCATTCTGTGCCATATATAATGTACTATCAGGAAACCATAGTGAAAAAAATCCCCCAAGAGGGAGGACAGGTTCTTTAGTCAATAACTTTTATCTTGGAAGCCTTTAATGAGTCCATTTCGTTTGCAATATAGAATTAGAAAGTGTATCAGCAGATGCGAGGGCAGACATCATTTTAAATAAGGTTCATTCTTTCCTAGAGAAAGAGTTGTTGATATTAAGAACTGTCTCACTGATACACTGATATGGGTTTTACGTTCACGTTTTTTACAAAATATAAGGAAAGCAATTAGGTAATTTTAAATTATTAAGGAAAAATCTTTTCAACTCGTTCATAATATATTAAGCCTGATCCTGTTTATATGTTGTTCTGAAACTGTTGTCTGTTTTCACATCTGCTGCATATAATATATCCAATTGAATTTGATCATATGGAAGCTCACGCTATGAAACCTGATTAGGCTGTTCCCAAATTACCTAAAGTAGCAGATCATGTCCCATAATGGTTACATAAACCCATATACCCATACGCACATGGCGTAAAGATGAAATAGCAACATTAAGACCAACAACAGCCACACCATGCATATTTGTCTATTTGGTTAGTTGCTTTATGTCCAGGGCTTAATGCTGTGGACATTGAAGGATGGCTATTTATCCTAATTACGATTTCCCCCTTTACAGCCTTACTTTAAGTATTTAAAGACTTTAAGTATCCTCTAGCAATTGATAACTGTCCTGCTAAAATCAATGATAAACAGAGTATGTAAAACAAAGGTTTAATGACCATCTCATTTAAAGGATGATAGTCAAGTTTGGAAATAAAAAACACAACTCCAAAAGGCTGGACTGTACACACTGCCGATTGCACTTTAATACCAGGAAGGCAAAATGTAAGCATTGTCTCCTATCAGGGTGCTTTTATTAAAAGAAACCAGTACTAAATGAATTCATGCTGTTTGGAATAACAAATTTGTACCAAAGTATAGCAATAATCATTTCAAATAAATGTGTAATTGATGGCAAGTGCCCGTTCAATACACACAGCCTAGATCACAAGCACCCGTTCAGTTTACTGTCAAGTGCCCGTTCACATGATGTGAAAAGGTGACATGACAAGTCGTTACATATTATTCCATTTAACACTCTTTCAGCAACTTTTATTCAAGAATAAACATGATATGTAATTGTAGTAAGTAGAAAAATAAAAAGAACGTACAAAATTTATAGTTATGCTTTATTTCATTCCAACTTTACAAAGTGATCACATTGAGACGAAGCATCAATGGATTGATCAGTGTCATTATTTTTAAGAGAACGATGACAAATATCAGTTTTAACGTTACCTACTTACAGGATAGTCATCTGGGTTCTTACGTGAGTATGAAGTAATTATTGACAGACACACAAATGGCTGCTGTGTTGACATATTTATGCACCCTGTGATCTCTTTTGAGAGCAAGTGACTGAGCCTCCAATGTACAACGTCGCAAGTGCCGTACTTTGCTGTTCACTCGCAATTGTCCGGTCACTTCCGCTCCCTGGGTGTGACTTCTATATAGATCCTCAAAAGCTAAAGCTCACATTCTCACAATATCATTAAGATATTGCTATGGTATTCTTCTATCTGAAAGCATTGCATATAGGATTTAAAGACCAAACTTCAGGCCCCTGTGGTATTGTCTCAAGGCAGTTTGGACCCAGATCAGGCCCTGCAAAACCGTGAACCTAATCTTGATCCAATCTGTGTGACATTCTGACCTTATTCCTTTGGGGATTAAACTCTGAAACTTTTTTTTAAAACAGCTGACAACACAAAATTATGTATCATATAATGCAGAAAACATTCATATTTTAACTTGTCTGAGTAGAACATTATTTCTGAATTTTGGAGAAATTGTCTAAAAGAATCATAGTATCAACCTTTTAGACAGCCATCTTGGAAAGCATGCATTGACAAAGCAGTTAATGTTGCAACATTTTAATGGACAGGCAGTCCTCCATTTGCCAGCCATCGATGTAATTGTACATTAGACATTTATCAAAAGTATTGAAAAGGCAACAGATAGTGAAATTTGGAAAAAATGGAATAGCAAATGACATATATTAAAAAAATTTTACAATGTCTATAAAAGGGCATGGACAGAAAGTCAGAGTAGCTGTGTTTCACACTAATTTCAGGAGTCAAGCTTGAGTAAAGTATAGCCTGTAACCCCAGAAACATACAATGGACCATCACATATCTATTTAAGTCAAACCTGAAGAAAGAATACATTAGTGTATAAAGGGTTGAATGTTCAACTTCAATTAAGTCTTCTTTAATTTACGGACACCATAAATCTTATGTATTCAAAAGATGCTGACCTAAGTAGACAAATAGTCTGGACCTGATCAGTTTGCCCAGTATCCACACTGATTTTGCTCATTTGCAAACTTTTCAGTATGAAACCTTAGGATCATTATCTAGTCGTATTCAAACTGTTTGTTTTCTTATATATTTTGTTTTAACTTGTGTTAATTGATATTTGTAATCTATGTATATATTTATACTTTTTGTATAAAATCATGTATATTTTTGTACACATGAATAATGTATACACCATAATAGAGGGCCTCATGGAAGATTAGCTGTTACATTGTGCTCATATGTATTTGCTAAATGTTGTTACCCTCTTTAAATAAAGTCTTTACTTACTTACTTACTTACTTACTTACTTACTTACTTACTTACTTACTTACTTACTTACTTACTTACTTACTTACAGTAAAACCTGTCTTAAGCAGCCACTCAAAAATAACACCAAAAATTGGTTTTCATTACCGATTTTTGCTTAATGCAGGTCAAAATTATTTCAGAATGCTCAAAGGGGAGCATTCTGCAATACTTTCGACCTTCATTAAGCTACCGTTTTCTATTAGGACCTTAGTTTTGTCTATACACTTAACAACACTTATAAGTGTGCACATATAAATGGACCCATATCTTCATAAATAATAGTCAGATCATTTTTTAATTTTCAACAGATATAGATGACATTCATGACATGATATTCCATAGTATTTAATCTTCATAAAACTTTATCTTTTAAAATGCGCAATCAAAATTCAAATATATTGTAAAATCAAAATTCACAGTTTTCTTCATTTTAGAATTTATCTTTCTATAACATCTCATTATGCATATCATTTAATAGTTAAGCATTTTTTAAGAAAATGGTGGTGGTTCTGTTATGGTGTGGGCAGGTGTGTCCTTACATCATAAAACTAACATTGTCTTCATAAATGGGAACTTAACTGCAGCTCACTATCAACATGAAGTGCTGGATACGGAGATCATTCCATTGTTGAGAAACCACATAGGAATGCAGATGCTGCACGATGGTACTCCAGCCCATTGGGCAAGGGCCACCACTGCATATCTGAATATAAACAACGTAAATGCCGTCGACTGTCCACCCAAATCACCAGACTTAAACATAACTGAAAACATTTGGGATGAACTAAACTGCCGTGTAAGGGGACCATGGGCTATTCCGACCACACTGAATCAACTGAGAGCAGAAACGAGTGGGACAACTTCCCTCAGAATCACGTCCAGCGTTACCTGGTGTCAATGAGACGCCGTTGTCTTGTGCGGGGGACATACCCAATACTAAGTTTACATGGACATGGACGCCCCTGCAGGAGTTGACTTAAGAATATTGTGATATTTACTTTGTTTTGTGATATATTAGATCAAGTTATTCTCTTCTAAAGTATTGGGAAAAATGTGAACTTTGATTTTACCATAAATTTGAATATTGCGTTCGCATTTTTTAACTTTTTATTTTATTCGAAATAAAATAAATACAATTTTATAGCATAGATATTGTTTATATTTGTTAAAAGTTTAAAAATGATCTGACCCGTATTAATGGAGATATGAGCCCATTTATATGTGCACACTTATAAGTGTTGTTAAGTGTATAATAATTAAAGTGGCCTCTTAAGACAGGTTTTACTTACTTACTTGCTCTCACACACAGAGAAATATAACAGATTCTATTCAATCTAAAGATAAGATAAACCATTATCTTGCTAATAACTTTGTGCCTTCAAAATGTTGTCCGCTTGTGACATGTGAATTATATTATTTAAATACACTTCAGACTACTTTTGATAATCAAAACAAACACTATGAGCCCTGACCAGACTGCTCCCATAGGCGAATCCAGAGAGGGGGACAGGGGGTCTAGACCCCCCCCCCCCCCTGAAAAATTACAAAAATATAGGGTTACTTAGCAATACTGGTCCGGATCCCCTGAAATATCACAAAGCTACCAAGCCAGCATTTAATGTTGGGCCATCATTGGCCTGCCAGCGAAACACCATTTAAATGGCTATATCCCCTCATCAAAATAAAAAACATTATCAAATTTGGACCCCCTCTGACAAAATTTCTGGATCTGGGCATGGCTCCTAAGGGAGCAGTCTGATTTACGTTCATATTGTTTGCAATACAGGCTTCCAAAGCAGACACGTGAGCAATAAATAGTTGTTGTGAATCGAAGGAAAAGGGTTAAGATTGAATTTTGGACTGCCCCATGTTCTCTACATTATAACTTCTCCCTCAGCTGAAGTTAGGGAGAGGTGAAACAGATAAGAGTTACTTTCTCTCTGATATCTCTCCCTGGCTTAGATCAGGCATTTAGTTAAGAGTGCATACCAAAAATTTAATTTTCTTATTTCTAAACCAAAACATATGTTGTGGGTACTCAAAAGAACCGTTTCAATGAGACGGTTCTTTTGGGCTCCCAAAACAAATGTTAAAACTGATGGATAAGGAAATATTTACAATTTTACGCTCATAAATCTGTTTATCTAAACCTGTTAAATGCCATGCAAATGTGTTAAATCTGTGTGGTGCAGAGTTAAGAAAAGAGCAAATCCAAATTAATTTTTAAGTTTACAATAATTTAACAACTCTTCCATACAATATTGGCATACACTACTGCACATAAAACCCATTAAATTCCGTTAAAAGTCCATAAAAATGCCATTAATAATCAAATTCCTGTTAAAATCACCCATTACTTTTCGTTTCTTAAAATTAATGGTTTTGTGTGTTCGGTCATTAATATTCATTATAATGGCCATTAATTCAGCGGAACCGGCCATTAAAGAGCAAGTAAAATCATTAATTTTTGATTAATTTACATCTTCTGTATTATTAATGACCATTAAAAGAAATAATGGTCCATTAATTTTCGTTTTGTGATGTTTTAATGCCCATGAATTTGCATTCTGTAATGGCCATTACAAAAAGTAATGACCATTAAAACCTTTCGTGTCTATTGATGGCATTAAAAAGTAGTAAATTTGCATGTTTGATATTTTAATGGCCATTAAATATATAAATATGCAATTCATTAGCATTAGAAAGCAGTGAAATATCAGGAACCAATATTTATACGAAACAATGTGCCATTATTTAAGTGGTAATGGCCATTAATTTAATTCAAGAGCAAGTATGATCATTAAAATACCATTAATTTTTACCCTTGGTATGAAATGATGACCATTAAAATTTAAAGGGCCATTATTTTCTGTTTTATGGTGATTTAATGCCCATGAATTTGCAGTATTAATGGCCATTACAAAAAACTAATTGCCATGAAAACCCCATTACATGTCTAATAATGGCCATGAAAGATGTGTTCATGAATTTTAAATTACTGAAGTTGGGAAATCAATATTTTTTAATGGCCATTAATTTTTTGGACTGAACATCTTAACCCATTAATTTTTTAATAATGGTCATCAATAAAAAGATCATCAGAGTATTTGATATTGTCCATTATTTGTACACTTATGTAAAGGTTAGTTTTTAACGCCTTCAAAACTTGCTGCACATTGCATCCATAGGTATGTTTGTGTAATGAAGAGCTCCACCATTCAGTGCTTGTAAATTAAAATCGCCACATTTCTTGTTTCATGAAGAAATTGCCTGTGTGATTAAACTGAAATTTCAGGAAGACAAAGAAAATTACCTCGAGAAATGCTGTAGGAAAATGAGTTTTAAAGGCAAACTCTATCAATTTCATCGAAAATCATAACATATCCTGGAGAAATGCTGGAGAAATTTCTCCAGCATTTATCCAGGAACTTTTAAAGCTTATCAAGGAGATTGTTGGCCTTTGTTACCTTTTCAGACACAAACCAATCTGCTCTCCTACCAAGCATAGCTAGAGCCTGGAAACAGGATTTAGCAACTGCAAGAATACATAGGATATAGGAAAATATGCATTTGGGAGCCATGACCATGCTTTATTGAAATAATGAAATCCGTGATACAGTGAGGGGAGTTTTAATGAGGTACACTGGTAATCAATTGGTAATCAATTTTAAACTTGTAGCACAAACATGTATTCTATGGATCTTGCATTTGTAGAAATTTTGTGCATAATTTAACATTCCAAACAGTTCTATAATTCTAAGTTATGTATGCTACCAAACCCTGCTTGTCCATCAACAACATGTGTATTACTGCTTCTGAGTACAAGCACAATCACCATGGAAGCGGAAACCCGCGAGGTGCGAGTAGTATGGCGATTGAAATTTTCAGTCAGGCGTCTCATAAATTTAAGCACTACTTGGTTAGCAGGCTTCGACCACCATGCCTATAAGTCTGAACAAAGAAGAGAAGTAATAAAAAGAGTAAGTGTTTTTTTTTTTAAGAAAATACAAAATCAAAAGCCATTAATTTAGCCTAAATGAGTTTTGAGCAGGATTTAATGGCCATTAAAGTTGCATCTAATGGATCTAATCTAATTTCATGCCAATTATTTATCCAAACTATTTATTAATGGCCATTAGTTTTGAATTAATATGGTTTTCTTTATATGTGACTGTGTCCTAAGAAGGATTCAACTTGGCCAATAACATTTACACTCAAAATTCATTTCCATGTAAAAGAATGCAACATTTCTCAATAGAATCAGAAAGAAAAAAAGACTTTATTCTAAATGCTCTTGATGAGGCTTCATTAAGACTGTTGGTGTGCCTAATGTGTAAAGCCATTTGATCATGTCTTAGACTTAACTTATTGGATATATGCTGTATCATTATCATCCCCTTTAACAAATTTCATAACATTTCAAACTATATTTTTATGTCACAAAACCGAATATCCAGATGAATTAAGTTTTCAAAAAAACAACATACCAACAGGTAAATGCTATATGTAACAATGGGATAGAATTTGACAATTATAATGAGAAGTACACAATTTAATGTTTAAAGATGTCTCTAAAATCGTGAAAATACCATACTTTATTTTTACAATTATCTTAATAAAAAAATTCATTTTACTTTCTGACTGAGAAAAATGATCAAAACATGCAATAATTCTAATAAACACATTTAATGGCCATTAAAATCACTTAAACAAGAGTTGCAAATTAGATTAGCTCCCCTTGAAAAATCTTATTTTTTCACAAAAGATTAATATGATATACAAAAATTATTTAAGACATATTTTTTCTGAAATATTACATTTATTAATTTATCAGAATTTCTGATCTCTATTATTAACATACAGCAAGGTTGTGCCCTAAATTTATCAAAATGTATATGTGTTGCATTCACCAATGGTAATTATATTTTCATCAATATATAGAAGGATTCAGAAATAAAAAGGTAACATTAACTTGTTAATTGGCCTGTTTATCTCTTAAGATGACAGGGGACTTAAACCAAAGTCCAGCAAGATTCTTGCTTGTCTTTCCTGCTTCTAAATGAGAAACAGGAAGCAGCACAAGAAATAGAATCTTGAAAACATTGCAGTGGGCATAAGAGAAAATTAATGACCATTGACATATTTTTATTAGAAATTTGTCATGCTTATCTAATGGCCATTAAATTATGCATTTAATGCCCATTAATATGCTGTTGATTTAAAAGAATGATGCCCATTATTTTCTATCCAATATACTAATGGGTAATTAATGCCCATAAATTTGTAGTTACATTTTCTGTTATAATGGCCATTAAAAATAAAAAGCCATTAATAATGGTTCTAATAATGGCCAAAATTTTCATGGCCATGAAAAATAGACCATATTAATGGGCATTAAAATTAACCAGCAACAATTTAATGGGAGGTTTTAATGGCCATTAATTTTCACACACTAAAAATAATGCTTAAATGATGCTCACTATTTTGTTCAATTAATGGTTTGAGTTAATGGTATTTTGACAGATTTTCAGTTTTGAAAGTGCATTTTACCATTAAAATTGACCATTAATAGGACCATTTTTAATGGGAAATTTTAATGGGGGCCATTAATGGGATTTTAATGGGAGTTTATGCAGTAGTGATATTATCATTCAATTATGTAGCCAAACATCAGCCTCATACATGTTTTTCCCTTGTAATTCCAACATTTTATAGTAAAAGGGATTTTCGTGTTCATATACATGTGCATGTAGTTTGATCATTCTGAAAGACAGTGTGTGTGGCTATTGATTCTCAATGGGTGCTCTAAATATGGTGGGAAGGAAGGGCAAATTAAAACTAAATAATCTTATTAGAGCTGCTAGTCTGCTGCCAGCCATAACTCAAGATTATCCAGTTCTTTGGTGTTTAAATTGTAATTTAATGGGCCAGCTCGTATTTGAATGAGGAGTGCAGTGGCTCAGTGGTAGAGTACTCAACTTGAGATTGAGTGGTCACTAGTTTGAGCCTCATCAGAGGAACTGTATTGTGTCCTTGAGCAAGACTCCAAATTTTCTGCTTAACCCTTCACATCATAGAGACGCCTTTTAGGGCTTTTGAAAACAGAGCAGACCCAGATCAGGCAGCTCTTGTAAGAGCTGCCTGATCAGGATCTACTCTGTTTGCTTATGGAAATATGAAATATCTAATCCTACACTAGTGGACCTGACAAGTTATTTCTTTGATCTATGTACCAACATGAAAGTTTATTTATATAATTATTCATAGTGGGTGGAGTCTAGCATGAATATTCATGAATGAAAGGGTTAATACATGTTCAACCAAGATAAATGTTCCTGCATGACTTGAAAGTTATTGACTGGGACATAAACCATCAACTCAAACAAACAAACAAAAATATTATTTGAAAGAGTATTGCCAAAGAGAGTTTTGCTTCAATGAGAGCCATGATACAAGAAAACCTGTCCTCCAGGTTTTGTGCAGCTCAAATCAGCTTGCTAAGCTACAGAGACTTGTTAGATTATTAAAATTTTGCATAGAGCAAGTTTGACTACTATACTATACAGCTAGCAAATAACAAAGGCGCATATCAGACTGCGCAGGCTGGTCTATGTTGTCTGCGTGCAATGAAGTCAGGTTTTCTCACATTGAGGCCCAAATAGCAGGACTTTAATTAAGAGTGCATAACAAAAATTTAATTTTCTTTTTCTCTACCAAAACATATGTTGTGGGTACCCAATCAGACGGTTCTTTTGAGCACCCAAAACATATGTTAAAATTTATGGGTAAGAAAATATTTAAAATTTTACACTGAAATTTTATATTTTTCTAAACCTGTGATATAGCAACGTCAATCTACTCTATGTCTTGATTATTTAGATAATAAGTTGGAATAGGGTGTCAGGATTTACTAACAAAGTACCTGACAACTGCTGGGATTACACTCCATGTGCCAGGTTTGTTTCCAAGTCTCTAATCTGTATACAGATGCCTGAAGTCAATTATTTTGCAATCACTGTTATTTCCTCCAAACCATTTTAAAATTCAATATCATAAATAGCATTCCCTTTTAAAGGCCTTTTTCTAAACTGACAAATGGTGATATATTTCTTATTTCTGTATGAAGATATCTTGTGATTCATTTTAGAAAGTATCTATATTTCCAATACCTCCACATAATCAGTATGCTATATTCTGTAGAAATATGATAACAATATCTATCCATGAATCAAATAACTGGAAAATGTTGTTTATACGAAATATTACATTGGCCTCGCTACAAGAAACCCTATGTCTGATCAGCGTCATGTTAATTGCTATCAGGAAAGAACAAAAGCTTAACTTGTCACATGCAAAATTTCAAGCTGCTACCTAGTCTATGTAGCTGGGCAGAATGATTCGAGCATGACAAGGTCATAAACCCTGAAGACATGTTTTCTCCTGTTGAGACCTATATGGTTCTCAAACCAGGGTTCCCACAGAAATTCAAAAACGCAATTCTATGATTTTTCCATGATTTTCCATGATCAACAATGTCCATGACTATTTAATAACAGACTCCAACCTCCCCTTTTAGCAGTAACTTCACCACTCTGAGCATAAATGTGGAATGCAGCAGCAACTGCATGCTTATAGACCATGCATGCATTTTGAAATAATTAAAACTTGAAACCACCAGTAGCCAGAAAACTGGCCATTGGACAGGCAAGTTTCAGACAGCTAGTTTTCTCGCTACTGGTGGTTTTGTCATATTATTTCACAAATTCCATGATTTTTCCATGATTATTTAGGTTTTTTCAAATTCCATGCATTGAACTTATTTTAGTGATTGTCCAGGATTTCCATGATTTCCAGAGCTTGTGGGGACCCTATCAAACATAACAGTGGAACAACAAGTATGACCATAATAATTCTCTATTAGCTCAATTAAGTTGAATGGACTTTCTAATCCTTATCAATAGGACAAAAAGTATTCTTATTTCCATATTTAGGGTTGTTAGGTGGTAGTTTTCATTTTTATTCAAATCTTAAAGAACATTCTGTAAGCAAACAAAGAGGACCATGATCAGGGGATACAGTCTGCAGTGTCTGATCTGGGTTTTCATGGTTTGCCATTGTCACGGGGTCTAGGCATATAACACACTTCTACTGCCTTTCTTACAGTGACATGGTAGAGTGTTTGCCTGTAGATCCAGTGACCCAGGTTTGAAATCATATGTGGTAACATGAACAAGAGGCTCAAAGAACTGTACCACTCATTTGAATAAATTTTTAACAATTCACAGATTTAATATTAAAAGTACAGAAAAATCTGAAAGTCTCAGAGACTTAGGCCTTTATGAAGCGAAGCTCCCAGAGATTCTAAGGTCTGTACAATGAAAAATATCATTGTCTCATCATAAGTAACCAAATAATGTACTGTTAAGGAGGATCTGGTATGCTTCTGAGATACAAATGTATTAGGCCTTTTGTGAAACTAAGGGGATGGGGCATGCTGTCTTGCTAACAATTGGTAGCACTTTAAACTTTTCCCTCATGAATATTCATGCTAATCTCCGCCCACTAGGAATAATTCAGTAAATACACTTTCACATTTGTACATAGAACAAAGAAATTACTTGTCAGGTCCACTAGCCTAGGATCATATTTAATCATATTTCTGTAGACCCTGATCAGGCAGCTGCCTGATCTGGGTCTGCTCTGTTTGCAAAGCCGTCAAGAGGCGCCTCTATGAGGTAAAGGGTTAAGGATCAGAAGGTTACCAAATATGCCATAAAGAAACCCATTCTAATTGTTTTGTAAGCTTCAGAACTACAGATCAGTCTGCACATTCACTGGTCTGATCAGCTCAGCAGTTATTTGCTGCCTTAGAAATTTAATATTCTATATGTACTTCATAGAGTAAAGCCTGTTTTAAACAGCCACTCAAAAAAAGACCAAAAATTATCGCTTAATGCAGATCAAAAGTATTGCAGAATGCTCTGTGAGCATTCTGCAAGAAAGCATCTGCAATACTTTCGACCTTCATTAAGCTACCATTTGTCGTTAAGACCTTTGTTTTGTCTATTTTTGAGAGGCCGTTTGAGACAGGGTTTACTGTACATTCAAATAATATATTTGCAAGAGTCTAGCTTGTCTTGTGTATCTAAGCATGCTGGTTTAAGCCACATCTAGTTGCAAACCCGAAAGAAGGTTGTCTTGAAACACAGCCCATCATGTTATATACTGTCCGAGTAACACAGTTGCACCCCAATCAGCTCACTACATGACTTCCCCCTATATAATCAATATTAAGGTAATATTTCAGTACAACGCACACACCTCACAGCAAGACTTACCCCTATATAATCAATAATAACCCTTTGTATATGGGAAACCCCTAAATGGGTACTTTTACAAACAGTGAAGACCCAGATGAAATATTGCATAATGCAACATTTCATCAGGGTCTACACTGTTTGTAAAGGTAAAAAATATATTCAGACAAAATAATACAATTTTAAATTTATAAGCTGACATGTTTATTGTACCAAGCCAGAAGGAAGAATCCATTAGTATACAAAGGGTTATGGTTATGATACTTCAGTACAATCCCTATCAGGTAACTAGCAGACTTACCCCTATATAATCAATAGTAAGGTTGTGATACTTCTTGGCTCCTTCAATCCACTTGACAATATAGTTGACTGTGAGTTCAGGATAGGTGTAGGGAGACTTGATCCCAGTACCATTACCTACATAGCCAGACAACACCCAGGGAAGACCATATAACTTAATATTAGGATTCCTCTGAAAATACATTAGAGCCGGTATCCAGCATAAGATACAAGTTAGCATGTACAAAGAGAATACTAGGCGGGTGTCTTTTGATATCAAGTTTATCAGACAAGGCTTTGAGAAGGCTTGTGGAATCAATAGGCTTGCCGAGGGATACAACATGCATTCTCAAAACCAAGTTGGTAACCTTGATATCAAAAGACATGAACCTTGTCTTCTATTTATCAGTTAATAAGTTGGTTCGATATTTTCAAACAAAAGATTATGATGTAAATATTAATTTTTATGTCGATTCAACGTCATCCACGTCATTAAAAAAAATCAACGTCATGTTGACCTGATAAAGATACATGCTGTGAGATAGAAAATGTTTATCAGGTCAACATGCAACAATGCATTTATTGTGAGAGATAACTGATAAGTACAGGGAAGAACCAAATAAACAGTCTGATCGTATTATTAGTTTTCTGACCCAAAAATGCTGCACCCTTTGCTACCAAAAGAGTACCAATCAAAGACTCTAATCAGACTGTGCACATGCCAACTTCTACATTAAAATGAACACAAGCCCATTTAGTCCTGTCATTCAGAAGATGTTGAATTTTGAACACTACTGTAACTCTGGAAATTTTCATGATAATTTTATTTTCACAAATAGGGTCCATAAGCAGTCCAATCCGAGTCTTCTCTGTTTGCTTTTCGACAAGCATTTTGTCAATTTCAGCTGCTGGAAATGCTCAGGACCAGGCAAACTATTATGCAGAAAAAACATGTATGGTGCCAATATGCTCATAGGAACCAGGTTTTTGCATCAGATGGGACAGACTGATATCAACTGTTGAGTAGACTAGGCCCCGAGGTTATGAAACTTTTTCATGCTCAACTCAACCGAGCACGAAATTTCAACTGCTCATAAAAACTGAAATACCAACAAATAAAGAAGTTTCTTGCTTTAAGTCTCTCATGTTGTATTTATCATGCTAATAAATGTTAAAATGCCAACAATTTTAACATTATTGAGTAGGATGAATTTCGTGCACAGCTGAGTTATACATGAATTTTTTTTTATATCTTTGGGGCCAGGCCTCCAAATAAGATCTAGAGTGCATAATTGTAAATTATTGTTTTTTTCTCTCTATATATGAGATGGTTGTTTTGAGTAGCCAAAACATATGTTAGAACTAATAGATAAGAAAATATTTATAATTTTACATGTCCAATGGTAGACATACAGTAAAACCTGTCTTAAGCGGCCACTCAAAAGTGGACAAAACAAAGATTTTAATGACAAATGGTAGCTTAATGAAGGTCGAAAGTATTGCAGAATGCTCCCCTTGGAGCATTCTGCAATACTTTTGACCTGCATTAAGTTGTAATTGGTCTTGAAAACCATTTTTGGTCTTATTGAGAGTGGCCGTTTAAGACAGGTTCTACTGTACCTTCTTAGCTTCTTTCATCATCCACCATTCATAGCCTCTCTGATAGTTCTCATCACCATCATAATACATGTGTGTAGCCTCACTACCAACTGAAATATTTATACATCATAATACATGTGTGTAGCCTCACTACCAACTGAAATATTCATACATCATAATACATGTGGGTAGCCTTACTACCAACTGAAATATTCATACATCATAATTAATGTGTGTAGCCTCACTACCAACTGAAATATTCATACAACATAATACATGTGGGTAGCCTCACAACCAACTGAAACAGTCATACATCATAATACATGTGTGCAGCCTCACTACCAACTGAAATATTCATGCATCATAATACATGTGAGTAGCCTCACTACCAACTGAAATATTCATACGTCATAATACATGTGGGTAGCCTCACTACCAACTGAAATAATCATACATCATAATACATGTGTGTAGCCTCACTAACAAATGAAATATTCATACATCATAATACATGTGTGTAGCCTCACTGCCAACTGAAATATTCATACGTCATAATACATGTGGGTAGCCTTACTACCAACTGAAATAGTCATACATTATAATACATGTGTGTAGCCTCACTACCAACTGAAATAGTCATATATCATAATACATGTGTGTAGCCTCACTACCAACTGAAATAGTCATATATCATAATACATGTGTGTAGCCTCACTACCATTTGAAATATTCATACATCATAATACATGTGGGTAGCCTCACTACCAACTGAAATATTCATACATCATAATACATGTGGGTAGCCTCACTACCAACTGAAATTCATACATCATTATACATGTGGGTAGCCTTACTACCAACTGAAATATTCATACATCATAATTCATGTGTGTAGCCTCACTACCAACTGAAATATTCATACATCATAATACATGTGGGTAGCCTCACAGCCAACTGAAACAGTCATACATCATAACACATGTGTGCAGCCTCACTACCAACTGAAATATTCATGCATCATAATACATGTGTGTAGCCTCACTACCAACTGAAATATTCATATGTCATAATACATGTGGGTAGCCTCACTACCAACTGAAATAATCATACATCATAATACATGTGTGTAGCCTCACTAACAAATGAAATATTCATACATCATAATACATGTGGGTAGCCTCACTATCAACTGAAATATTCATACATCATAATACATGTGGGTAGCCTCACTACCAACTGAAATATTCATACGTCATAATACATGTGGGTAGCCTCACTGCCAACTGAAATATTCATACATCATAATACATGTGTGTAGCCTCACTACCAACTGGAATATTCATACATCATAATACATGTGTGTAGCCTCACTACCAACTGAAATATTCATACGTCATAATACATGTGGGTAGCCTCACTACCAACTGAAATAGTCATACATCATAATACATGTGTGTAGCCTCACTACCAACTGAAATTCATACATCATTATACATGTGTGTAGCCTCACTACCAACTGAAATATTCATACATCATAATACATGTGTGTAGCCTCACTACCAACTGAAATATTCATACATCATAATACATGTGGGTAGCCTCACTATCAACTGAAATATTCATACATCATAATACATGTGTGTAGCCTCACTACCAACTGAAATATTCATACGTCATAATACATGTGGGTAGCCTCACTGCCAACTGAAATATTCATACATCATAATACATGTGTGTAGCCTCACTACCAACTGAAATATTCATACATCATAACACTTGTGTGTAGCCTCACTACCAACTGAAATATTCATACATCATAATACATTTGTGTAGCCTCACTACCAACTGAAATATTCATACATCATAATACATGTGTGTAGCCTCACTACCAACTGAAATAGTCATACATAATAATACATGTGTGTAGCCTCACTACCAACTGAAATATTCATACATCATAATACATGTGTGTAGCCTCACTACCATTTGAAATATTCATACATCATAATAAATGTGTGTAGCCTCACTACCAACTGAAATAGTCATACATCATAATACATGTGTGTAGCCTCACTACCAACTGAAATATTCATACATCATAATACATGTGTGTAGCCTCACTACCAACTGAAATAGTCATACATCATAATACATGTGTGTAGCCTCACTACCAACTGAAATATTCATACATTATAATACATGTGTGTAGCCTCACTACCAACTAATAATTCATACATCATAATACATGTGTGTAACCTCACTACCAACTGAAATATTCATACATCATAATACATGTGTGTAGCCTCACTACCAACTGAAATATTCATACATCATAATACATGTGGGTAGCCTCACTACCAACTGAAAAATAGTCATACATCATAATACATGTGTGTAGCCTCACTGCCAACTGAAATATTCATACATCATAATACATGAGTGTTGCCTCACTACCAACTGAAATAGTCATACATCATAATACATGTGTGTTGCCTCACTACCAACTGAAATATTCATATGTCTAGATAAACAAATAGTTTTGAACATAAAATTGTGAATATTTTCCTATCCATTACTTCTAACCCTTAAAGCGCCAATCATAACTGCAACAGACACCAATTTTGTGACATCTTTCCTAATTTTTGAAAGAAATAAGGTATGATATTTCATGAGAATCGTCTGCCAGCAGAAGATTCTCACGAAATATCATGCCATATTTGAAATTTTTGAAAAAGCGGCAAAATTTGAAAATGTCGTCTGCTGCAAATTATAGGTGGCGCTTTGACGTTAAAATTTGTTTTGGGTTGAGTACTATACCAAAAACATACGTTTTGATAGAGAAATAACAAAATATATATTTTTATTACACACTCTGACTTAATGATCAGTCTGGGCCACAATGTTTTCCCATGTAATGTCATGCAAACAAAGATTTTCATTCATTTGACAATGGCTTCAAACATTTATGCACAAAGGTATTTTTAGTGATCAATTCAAAAAGATAATCAAACGTGATAAAAAAAACTGGATATAACATTGATATCATGTGACAGTCTGCATGTTTGGTTTTGAACCCAATCACAGTTTATAGCTATGGTTTCCTTGTTAATTGCACGATGGTGGGTCAGGCCTTTCATCCGTGAGTTGGTGCCTGATGAGGTGTGGAACTTGATTGTATCAATTCCTGATCTTTGCACCCTTACTTACTTTGGCTAGACCCACCATTGCTCAACTTGAGGTTTTCTTTAGCTCTGACCATCTATGAGTTGTGAGCCATTTTCTTTGTTACATTTTGTTTTGCTTGTTTGATTTGATTCTTTACGCCCTAGTCAACAATTTTACAGTTATTTTGGACAGGGTCTGAACCCGTACTCAGCTTAATATGTCTTGCTGAAGGACACAACACGTGATGCTAAAGAGGCTCAAACCCGCCACCCTCTGGTCTAGAGTGAAGCACTCTTCCACTTTAGACTGTTAATGTTCTGTGGCTCTTCCTCTTGGTACCATGGGTTGGTCTGCAAGGTGTGATTGTGATATTTTCTGATCATACTCACTTGCTTTTTTAAGCAAGAAAATGTTTTCACTTACTGCCACTCTGAGATCCTCCTCCAATCTCCACTTTAAGTATGTGTAAAGCTGCTGCAAAGTTTGGCTGAAAGGGAAAACATTTAAAATCTGTAATTTTTGTTTAAAAATATGCAAATTGCCACTTATGAAGTTTTGACCTTCATTTAAAATTTGAAAGTCAGAATGAGCTCTAAATACTAAGAACCATTTACCTTGTTCAACCCTTTGGGGACTAATTGAATTTTCAATAAAGTTTGATACAGTTTAGCCAGGACAGCCCATTATAATTATCGAGGGGTCACATTCACCATCACAGATTATAATGTCCAAAACAAAATTGAATTTCTTCCTTTGAAGATCGATTTTGTCTCAGCAAAAATAGTGCAATCTCTGATGAAATGACCCATTATGTGGCAATTCATCTGAGTCTTTGCTGTTTGCAATAGTACCTGTTTAGGGGTTTCCGGTTCTCAAGGGGTTAATTACTAAAGACCTTAAATCATTATTACGTAAGGCCATTATGACCTATCCTTCCCACTACACAGGAGAAAGTTAAAAAAAAATCCAAATCCTGAACTTCAGAAATTCAAATCTTTAACTTGCAGTATGTCTACAAAATATTCAAGTATAAATGATCAATGGTTTCTAGATAAGCTGAAAACAAATTTGAGAAGCCATTATAATCTGCCTAATTCAGAAGTTTGATCAAAATCCTAAATTCAGGACTAATCCTTGTGAACTACTGTTGTTAGAAATACCAAACGGTACCTTCCTGTCCAATACTATCATATTAAACAACTTCTGCAAACTTTATTAGTATGCATAATTGTATTTGAAATTAATTTATTTGTTGGCAACATTTATTTGTGATCTACACAAAATATATAACATTTTTTCTCTTTTCTTGCTTCTGTTTTTTCACAATAAAAGCATAATACATGTATATATGTCTAACTCTTCTCCTCCCTTCTGCTGAATCATTCAGGAAGAGTTGTTGTCAGTTACAAGCAAAAGTATGTGCACGAAGTACTGGTTAACTGCTTGTTCAAGCATGCCCAGGAAAAAGTGTGGTTAGGTGAACTGACTGTCCCGCCAGGGCCATAGCTGTTGACTTGGGACGTAAAGCAAAAAACAAACAAAATCTCTTGGTATGCTAGTATAAAGCTATACTGAAGCATTATAATCACCTCCACACAAAGAATAATGGATATAGTATATGTCCATCTATCTGTCTACAAAGTTCTGAACATTATCTTAATTTGTAAAATTAAGTGAGTTTTGTCAAGTTATTAATTTCGATCCAACACCAACCTTAAACAGATAGTCCAATATCTGATCACGTAGCACCTTTGGATAACCTGGTAATAACTTGGATGTAGCCTGTAGTACAAAGACAGGAGAAAATGAGATTTATATGAATCAAAAAATACACAGTTACAAGCCATGAAAGTTCACACTTCGAAGTAAATTTTGGGCACACTGATTTCTGAAAAAAGAGCCTATCTATTATCTTTTTTAATAACTGTCAATAATAACATATGTTTTCGGTGCATTGAGACGTTTCTTTTATGCCCTCAAACTTATGTTTGATAGACAAAAAAACACTGATTATAATCATTTTGAGGGTTATATATTTTCATATCTACCTCTCTATAATTTAAATTTTCAATACTTTGAAATAAAGCCTCTAGTCCCTAGGTCTTCAAATTTACCAGATTCAACTGTATAGGACAGAGTAACTTCATTTTTATGCCCCAAAGAAACTTTGGGAGGCATATTGTAATCACACTGTCCATCAGTCCGTCCGTCCCGCTTCCTGTCTGGTGTGTATCTCCTATATTCTTTGAGGTTGGAATTCCAAATTTGGTGTGTGGATGCATATTGGGATGGCGAAGTGTCACATACCATTTTCGGGTCACTGTGACCTTGACCTTGACCTCTGACCTAGTTTTTAGAATAATCATGTCCGGAGCATATCTCTTATATTATTTGAGGTAGGATTCTGAAATTTGGTGTGTGGATGCATCTTGGGATGATGAAGTGTGACATACTATAATTGGGTCATTATGACCTTGAACTTGACATCTGACCTAGTTTCTAGAACCTGTATTGAGTCTTGTGCATATCTCCTATGTTCTTTGAGATAGGAATTCCAAATTTGGTTTTAAAAATGCATCTTGGGATGACAGAGTGCCACATACTATTTTCTGGTCACTGTGACCTTGACCTCTGACCTAGTTTTAAGAATTATTGTGTCGGGAGCATATCTCTTATATTCTTTGAGGTAGGAATTCCAAATTTGGTGAGTGGATGCATCTTGGGATAACGAAGTGTCACATTCCATTTCACTGTGATCTTAACCTTGACCTCTGACCTAGTTTGTAAAATAATCGTGTCCGGAGCATATCTCTTATATTTTTTGAGGTAGGAATCTCAAATTTGGTGTCTGGATAAATCTTGAGATGACGAAGTGTCACATACCATATTTGGGTCACTGTGACATTGAACTTGACCTCTGACCTAGTTTCTAGAAACTGCATTGAGTCTGGTGCATATCTCCTATTCTTTAAGATAGGTATTCCAAATTCGGTGTGTAAATGGCTAAATGCATCTTGGGATGTCGGAGTGTCACATATTATTTTTGGGTCACTGTGACCTTGACCTCTGACCTAGCTTTAAGAATTATTGTGTCCGGGACATATCTCTTATATTCTTTGAGATAGGAATTCCAAATTTGGTATGTATATGCATCTTCAGATGGCGGAGTGTCACATACTATTCGAGGGTCACTGTGACCTTGACCTAGTTTTAGAATTATTGTGTCCGGAGCATATCTCTTATATTATTTGAGATAGGAATTCCAAATTTGGTGTGTGGATGAATCTTGGGATGATGGAGTGTCGTGTACCATTTATGGGTCACTGTGACCTTGACCTCTGACCTAGTTTTTAGAATAATCGTGTCCTGAGCATATCTCTTATATTATTGAAGGTAGGAATCCCAAATTTGGTGTTTGGTTGAATCTTTGGATGGCGGAGTGTCACATACCATTTTTGGGTCACTTTGACCTTTGACCTAGTTTGTAGAATAATCATTTCCAGAAAATATCTCTTATATTATTTGAAATTGGAATCCAAAATTTGGTGTGTGGATGCATCTTGGGATGGTGGAGTGTCGTGTACCATTTACAGGTCACTGTGACCTTAAACTTGACCTCTGACCTCGTTTTTACAATAATTATATCTGAGGCATATCTCTCATTTGAGGTAGGAATCCCAAATTTGGAGTGTAAATGCATCTTGGAATGGCAGATTGTCCTGTTCCATTTTCCGGTCACTGTAATCTTGACCTCTGACCTAGTTTCTAGAATCTGCATTTCTTCTATATTCTTTGAGGAATTCCAAAATTGGTGTGTGGATGCTTCTTGGGATGATCAAGTGTTGCATTCCATTTTTGGGTCACTGTAACCTTGACCTCTGACCTAGTTTTTATAATAATCATGTTTGGAACATTTTTTGTATGTTATTTGAGCTAGGAATCCCAAATTTGGCGTGTGGTTGCATCTTTTGATGGCAGAGTGTCATGTATCAGTTTTGTGACCTTGACCTTATTTCTAGAATAATCCTGTCAGGAGCATATCTCATATATTATTTGAGGGAGGAATCCAAAATTTGCTGTATGGATACATCTTTGGATGCTGATGTGTTGCATACCATTTTTAGGTCACTGTGATCTTGGCCTATGACCTAGTTTCTAGAATAATCGTGTCTGGAGCATATCTCCTATATTATTTGATGTAGGAATCCCAAATTTTGTGTGTTGATTCCTTTTGGGATGGCGGAGTGGTGCATACCATTTTAGGTCACTTTGACCTTAACATTGACTTCTGGCCTCATTTCTAGCCTTTTCGTGTCTGGAGCATATCTCCTATATTACAGCTAAATTTCCTCAAATGTGTCTTATGCTAGACCAATTCCTTTGGGGGCATTCGTCACGTGACTGTGACATTTCTTGTTCATTTCAGCTTACACTCGTCCTTCTAAAGAGGGACATATACACTACTTTTGAAATTGATGAAATTAACTAATCAGAATCAGAACTCAAACCTCATGATACGAGTGTGTTTGTGTTTATACTTACATTAAAACATACCAGTCAACAATTTTTCAGTCATGTCAAGATAATTTCCTGTCTTCCTGGGATGAACCAGTACAAAAAAGTCTAGGTTAAAGTGTTTGCTCTCAAGTACACAACACAGTGCCTCCAGTGAGTTTCAAACTAGCAGCCCTTTGATTCCAAGTCCATGTCACTGCCCTCCTCAGATTATAAGTGTAATTAAAATGTTTTTTCTTATTTCTCAAACAAAACATATGTTGTGGGTACTCAAAAGAACTGTCTCAATGAGACGGTTCTTTTGAGCACCCAAAACACATGTTTAAATTGATGGGTAAGAAAATAAGTACAATTTTATGCTAATAAAATTTCCTTATCTGGATATATGTAAAGGGTTAAACTAAACAATAACTACCCCTCCTCCACTGAGTCCTCCAATACCATCAAACATTCTTCCTACGCCATGCGAATCATCCAAAGTGTACTGTCCTGAACAGATGAGGAAACAGCCAATCAGCAGCAGTACATATAAAACAGCCATTATGTAAACTGAAAAAGAGAAAAAAAGCTTTCAACAATACAGAGTCGTAGTCTGGTAAGCTGCCTCTCCGACTCTGTCTTTAGTACACAAAGAGACGCTGGGTACCAGACTATACAGAGCAGTACTGTCCCTTTATAACACACCTTGTTCAAACACAAATTTGGATATAACACAGTGGCTACCATTTTTTACCATGGAATTTTACGAAGGAATGATCTGAAAATTACAAAATAAGTCATTTTTCTAGGGTCCCTTTTGTAAAATTGCCCCTTTCAATATTGCTCAAACTTAAAAGAAGGTCCTGGACTGTTTTGACAACTTTTGCATGGTCAAGGTCATTGATTTCCCCATAAATTTCGCTATGCAACACTTAGCAGAGTGTGATTCATGTTATTTCTGGACAGTGTTTGCTATGCTTTTGTGTGCGTCTGTTTATTGTTGCCTTGTGGTCACATGCTGGGAAAGGGCTGATCTCTTGGCTCTTGTTTGTGATGTCTAATTGTGAGTTTGTTACTTTCCCATTGGTATCCTGGGTCAGGTGTGGTACTTGATAGTATTGATTCCTGATCTTTGCCCTCTTTCTTACTTTATATTCAACAACAATAGGTTACAATTAAAAGTTGGCACCTTTGCTAAAAGCAAGTCTTCATCAACACATTTTGTAGAAAATTGTCTCGCTAATTGGCAAAGTCGGCAATGAAGCTCACAGTGTGGGATAGTTGTTGTGTGGCATCATACAATAGAAAGTCAAGTATGCATGACACAAACGTTTTTGTGTTAAAATAAGACCTGGTGTAACAAATCAGAAAAATTGAAAGCTTATAGACCTGCATACTATATTGTTTATCTGATGAATATTTTATAATTTTGTGCTACTTAAAACCAGAGAATTGCAAATATATTTTTTCTAACAACCAATTCTTGAGTATGTATAGCCTGTAGAGTACACCATTTTTATTACCTTGTTACAGCAATTTATGCTCACCTATTGTTTTCAACAAGGCACTTTGGAACTAAACAAAACATCACATTGAGACAATTGAACTTTAATTTTCATTGAATAAAGGAAAAGAACATCTATTGAAAGTATTTTATATTGATAATCTTTTTTTTATTGTATATTGACCGATTAACCGATATTTTGATTAATCATGCCAGTCCTATAGTCAAGGAGCTAAATTTTTGAAAACTGACTTGTCACAATTGTCCAGCCAGAAAAGGTTTGACTTCAGAAATAGTCAGAACTACCCTTCCACAACATTTCTAGGCACGTCGTACAGTCAAATTGTGGTAGCAGTTTTTCAGGAGGAGGCATTTTGTACACCTACCCCATTTTTACTATAAAAGACAAAATTGCAACATTCGAATAAGAAATGGTATCCAGGTGGTATCCAGATGGTGTAACAGTCGTTCTTTACTGCCAAACCCTCGATAAGGACCTAAACAATTATGAAAATAAATTGTTTACACCCTGAAACACAACTTTTAGGTTATACATGTAATTTACGTTATATCTTCAATTACACCTTATAAAATCAATTATTTTTGTCAAAGTTTAATTTGATAAGCTCTATAATGGGTATATAGGTTTTATATACCATGTTTGGAAAAGATAATTGCCGAACAGATTCAAACTGCATACACCTTGTTTCTATCACAATTACTTTAAGAATTATAAGCTGTTCAATATGATTACCCCAAATAAAACGGTACATATGGTTAGAACCATTTTACTTGCAAATTAGCATGTATTCCATCTGCTGACTATTAAACCATAATTGAGCATTCTATCAACACATGATAGTAAAAAGCTATACTTAACTGCGTTTCTGATGTAACGTTTTATATTTTTAAGCTTATATGACAATATGTAACGTATATTACAAACTTTAAGACTTCATATGCATATTGCTAAATACCTTATATTATATGTCATTTGGTATTTGATTTAATTTCAAACCTGTTTTGTTTAAAATTTATAACAAGACAGCAGTTTGTTCTAAAATAATTATCAGTTTTTATTAAGTTACTATATCTATAAACATTATTTACATTTGCAATAAAGCAATTGTTTGAAGTTTCAATCTCCACAAAATACAATTTTGATTTTTTCAAAGTTAAAGATTCTAAAACGCATAAACAAAGATATAGATAACTCTTTAATCGTACTAGTAGTAATAGAAGAATACATTCCATTTCTGTCAAATTTATTAAAGTAACATATATAACCATATCAAATATCATAAGGTCCTATGTTTGTCCAAAATTTTATCGAAGACAGTATACCATTGGGCCCTGAAAAGCTAAAATATTAAGGATGTAGAATTTTGTAATATTTATCACAGAAGAAAAAACACACTTGTTTTTTTTTATGTCTAATCAGTCATTTGAAAATAATTTTATGTACCCAGTTTAATATTGTACACATTATACAAAGTCAGTAACATAATATAGGTTAGCACCTTGTATAATACCTAGGTTAATATCCCACAGAAAAAATGCAAATTACTTAATGTTTAGTAGATGGTACTATACTATTTTTCTTTGCTAACATTCCAGACAAAATCAATTACCTAAGAGTTGGTAGGTATATTACAATAGTTGTTATGCATTATACGTGTCTGTAATCAGTTATTTATTTTAAATAGAATGTCTACAAATCATATTGTATACTGACATTTATATGCTTATGCAGACGATGACACTTACTTGTTTTGGCTTTTAAATTGATTTTAGTTTATTTTCAGCATACCATTATAGTTATTTCTTGAAACTGTTAGTACCTATGATCATTTGCTAAACTAATATCACTTTATAAGGAGAGGTTTTATATAGATGAATCATTTTTCTGAAAATGGGTAAAATCAGTTATAATGGATGACAACGATCTCATGTGATATGATCAAATTCAAGAAACTATTTTAAACACATACGAAATTATCAGCCAAGAGTTATGTCAGGCTGAATAAGACATTGTGACACTCAAGTAGGTAATGTAAAATATACTTTAAGATATTGGATTGAAAAATAAAATGTTTAAAACATGCAGTCATGAGATCTTACTCACTTTTTGCAAGCAATGCTTATATATATAAATGATGCTTATTTTCAATACACTGAAAGTGGCATGGCCGAATTATTACAGGAGTCTTAGATAATAAAGCGTTATATGTATATAAACATAAGAATGAATAAGTGATATGAAATCAAAATCAACATATTTTTTTTGAAAAGTATCTTGCTTCTACAGATCGAAAACAAAAACATTACACATAAGCAGGGAATGACATAAAAGCACAAAACATGCTGAGGATAGTGATTTATAGAGACGTACAAATGGTCAATTGTTCTTACAAACACTTTGTGCATTATAGTCTTTGTCATCAATGAAAGACTTAAATGCAATGCCTAGAAAGGATGCATAAAAGTACATATGCATGTCATATTTGCAATGCTTCCCTAAAAAAGAAACCATACTTCTATCACTTTTAAAGGTGAGTATAAATCTCTGCGGTTGATATAGCAGTGCCTATATTGTTGTATTTTTTATGTGATATAGTATACAATATTTTAAATATCTGATCTTCGATATGTTTTTGACAGTAGCTCAAGTATGAATTTCGTTACCATATGATAAAAAACAATTGCTGAACTTTTTTTTATGTAATTTATACATGCTCAATTGAAGTTTTGATCCACCATATGCAATTTTGGTACTTACCTCACATGCACCGTTTAACCCCTCCCCCCATGCTGATTCAGTGGAGCTAGTTACAGGTGCTGAAATAAAAATGAAATTCGCTTACTAATTTGATTTTTTTTTTACGTTACTATTTATCATCATATTAGTTTTATTTAGAACATACATAGGATTAATGGGATGCCATTCTTGCATCAATGATTATGTCCTCATTTGATATGCTGAATACCGTAATAATTTTATCTGAACAAACAAAAAATTATCATTAATTTATTTGAGTCCACACATTTTGCAGCAGCTACAATATAATCTTTACAATACAAGAGAGTTTTTCTGACCTCTAAAATGTATGACCATAAAGAACCTTGGAAAAACTGTCCTGTTTCAATGCCCTATATTATTGCAGAACCAAAATGTCATCATATCCTTAACCCTTTTAAGTCGAATGAAACTACCCACTTTTATCAAATGGACCAGTCCATTTTCGTCTCCATGGCTGTTGGGTATTGTTTTTCATTCTTATTCAAATTTTAATAGAACACCATGTAAGCAAACAGTAGAGATCCTGATCAGACATTGCAGTCTTTGGCGTCTGATCTTGGTCTGTACTGTTTGTCTATGTCCCACAAAAAGAACGCTGAAGACTTTTGTTGTATATGTTACTCACATCAATTGTATTGTTTCTTCATCAAACTGGATACTGATTGGATATAGAGCAATTTAATCATATAAATAGGCATGGCATTTTTCATATGTGGGACAGAAACCGTTACAATTAAAACAGTTTCTGCTATGGCAAGGATTAACGTCTGCTTTAATGATTCATTTCTCGATTTCAACCAATATTGTAAATAAAAAAGGTAATTTTAGGAATTAAGTGTCAGTTTTCCCCAAATCATAGTTATAAATATAGTTACTGTAGTCAATAGCTGAAAAGCTATAATTGCATGTATTTTGGTGTCTTACACAATGGGTGATATAGGGCTTTCATTGCATTATATATTGTATTGAGCAGAACGTAACCTATATAACTGTAATAATAGGTGCCAGAATTAGTTTAAAATCATATTGCTAGTAATTTTCTTTCAATTAAAAGATATTATTGATACATAAAAATGAGAAATAACTGGATTTTAACAATATAGGAATCCTATTATTTTAGGGTCAGGTAGTGAATTTGGCTATAGCAGAGTAACGCCTTATCCGCTGAAAGCTTACGCACTTCATTATGTGGCTTATTTAATTTGGTTTTAGAAATTTACAATCTACAAATCTGATTTCGTGGAGGTCGTTTGGTAGTCCATAGTCTAATGACATTACTGCATTAAATAGTAATACATTTGAACGTAAGTAACGTATATAACTGTTATATCATGTGGTATAATGGTTAAACAAATACTGGCTGTTTGCTGGATTTCATTTAATGGCTATCTTCATGTCCATATATAAGAATTTAGTATAGGTCACAGATACAATATATTGCAGCAGAAAATATTTGCTGAAAATTGTGCAATACACGCATTTCTGAATTGCCATTTCAGGTGGTATGCTCTTTCTTTGATTTGTAAAAAATGTAAAACATGACAAACATACTATTAGAATAATGCTTAAATATGATTATAAATATGCTATCTTACTTGATAGATGAAGAAATGGGGAAGATTTAATTTCTTTTTGAATTTGGAAACATTATATTCAGGGGGGTGGGGTAAATCACCCCTTCTGTTGGACATTTTCACGTCTTATATACCATATAAACAAAAATTTTATATTGCTTTACGGTCGTATGTCATTGCATACATGTAATGTATAAAGGGAAATACGCTGAATATGAAGCAATGGGTGAACGTGAGCCGTGTTTTCCTCTCAATTTACCCAAGCCTCATTTAGCGTAGGGTACTTCAAAGATGACGTCCTACAACAAAACTGCTACCACAATTTGACCGTACGACGTACCTAGGAGAATTGCAGAAGACCTCAGGATTGCATTTCTGCAGTCAAACCTTTTCTGGTAGGTAAGTTGTGCCAAGTCAAAAACTAAGGCATGTACAGAAATCAGCGCCTGGACTACTACCACATGCTTTATTTTATAAATACTTTCTTTATTAAAAGAAAATCATTTACTCAATAGATACTCAATAGATGCTGAAAATTTCAACACAAAATATCAGTAGTTTGAAAGGTATTGGGAGTTATAATTTCACCAAAATATGTAGGGATAAAATTAGGAATTACCTGTGTATTCATAGAGTGAGTAAAGCACGCCGATCATCCACATATATCACTGTTTCAGAGAATGCAAAAATGAATTTAAAACTTAAGGTGTTGATGATACATGTATGTCACTGGTCACTGTGACCTTGGATTAGGGCTGGCATGATTAATCAAAGTATCGGTTAATCAGTCAATATACAATAGAAAAAACGATTATCAATGAGAAAATTCAAAAATCGATTACTTACAATAGATGTTCTGCTTGTTTATTCAATTAAATTTAAAAAGTAATTGTCTCAAAATGATGTTTTGTTAAGACTGGAAGAGCCTTGTTGAAAACAATAGTTGAGAATAAATTCCTGTAATGAAGTAACAAAAACATTGTTCTCTACAGGCTATACTCGTCAACTGATTCAGGCCTCTTAAAATAGGCACTTGCCCTGATAACAAAAAGTATTGGCATTATGGGAAAAAATTATTTTCACTAAAAATATCAAAATTTTAACTTGCCCTGCATTCTGAGGCACTCGTAAATACTAGGGGATGAGTGCTATTTTCGAGCCCTGTGATTGTTAGAAAACTATATTTGCTCTTCTCTGGTTTTAAGAAGCTCAAAATTGTAAAATATTAGTCAGTAGTCCGATAAACAATCTAGTATGCAAGTGTTTTTTCTCCACAGTAGATGCTTTCAATTTTACCGACGTTTTACACAGGGTCTTATTTCAACACAAAGGTGTTTGTGTCATGCATACTTTACTTCATTTTGTTTGACATTACACAACAACAATGGCCGACTGTGATTTTAATTGCCGACTTTGCCAATTAGCAAGGCATTTTCTCCTAACTGAGTAAATGAAGGCTTGTTTTGAGCAAAGGTGCCACCAATTGTCTTTTGAATATAAAACATGCACTTCTAAGTGTTGCGTAGCGAAATGATAGGGAAATCAATGTTGTTGACCATGCAAAAAAATGTCAAAATGTTCCGAGACCTTCTTTCAAGTTTGAGCAATTACTAAGATTTTAAATCAAAATACAAGGACCGATTATAGATTAGCATCTTGGCTTCAAGCCTACCTTGGTTTCTGGCCTCAATTTTAGAAAAAAAATTGTTAGAAATAGGCTGTCGTGTGTTGTCAAATAACTTGCCACAAATGTATCGCATGCTTGGGGGGATTTGTCATGTGATTAAGATACATCTTCACTATAGACTACAAATGGTCATGCATAAGCCATGCGCCTACATGTTAGATCCAGCTACATTGATTCCTTAGGTCGGCAAAGAACACTTTTAGCAAAAAAAACACAAACAAATATCTAATGTTCCACCTAGGGCCATTAGTTGGAGGTACTAGCTTCGGTCTTTATCGTTGAAAGATGCCAACTTTCAGCTAAAATAATACCAAATAAATAATTTCTCACACAAACCACTTAAAAGAATATAAAAAAAATGCTTCCTACAACATATTCCTATTGTATGTGTGTTTTCTCCGCTGGTTTTTGATATGTTGTCAATCAAAGTTTTCAAAATATGATTAAATCCTGCTGTTAAAAACCAAGGTGCTCCCAGTTTTTCACCTCCCAGACGAAACTGTCTGCAGAGGCTGCAGTTGAGCATTCTAGTATTTCAGTGAATAAATGTGACGATTTGGAAATTGTGTGTACACACTGTTTGAAAAAAAGAAAGTTTGACAGCTTAACGTTGCTGTATAGGCTGTAAAAGCTCCAGCTACTGTAGCAAAGACTGCCAGAGATCAGATTTGCCCTCGCATAAGCAGCGTTGCAAATCAATCTAAAACTCAAAACCCGCAACATTAACTGTAATACTAATAGCTCACTTTGTAAATAAAACTTCATGTGAAGGTGTTTGAGACTTTTGAAACTTACTGAAAAAGCTCATTCCTGTACATAGAACTTGTTATGGTGTTGGAAGACTTAAATTCAATTGATTACTCACTGTGCTATATTGTACATTGGTGTTGGTGACTTTTAATGATTAGAACATTTGATCCATTATCCCCCTTTTACTGGTTTATCCGGGTGCACTGATAAGACAACGGCGGAGCTCTACGAAACAACAACAACAACTATGGCGGCTGCATTGTCAGCCCGACCTTATGAATATAAATAGTGTAGGCAGTCACTAGAAGCATGTGTAAAATCATGAAAAATATCACAGCTCGGACATTTATAATCAGAACTTAGAAAAATTGTACATGGGTAAGCTTGAGAAGTTCAAAATTGAAGCATGCTTGCAGTGTGCAAGAATGCAAAAAAATTATTGGGCTAAACTACCGCCAGCTGGTTGGTTGGTTGCTGGTAGTGTCCCGCCGGCTACTTATCGGCGAACCGTCGATTAGACGTAAAATATTTTTGTTGTTTTTTTACTATTCTGAATGCGTAACCTCCGCTGTTTGCTGGAACTGCCTGGAAAGTGAATAAATACTGAACTCGCGAGGCCCTGTTTCAAGTAGGATTTTAGTTCTTAGTTTATGTAGGATTGAGATAAGTTCTCTACTATGCAGTTCAATTTTGTCAATGATAGTCTCAGAGGTGAAAAGCAAGCTGGGATCAAGTATAAGTTGGGTCACATCACACTTGGGCACCATGTTACTGATATCAACCTCTGTAATACTTTGGATCTTGTTAAGGAACCGGTCACATGGCTTGTGAAAAGGCTGGCACTCAGTCAAGAAATGCTGTCTTGTCTCCGGGCTTGTTCCACACACTCTGAAGATAGGGTTCACAGCAAACTGGTTGAACACGGCTCTGTTGCTCTGGAGGGTGTATGTACCAGTAAGGAGACAGCATTTAAATTGTGCTCTCTGGCTATCATGAATATTATTGCAGGGTTTTACAGGACGCAATATCCTGCGTCTTATACGCATAAATCATTAGGTAGGACCCGTCAATTCACCTTACCTGCGTCCGCTGGGACGCAGATGTGTTTGTTGTGCCTTTCATTAAAATCCCAAATTCCAAAGTTATTTCGTAACGATTCAGGTTTTCCCATATTTACAGGCTCTCTATAAATAAATAGGACAGGTGCTGTTGTTTTAGACTGCTGCACTGACCTCGTAGGTAAACGAGCAGTGAAAACATCCATGCAAACATCGGCCGTGAAAGTCATGAAATACCATGCTTACTCTCAGGTCCGCTCTGCTAAAAAGCATGGAAAACGTATACTGATTTGTCCAACTCTGACTTTGTGTATTGATTTTTTCATAGTGTGAATAATCACACCGCTCAAGCATGAAGGGCAATTATCTTGACAGGTTTCTTTCTTTTGTATATGCCAAATTACACGTAACTTTTTCACTTGAAAAGGCTCAAGTCGGCAAAGATAAAGGCAGAATTAAAGATACCAGAGACTTCAGATAAGTGGAGACTTGTAGACAGATAGAAAGAATACAATGTGTATTTCAAATTTACCAACCAAATTCTCAGAATGGAAAGCAAGTAGCAGTCTGATCAGTGTCTGTTTTTTTTTGTTTGTTTTTTTTAATCTCAATTAGAGAACAGTCTGATCGGAGACTGTTTTTTCTGTCTTCTGGATGCAGCAATCTATGACTTCTTCCTATTTGTACTGGAGTCTTCTCTCTAAATTTTAGGGCTAGCTTGGTCCCTGCATATTATAGGGACAAGTTCAGCTTTTGTAAAAAAAAGCGTATAGGATTGTGTTTCACTGATGGTAATATGTGGCCCTCAAAAATTTCAAATTGCCCCCCCCCCCAAAAAAAAATCGGAAGGGGGGCAAACATGGCCCTCAAAATTACTGACCTGGGGACAACACTGAGCCTTCACGGAAGGATGTACTACCTTCCAAAATTCGAAGCTTATATAAAAAGATGGGACCCCCAATTTCAATGATGGGACCCCCATCATATTCAAAGTTGAGTCCCAAGGACCCCCAAACATTCAACTTGGTGTAAAACCCTGTTATTGTGGACAGATGTCCATACATGGTGCGCAGCTCCAACACTTACACTGTCAGGGTTTATATACCTCAAAGAAGACATCTTCTTAATGTCCTCCCGCCACTGGGTTTCGACCGCACTGTTGATAGCACTGTTAACCAATTTTTTCCATGGCACTGTCTCCGGGTCCGGTACCGGACCTCTAGACTTCGGGGCTACGGGTCCGGTACCGGACCCCTAGACACTGATTCTAGGGGTCCGGTACCGGACACCGAGCCACGCCTATGAGGATTGTCTCGGGGTCCGGTAGTTTGTGAAACAACTACTGACAAGTCTAGGGATACGGGTCCGTACCTGCACGTATATGTAGTAACAGTTATTTTACCAACAAAAACTCATGTTGAAGTTTCACTTTGCTTCGTCCGCCATCTTTGATCCTCAAAGAGAAACCAATCTGTATTTACTGTCATGCGTCACACTATTCAAACAATAAAGCTTATACAAAAGGTACATAAATAATAACGGTAAAGTAAAAAAGAACTTAACTCACCTGTAACAAATCAATTATCTTCTCATCTTTAATTAAGGGAACCAATTAAACTACTTGTTGACAGCTGATTAGTGAGATGAGTGAGCAGTGTCAAATAAGCTTACATAGTATAGTCGGTAATGTAGATTCATTATTCAACTATAGCACTACTGGGACAACGGCAGTGGATCTTACTGGTATCTTTTGACATTCGGACATAGCTTTATAAGAAGACTCTTTTTTTTCTTTTTTTTAAACAACTGATATGGTCCGAAAAGGAAATGACTTTTTAGCATAAATACAAACAGTGTTGAACAAGATCAGACTGCTCATACGATAACAGTCTGATCTGGATCCACACTGTTTGCTAGAGAGACGTTACAAATGTATATCCTAAGGTTGAAGACTCGATCGCGGAAATGCATCTTAAACAATGACAAACAGTGATGAACAAGATCAGACTGCTCCTATGATAACAGTTTGATCTAGGTCCACACTATTTGCTACAGAGACGTTACAAATGGATCTACATAGGTTGAACGACTCATTCGCGGAAATGCATCTAAAATTTACGCCTGCTGGAGTTATCTGCTCCATGAAGATGCTTACGCCAACGGCTAATTTCGCCATGGACCCTGATCAGACTGTTCCTAGGAGAGCAGTCAGATTTGGGTCCAAACAGTTTGCTACAAAGACGTCTTACGGACAGACAAACATTGCGAATCCGGTTCAGGCTACTCCTAGGATAGTAGTTTGATACGGGTCCACACTGTTTGCTAAAAAGTCGGCTTATGGGTCGTTATGTCAGGGAAATGCAACTTATGCTTACGTCAATGGCTAATTTCTCCGCACAGACAAACATTTTAGACCTGGATCAGACTGCTCTTAGGAGAGCAGTTTAATCCGGATCCACACTGTTTGCTACAAAGACTGGACTGGAATACTCTAGCAGAACATTAATGGCGCTTCGCTGGCGTGCTAATGATGGCCCAACATTGCTGGCTTAGTAGCTTTTTAATTTTTCAGGGGATCCTGATCAGTATCGCTAAGAAACCCTATATTTCTTATGATTTTTCGGGGGGAGGGGGCTCTGGAGACCCTGCCCCCACCCCCACCCCCTCTGGATCATCGCATCATGAATACGCCCAGCTGATGTTAGATCCCTATCATAAATTTCTGAGCACCACAATTCGTAGAGCTCAAAAGTAATATATAGCTGTTTTGTTGTGAATAACGTCCTGTGCCAGCATGCTATTACCGAGCCACCATCGGTCCATGCGTTTGGCTGGTGTTCGACAGTGGTCTGATTTTGTGTGCTTATTTGGTCTTAAGCTTTTGGGTGCTCAAAAGAACCGTCTCACCGCTGTGAATAACTTCCCGTGCTATCATGTTATATCGGGCCAAAATCGGCCCATGTTTTAAGCTGTTTTATTTTGCATAACTTCGGGCCACCATCGGCCCATGCGTTTCACTGGTGGTTGTGGTGGATGGACAGGCGGACAGACAGACAGACATGTGACCAATTAGCCGGTATAAAAGCAATTAAACAATGCACCTGCAATCATCGTTTGCTTACTTCAATGAAAGTGCAAATTGGTATTTACCTTTAGGTTAATAATCAAGTAGACGGATAACAACAATAAATTAATAAGAACATTGAGACAAACACCAATTAAAGGACATCAAACCCTGCGCGTATTCACTGATGCGATAGTTATTTCCCCCTGGCATTAATTATCTATTAATGACCTTATTGAAAAAATAAGGATAAGAAAAATAAAAATAAAAGGAATAAAGTAAGACAAATTATATCTAGTTATGTTTTTTTTCACCATTAAAAATCTTATACCTTTTGTATAAGCTTATACTTGTTTGAATAGTGTGACAGTAAATACAGATGATCAAAGATCGAAGCAAAGTGAAACTTCAACACGAGTTTTTGTTGGTAAAATAACTGTTACTACATATACGTGCAGGTACGTACACGCATCCCCGTATCCCTAGACGTGCCGAGTAGTTGTTTCACAAACTACCGGACCCCGAGACAGTCCTCATAGGCGTGGCTCGGTGTCCGGTACCGGACCCGTAGCTCCGTAGTCTAGGTGTCCGGTACCGGACCCCGAGACAGTGCCTTTTTCCATCTGTTTTTTGTTGGGACATTTTCTAGGAGTTGAGACGGTGATGGTAAATTGTCTTTTTCGATACCATCAGTCCTAATCCAACGACCAAATAAATTGAGCATATTCTTATCTAACACTGATTCAACTGGAAGTATTCCTTTTGAAAAGCTAATTCTTGTAACATCAAATCAGTCAATATCACTGGTGAAATTGAATTCCATTGAAATACAATATAAAATCAGATGACAGCGGAAATGCAATATAAAAAGGAATACAAAATACCATAAACTATATGATCTACTTAGTTCTCACTAGATATATTGCCCCTTCTTCATAGAAAAGGGCTGCAACCAGGAAACTGTCCACCTTCTTTAGATATAAACAGTCGCTTGCGTTATCAAAAACAAATAAATAAACTCCCCGGTGTTAATCAAAATGAGGCTGCGTTACGTCCCTTGATATCTCCCACGCGGGGATAAGCTACCAGGTGCGCGTCTGATTCGAGGGCATTTGTCTGTCCGTCCGTTTGTGTGTCCGCTCAAAAAATAAATAAGGGCTTTGAAATTTCCCAAATGGATTCATCATAAAAATAGCTGACACATAATTTTTAGTCAGTAGTATCTATCTTTGTGGAGTTATGCCCCTTTTTAAAGGGTCAGAATGATTTTCTTTACGATATTCTGTAGTAGGGATATGTATATAACACACTTCTACTGCCTTGCGGTGGAAGCCGGCTTTTACAACGACGTGGTAGAGTGTTTGCCTTTAGATCCTGCGGCCCAGGTTCGAATCCCACCTCGGGCTGTTGGCATTTTCTGCATCCTGTGACAATTCCAAAAACCAGTAGATCTACAGCTAGGAGCTTCAGTCCTCGGATTTGGTCCGAGTTCAATCTAAGTTAGCTGATAGAGGATAACGAATAGATGACCTGGTGCAACTTTTTTTTAAAAGTTATATTTTTTTAATTATTGCCATTCGCAAATTTGGGCGTTGAAAACTTGTAATAGAGATGGCTGAAAAACTATCATAGATCTAGTTCGGAGCAGCTTCAAATATGGTCAGCTGATAGAAGATGGTCAGTAGATTTCCTGTTGAAAATTAAAAAGAAAAGTATTAAAAAAACAACGTTATTTCATTTTTATAAGTTATTGCCATTTGCATTTGGGCGTTGAAAAATTGTAATAAAGCTATCTTGAAAACTGTTATAAAGATAAAGATGTAGAAGCATTTAACGTCGCTTATAATGAATCAGACAACATTACAAAAATGTAGCTCACGAGCTATTTTGCGACACAACAATATCTTTAACAGATCTATACTTACCTATCTGCTTTTTAATGCGAGCGTCAGCAAAGGAGCTGCTAGTACCATTTTTACACCTTTGGTGTGGTGCAGTGCACAGGCTCGCCTGAGCCTCGTCACAGTAACGAAATATCATGTGCTGGTTCAAATGGCGATTTGTGTACCGTTTATGTGAACACAAATGCTGTGGTGAGTCTGCACCAGCAACTCAACACATCTGTGCAACAACCAGTGCGTTGTATCAATGCGTCAGAAAATGCTCCCAGTGTGTTGTAATAAAATTCCTTAATAAAAATTTGCTAGTTTACCAAGAAAAAAGAGAGTGGTTATCACTTTTTGGTGTTTTTCACGGGAATATGATAACAGCTTCTCTTAGACATGTAGATTTCCCTCAATTTAGGCAGTCACACTAGAAAAAAACCTGTCACGGCAAAACTTCAGATCGGTGTCAGATTTGCAGGCCAAACCATGAATAAAATCAACAATTGCGTGGCAGAGGCATAAACTGCAATGTTACCAACGGTCTATGAGCCTAGTGCCATCACAAATAAAATAAACGCAAGCTTATAAAGAAATCATAAAGTCAACAGGTATCGAATTTACGCCAGATCCAGTGCGGACTTAAGCCAGCTCCAGTTTGTTGTAGTAACATCCGTTGCGTTTACATTTACCTGTGTATATATTAGATCACTGTTATAAGTTGATATATCTCTGATATACAATGAGAAGAGCAAAAGACCAAGGGCTGAGCTCTGTGAGACACCCGACGAAACTGGAGCCCACTCTGACTTCCCCCCGATTACAATAACTCGCAGTTGTCTGACGCACGGGAAAGAGTCTATCCATCTATCTTGTTCCAAAAATTCCTTGTATCGAAGGCCTTCTCAAAATCCAAAATGAATGTATCCACCTGTCTCGCTTTATTGTCGAAAATGTTATCCCAATCATTTAGTCAACAGTTACTGAGTTTCACAACTATTGGGCCCCCAGGTGTTTAGGGGTACTGGGGAGAATGGCTATTTATTTTCAGGGAGCTGGGGAGCACTGGTAATTATTTTCAGGGATTTTGGGAGCAAGCTCATAGTTTTGGGGATTTAGGGAGCCCTGCAAAAAAAGTAAAAAAATCTCACCTTAAAGGAAAAGCCTTCATTTCATTTGATTATTTAAAAAATGTCTTCGCCTTCTGTGTGTGTGTGTGTGGGGGGGGGGGGTGAAGTACCCAGAAAGCTCTCTCAGAGAGCTTACGTATTTCATTTTGTGGCTTATATAATGTAGTATCTGGAAATCATAGTGTGCTAAATCCCCCCTGGGGGGAGTGGGTTCTATAGCCAGCGCAAGGCTTAGAGAATTATATTTGACATTTTTGTGTGATATGGTGCTACTATGTTCAACATCTAATAACTCAAAAAGTAAATAAGATAGAAACGTAATGCTTGCAGTTTTGAAGAGGTAAGTAAAAATTCTTTAATACAATACCAAATTAATGAACATAAACTAGTTTCAATAAATTTAAGACAAACTATATTAGATTCATTTATCATTTAAAAGGAGGTTCAATGAAAAAATGTGACATACGCTACATCGGGGGTGACTACATTTGTTTTCAAATGTCAATATCTGTGGCTCAGTAATAGCTTAGTTAGAAGATATAACCAATTTGGAAATCACACCTTATCTTTTGCACTTTTCTGAAGTCTTAAAAAGAAAGTTAATTATTAAATCTTTTGTAGGGTAACGTATATAACAGGCTGTTACAGCTTAACACTGCCATTGTCAGAGGGCTATCATGTTGCAAAATCCTTGCCAGATATTGGGCTTTAAGAAAAATATGGTCTACAGAATTCCCCCTGGGGGGGGGGGTAAACCATATCCAGCCAGTGGCCTATAAGTAAATTTTCCTATAAAATGTAAACATTCTTAACTAACAATTACCTAAGTCATATGCAATATCCATTAATTCTGCTTCTCTGGCAAAATAATTTTTCACCTCATCTCTACAAATTCAGCAGAATCTCTAAACAGTATTTTGACTGCAAACTGAGCAAGGGCCTGCTCCATCACAAAACCTTTGGAATTCTGCAGACATGTTATATCTTATATAATAATTCAAGGTGCATCATATGATAGATGTTTTGCACTCTGTATGCTGGGGCGTTAGCCTGTAACAGTTTGTTACATACGTTACTATATCAATATGAGAATAAGAAATTTGAAAGTTTGAGATACAGCAAGAAGACTTTCAAACTATCTAATGTCATTCTAATAGTCTGTACACTAGATGCCCTGACTACATATAATTTAAAAGCGGTTATTTTGGCTATCGTCATTTAGTTTCACAACTGCTCTGTGTTGTTTTCAAACCGTTTTAGAATCAGTTATACAAATGTATGCTCAATTAACGTATAAAAAACAAAGTTTGCTTTTCTGTCTTAAATATATAGTATTTTATGAGATAAATCGCAGCCCTTAGTTTAACTAAGGATTAAATTTTTATTATTAACATTTAAGTAAATCACATGTGAAAACACTTGTAGCATGTAAATATTTACCTCTCTTGCGCCCAGGACTTTCGTAACGTGAATTCTATGGTGCCTTAGTGTATAAGTTGAAGAAGATTATTGGCTCAAATAATTTTTCAGCGCAATTCATTAAAAAAAATCCCATTATAAAAAAGATTGGCTTTAACATGAATGTATTGTAACAGACTGCATGCTTGGTGGTCTATCCAATCACTGTTGGAAACTTTGCTTTCCTCTTTAATAGCACGCTGGGGGTCGGACTTCAGACTCTTATGAAAGTTCCAACTTAAAGACTTATCTATTGATGAGATGATAGGGTCTGCCTGATGCTTTGGCTGTTGTCATGCCCACCAGGGTTTACCTGTTGGATTTCTTTTGCTCTGGTATTCAATTTTATGTACTGTTGAGTCCTTATCTTTGCTTTATCTCCTTTTTATATCTTGATTTATATGTTTAGGAGACGATGCATTGATAAGCTAGGGGTCTTTCATGCAAACCAAACATCTATGTGTCTTGATCCACATCTGAACTAAGGGTGAGGTTGGCGTTATGAAACAGGTTTAAGACCTCCAGTAAAATATTTTTACTGACCGTTCCAATGTCGCTTTTTTGTGGCTCTTTTCTGGGTTTTTGTGTGTTTTGTGTTTCTCATGCTTTAGCGTCTGTTCATTGCTGCCTTGTTGTCACCTGCTGGGAAAGAGCTGACCTCTTGGCTCGTGTTGGTGATGTTTAATGTATTTTTGTTACTTTCTCATGTGGTATCCTGAGTCAGATGTGGTTCTTGATTGTATCGTTTCCTGGCCTTTGCCATCTTTCTTACTTTAATTTTTAACTTCTAAGTTACTAAAACAATGTTATCGATACCATAAACTCCGTAAAGCTTTTTTCTAAATGATATAACCAACACTCAGAGATGATTTTTAAATCAATATTTGCTTAAAGACTCTTCTGCAACAAGGCATATCAGAATCTGTATTTTATGGCGATTTAGTTTATTTTAAAAGAATTGTTGGAAAGCCTCATTTAAGTGACCAATTTAAAAAGATTATTTAACGTTATAAAAGGGAGGGATACAGTCTGGATATCATGCGACAGTCTGTATGCCTCGTTGTGAACCCAATCACAGTTGATAGCTCTGGTTTCCCCTTTAATTGCACGATGGTAAGTCGGCCCTGACGTAAAGCTTTAATCTGTTGGTTGGTGCCTGATGCTTGTCGTTGGCTGGGTTCACCGTCGTTCAACTTGAGGTTTTCTTTAGCTCTGACTATCTGTGAGTCATGAGCCCTTTTCTTTGTATCATCTTAATGTGTTAATTTGTTTGATTTATTTTTCTGTGATGATACATTGCATTAGTTAGGAAGCCTCCATTTTGTGTTTTAACATCAACAGAATCTAGGGCGAAGATTAAGCGCTCGCAAAAAGGAATTTAAGCCCCCCCCCCTGGAGGCTTAGGCTTCTGTCCGTTCTAAAGCTGTTGTTCTGTTGTTGTTGATTTATTGTTTAATGCACTTCCCATTGTTTGTGGGAATTCTGTGTTTGTCTTTGTTTTGTAATGCATTACTTTGTGTCCATTCTAGTTTTGCAATGATCTTGTAGTGGAAGAGGAAACTGGTTGCTTTGCTTTTGTTTAAGGCTCTCCTCACCTTGCATGTAATGATAGAAATGCATTTTTACTTCGGAAAAAAATATATCATGCATGGTCATGTCAAAATGTATGTGATGCGCTGACCTTTTTGTCGGACAACATTTTTATTTTACTGATCTTATGGAAAGAACCTTCCAGAGAGACTCTCCTTACCTTGCATGTAATGACAGAAATGCATTTTTACTTCGGAAAACCCTACAAAATATCATGCATGGTCATGTCAAAATGTATGTGATGCGCTGACTTTTTTGTTGGATAACATTTTTATTCGATTTGGCACCAAACTGTATAGACAAGTAGTTGGGATTCCTATGTGCACTAATTATGCTCCCCTGGTTGCCGATTTATTCCTGTTTTGTTATGAGAGGGACTTTATGATGTCTCTTTCTGATGATAAGCAGGCTGCGTTTAACACTACATCCAGCTATTTGGACGATATTTTAAACATTAATAATGTTTTGACAATATGGTTAGTCAAATATACAATTCAGAGCTCCAACTTAAAAAAGCCAATACCTCTGATACCGAAGCCGCATTTTTAGACTTGCATTTGTCAATTTCTAATGATATTGTTTCTACCAAAATTTATGATCAACGTGACGACTTTGATTTTGAAATTGTCAATTTCACATATTTAGATCCTCGCTCTACATCCCATGGACTGTCTATATCTCTCAACTCATTCGTTTTGCTAGAGCATCTAGCTATGTTACTGACCAATACTCGCATTAAATTGTTAACTCAGAACTTCTTAAACAAGGCTATTGGTATCATAAACTTCGCTAAACCTTTTCTAAATTTTATAAACGATACGATGATTTGATATCTAAATTCCAAGTTGGACTTAAATCTCTCAAGGACTTTCAGAACCTGAATTCTATGGTGACTTGGTGTATAAACTGAAGAAGATTGCTGCCTCTAATAATTTTTCAGCGCAGTAATTAAAATAATTTCCCATTATACAAAGATTGGCTATAACATTAATGTATTGCAACAAACTGCATGCTTGGTGGTCAACTCATTCACGGTTGGCAACTTTGCTTTCCTCTTGAATTGCACGCTAGTGGGTCGGACTTCAGTCTCTTTGACGGTTCCGACTTAAAAAACTTATCTATTGATGAGATGATATAGGCCTGCTCCTTTGGCTTTTTGCCGGCCCACCAGGGTTTACCTGTTGGATTTCTTTTGCTTGGGTATTCAGCTTTATTTACTGTTGATTCCTTATCTTTGCTTTATCTCCTATTTATATCTTGATTTATATGTTCTAAGAGATGATGCATTTATAAGTTAGGGGTCTTTCATGCAAACCAAACAGCTATGTGTCCTTAACCACATCTGAACTTAGGGCGAGGTTGGTGACCGTTAAACCGGTTTAAGCCCTCCAGTTAAATATTTTACTGACCGTTTCAAAGCAGTACATCTTTTGTGAATCTTTTATTGTTTTTTTTCTGTCTTGTTTTTGGTATGCCCTTGTGCGCGTCTGTTTATATGTGCCTTGTGATCGCCTGCTGGGAAACGGTTGACCTCTTGGCTCTTATTTGCGGTGTCTAACTGTTGGTTTGTTATTTTCCCAATGGTATCCTGGGTGTGGAACTTGATTGTATCGATTCCTGACCTTTGCACCCTTACTCACTATTACGGATGTATTGTTACTATAAATGTTCTGGGACTCTTCCTCACAGTGCCATGAGTTGGTCTGCAGTGTGTGATTGTGGTATTTCCTGATCATACTCACTTACTTTTTCCTAAGGTCTCTGAATTCTAATGTTATTATGTTCTTAACTAGATTTACAGTCACCTTTTGTTCGAGTAGCGAAGCGTCTTGTGTAGATCTTCTTCCAGAAGCTGTGTTATCCATAACTAATTGTCTAAATATTCCACTAAAATCCAGCAAAATAGTTAATATAATGAATGGTATTAGTGCATGTCAAGCAATCTCAAATTGTTATTGAACATTAAAATGCTTTGTTTTGAACATACATCCAAAATATTTCAACTGCATACACTTGTCACCTAATACCAAGTGAGCCAACTACCTTACTCTAAAGGCTATCTACTTTCAATTACAAGAGGCGGTATGTTTAAACTTTTGTAAACAGATTTACTGCATGCTTAGATTTCCACGGTAGAGACATATAATTTGCCCAGTCAGAGCAATGACATCACTTAACTAGTACGTATGTAGAGGCAATTGCAGTTAGAATGCTCTTGTCCCTTCATAGGAAGACACATGTACCAGAGTCTTACTCCATTGTGTGCATATGTGAAACAGCACCAAACACTACCCATATTTAATTTAGTGTTTGATCCCCTGACACTGACATGCTATTTCTGCATTTGAAAACATGCTAAGTGTTCAAGATATAGCTTAGTCATTTTGAATATACTCGCACAGGTCACACATACAAAGAAAATTCAATTAAGTCCCCATGAGGGCAAAGAAGGAGAAAAACAGGAAAAGCTTATAAATAATATGTGTCAGAATTACCAATTTTAGAAGTAAAGTGCATAATGCCATAGGAAGCTGACTTTTTATTTAAAAAAAACGTTCATACATGTATGTAGTAAACGTATTCAGTATTCAAACTACATGAAAAATCCAAACAAACAGATAGTTTTATGTTTTCTTTCTGCAGCTCAGACTTTCAATTTACTTATTTTTAATTTGATATGGTAACATATGTAACAGTCTGTTACAGGCTAACCTTGTGTTTTACAGAGTGCAAACATCTTTTATTTGGCGCAACTTAAATTGTTCTTTAAGAAAGGATATGTCTGCAGAATTCCAAAAGGGTTCGAATGGAACAGGACCTTATTCAGTTTGCAGTCCTAATACTATGCTATTATTCTACTGGCTATGATGAGATGGGTGACCATTTTGCCACTGAAGCAGATACAATGATAGACGTTGTATGTGAGGTTGACTTGAACAAAGATTGATTTTGAATATTTATATTAAATAGGAACATTTATTAAGTTGTCTCATTTAATTGTGAAACTATTATTTCTATTTGTATCGCTATATATTTTAGCATTATATGCATTTAGAAGTGTGTGATTAAAAGACTTTTTATAACATCTGTAGGTTGTTATCAACATTGACTATAATTCCTAAGATCAAGGCACCAGAGACTAGATATTTATAGGGAAGCATGTGAAAAATAGTAGTTTTTCCTAAAATAGCATATCTAACATCAAGACAATTTCCTTGCTCATTTATTATGCCATGTGGCATATGTTAATCCTGTATTAAGTGCTCTGATCCTGATGTCAAACTTGTAAATCTTTGATTCCTTATAATATTGGTAAGACTTTCCCAAAAATGAAAGATATCCACCAGTGTCAAATATTTTCATATTTTTTCTCAAATAAAATATATCAAAATTGACTACTTAAAATTGGGTTTAGGATGTTTAACAGCTCATTTAAGACAATATATTTAAGAAGAAAAAAGCCAACTTTGTTTTTACTAATAGTCAAATGTGTATATTAAAAACTAAGATTTAACTAACTTAATTGGTAAAATAGACAAATCGGCTGTAAAAATAAATTATGTTAGTCACAATTAAATTTTCAGAGGAAAATTAAAAATATGCAACGCACACAACACCATTGGAAGCTGTAATTCTGTTCAAAGTGCTTTTTATGTAGCTTATGTATTCAGCTTGCAGACTTCATGAGTAATTTGAATACTTATATAGCTTAATGTCGTCTTTCTGTAGCTCAAACTTTCATTCACTTTTCATCTTAGTTTGTTACAGTAACATATGTCACAGACTAACGTCCCGGCGTACAGAGTGCAACCATCTCGTAAAAGACGCAGCTCGAAATTCTCATTTTAGCATGTTAAGATAGGATATATCTGAAAAATTTCATAGGGGTGGGGGCAGGACCTTTCTTAGCTTGAAGTTTATTAATTGCACGTAGCTCTTTGTTTATTTTTAATGAAGTCGTTGAACGAATATAGAGTAAACAAATAAGTAATAAAGTAAAAGAAAGTACAAGCAATTAATGAATGAACATGAAATAATAATTACTTTCATTATTCATTTGTCTCTGCTAAGATAATGAAGCGCAGTTCATTAAAATAATTTCCCATTATAAAAAGATTGGCTATAACATTAATGTATTGCAACAGACTGCATGCTTGGTAGTCAACCCAATCACGGTTGGCAACTTTGCTTTCCTCTTTAATTGCATGCCGGTGGGTCGGACTTCAGACTCTATGATGGTTCCGACTTAAAGACTTATCTATTGATGAGATGGTAGGGGCCTGATGCTTTGGCTGTTTGTCGGGCCCACCGGGGTTTACTTGTTGGATTTCTTTTGCTCCGGTATTCAGTTTAATTTACTGTTGAGTCCTTATCCTTGCTTTATCTCCTTGTTATATCTTGATTTATATGTTTTAGGAGATGATGCATTGATAAGTTAGGGGTCTTTCATGCAAACCAAATATCTATGTGTCTTGATCCACATCTGAATTAAGGGTGAGGTTGGCGCCGTGAAACCGGTTTAAGCCCTCCAGTAAAATATTTTACTGACCGTTCCAAGGCGGTACTTCTTTTGTGGATCTTTTATGTTTTTGTTCTGTCTTGTGTTTGCTATGTTTTGTGCGCGTCTGTTTATATGTGCTTCGTGGTCACCTGCTGGGAAAGGGCTGACCTCTTGGCTCTCGTTTGTGGCGTCTTCTGTGAGTTTGTCACTTTCCCATTGGTATCCTGGGTCAGGTGTGGTACTTGATTGTATCGATTCCTGATCTTTGCAACCTTACTTACTTTGTACAAATAGTCCCCATTGAGGCTCGGATTCACGAGTCTGTATGCTCTAACCACTGAGCTTTAAAGACAGATTATCAGTTTATGGTAGATTTTACAGATTTGAAGATAATTTACAAAAAGTTTAGCATACATTAGACTCGACCAAAGATCGTTATCCAGAGGTCACAATTTATCTGTAATCGCATATTTCGAGTGGCGGCGAGGGACCAGACGCGACTGGCTAGCCCAAGTCTCGCTAGATTTATTATGATATGGAACCTGGCGAAGGTGTTGAGCATGATGCTGATATGGCAGTGTATTTGACGAGGTGTTTAAACCTGACGACAGTACCATCATCTTTGTCACGGCTTAGTCAATTTCAATTTAATATTTCATGGCTGCATGGTTCCACTTTTCTGTTCAATTTCTGTTCAATTTATTAATGTCTATATATTGCTTGCTAACTTGTTGAATTGGGACCCAGCGACGCATCAAAACAAACACACTTGCTTACTTTTCAAACAGGTAAAGCAGGTTACATACACATTTACGGAAATTTGCAGCCCTGTGGCAAGTGGTGGCATAATCAATTTGTTTGTGCCTTGACGCGAAAAAACCTGTACTAGGGGCTCGCGAACAACACAATAGCACTGACCAGCCTACGTATCCGCGCTTTTAGATAAACGCCAATTTTTATTCGCTTATCATATCTTAATTTGCTACAGAGCTAGTCTCCATAGCAGAGAAGGATTGATTAGGGTATGACCTGGTCGGAAACTCCGAAAGGCATGTTTTTTCGCGAAGATACTCAAATGATTTCTCTTGTTAAAAGATGCTTGGATGACAAGACAATCTACTATAACGGCCATACATCTAGGAAAGGTAGGAACACTTACCTCTAACATTAAAATCATTAAATAAAATATTATTTTGAGAAACTTAGATTTATTCGAAATTTAAGGAGGAATGCCATAATCATATCGAAATACACAAAATAATCAGGTCGTGATTTTGATGCAAATTTGGTCAAAATCGGACGTAAAATCATTAAAAAAATAACAACTATGAGTAAATTTATTCCGTGTCAATTTTGAGATCAATCGAATCCTCCATAACAATCCAACCTGTACATTTTATTTTCAAAATCAACCATTTTCTACAAACAAATCATCAACAGTCTAAAGCCCCGTTCTCACTGTCCCGGTTTAAGGTGCCGGTTCATCCCGGTTTGATGATCCGGGATGAACCGTGGCACAATCGTGGCGGCACCGTGGACAACCTTGGAGATCCGGGATGAACCGTGTTGAACCGGCTCATGTCCCCGGTTGTTTTAAAATGTTTAAAACAACCGGGACTCACCAGGAGTAACCGGGAAGGCTGTCAAATACCGTGGTAAACCGGGAAGACGCCGGGAGCAACCGTGTCTCCACCGGGACGCGGGGCGGTACCGGCGCAAACCGGGAACATCCTTGTCTCCACCGTGATAAACCGTGCGGTTCCACTGCCTATGTATATATAATAAAAAAATGCTAAATAAAAATGAAAGTCACTCCTGCTGCCCCTAAAATGAAAGTGGATTCATCCAAATGATAAGGATGGGAAAGCCCATTCGTCACAAGTTGGTTAAATCAGCAGTATAAATGTGCTCATTTACAAAGCTTATGAACAAATGCACTTATAGTTCCTGAAGAGTCAAGCATATATGAGCCGCGACATCGGAGATTTCCAACAATGTGGTATGTGCCATCAGCAAAGCCTCAGATCAGCCTGCGCCTAGGCGCAGACTGATCAGAGCCTTTGCTAGTCGCTTGATTATTCTATGACTGTGAAGCTACTGACCGAACAGCTTTAAAGCTTAATTGGGGACTGCACAGGCTTGTCTGAGTCTACACTTCTCAAAATATCACACTGTTGGAAATCACATGCTCCGCTCATAGTGTTTATATATTTTTACGAAAAAGTAAGACAATATGGACCTAGAATTACAACGCATCAACGTTTTCAAACTGTTGAAAATCAAATAGTTTCATTTTTTCTGTAGATTACAATGATATCTTTGATCACAAGTACTGCATCGGTCCTGGCAATTTATTAAGCATTTAACATAGTATTAATACTTAAATTAGGTCTTCCTTAACTTTAAGGAGGCATTGTAATTCTGGCCCCAGATCAACAACATTTGAACCCGTCGTAAGAAAACAGGTCTGCTTCTGCCTAGCTGTCATGCAAATGAGCTGCGAGGTTACTAGGCATTTGTTTTCGCTACATAGATCATGATTCCTCTAGTAACTCCAATGTGGCTGTGCAGTCCAATTTGTGTCTGTTCGATGTTTTTTCTTTGAAGACACTGTTTTGCGATAGAGAAAGAAGAAAACTGATGTAACTCCACGTTTTTAATATGGTTTTGTAGTGTAGAGTAGCACCGGGACGCAACCATGGCGCTACCGGCATGTAACCGTGGCGCAACCGGCAGTTACCGGGACATCACCGTTAACAACCTGGGTAACACCGGGGTATACCGGCATGAACCGTGGCTCCACCGTGCTGCACCGTAAGTGCTCCGTGGTGAACCGGGGATCAACCGGCGTCTTGCTTTCTCGAGGACCGGGGCTATACCGGGGTAACGTCGGCAAGGTGAGAACGCAATCTATTTTTATGAAATGTGTCCCGGTGCATCACGGTATACCGGCTGTCCTGCATCGGGATGAACATTGGCTACATCGGCACAGTGAGAACTGGGCTTTAGTTTAATTGTATAGCGTATGTATATGCACAATTACTGCAGCCTAAAATGGTTGCCCTCCTCAGCTTCACATTTTCTTCAATCCATGTATTAAACTTTCTATACATTCGCTTCGAATTTATTGCGGTGTTTGTGCAACATGTATAATTTAACCCTCTTTTGTTTGTTTGAATTGGTGTTTTACGACCCAATTAACAATTGTTCAGTAATACTTGGACGCTTCCTGAATTGGACCAATAAATTGTCTTGCTCAAGGACATAATACAGTGCGTCCGATGAGTCTCGAACCAGCGACACCTCGATCTCAAGTCTCTAGCACTCTACCACCGGGCCACGTACTGTAGGGTAAAGTCGGGTATATTCGGACAGACAGCTAAATTCGGACAGCAACCTTGTTGTTTCATATTTCAAATATTGGAATAAAAAGTAAATTAACTAAGCAAATAGTGAAAATCCTGATGAATGTGATTCCTAAGCTGATTTTTTATCATTCGTTTATCTTATGTAAATATGTACATATCTGTTTTGTATTTCCGAGGGCCACAAGGTAGAATAGTTATTTATAACTAATTGTGCCACCCTCATTAAACATTGTATAAATAAAATAAATAAATAAAATAAAATGAGATGGCTCATAAGGAGCCGTCTCATCTGGTTTACACTGTTTGCAAATGTGTGTCCGAATTTACCTGATGTCCGAATTTACCCGACTTTACATAAAATTGTGATTCTGATGGTTGTTAACTTGTTTTATAAGTGTCTCAATCTGCAAATCTATGAGTCTTTATCATATTGGCAAGAAAGTCCCAAAATGTAAGATATCCACCAGTGGCAAATATTTTCATATATTTTTTTCAATACTAGATATCAAATTTAGCTACTTAAAACAGGGTTAGGGTTGTTTAATATATCATTTAAAGGCATATATTATTGTCCAATAGAGATCATTAAAGGATTAACTGATAAGGGACAGTTTCAATATCTCATAAAATTAAAGGGGCCTCAAGAGGGGAATTACCGGTATACAACACAATTTCTTTCACTAAGATAAAGATCAATATTTTATCAGAAAATACCTTATCCCTTCATGGGACCACTTTATTGTCCTAGTAAGGAAGTCATAATCACCTAATTATGATTGTCCTTTGATCTGTCCAGTATGACCCCTGGAGAGAGTAATAATAGTGGTACCAGTATTATTGCTCAAAATTCTATGTCTTTAAGACAATATATTTTGGACGTCAAAGTGAACTTTGTTTTTCCGTTTAGTCAAATGATTATGTTAGTAAGTCTGCATAAAAACTGCACAGATCGGCTGTAAAAGTGGATGATGTTTGTCACAGTAGCAATTATCAAAGGGAAATCTAATCTATGCATGGTAACGCACATAATACCATTGGAAGTTGTAATTTTGTTCAAAATGCTTTTTATGTAGCTTAGGCATCCAGCATGCAGACTACATGAGTATTTTGAATAATTATATAGTTTAACGTCTTCTTTCTGTAGCCCAAACTTTCATTTTACTTTTTTTTTTAATTTGTAATAGTAAGATATGTAACATGCTGTTACAGATTAACGCCCGGCGTACCGAGTGCAAACATCTCTTGTTTGACAAATCTTGGATTTTTTTGTGAGATGCTTTAATGCTTTGATTCAGAAAGAAAGCAAGCTACTTCAAAAGTAATGTTAATTTTTTCTGCGATACATTGTCAACGTTGGACCCCTCTGACAAAACTTTCTAGATCCGCGCATGCAGGAAATGCCACAATCGCAGTCTAGAGACCAACCCAAGGCACCGAGAGGAAGAGACACATTTCCACTTAGTCTAACAGCCACATTACAGCAAGAACAAAAATAAGTAAGCTATCAGCTCTCTCGTCATTGTAAAACAAGAAAGGGCACTTAGGCCAGATCTTTTTATTTGTTGATTTACAAAGTAAGTAAGGGTGCAAAGATCAGGAATCGATACAATCAAGTACCACGCCTGACCCAGGATACCAATGAAATCCTCCTACTCTAATTTTCCGGAAAGTAGAAACAAACTAATTTCTAAAATTATTTTTTTAATTTATCCGCCGACTCTAAATATTATTTGTTTAGTTGAAAAAAATGTATTTTTGAGATTCTGTCTGTGTATTTTTGAGAGTGACACTGATACTCTTAAAGCGCTAAGAAAAAATGCATCTAAAATGTCGTCTGCTGAAGTCGTCTGCTGCAAATAATTGCCTAACATTACTGACGAATTAAGTATAGAAGCAAACAGCGTGGACCCAGAACAGATCTGGGTCCACACTGTTTGCCATAGAGGCTTCTTAAACATTTCAGCAGACGAGAAAAGCAGACGACTTTTGTTGCGATTGGCGCATTAAGGTTACAATGGTTGTCTTGTCCAGATTTTTAGGAAAATGATGAATTATATAAAGATTTAATATAGACTGTTGGTTTTCCTTACTTATAAGTTTTACTGTTTTTTTCTGGAGATATTAAAATAAGAAGAAGAAAAAGCTCTGAAAGTCAACTGGTCATTTTCAAAGCTTTTTGTTTTCGTCCCCCATCCCTAAATCTTTAAAAAATCCCCATAAATCAACTAATAAAAATTCTGGTCTAAGTACTGTATTACAGAACGAATACGACCCCCCCCCACAAACACATAAACGTGCAGCAGTTAAACGATCTGAACCACCGCCTTAGAACGGACAACAGCAAGAGTCACTGAAACAATTTTACTGGCCAAATCCTCGCATTAGATTCTGTCATTGCTAAAACACATAACGTGTTTATCTCGCGCGGAGGTACAATAATTTTCACATGGTATCTTTACAAGAAAGAAAACAATTAAATCAAATTAACGCACTGTGATGAAACAAAGAAAGGGTTCAAAGCACACAGTCAGAGGTGAAAACCCTGAATGAATCACGGTGGGCCCAGCCAAAGACAACGACCAGGCTCTGATACACTGACCCATCATACGTGCTTTTTATAATATATTGGAATTAAAAAGAAATGTTCGGTCTAAAATCTTCCAAAACAATTTTGATACTTTTAAGCCTCCCATTGGCTTAGGCTTCTGTCCGTTCTAAGGCGGCGGTTCTGCTGTTGTTGATTTATTGTTGATTGTTACTTCCATTGTGAGATTGTTACTCCCATTGTGGGATTCTGTTATTGTTCTATGTTTTGTTGTGCGTGTTTTATGTCCTTTCAAGTTTTGCAATCATCTTGATGGGGGAGAGAGAGCTGGTTGCTTTGCTTAGTTTGTCTTCCCGGTGTCTCGTGATTGTTGTATGGCTCTTCCTGATGGTGCTATTGGTTTGTCTGCAGTTTGTGATTGTGGTATTTCCTAATCATACTCGCTTTCAATTTTTGGTAAGCCTGACGATGACATACTGTAATTTATTGAATTTTATATGAATCTAAAGCAACAAGTAAATAGAGGGTAGGTGAAAGTAATTCTGATATAAAATTTCATACGATTTTTGAAGTTTACAATAATTTAATCAATTAGCAAGGCCGGTGGGTCTGATGTCCGTTTCGCATGAATTTTATGTGACTGTAAATTCGGAAATTTTCGCGAGGGTTTTATTTTCGCGAAACGTCGCGGAAGGCCGGAAGTTTCGTGTCTAAAATAATCCTCGCGAAATGTCAAAATTACTCTGTCGTTTACTGATGTAGGTAGATTATGCCCCAGTCATGAAATTTTAACATGGTAAATATGTCTTTTAACGCTATTCGCGAAAAAAAAAATCGCGAAAAAAATTCCGAATTTACAATAGATGTATCTTCTGTTCTCTTTTTACATTCAGAGGACCTTACTTTATAAATGGAGGTTCGGACACGTAACATGGGCAACACTGCTTGGGACGTAGCTGTTTATCTTGTAGTGGGTATGCTAATGATCGGTCAGTCGGAGAGCACGACGGTGTCAATGAACACGACGACGGCGGAGGGCGTGACTCTGGCGCCGGGCACGACAGTGTGTTATAACCTTGCAGGAGCTGAAGGTGAAACGTGTTTTAGTAATGATCCACCATTTAATAATACTTTTGGTTTCCTTCCTCAGTCGCCTAGAAGGGTTGGAACTAAATTCTTCCTCTATACTAGAAATGGCGAGGAACAGATCTATGTAGATGATCTTGCGAGTTCAACCTATCTACGGAAAAGGAAGACAAAATTCCTAATTCACGGTTACACGGGCAGCATTGATGGCTGGATAATACCCGCAGTTCCTCACTTTCTGACCCTGGGTGACTACAATGTTATTGCGGTGGACTGGCGTTCCGGCGCTTTAAATCTCAACTACTTCAAAAGTGCGGCCAATACTCGCTTGGTCGGGGCGCAAATTGGACTTATGGTTAATGCCTTGAAGAAAACATACAAAATTAAAGCGAAATACGTACACATTATAGGACATAGTTTAGGCGCACAGACTGCAGGGTACGCTGGCAAAACAATCTCAAAGTTGGGTAGAATTACAGCCCTTGACCCCGCTGGACCCGCATTTTATAATAATGACGCAAGAATAAGGGTTAGTAGAACAGACGCCTCTTTTGTTGACGTTCTCCATACGAATGGTGCCACTAGCTTGCTTGAAGGACTCGGACTTGTGGACGCCGTCGGTACTGCGGACTTTTATATGAACGGTGGCAAAGACCAACCTGGTTGTCCCGACATTCTCTGCAGTCATGATAGGGCATTTGAGTATTATGTGGAATCCGTTAAACAAAGCTGTTCTTATCGTTCATACCGATGTGAGCCTGGAGATGACTGCCTGTCAATGAATCGTGACTGCAATTCATTTTGGGGCAGGGTATTCTGTAAACGTGCAGGTTATTTTTCTCGAAAAGATCATGCCCGTGGGTCATACTACACTGCTACTACAGCTGAAGCACCATACTGTTAACTATTTCTTTGCTTGCGACAAATTTTGTGGTCTGCTGATAACCTTCGAAACAGTTTGGACCCAGGTCCTGATCTGGATCCAAACCGTTTGACGCTCTGATAGTGTTCCTGAAGTGGTTTATTAAAACAAACGTCAGCAATCGACAAGAGAAGCGTGAAAATTCCATAGCAAGCAAAGAGACAAATCGCCAAAAGAAAGTGTCCCTCAAGCTAAACAATGGATAGAACAAGATCCAAGCTGGAATAACATATACTCAGAATAACATTTGATCCGCGACATGTGGTTTCCAACAGTCTGGCATTTTGACAAGTGTAGACTCAGACGAGCATGTGCAGCCTCCTTTTAAGCTTAGAAACTACAAATGCTGTTCAATCAGTAGCTTAATAGTCATAGAATGTCCAAGCGACTTGCAATGGCTCTGATCAGACTGCGCATATGCGCAGGCTGATTTGTGGCTTTGCTGGTTGCACAAACCCCATTGTTGGAAATCTCATGCTGCGGGTCATTTGATATGACGATATTAAAGGGGAGAGCAACCCTAAACATAAGTATGTTCAATCAGAAAGAGCTATATGAACCATGAATTTTGATACAAGTATCATCAAAATCGGTAGAAAAATGGACATGTTATGGGCATTTAAAGAATTCATTATTGTGAATATTTAGCCGCCATTTTGAATACTTAATTAGTTTTCAAAAAATTTTCAAATGCTGAATTTTAAGTTATTACTACAATCAAATCATCTGTGTTTCAGCAGATATGCAGCTTTGTTGAACCGCAAATTTCACATTTCGCAAATTTCACACTGTGAAAAATTGGTACCAATTCTTCTTAGCGCGTGAAGAATTGGCACCAATGCGTCACATATTTCATACCAATATTTCACATTTTGTGAAAAGGGAGGTCTCACCCTATAGAAAATTTACATAGGGTTCTGTCCAAGCATGGATTTTTATAACATTATGCATAATGATTGCCTCACATATAACTATTCTATTTGTGATATAGTTTCCCACTTACCTATTTAAATGGTCAAAAAATGACATGTTATGTAATCGGGCATCTGCTTATGGGGGTACCTTCAGTTTAAGTCGCCCATAGCTCTTATAGTTTCATATAGTGTGTTCTAATTACTTTTAAAACTATCTAAGATCATCACTGATTAGATATGCATAAAACAAAAATCAGTTTCTGTAAAGTTAAATTCAGAAAAATATGATTTTGTTTGGAATTCTGCCCAAATTTCAGCTTCATAATTTTTTTTTAACAATTATGTTTTAAAATTAAGGCATGTTCCAGTTCTTGTCAACCTATGAATTTACTCTCAAATTAGGCTGTACATATATAGATGTAATGCTAAAATTTTCAAGAAAATCGAAGACCGGTAACATGTTGTTCTAGAACTTTGAATGTTACAAATCCAAGTTCTCAGAAATGTAAAAAAACTGATTGCAGTTAATGCATTTAAGTGTTTGGTGAGTTTAAAAGCAAGTTTTTTTGTGTTTGCTTTCTTCTATAAGAAAAATGGAATATCCAATATTGTTAAAACTTTATAATAACATAAATACTGATCACTTAGGGAGAACTTCACCTTGTCCAACTTCTCATAGAACAGTAAACTTTGATAATCTTCATAATACGGTTTCAATACCAGATTCAATCTAATAGAAAGTCATTCTCCATAATTCATTCATTTCATTTGTGTCAGGGAATAGTTTGTTTCATCATTTCTTGATCACCAACATGATAAAATAAATATTTAATAAATATTACAACCTTATACAATCATATACCACAGTATGCAGTTTTTCATACTTTAAAACATGTTGCATTCTTTCCTGCGTGAGCAAGACAGAATCTTTAATGTTTCAAAGCTGTCATCCTTAATCCAATACTTACCACATAGAGAGAATTTCACCCTGTCGAACTCCTCTTGAAGTAGTTAATTTCATTAATCTTCACAATATGGTTTTATTTTGTTATTCACTTTAATATAATGCCAAAATACAGTATTCACCCATTTTATGTAGTTGCGGGATCTATTGCTTTATTATTTTCTACCACAAAATGCTGAAATATTTAAAGAATACATGTACCAAACTCTACAATCATAGGTGCCTGCAATCATATTCTAAATCCTGAAGAAAGTCAAAGAATCATGTATGATAGAAAATTAATGTCCACACTATCTCTTAAAGTTTCATATTGTACAATCAGATCGCTCAAAGGATAACTGATTCCCTGATTAAATTGCCATTTACTTTATTGAGGAACCAGTTTTGAAAATACATCATGGAAACTCCAGATAGTGTTAAGCATAAAACTACGAATACAGAACTTATAGAATATATAAACAAGTGAAAATGCAAAAAAGGTCTGACGGTATAAGAAGAAGCTACAATGATCAGGAACTGAGGTAATCTGACCAAAGTCTTGCCCTTGCAACGGAATTGGCAATCAATTTAAACTTGAAGCCAATATTCAACCCGAGACTAAAACTACAAATATATATAATACTAGGAGAACACTAGGAAAGTAGAACTTATGTGCAACTCTTTCCAAAAAGTAGTAAAATTGCAAACAGAGTTTAAAATAAAGTCAGTGCTCTCAGTTAATAAGTTTGCATGTGCATCTTGGTATTACATGAATTGACAAAATGATGAATTCAAAACAGTCATAACATTTGCCAGATATTAAATGCCTGTGCAACAGTCAGTCAATGGTACATAAAGAATCCTAACAAGTACCTGGTATTAAAATAAAAAGCTACACCCTAGGCTATTACAAACACATTGACATTTTAGGGGAAAATCATGCATAACAATTTAATATCATATTAAACAAGGATAAAACAAGAATAATTAAAAAGGTTAGAGACACATGCCATTGTAGGTAGAATGAATGTCAGTTACATATATGACATATAAGTTTGCAAAGGGACAAAATAAATGATATAAGCGATCAAATGCCTTGCCTTATCTAGCACTATTTGAGACTGAACCGTCAATTAAAACATTGGTATGCAAATACAAATCAAAATACATTTTAGACACATTCGGTGAAGAGATCATAGCACTGAATCCATTAATTGATGTGTTTCAACTTGATTTTGAGACATTTGAATGTTGCAGACTTTTTGTGTGTTACTCTAACTGATTGTTAAAGCTACACAAGTCTCAGATTTGTTTCAATGTCAAATTAAATATGCATTTGTACACGCATAGCTTTTTATTATCGATGTTTATAATATTTTTAATAATAAAATTGCGAAATTACATGGTTCCAGAACAAAACTAGCCTCAAACATTAAATTATGATAAATGTCAAAAAATGACCTACATGTACATGTATATAATGTGTTTTCCTGCACTGTTACCGGTTTTAAAAAATCTCAAAACTTTCTCAGTATACAGAAGACATGTGAGGCAAATTTTATAAGCAGTATCATAGGTTGACAAGGACAGGAACATATAGAAATTGTAGACGCAATTTGGCATACACGTGAATTTTAATTATATTTTTTGGAAAATTTTTACTTTAAGATTTTGTTAAAAAATTGTGTGCATGTTTTTGTAGGCCAAAATAGTATCAAAATAATCCATATTGAGTCCTTTCACTATTCCAGCTTAAACTGGGTGAGATCCGATAAAACTGATGTTTACAAATTGACAAAATGTTAGACAGGTGTCATTGAAAAAATGGAGTAAAACAAGGTGCTCTCCTGAGACCTAAAATGCACTATTGAAATAAATAAATAAATGCATTTTATAATTGATAGGTCATAGATATTCACGATATAAAACTAGATGAAATCAATGCGTTGGCGCATATGAGACCTCCCCTTTGCGCACGTAGTGAAATTATATGTAGCATACATGCGCAATCATCACATCGATAAAAAACACCCCAATTCTGCTGCATTTTGCAATCGATTCCTATTCTTGACATATATGTCAGGATTTTATAACGTGTTTCAACATGTTCAAACAGATTAAACTTTTAAAGGGTCATAATGCAATTTTGTTATCAGGATATTTCAAAAACTATAACAGCTAGGAGCTTCAAACTTGATCAGCTTATGGAAAATAATTAGTAGATTACCTGGTGAAAATTAAAAAAGAATCATTTTATTTTTTTGAGTTATTGCCCTTTGCAAATTTGGAAATAGAAATATTTGATATCTCAAAAACCGTAACAGCCAGAAGCTTCAAACTTGGTCAGTTTATAGAGGATAATGCGTAGACTACTTGGTGAAAATTAAAAAAAATGATTTTATTTTTGTAGTGATCGCCCTTTGCAAATTTTTGACATAGAAAACTTGATATCTCAAAAAGCGTAACAGCTAGGAGCTCCAAATCTGGACAGCTGATAGAGGGTAATGAGTAGTTTAACTGTTGAAAATTAATAAAAATATATTTCTTTTTTAGTTATTGCCTTTGCATTTTTTACGTTGATGCCCTTTGCAAATTTGTACATCAAAAACTTCCAATAAAGATATCTTGAAAACTATTACAGCTAGTAGCCTCAGCTTTGGTCAGCTGAAGGAGGATGGTAAATAGATAACCTGGCGAACAGGATGGTGGACAAGCTAATGGTGGGGGCATAGCGTTTCATAAACACAATTTCTAGTTTTAGATTACGAATCTTTGGAGATTTTTCAATCAGTGCAGGACAATTTTCAATCAATTTAGCAAAGAAACATAGGCCCTGATCCAGCTATGTATTTACAGAGCTTATCTGCGCCTTTTGGCATATGCAAAAATAATACAGTGAGCCACTTTAGTTACGCACCACTTATAAAATGTTAAATTACCCCAAAAAAAGAAATAAGATATGTTTATTCTGAAACTAACGGCGTAAAACGCATCTATATTTGCATAAGCCATTGAAATTTCATTGTGATCAGATTTAGAAACGAATGAGAAAATGGATCTTGAAGGGCACTATCCTCAAAACACCATTTCACATTGCATTGTTTTGAATGGAACTAGAATTACATTGCACTTTTTCAGGGCCGAATTTCCGCTTTGCCAGAGATACGAGCCAGTTTATTCTTGGCAATATCTAAGACTGGAATGTGTTTGTTAACTTCATCATTTTTTAAACGTTATACTAGTTTGGTTCCCAGCTGGCCATGGTTTGAAAAAAAGTTGGTTTTAGTACTTTTTTTTTAAAGTTAGTTAAAATTGCGCATGATTCTTATTAAACTAGTTATCAAAACACTTCTTTTATCATTCTATTTTAAACAACCATGTATCCGCTGTTCATTTTTGTAAAAAAATAATGGATTTATTGGTATCATGGTGTTGACGTTAGTGATGACGTCACTACTACCAAGGCTATAAGACGTGTAAGCACGTTAGTGATGACGTCACTACTACCAAGGCTATAAGACGTGTAAGCAGGTCATCCACCTAGTAAAATTGTAATTCAGCCGGTTGAAAAAATTATATATGATCCAAATTCATCAACTAGATTAAAAAATATTAAGAGACATGAAACTGAACTTAAATGGATTAAATTTTTGCAATCACCTTTTCCTTTAGGCTTTAATGATAATATATACCATGAAGGTAACATTTCTAAAATGCCAGATTTTGATGTTTTTTCTGTTTTGGAATGTAAAAAACGTAAAAGTAGATCTCATGGTAAACGTAAAAATGGCAACATTAAGCGCAAAATTTGTACTGAAAAACGCTTAAATACTTCTCTAAAGGATCTTTCTTTGGCTTTAACTAATCATGGTCGACATGGCTTATTTTCATTTTTAAGTTCCTTGCCTATCTCAGTTTTACGCAATTTAGAGTTAGAGGCTAATAAACTTTATGACAGAGCAAACAAATTATATAAAGCAGCACTCCTTACAAGGTGTTATGTTCAACATTCCCTTAGTCCTTATATCGATTCTGAGGTCAACCATAAACGACATTTTATCAAAATTCCATTCATTAACAAAGGTATTGAGTTTATTGATTTACATAGTATCTTCAAGGATAATTCAGTGATTTCATCTATTCCAAATTACTTTAATAATTCTGAAACTCCTATCATTTGTTATAAATATAACAAACCAATAAGGTCTACAATATTTAACTTTAATAAAATTGTAAATGATTTAGATATAGATTCCAATACTCCTGCCTCCTGAGATTGTAAAAATTCAAATTATTTATATCCCTCTGCAGGGCATGTTATTACAGGTAATCTAAATGTCATTCCTGACGCTAGAGTTCGCAATATCATTTCTAAAGGTCCTAAATATAGATTTCCCTCTAATATTGATTTCTCTAAATGTCGTAGAGAGATCGCTGCTTCTTTAAATGACTTCAGTAATCGTTGGTGCAAACGGGAAAATGTTGAACCTGATGCTTTGAAGGAATGGAAGATTAACATTTTTAAAATTATTGATACTCGTATTTCATTTTACTCTCGTAATACACATCTTTTGCCCCCTAAACCTAAATCTTCTTTTAGTCATCTTAAACGAGGTATCCAGGATTTTCATATGAACTATGTTTTGGTTCCAGCAGATAAAGCTGCTAATAATGTTGTAGTTGTTTGACGTTTGTATTATATTAATACTCTTAAGCGTGAGCTTGTTGACACTAATGCCTATAAACTGCAGCCTTCTTTAAGTGAAAGGGTGATTGTTGATGGGCATGGTTGTCATACAGCCCTACATTTTGGTGTCAAAGCTAAAGAAAATCAAGACAAAGTTCCTACGTTGTACTGGTTACCTAAACTCCATATAAACCCTATAAAGCAAGATTTATTGCAAATTCTAGTTCTTGTACAACAACAGAACTTTCTAAATTGTTAACCTCGTGTCTTACAGCTGTTAAAAAACATGTCATCAAATATTGTGAAAAGGTATATGAGAGATCTGGTAAAAACCTATTTTGGTCGATTAAAAATTCAGGTGAAATTTTAGATAAACTTAAAGCTAGAGATTTCAATGCGACCAGTTTGTCTACTTATGATTTTTCTACTCTTTACACTACTTTACCTCATAATTTAATTAAAGATAAACTTATTGATCTTATTGAAAGTACCTTCCAGAGAGAAGGCTCTCCTTACCTTGCATGTAGTGACAGAAATGCATTTTTTACTTCAGAAAAACCTAAAAAATATCATGCATGGTCGTGTCAAAATGTATGCGATGCGCTGACCTTTTTGTTGGACAACAGTTTTATTCGATTTGGCACCAAGCTCTATAGACAAGTTGTTGGGATTCCTATGGGCACTAATTGTGCTCCCCTGGTTGCAGATTTATTCCTGTTTTGTTATGAAAGGGACTTTATGATGTCTCTTTCTGATGATAAGCAGGCTGATGTTATTGATGCGTTTAACACTACTTCCAGATATTTGGACGATATTTTAAATATTAATAATGTTTATTTTGACAATATGGTTAGTCAAATATACCCTTCAGAGCTCCAACTTAATAAAGCCAATGCCTCTGATACCGAAGCCGCATTTTTAGACTTGCATTTGTCAATTTCTAATGATATTGTTTCTACCAAAATTTATGACAAACGTGACGACTTTGATTTTGAAATTGTCAATTTCCCATTTTTAGATGGTGATGTTCCTCGTTCTACATCCTATGGAGTCTATATCTCTCAACTCATTCGTTTTGCTAGAGCATCTAGCTATGTTGCTGACTTCAACACTCGCAATAAATTGTTAACTCAGAAACTTCTTAAACAAGGCTATCGGTATCATAAACTTCGCAAAACATTTTCAAAATTTTATAGACGATACTATGATTTGATTTCTAAATTCCAAGTTGGACTTAAATCTCTCTTGCGCCAAGGACTTTCTGAACCTGATTTCTATGGTGACTTGGTGTATAAGTTGAAGAAGATTGTTGGCTCTAATAATTTTTCAGCGCAGTTCATTAAAATAATTTCCCATTATAAAAAGATTGGCTATAACATTAATGTATTGCAACAGACTGCATGCTTGGTAGTCAACCCAATCACGGTTGGCAACTTTGCTTTCCTCTTTAATTGCACGCCGGTGGGTCGGACTTCAGACTCTATGATGGTTCCGACTTAAAGACTTATCTATTGATGAGATGGTAGGGGCCTGATGCTTTGGCTGTTTGTCGGGCCCACCGGGGTTTACCTGTTGGATTTCTTTTGCTCCGGTATTCAGTTTAATTTACTGTTGAGTCCTTATCCTTGCTTTATCTCCTTGTTATATCTTGATTTATATGTTTTAGGAGATGATGCATTGATAAGTTAGGGGTCTTTCATGCAAACCAAATATCTATGTGTCTTGATCCACATCTGAATTAAGGGTGAGGTTGGCGCCGTTAAACCGGTTTAAGCCCTCCAGTAAAATATTTTACTGACCGTTCCAAGGCGGTACTTCTTTTGTGGATCTTTTATGTTTTTGTTCTGTCTTTTGTTTGCTATGTTTTGTGCGCGTCTGTTTATATGTGCTTTGTGGTCACCTGCTGGGAAAGGGCTGACCTCTTGGCTCTCGTTTGTGGTGTCTTCTGTGAGTTTGTCACTTTCCCATTGGTATCCTGGGTCTGGTGTGGTACTTGATTGTATCGATTCCTGATCTTTGCACCATTACTTACTTTTGATACTTCTATGTCAACAAGTGACTCATAACAAAACAATTTGCGAAGGAAAACATGTTTGATTATTGTAACTGACGTTAATATGACGTCAAAACGAGCATTTCTTCAAAAAGAAAAGGTTTTACTAAATTCAACGACCAAAAAAGGGGTTTTACTTTAATAAAATAATTGTTTTTGGTGTTCTCCTGTCACAACGAGCATCATGGATAATACCTAGCGCAGAACGCAAATAGAAAATAAGACGTTCAGGTTGCACGTGCATTTTTATGAAAAGTGTCTTTGACGTAGTAGAATGATTCGCATGAGTGATTCCGATTTTTTTTCGATATCATCAAACAGATAAAAAGTCAATAAGTAAATTATCATAGAAAATGTTAGATATAATAATGATATTAGAATAATGTGGACCCTGAAACAGTGGAGCGTAACTAAAGTGGCTCATTGTATTTTCTCAGGGTGAGGCTTAATTGTAGCTGGACCCACCATGGCTCTACTTGAGGTTTTCTTTAGCTCTGACTATCTGTGAGTCATGAGCCCTTATCATTGTTTTATCATGGTGTGTTAATTTGATTAGAATGTTTCTCCATGATGATACATTGCATTAGTAAGATGGCCTCCATGCGAGCTGAACATTTCTTGTACTTCAACAACAGCTGAATCTAGGGCGAAGATTTGGTACCAGTAAAATGCATTTAAGCCCCCCCCCCCCCGGTGGTTTAGGCTGCTGTCCGTTCTAAGGCGGTGGTTCTGTTGTTGTTGACTTTTTGTTTATTGTAACTCCCATTGTGGGAGTCTGTTATTGTTCAATGTTTTGTTGTATATTACTTTATATCCATTCTAGTATTGCAATCATCTTGATGGGGAAGAGAGAGCTGGTTGATTTACTTTATTTGTCTTCCTGGTGTCTCGTAATGGTTGAGCGGCCCTTTCTCGCGGTGCCACGGGGTTGTCTGCGGCTTGTAACTGTGGTATTTCCTGATCATACTCACTTACTATTTTTGTATTAATTAAAAAATATACAGTAAAACCTCGAAAATTCAAACTTCTTTTTTTAAATACTTGCTAATTCGAAGTTAATTTGGTGCACATTGGGGCTAAAGGAGAGCCGGATTCAGCTGATCATACTCACTTACTATTTTCAACAATTTCATTTATCTTTGAATGGTGGATCCCTTTTCTTTAACTCACGTTGTGTTCATAGGATGTCCGTCCTGCCAGCTACCCATCCGTTCTTTCGTCGTCCGTCAATAATAGCTTCCTCCTAAACCACTGGGTAGAATCTCAACAATCTTCACTGGGTTGATCGATCCCCTTTCAAACTTGTTCAAAGATTTCAGCTTTATGTAGAAATCTGGTTGCCTTGTCAAGAAAAGGAAACACTCTAAAATCTTGTAAAAAAACTGCTGGTCAGATTTCAAAAGAATTAGGCACAAATGGTCCGTGGGACACCCTCTACCAATGTTGTTCGAATTATTTGACTATTTTAAAAATATGACCGCCAGGTGGCGTAACCAGTTTTTCTATGTCAATATTGGTGACATTTTTTTTTATCTGAAATAGCAAGGCCTAGTAAGAAAGACAACACTTCTTGTCTGAAATCACTTGCTCCAGCGCCTTGATATTTGGTATGTAGCATCAGTTAGTAAACCTCTACCATCTTTGTTCACAATATGACCATGACCAAAAACGACCCCGCCCAGAGTGTCAACATCCTGTGCCTTTTGTCAACATAATAGTAAATGGACACTTTTACAATGAAACTGCTGATTAATAAAACATCGTAGCCGGGCTTTGAGAGGAGCTATGCATTCCTATACCCTTAAATGAAGTCATTCTCAATGAGCGACCCCTGGTCCGAAAACCCTCTTGTTTCCAATGATGAATGAATCGTGTCTCTGAGAGACATATTGATTTGAAATCTTTGAACTGTCAATTACATCCTTATGTCAAACAGTATGGGTCTGGATCAGACCAAACAATTGTTAACCATGACCTTGATCCAAACTATTTGCAAAAGATCACTTTAACTTCATGTCAGTTACATTAATGAGTCCAGAGCAGACCAAACAATTGTCAAGCCTGATCTGGGTCCAAACTGTTTGCAAAAGTTCACCTCAACTTCCTGCCAGTTACATCCTTATGTAGAACAACAGAATGGGTCCAGATCAGACCAAACAATTGCGAGCTTGACCTGGGTCCAAACTATTTGCAAAGGCTCATTCCATCTTTCTTTCAGATATACTGAAGGACTTTAATTACGCAACACTAACTTCCCCTTATATCTTCCAAAAGACTGTTGAATGTAAACTTCCTTTGCTTCGATAATGTCATCATGAGTTGGCTTCTTCAGCAAACACTTTAGTTTTAATTGTACAACTAAACTGGACGACGTTATTTGCTCTGTATGAATTTAGCCATTTAAACATTTCTTAAGTAGAGGAGATTTTAAGCTATGGAATAAAAGGGCACACCAAGATAAACGTCATATACGCAAATATCCTGTATCGCAGACCTGCAAATCAATATGAGAGTGATTCCTCGATGACTAACAAAGTCCATGATACTAATTTGATGCTTCTAGTGTTTTCTGATTTAAAGAAGTAGGGAATCTTTCATTCATAACATTTGGTCACATGAAACAGTTGACCCCTATCTCAAAAAGTTTACAATTTAATGCATTAAGTTCATCTTAGCTGGACAAGTTTTCCATTGTTTACTTATAAATGAATGCTCTTTAACACACAGTCAAATTTATTGTTCTGCCTTCTTTTTCGAGACATAAATTAAAGCTGTTATCCAAGTGTTGCGTTTTTAAAGTCCGTCAGTATACATCCTTAAGTCAAACAGAATGAGTCCAGATCAGACCAAACATTTGCCAATTCTAGCCAAGTCCAAACTATTTGCAAAGGTTCACCTCAACTTAGTGCCATTATATTATAGTGACAAACAGTATGGGTCCAGATCAGAAAAAAAACAATTGTCGAGCTTGATCTGGGTCCAAACTATTTGCAAAGGTTCACCTCAGCTGCCTGTCTGTTACATAACAATGATAAACAATATATGTGTACAGATCAGATCAAACACGTATCGAGCCTGATCTGGGTCTAGACTATTTTCGAAGGTTCACTTCAGAACCTTGTCAGTAATATCCTTATGTTGCTTGCATGGGCCCTTCTTCTCCTAAGTACGATGCCTATAAGTGAGGAGCTTGGATTATGTATAATTTAGCATTGAATTCTGCTTTGTCGAAAGCACAAAAATTACAAAACAGAACAAGGACAACTTAATAACAAGAAAAAAAAGTGTGACATTTTTCATAACTATGCTATGCAGTTATGTACATTCCACACTATTTGCATGAGATTCCCCCCTTATTTTGCCTTGTCAAACAAAGAGATGAAGACTAAATGAGTGCACTCAGCCTCTACCTCAATATTTACTTTTCATGTAAATTCTATCACTGAGAATCGGATGCCGAAAATTAATCCTTTTGAAATCAATGGAATTATCCATAACATTTTATACTGCTAAGTCAGGAGGGTACAGTGTATATACTGAGGGGTTACTAGATATAATTTCCAAACACATTTGTTTTATTTCTTTTTTCCGAAGATGAATAAAAAAACAAGGACCAAACACAGAACCCCCACACTCAATGTCAACAAAAATAAACAGTGATTCAACAACAGACCCATCATCTTAGAATGGACAGCCCTTGGAGCTTGAATACATTTTACTGGTACAATGCGTTGTCGTAGATTATGTTGTTGTTAAAACACAGAAATGTTTAGTTCGCATGGAATTCCTAGCTATAGAAATGTGTCCACACAGAGAAACAGTCTGATTATGGCCTTTGGTAGTCGCTTGAATATTCTATGAATGGTTATCTACTGACGGGACATCATTTGGAGTTTCTAAGTTTAATAGCATGCTGCACATGCTCGTCTGAGTTTACACTCGCCAAAATGTCACATACATGTACATGTAGTTTATAATCATATGTCGCGGCTCAATTATGTATTTGCAGAGTGAACAATCTAATGCCCGGTCCCATGGGGGTCGTGGTTGCAAATGACTGGTGCAGTAGGGTAAAGTCGGGTTATTTCGGACGTCAGGTAAATTCGGACACACATTTGAAAACAGTGTAAATCCAGATGAGACGGCTCCTTATGAGACGTTTCATCAGGATTTCCACTGTCTGTTTGCTTAGTTAATTTATTCTTTATTCCAATATTTGAAATATGAAACAAACAAGGTCGCTGTCCTAATTTAGCTGTCTGTCCGAATATACCCTACTTTACCCTGCTATATACAGAGTGTGGATAATGATGTTTTTATTTAAATGATCAATTCGCTGGTAAATACATGAAATGAAATGCGTTCAATATTTGCGTTTACTTGATGAAATACATTTCTACCATACACATAATTTGTTTCTCTAAACTAGAATTCCGAGAATCGAATGAGTCGCCTGGCAAAGCAGAAGTCAAACAAGGCATATTTGTCGAATTTATATCCCCCAGCGAAGGATTATTTTAGAGAAACGTATAAAATACAAAACATAAATCCCATTTCTCCAACCCCTCAGTTTTTATTTGATATCATACAGATTACAGTTAAAGGTCTATCAACTAGTTTTCAGTGTTTAGTTCAATATAAAATAAACTTAAATATCTTATTCGTAAAACTTCAATATCTGACCTATCAGCCTGACCCAGAGGTCGGGAGTGTATAATAGGTCAAAGTTTTTTTCTTCTATGTTAGATTTTATTTACCTTTGAACCCGACCCATAGGTTGAGGGTGTGTGTAAAGACAGAATATGTGCTTGCATGGTGTTCTAAGCTTCATTCCCTTTAATTTGTTATGCAGCATGACTACACTCAGAAAAAAGAATTGACCGTTTGACCTCATCCCAGGGGCCGAGGGTGTAGGTAAGTACAGTATATGTGCTTGCATGGTGCTATATGCTCCATTTCCATTAATATGATATGCAACATGACTACTTTCAGAAAAAAATGGTTTGACCTTAGACTTCAGGCTCGAGGTGTGTGTAAGGACAGAATACGTGTTTGCATGCTGCTGCATTCGTCATTCCCTTTAATTTGATATGCAACATGACCATGTTCTTACAAATGTTGAAATTTAACTTTTTGACCCCACCCCCAGGGTCGGGATCGGGGTATACGGGCAAAGTTTTGCTACCATGTTGCTGCATGTGCCATTCCCTTTAATTTGATACGCAACATGACCATATTCTGAAAAAGTTGAATTTTGGTCTCTGTACCACCCCCTAAGTCCACCCAGGGGGCTGAACTCAGACCTTCGAACTAAAATTCTCTTTGATACGTTTCATATCTATTGTACCTTTGTCTGCATGCGACATTTCAGTATAAAATATTGACATTGAGTTATTGCGAAATTTAAATATATGACCTTTGACCCCGGCTAAAGGGTCAAGGGGCTGGGGTAAAATTTTAATTACTGTCATGCTTATCTACTACAGGCAATGGGTAATCATGGCATATAAGGAGAAGTTGTCAGATATAATAAATTTGGGGAAAAGTGAAGTTTATTACACAAAAAAGCCAATATAGTTTTTGCATTAGCCTAAACCTAAGTCGAAAAGGGTCAAAATTCAGTCAAAATTTTGCGGATGACCTCCAAATTCAAACCTGACCTGCGTTTTATGATGTTTTACCCTTCTGTAAATTTTGAATGGTCGTTGCATCCCTTCAAAAGTTATTGATCGGAAAATCGCAATTTAGCCAAAATCTAAGAAAAAAAGGACCATAACTCAGCCAACATTGTGCGGATAACCTCCAAAATCAAACTTGACCTGTATTTAATAATGCTATACCCTTCTGTAAACTTTGAATGGAATTGATGCATCCCTTCAAAAGTTATTGATCGGAAACCCAAATCGGACGCCGACGCCGAATATGTCGACGACGACGCCGACGGAGTCATGATTTCTATGTTTCGACCATGCTTCGCAAGCATGTTTCAGATTCGTATATTATAAGCTATTTTTACGTGTGTGGGTTCTAAAGTAAAATAGTAGAGAACATGCATTGTCGTAGTTTTTGACCCTGAAGTTCAAAGGGAGTGGCCTATGCTTATTTTATATCAGACCTGTTATCGATAGTTTTCGCCAAATATACGAGAAAAAATTAAATTATGTGAAATTGAATGTATACTCAACTACAAAAGAAACCCATCAGTCACTTCTAGGGGCAATTCTGGAAAACAGAATTAAGAAATGAAAATATATGTATACAATAATCCTTACCAATCAGTTCTGCATTAATACTTCAAGCTGTTCGCCAGTGTTTAGACAAGGGGTCGCTTTCAAAAATGACAAGTTTTTCACTGGAGATGATATCTCGTTCTCGACTAAATCGGTTCACTTGAGTTAAACTCGTCCAATAAAGGGCATGACCCTCTCCTGCAGCAATAACTACATCATAACGAGGTGGAATTGAAAGTATGTAACGTTGCACAACGTTCTTGGGATCCGCAGCCATTCTTAATGGAGAGCAACCTAAAGCTGTCAAAGACTCCGAGGTTGCACTGAACGATCCTGGGTGCATCACCAGAGCCCATCCCACAACTGCTCTATCGGATTGAGAACGGGCTGACTATACTTACGCGGTTTGTTTTGGGTTCTGAACACACTCGATGGTCTCGTCTGAGAGGGACATATCGGTTATTGGACGAAGTGAACAGATTTAGAAGAGAACACGAGTGAAAGCCAATTGTCTGTAACGTGTCATTTTTAGAAATGACCCCTAGTCTATACACCGGCGTACAGCATGAACGGGTTTAATAAAAACTGTTACATTACGAGGGTCATTTTTTATGTTCGTAGAGAGGTAGATTTAATGAAAACGGCGAAAGTAAATGCATACATCATGCATATATTTGGAAAAAATGAGTTTTTATCTATACATGCAACCTAAAATTATTTCAAAATGCATTACTCTAATGTCTTCTACGGGGCAAAGACATGCCTATATATCGCACACTGGAAATACGGTAGAAATATGACATTTATGGACTTAGTCTCTGATAGAACGTTTATAATAATTGCATGAAAATGGGTCCATAGCCATACACAGCTTCTGAAAATCTGGCTGCAGATCAAGGACACCACGTGCTACAATACTATATAAACATTATAGCAAATACGCAGCAATTATTGGATATGGAAGATTTGTTTAGAACCTCAGCAAATTGAACAGTAGGCATATGAACTTTATTGTAAAAAGTTGACTCAAGTGGAAGTTGGATACGGGCTTTTGAATGTGGCTTAATATGTTAGCTGCATAGTAGTATTATAATTTTTCTTGTTTATATGGTAGATGGAAGTGTTATGGTAACTTTCATCCCAAAACAAAGTTAATGCTTTTGTTTTATTAGAAATTAACTGCAAAATAAATAGTCTAGGGGGTGCGAAAATCCCTCATTTTGTACATAAATGACGTCATGGAGCGTTATTATATTTAGAAAATACATAAAAACTGTTTTGTGCCTCTAAGCAGATGTTGAACTCACTGCAATAAGAAAATTATGCAGATCCGATTGTTATTGTGTTTTCTACGCGGGTTTCATTTACCCCACCCACTTTTTATAACATGGGGGTATGCCAGTACCGGAAGTTGCCAGTTACACACTTAAATCGATACATCAATATAACTGCTGACGAATGATTGAGTATATCATGTGCTACGCAAAACCAGAAGAAATTTTAAAATTTGTTCATAATCGTAATTTCAACAGATATAATAACTAGCACTTGAATGTGATTATTTTGGTATATTGATGGGTGTTTTAAAATTGTTATAGAACAGCAAACAACATGCTTAAAGTTTTGCTGCACTTGTCTACGATTAGCGTTGGGATTATTAATTTTGATGGTGCAAAAGAAAAATCAGCTTGAAAAATGCTTATATCACCATAGCGAATGGAACTTAACAGCGTCTAATTTCCTGCTTGTTGCGTGGTTAAAATGGCATGGATTTTGACTAGTGTCATTTTCTATGCCTATTTAAAGCTATATCTTGACCGAATTAAGCGCTAATGATGTAAAATTTACACCAGTTGATAGACAAAAGCTAGACCTTTCAAAATATATATACTTATTGTACCGTAAATTCTATATTTGTAGAGATACAGCCTAATTCTACGAACATAAAAAATGACCCTCGTATTCAGTAATTTGATGCATAATTGTTTGTTTAAGAATATCGTAAAACATATATTTTCATTTCTTAATTATTTTTCCAGAATTGCCCCAAAAAGTGACCGATGGGTTTCTTTTGTAGTTGAGTATATCATAACGGTAATAAAAATGACTATATCGTTCGCTGTGGTGTAGTTCGCCGAGTCCAGGACTCGTATTGTAGAAGAGGGAAGTTCGAATCTCGCGATTTTTTATCAGAAGAATACTTTCTATGTACTGATATGACGGAACACTCTACAAAAACTTGAAAATGTTTAATTTTTGTACAGTTGTGCTTATGTACACTTGGTTGGTCAACAAGCGCAGTCGCCAGGAAATCGAGACTGTTTCGCATGAGAGCCAAGAATGTTTGTCCGACATTTTTTATTTACTAGCACCTGCATTCATTTACATTTACCATACACAATTCGCACGAGCGCAAAAATCATTTCACGCTTTCCTGGGTTTCTAGCGCATACAAACCCTTTCTTTACCGGAAAAAAATAAAACAATCCTCGTGAGATTCGAACTTACATTGTACCTGCTATATGTTACGAGTCCTGCGTCTAACCTACTGCACTATGTTACGAGTCCTGCGTCTAACCTACTGCACTACGGCGGACTATACTGTTCATCTGCTACTTATGTTCACTTATAACACATTCTATTTCAAATAACCTAATTAGAACCCGTATATTTGGCGAAAACTACGGATAACAAATCGGAGATAAAATTAGCATAGGCCACTCCCTTTGAACTTCAGGGTAAAAAAATACGACAATACGATTAGTTATGCCAATTCTTTAAGACAACTTGACTTTCGGTGAGTCCGTGTGAGCGAGCCTATTGACTGTAGGTTACTTGCACAGATACGGACATTGACAACCCTAAGGCATGTATACGTCCATAAGTATGGCGAGTTGTGGTATACTGGCTTTGTGACAAGCCTAATCAATTAAGCTGTATAAATGACAAGGCAACCTGTTATAACTGCCATACATCTATTCTGGCGGACGAAGGAAAGGTAGGAAAACTTAGATCTATTATGAAAATCATTAATAAAGATAAATAATAGCATAAGCCACTTTTAGGATAATGCTTAAAGGACCAACGTAATATGCATTTACAAATACACAAAATAAAGGCAACACAGATTCAGTAGCGCAGATCTGAGTTCTAAGGAGCCACGGAGGCAGCCATTTAGAACAATTAATTAACTTCCAAAGGAAGAAAGGAGGCTAGGATCAGGAATCGATACAATCAAGTACCTCTAGCAGATCGTGTCCGTATTAGATACGTTTTGTTGAAGTTCTTCATACAGAATTTAAGACAAGTTAAATTCTCAATGCCATACAAAAGATTTTTTTTACCAAAATTATCTTTTATCAAATACAAAGTAAAATGCACATAACTCAATTATTTATGCATATTTTACCCATTAAAGCCGAATGGAATTTCCCACTGATATCAATTGTACCAATCCATTTCTGTTATACATCCTATGGAGTCTATATCTCTCAATTCTTTCGTTTTGCTAGAGCATCCAAATATGTTGCTGACTTCAACACTCGCAATAAATTGTTAACTCAGAAACTTCTTAAACAAGGCTATCGGTATAAACTTCGCAAAACGTTTTCAAAATTTTATAGACGATACTATGATATGATTTGTAAATTCCAAGTTGGACTTAAATCTCTCTTGCGCCAAGGACTTTCGGAACCTAATTTCTACGGTGACTTGGTGTATAAATTGAAGAAGATTGTTGGCTCTAATAATTTTTCAGCGCACTTCATTAAATAATTTCCCATTATGAAAAGATTGGCTATAACATTAATGTATTGCAACAGACTGCATGCTCGGTGGTCAACCCAATCACGGTTGGTAACTTTGCTTTCCTCTTTAATTGCACGCCGGTGGGTCGGACTTCAGACTCTATGATGGTTCCAACTTAAAGACTTATCTATTGATGAGATGGTAGGGACCCGATGCTTTGGCTGTTTGTCAGGCCCACCGGGGTTTACCTGTTGGATTTCTTTTGCTCCGGTATTCAGTTTTATTTACTGTTGAGTCCTTATCTTTGCTTTATCTCCTTGTTATATCTTGATTTATATGTTCTGGGAAATGATGCATTGATAAGTTAGGGGTCTTTCATGCAAACCAAATAACTATTTGTTTTGATCCACATCTGAATTAAGGGTGAGGTCGGCGCCGTTAAACCGGTTTAAGCCCACCAGTAAAATATTTTACTGACCGTTCCAAGGCGGTACTTCTTTTGTGGACATTTTATTTTTTTCTGTCTTGTGTTTGCTATGTCTTTGTGTGCGTCTGTTTACATGTGCTTTGTGGTCACCTGCTGGGAAAGGGCTGACCTCTTGGCTCTCGTTTGTGATGTCTAACTGTGAGTTTGTCACTATCCTATTGTTATCCTGGTTTAGGTGTGGTACTTTATTGTATCGATTCCTGATCTTGTCCGATTTTATTAACCTGACACAGGTGCATAATTTCATGGTTTTTTACCTTCCGTCGACTTTCGGTATTTACCGTAAGTTTTACGAGAATTTTGCGAGTAGTAATGCAGATAATGAAATGATTTGCACTGTACTACTGATAGTCAAGTGGTTTTGGTACCGAGTTTACAACCAAAAGGTTCTGTGTTCGAGTCCACGTAAGTTCTTTTTTTTTTTTTTTTTTTTTTTTTACCTCTTTATTCGATTCGTTTTACTGTATTATTATATATGTACCACAACCTCTAAGTAATGTCGGATCATTATATTCAAAAGGTTGATGCGTAACGCACACACGGAGCCAGTCTATCTGGAACATCTACGTGCTTCAAAATAGAATAGTATACGTAATAAAACGCCCGGAGCCCCTATTCCTAGATCCGTATTTTCAATTTTGTAAATATAGTCACGCTTCAAAGTTAATTGTTTATCTTTACTTTAATTTGTTATTGTTATTTTTGTAGGGTCCTCACCGAGAACGTTTACCGTACGCTCGATATGTGAAGTAAAATCTCCGTGCTTTTGATATATATTTTTTTAAAGTAATCGCAGATATTTAAAAAAATCTGTCTTGCCTTAGTGCCAAGACTTGCTGCAGACTTTTCTTCAGACGTTTTCCCACTGAACTAAAGTTTAAAAAACTTGTATAGTGAATACATTTTAACCATATGTTTTAGCTGTAATATGGAACAGTATTTCCATATAATCTCTGAAGATGTTTTGAACAGACTGGCTCATTTTACGCGTTACGCATCAACCTTTTGAAATAGAATGATCCAAAATTTCATTCCTCAGAGGTTGTGGTACATCTATAATAAATGAAATTAAACGAATCGAATAAAGGTAAAAAAAAACAACAAACAAACAAACAAACACACACACGTGGACTCGAACTCACGACCTTTTGGTTGTAAACTCTGTATCATAACCACTTGACTAGTCAGTAGGACGGTACAAAACGTTTCATTATCTGCAGAAGTACTTGCAAAATTCCTGTAAAACTTACGGTAAATACCGAAAGTCGATGGAAGGTAAAAATATCTTGTGCACTAACCGTGAAATTATGCACCTGTATCAGGTCAATAAAATCGGACAAAACAGCTGATCAACGAGTTGCTGAATTTAGCAGAAAAGTCCGCGTTCTAGTTTCAGCATGATGATGACAATTCAATTCCTGTGTAATTTAATGAACTTTATAGTTAAAAAATTAAAGCAATGAATGGTGACCTTCATTTGAAATTTTATATAGTGATCTTTATAAATGGTTGTAGTTAATTATAAATTAGCAAGGCTGGTCTTCCTGAGTTTCGTTCTACACCGAATGTACTGTCATGCCAACCAAGAGTGACAGTGACGTAATATTTTATCTACATTTGTTTAGTACAACACTAACTTTACACTCCACTTGAGCAAATGCGAATCCGAATAGATCACTTGTAGGGAGCGCAGTGGCTCAGTGGTAGAGTGCTTGACTCGAGACTGAAGGGCCGCGGGTTGGAGCCTCACCGGCCTCACTGCGTTGTGGTCCTTGAGCAAGACACATTTATCCTAGCTTAGTACTGGTTCAACCCAGAAATACACAAATGATCTATCGATTCTAAGTCCTTGATAACTTTGTAAACAAAACATGACGTCACTGTCACTCTTGGCTGGCAGGACAGTACATGCTTTCCTTGTTAACAATTCCTTCTTGTTTTCTTTTAGTCCGAGAACTTCACTTTATAAATGGAGGTACGACCACATAACATGAGCAACACCACTTGGGATGTAGCCGTCTTCTTTTTAATTGGTATAATAATGATTGGTGTGTCGGAGGGCAGAAAAGTGTGTTATAACCTTGCTGGAGGGGACGGCGAAACATGTTTTTATAATGATCCACCATTTGACAATGCGGCTGGCTACCTTCCACAGTCGCCTAGAAGGGTTCGAACTAAATTCTTCCTCTATACTAGAAACGGTGAGGAACAGATCTATGCAGATGGTCTTGTGAATTCCACATACCTTCAGAACAGGGAGACAAAAGTCCTAGTTCACGGTTATCAGGGCAGCATTGATAACTGGGCTATAGATACAGCTGCTCTCTTTCTTGACCTAGCTGACTACAATATAATAGCGGTGGACTGGAGTCCTGGTGCTGCAAATCTGAATTACTACAAAAGTGTGGCCAATACTCGCTTGGTTGGGGCACAAATCGGACTTATGATCAATGCATTGCAGGAGACATACCAAATTCTACCGAACGACGTACATATTATAGGACATAGTTTAGGCGCACAGACTGCAGGGTACGCTGGTAAAGCCATATCAGGGTTGGGTAGGATTTCAGCCCTTGACCCTGCTGGACCGGCATATTATAAAAATGACAGGAGAGTGAGGGTTAGTAAAGCAGACGCCGCTTTTGTTGACGTTCTTCATACAAATGGCGACACTAGCTTGTCTGGTGGATTCGGACTTATGGACGCCGTCGGTACCGCTGACTTTTATGTGAATGGTGGCCAAGACCAACCTGGTTGTTCCAACAACCTCTGTAGTCATAATAGGTCTGTTGATATATATATGGAATCAATTAAACAAAGCTGTTCTTTTCTCTCATATCCGTGTGAGCCTGGAAATAGGTGTATCTCTAGTGTATATAGCTGCAGTTCACCTCTGGGCGAAACACGCTGTGCACGTGCAGGATTTTTTTCTTCAGCCGATTGTGCCCGTGGGTCATACTACACTCCTACTACAGCCGAAGCACCATACTGTTAAATCATCAGAAGGACGCCTCCCTCAAGGAAACTGATAAACAACAGTAGCGGACATGATATTTTGTCAACTATAACTGAGCCACAATATAAGAAAAAAGTGAGTAAGTACGGAAAGGAAATACCACAACCAAACCATATAGACCAACCCACGGCACCGTGAGGAAGTGCCACAGAACACCAACAGTCAAAAGACATCAGAAAGATAAAGTAAAGCCACCAGCTCTCTCTTCCCAATGAAGATGTTTGCAAAAACTAGAAAGGACACTATGTATTGCATAACAAAACAAGGACCAAACAGAGAACCCCCACAAAAATGGGAGCAAAAATAACAAACCAGTCAACAGCAAAAGAACTGCCACCCTAGAATATACAACAGCTTACGCCACTGAGAGTGGGGGCTTAAATGCATTTTACTGCTACCAAGTATTCGCATTTGAGTATTTTATATATGTTAAACAAAAACATGTTTAGCTCGCAATGAGGCTCCCTAACTAATTTATTATAATATCACCGAGAAATTTGAGTAATTGTTAAATTCCTGAAGCAGAAATTGAATAATTTCATATCTTTCTGAGTTACTTCTTTCGTTATTTGAGCCTCGTCTCGAGAAAACTTGTCTTCGGGGGGTTGCGAGCAACAAAGGCGCAGACCAGCCTGCGCATCCGCGCAGACTGATCAGCGCCTTTGTTCTTCGTTTTTTTGCAAAGTACCATATCTAGGCTGGCTACGACCAAAAATATTTTGAATTTCTACCTAGTCTCTGTAGCTGAGGAGACTGGTTTTTGTCTTGCTTTGTCGGTAACCCCGAAGACAGTTTTTCTCGAGACAGGGCCCAATTATTACTTATGATCTTTTTCAGCTTCATAATCTTTTAAGGCTAATATGAGATATTGCACCGAGAGGATTTGGAACACAGCGTCACGCGAAGCACACTTTCACAAAGTATGCGAACTGTGGCTTTTATGCACGCAGGATTGCTCAACTATCTAACGCTGATTAGCAATTGATAGTCCTGTAAATTTTCGCGAGAATTTTATTTACGCGAATAGCATTAAAAGACATATTAGTGATGTGAAAAATTCGCCACTAAGGCAAGGTTTACCGATATCAATAAACGACTGAGTAATTTTTCCATTTCGCGAGGGTTTTATTTTCACAAAACTTCGCATATGCGAAGTTTTGCGAAAATAAAGTCCTCGCGAAAATTTCCGGATTTACATATACGTATACCATGTGCAACATTGAAACTCCGTTGGAGCTTTGATGTTTCACGTACACTGTGACTCCATCAGAGCTGCAGTATTGTCGTATTTTTCACATGTACCGTTTGTTTTTTAATGCAAATTGGAACAGCACTACTGCCCTGCCAGCCAAGTGTAACAGTGAGGTCATGTTTTGTTTACAATGTTATCATGGACTTACAATCGATAGATCGCTTTGTGTATTAATCCTATCCGCAGGATAGGATTAATACACACGTGATCTATCGATTCGCGTTAGCTCAATTGATGCGAAGAAGTTAATGTTTTACTTAACAATTGTAAACAAAACACACGTCATTGTCACTCTTGGTTGGCACGACAGTAAGTATATTAGCTTGATAGACAATTTGCAGTTAATCGTCGTGCAAACATACGACGAAAAAATGTGCTGCAATTTTACGTATATTGTAATTGGAATGGGAATAAAAAGATAGAAAAGTGCATTGTGTTGTTGAATATAAGAAGAAAGTTCCGTTAATGTAGATAGACTTCGAGCTAAAAAAGGTCCTGCTCCCCCCCCTAGGGAATTTTGCAGACATATCCTATCTTAAAGAAAATTTCAAGCCGCATCTTTTAAGAGATGTTTGCACTCTGTGCTCCGGGGCGTTAGTCTCTGACAGCCTGTTACATATGTTACTGTAACAAACGAAGGAAAAAATCAAAATGAAAGTTTAAGCTACAGAAAGAAGACATTAAACCATCTAATTATTCAAATTTCTTATGTAGTCTACAAGCTGGATGCCTAAGCTACATAAAAGCAGCATTTTAAACAAAATTACAGCCTTCAATGGTGTTATATGCGTTACATAGATTAAATTTCCCTTTGAAAGTTGAAATCGTGACTAACATCATTCATTTTACAGAGGATTTGTGCATTTTTACAAGTGTTTTTAATCTTAGTTTACTGAAATACTTATTTGACTAATAGAAAAAACAAAGTTTGTTTTTCTATCTCAAATACATTGCTTTATATGAGCTATTAAACAACCCTACCCCCAATTTTAAGTATCCAATTTTGGTATCTACTATTGAAGAAAAATATATGAAAATATTTGACGCTCGTGGATATCTTACATTTTTGGCACTGTCTTGCTAATGCAATAAAGAATCATGCATTTGCAAAGTTTGACATCAGGATCAGAGCACTTATTAAAGTATGTAACGTATGTTACATGGCATAATGAATGAGCTAGGAAATTTTCTTGGAAGTAGGGATGATATTTCAGAAAAATACCGTTTTTCATATGTTTTCCTATTAATCTCTAGCCTCTGGTGCCTTAGTCTTGGTAATTACAGTCATTGCTGATAACAAGCCCATGGAATTGCGTTACCTATGTAATATATAATCTTTTTAATCACATAATAGTTCTCATTTAAATGACACAATTTAATAAATATTCCTATTAAATAAAATTATTCAAAAACAATCTTAATTCAAGTCACCCTCACAATATCTATCATTGTGTCTGCTTCTATTGCAAAATAATCACCCATTTCATCACAACCAGTAGAATCATGGCATTGTATTAGGACTGCAAACTGAGTACAATCCTGTTCCTCTCCACCCCTTTGGGAATTGTGCAGACACATCCTACCTTAAAGAACAATTCAAGCTGCATCAAATAAGAGATGTTTGCACTCTATTAACTAGGGGGTTAGCCTGTAATGGTATGATACCTATGTTACCATATCAATTTAAGAATAAATGAATTGAAAGTCTGAGAAACAGAAAGAAGACATAAAACTATCTATTTATTTGAATTATTCATGTAGTTTGCATGCTGAATACCTTTGATACATAAGAAGAGATTTTTTAACAAATATACAGCTTCCTATGGTGTTATATGTGTTACATTAATTAAGATTACTTTTTAAAATTGGTAATTGTGACAAACATCACTTATAAGCATTTCGTGTGATCCTCATCTTTAGCTATCAAAAGACTTAATTTTCTTTGTATGTGTGGCCAGTGCCAGCGTCAAACAACTTGACTCAGCCTAACTTGAATCCTTAGCATTCTTCAAAAGCAGAAACAGCATGTCAGTGTCATGGGATCAAACACCTGATTAAATATGCGTTTAATGCCATTTCACATATATGCATACAATGGAGTATGACTCTGGTATATATCTCTTCTTGTGAAGTGGCAAGAGCAATCTAACTGCAGCTGCCTCTGCATCCGTGCTAGTCAAATGATAACTTTTCTCTGATTTTGCAAAATCTATGTCTCTACCGTGTACCTCTAAGAATACTTTAAGATTTCAGACATTGGTCAAACAATGCATCATTTGCCATGGAACCTATCCAGTCTTTTGGCGCTTAAGTCCTCAGGTCTCAGATCAATAGTGTTTTGCTGCGCCTGAAGAACTTTATAAGTTTTCTTTAGTTACAGTGTTGACTCTTGATGGTTTTGGCAGACCGTCTGAAACAATTTCTGTTACACCTTGAAAGTTATCTGGTATAAGAGAAAGAATATGAAGTTGGACATTGCCATCAATTATGTTTGCAGTTGGTTGTTTTTTGATGTCAGTACATTGAAGCATGTCTTAAAATAATGTAAAACCTCAGTTTTCAGATTTCTCAGTTTTTGCAGCCATATCATTAGCTGTTGCATTCAAAAGAAGGAAAGTGGACTATAGGTAGAATGGGATAACCAGTAGTTCTATATTATGCTCTATGGAAGACTTATACAGAGTAAACAAGTTGATAAGGTGCCTTATTTCATGATCTATTGAAAACACTGAAATTGAAAACACTTACCTCTGACTGTGTAATCAAAAAGGATGTCACGACAATGCCGTTGCTACTTTATTATGACGGGTTATATATGTTATATCCTTTAATAAGCGCTCTTATCTTAGAAACTTAGAGAATCATTGAATTGAAAGGGTCTAATTTGCGCTCTGTTCATCCTGCATTTCATTGCTTTACCTGTTGTGATACATCTAGTTCGTTTATCTGAAGGGAAAGAATTACCTCGGTTTCAGCACTTCAGAAGTACTAAGACTTCAAACAAGTTTTGAAAGAGACATTATTAGATGAAAATATATGGGTTGCATGTATGGAAAGGCTACATTTATAAAAGTTGACCAGCTAAGATATGATTCTTTATTACAGAAATATCAAGGTACATCAGTCCAGGTACTCATTGCTCTTAATGGCATAGTTTTCCTCCTTGTAAAGCTTTAGTCTTTCTCCTACTTGCAGAGTATCACTTGAAACACATACTCAAAGAGCCAACTATTAGGAATTCATATCAGTTTCCAAATGTTCCAAGCCATAGATGGCAAAATTGGAAAGTTGATAATGGCTCATCAATTTTGAGTGGACTGGTGGTAGAATTGAATAACAGTAAATGATTGAAATATTGTGTGATGATTCTACTTGTTGCAAGGAGGCGTGTAATAATAATGATTACCACAGAAGCAGACAACGACAAACGTTTAACATGAGTGTTAAATCGATGAGAAATAGTTTGGACCATTTCATTTATTGTATTTTCTTGTAAAAATGTAAAACTATCTTTACTATTTATGGCTCTATATTTAGCATTATATGCACAGTATAAGGAAATGTGTCCAAAAGGTCATTGATAACATCTGTAACACCAGTCCATGGGCTTGATAATCAGAAATGAACAAGTGTCCTGATCTTTAACTTAATGACATCTTGTAGATATATGAGCAAGACAGACTAAGGAAATGAAAATAATCCACATGCGGTAATCCCTTTCATGTGTTTTACTTAAACGGTAATAACAAAATTCGCTTCTCTGTAAAACTGGGAGTAGGGCTGTGTATTAGCTCCTATAAGACAATATATTTAAGATAGAAAAGCAAACTTAGTTTTTCCTATTCATCAATTGAGTATATGTTTGTAAAATCTAATAAAACAGTTTGAAACCAAGTCATAGTAGTTGTTTAACTACATGACGATAGCCACAATTATAGCTTTTAAATTATAATTAGGTTCATGTAACGCACATAACACCACAGTTAGCCGTATTAATGTTAAACAGCTTCCATATGTAGTAAAGACATCCAGTATAAAGACTTTAAGAATGTCAATTTATTAGATAATTTTAATGTCTTCTTTTGGTAGCTCAAACATTCAAATTTCTTATTCTGAAATTGATATAGTAGCATATGTAACAAGCAGTTACAGGCTAACGCCCCGACTTACAGAGTGCAAACATTTCTTATTAAATGCACCTTGAATGGTTACATAAGATGTAATTTGTCTGCAGAATTCCAAAGGGGATTAGGATGGAGCAGGCCCTTACTCAGCTTGATGTCAAAATACAGTTTGATGATTTTACTTATCACGCTAACATATGTAACGCTCTCTGATCTTTAAAACTTGATGACAACTAGCAGATCTATATAAGTCTTTATCATAGGAGCCAGTTTAAATTCCCTAAACAATGTAAGATATCCAACAGCTGCAAGTTTTTTTCACAATTTTAGCTCAAACTTTCAAACTACATTTCCTTTATTTGATATAGTAACGCATGTAACACACTGTTTCAGACTAACGCCCCAACATAGAGAGTGCAAACACCCCTTATTTGATGCAGCTTGAGATGTACTAAAAAGAGGAATATGTCTGCAAAATTCCCTTGAGGAGGTTAAAACATTTTAGGCATATCTTACGTAAAGACAATGAGCTTACCCATTTATTACATCAGGTAACATATGTTACAGCCTCTGATATTAAAAATTTTGCAACAAACTTGCAGATTTATGAGTCTTTTCATATAAGCAAATAAATCCCAAACAATGAAACACATTCATCAACTGCAAATATTTTTTAACTATTTTTACTTTAGTTTTAATACCAAACATTTCACCTTAAAACTGGGTAGGGGTAGGGTTGTTTAATTGCTTATTTCAGAAAAAATATTTAAGCTAGGGAAACAAACTTTAACTTTTCTGTTAGCCAATTGCATAAGCTATTCAGACATGGTTAAAAACATTTTGCAAAACACACAGAGAGATTGTGAATGTAAATGATGTTAGCCACACTTGCAAATTTTAATGGGTTATCTGATTTATGTAACGCATATGACACCTTAGGAAGCCGCAATTTTGTTCAAATTGCTGTCATACGTAGTTAAGATATCCAGTATGCAGACTATATGAATGATTTTTAAAAATAAATATTTTAATGTCTTTAATTTGTAACCCAAACTTTCAATTTACTTTTTCTTAGTTTGATTAAGTAACGTATGTTACAGGCTCTTACAGACTAACGCCCCGGAGCACAGAGTGCAAACATCTCTTAAAAGACTCGGCTTTCAATTCTCTACAAGATAGGATATGTCTGCAAAATTCCCTAGGGGGGGGGGGGAGCAAACCCATTCTCAGCCATCCGTCTAAGAGATCAAAGGCTTGAAAGCCACAAAAATTAACTGAGTATGATCAGGAATTACCACAATCACACACAGCAGACCAATCCGCGGCATCGTGATGGTGAGCAATCACAAGACACCAGGAAGACAAAACAAAGCTATCATCAGGCTCTCTCTCTTCCCTATCAAGATGACTGTAAAAAAGAAAGACAAATCACTGCACAACAAGACATGGAACAAACACAGAACCCCTACAATGGGAGCAATAATAAACAATGAATCAACACCAACATACATGTAACCCTCGCCTTAGAACGGACAGCAGCCTAAGCCACTTGGGGCTTAATACATTTTACTGGTGTCAAATCTTTGTCCTAGCTTCTTTTGTTGTAAAATACAAAAAATGTTTTGAACACATATCGGCTTCCCACCTATTGCAAAGTATAATCACAGAAAAAATCAATATAATCAAATAAAACTAAGGTATTTTTTAGACAAACATGTAAATTACAAATACATTAGTCCCATTGATCCAACCCCTTAGTTCACCTTGGGTATCATACAGATCATAATTCAAAGCCTATAAACTATTTTAATGCTTTGTTCGATAAAAAGACAATGTATACTTAAGGTACAATTTCAATATCTGACCTTTCAACCCAACACAGAGCACAGCGGTGTGTGTAAGGTCAAAGTGTTTGCCTTTATGTTGGTCTATGCTTATCTCCTTTTAATTTGATACGCAACACGACCACGTTCAGAAAAAAATGAATTTCTACCCGACCCCACGGGTTGGGTTAAGGGTGTGCGTAAGAAAAACATTGCTTGCATCAAAACTTTGGTGTATTTTGACAGGCCGGACAGGTGAATATGAAACTGACGTCAAAGGAAATCGATATTGATCCTTACTTATGGAACGAATATCACACAAACAAACAGGTTTCATAGCATTGATGGTGTTCTCCAATTAAAACGTAAGTGAGTATGATCAGGAAATACCACAATCACACCCTGCAGACCAACCCACGGCGCCGTGAGGAAGAGCCACAGAGCAATTACAGAAACAAGTCATCTGTAAGACAACAAAAGCAAAACAACCTGCTATCTCTCTTCCGCTTCAAGATTGCAAAACTAGAAAATACACAAAGTAATGCATTCCAAAACAAAGACAAACACAGAACCCCAATAAACAATGGGAAGTACATTACACAATAGATCAACATAAACAGAACCACCTTCTTAAAACGGACAGTAGATTAAGCTACCGGGGTGGCTTAAATGCATTTTACTGGCGCCAAATCTTCGACCTGTTATCAAAATCAAAGTAAGAAAAGAGGTAAAGATCCGGAAAGTCTTGCTCCCATAAAGAAGTTAACAATACCAAGATTAGTCTGCTGTCAATCGTTACGTGTTTACACTTTGTCAAGCAACAGTTGAACATGAATATAGAAGGGTCGTTTTATGGACTTATTTCCTGTGCGTACTCAAATGGATAGAATCGGACAAAACTCTGTCAGTGTTTGTTAGTAACATAGTGCATGAAATACAGAGCGGTGTAGACATTGTATTCTGATATGTCTCCACGAAGGAAAATTTAGCTGATATGAAGTTGAATTGAGCATGAACAAGTTTTATAACCTCGGGGCCTGGTGTCTCGTGATTGTTGTGTGGCTCTTCCTCGCGGTGCCATGGGTTTGTCTGCAGTTTGTGATTGTGGTATCTCCTGATCATACTCGCTTACTATTCTAGATGTATTTTACCGGCGCCAAATCTTCGCCAAAATTCTGCTGTAGTTGTTTAAACGCACCATTAATTAGCTCGCATGGAGGCTTCCTGTAGTGTAGCCCTTCAAATGGAACACTGTTTTTCGAAAATAACATTTAATCTAAAATGCAGATTTTAAATCTAATTGAAGAAATATATTTAAAGTAAGATAAACGGCAAATGTTAGGAACCAGTGCAATCAAGTACTACACCTGACTCAGGATATCACATGAGCAAATGACAAAATCACAATTAGATATCACAAAGAAGAGCCAAGAGGTCAGCCCTTTCCCAGCAGATGACTACAAGGCAGCAATGAACTGACGCGAAAGCATTACAAACACAAGACATAAATAACACAAATGATCCACAAAAGAAGTACCACCTTGGAACGGCCAGTAAATATATTTTACTGGAGGGCTTAAAATTAGTAAGTGAGTATGATCAGGAAACACCACAATCACAAACGGCAGACTAACCCGTGGCACCGCGAGGAAGAGCCGCACAACAATTACGAGACACCAGGAAGACAAACTAAGCAAAGCAACCGGCTCTCTCTTCTCAATCAAGATGGTTGCAAAACTAGAATGGACGTAAAGTAACGTTAAACAAAACATAGAACAATTACAGACTCCCACAATGAGAGTAACAATAAACACAAATCAACACAATAGAACCACTCCCTTAGAACGGACAGAAGTCTAAGCTAGCTTAAACGCATTTTACTGGTCCCAAATCTTCGCCCTCGATTCTGATATTGTTGAAGTACAAGAAATGTTCAGCTCGCACGGGAGCCTTCTAACAATTGCAATGTATCACCATGGAGAAACACTCTAATCAAATTAACACACTATGATGAAACAATGAAAAGGACTTACGACTCACATATAGTCAGAGCTAAAGAAAACCTCAATTTGAGCCTAGGTGGGTCCAGCTACAGATAAGCATCAGACACCAACCCTACTATTAAAGCTTAACGTCAGAGCCTTCACCTTCACAGAGTCTGAGGCCTGACTCACCGTCGTGCAATTAAAAAGGGAATCATAGCTATAAACAACAATTTGTTTAAAATCAGGCATGCTGACTGTCGCATGACATCCAAATTATCCACCATTAATAACGTGTGATAGTCTTTTTGAATTGATAACTAAAATTAGGTTTTCCAACAAAATTCGTTTGAATTTATAAACTATACTATGCACAATAAGTTTAGCAATTTCTTATGTTTCGCATCTTTATGTGCACATTTTTGTGCAACATCGAACAATTTCAATTGCAATGACGAGAATAGGATCTTAGGCAAACGAAACCACAAATTTACAGACGCCATCCTTTAAATAAGCATTTTGGGAGAGCAAGAATTGCAGGAGGGGTCAGTAAGAAAAATTCACATCCGTTGTAAGTAATGCTAAACTGATAAGTATGTGATTTTTCGTTTGGTGGTCTGACATCTTCCTCATGAATCATACGCATATAAAACTATTGGTTATGTGACAGATTTGATAAAGATTTCATGCTGGAAAAATCAACTGCCATCAATCACGTCAAAACGTAGTCATCATTTGATTAAACTTCCAATGTTAATCGGCGTTTCGATTCAACAAGGACTCAGTTTACAAAGATTTCAAAGGCTTAAAATGTAACTCATCTTAAGGTTGATTAAAACGTTAAGTTACTGTAAAATGGTGCGACGCATTTGCGAGATAACGGTGACGTTAGATTTTATCAATCGGCGCGTGCTCTGTAGCCATGAAGATGTTTCATTCAATATTATTTGTCTGAATGTGTTGGAAGGCAACATACAGTTTTACTTGTCAAAGTGGTTCAGGAAAAACCGACTAGAAACGTCGTTTAAAGGCGATGACGTAAAGGCTTTAATAAAAACGTCAAATTGTGAAAAATTGGTCCTTTATTTCTCCGAGAAAAATCAGAAAATTGCAGCATTTGCTATGCTTATTTGGTTTTCATTGACCATACAATCGCTTAAAAATGTTTTTTGGCTTACCCTTATGATCAGAAATACCCAAGATACCCGTCACTTTAGCACGGCCACTGAGTTCGGTAATTTCGTTTTTTTAAAATGGAAATTCTTGTCAGATGATCGGCGCTTGTATCTTCATGACAGCAAATGAAACTTGAGATCTGATATGGATGGGCTTATCCATACAAAACAATTGCTAGACTTATTGTGCATAGTATAAATCACAATAAAATAGGTTCTGTTATGCCTTGTTGCAGAAGAGATTTTAACCAAATGTTGTACTGAGTGTATGTGGTAGAATTTAGAAAATGCTTTAAACCTGTTTCATGGCGCCATCCTCACCCTGAGTTCAGATGTGGACCAAGACACATAGATGTTTGGTTTGCATGAAATACCCCTAACTTATACATGAATCATCTCCAAGAACATTTAAATCAAGATATAAATTTGAATAAAAAAAAACCCTAATCAAAATTATTTTTTTTGAAGTTTGCATACGTTTTCGTAAATGCTATGATGGTTGGAATTTTAACATTTTAACATTCTTAATGTTTTATGCCTTATTAAATTCCCTTCTAGTACCTTGAGCAAAAAGGACCACTGACTATCAGTTGAACATTAAGTAATGTATATACTAACATAAAAGCTTGAGTGGTTTTAAATGTAGCAGCATATTGGTGTGCGTTGCTGTTTATCAGCCTACTCGACAATAGTTCAGTTATTTCCAACCGTGTTGACCAAAATGATTTGAAGCACTTATGCCTACTGCCAAAAAGCCCTCTCATTTGGAAGCCATTGGCTTAGCTGTTCCTAGAATAAGTCTGCTTCAGTATTGATCGCATCACTCCCATATGCTTGATGTAAGGGCACATGTACAAAACATAAAGGCAGTTAACCAGACGGAAACGACTTAATGATTGTGTTTGGTGGATATTAAACGCAAAATTACCCATTATTCGTAGACATATATAAGCAGCCTGGATTTTTTTGTAAACCATATCATTTGAAGAAAATCGTCTGCGTGTGATCTGCTATAGACATTTTATAGATGACCAAATACTGCGGATTTCTGCACTGACAGTACAAGGGTACTAAAAGAACAAAAAAATATTTATTTTTACAAGATATCAGAGCAGTAAGATTGATATCATTCTCCGCCGAAATGTAAATCTAGTAAGGATTTTGCTATTCCTATGCCCATGCAAACTTTCAGTATGAAGTAACTTTTTGCTAAATTTTAAAAAACGAAAAACTGTGTTCCATTGAAAGTGCTATACTTCAGTAATGCAATGTATCACCACAGAGAAACAATCGAATCAAACTAACACGCTATGACGAAACAAAGAAACGGGCTCGTGACTCACAGATAGTCAGAGACAAGAAAAAATCAAGTTGAGCTACGGTGGGCCCAGCCAAAGACAAGCATCAGGCACAGACCAACAGATTAAAACTTTAAGTCAAGGCCGTCATTGAGTCTGATGCCTGACCAAACTTCGTGTAGTTAAAGAGGAAATCATTGCTATATAAAACCAGGCATACATAACACGTGTTGCTGAGGCAGTGCTAATTTCAAGAACAGGTCCAAATTACTTCAGACTCATGTATTTCAAAGTATGAAAGAGGGCAAAGATCAGGAAGCGATATAATCAAACACCGCATCTGACCCAGGGTACCAATCGGAAAGTGACAACGTCACAATTAGACATCACAAATGAGAGCCAAGCGGTCAGCTCTTTTCTAGCAGGTGATCACAAGGCATCAATAAACAGACGTGCATGAAAGCATAACAAAACAAGGCAGAAATAACATAAATGATCTACAAAAGAAGCACAAAAGAAGCACCGCATTGGAACGGTCAGTAATAATTTTACTGGAGGGCTTAAACTGGTTTAACGGTGCACCTACCTCACCCTTAGTTCAGATGTTGATCAAGACAAATAGATGTTTGGTTTGCATGAAAGACCCCTAGCTTATCAATGCATCATCTCCTAGAACATATAAATCAAGACATAAAAAGGAGATCTGGTGAAGGACAAAGGAAAGTATTGACAATGCACGTTTATCATATGCCAAGTCACAAGTACGATCCACCTTGATTGACAACAGGACATGTCTGTGGATGAATTTCTCCTTGGGTTTAGAAGAATTATATCACAAAGAGGCTTACCGACCGAAATTATAAGTGATGATACTAAGCAGTATGGGACTGCAAGTAAAACATTATAGCATTGATATGTTAGGGGTTTTTCATGCAAACCAAATATCTTTGTGTCTTGATCCTCATCTGAATTAAGGGTGAGGTTGGCGCCGTGAAACCGGTTTAAGCCCTTAAGAAAAATATTTTGTCTGACAGTTCCAAGGTGGTACTTCTTTTGTGGATCTTTTATGTTTTTTTCTGTCTTGTGTTTGCTATGCCTTTGTGCGCGTCTGTTTATATGTGACTTGTGGTCACCTGCTGGGAAAGGGCTGACCTCTTGGCTCTCGTTTGTGGTGTCTAACTGTGAGTTTGTCACTTTCCCATTGGTATCTTGGGTCAGATGTGGGACTTGATTGACTGTATTGATTCCTGATCTTTGCTCCCTTACTTACTTTGCTATGGAGAAACGTTATAAAGTGGGATGAAGTACAAAGTCATACGATTATGTATCCAATGTTGGTGTGAAATGGGCATATATTGTCGAATTAGCTCCATTGATGAGTGGCTTAGAAAGGACTAACCTCTTGGCTCGCTTGTGTATGGTATTTGTTTTACACCACACCGTGTGATGTCCTGGGTTAAGTGTGGTACCTGTTGTGTCGATCTTGATCTTTGCCTGCTTAGTTACTTTGTATGAGAGACTTGCTGGACATGTGAAGCGATCTTTACGTAAGACGTTGCATAAAAACTTGATAAACTTCATTCAGTTGCAAACTATAATCAAGGAAGTGGAAGCTATGTTAAATTCAAGACCACTGGTCTAAGTAAATGCTGACATAGAATCAAATATAACGTTGACTCCTAGACATTTCTGTCCTTATATCTAAACACAGGAAATCCAGAACCTGACTTAGATCAAAATTATTTTGGTAATAATCCAAATGAAGGCAATTGTGAAAAGAAGGAAGCTATTGCTGATCTGTAAAAGGGACAAAGAATGGTTATCAAACATTTTGGAAAGTGTGGCGCAATGATGGTCTTCTGAGTTTACATGACTAGACTCAATCAACATTGAAAGCACATATTTCGCCAAATGAAGGTGACCTAATACTTATCAAGAACGAACTTCTTGGATGCTGGAGGCTTGGAAAAGTTATTATCTCCACGCTTTAAAAAAAGCAAATGGGATATTGCTTTAACCTCCGACCGTCCGCTGTCTGTCCTTCCGTCCGTCCGACCGTCGATCTGTCTGTTATGCTATCTCCTCCTAAACCATTGGATGAAATCATGTGAGTTACTCACATGAACGGGGCGCACAACAGCAAAATATTTTTGACCCAGCTCCTTGGGCCCCTAGGGGGGTACTCTCATTTTTTCTTCATACGTAGGCTCGGGCCCAGCATCTACAGTTCACCCCCCGAAAAATATCAAAAATTTCAAGCACCCCAAACAAATATTTGAAATTTTAGCGACCCCCAAAAGTACCCCGCATTCTGTACCCTGACCTTAAGGAAAGATCCTAAAATACATAGAAATGACCCCTAAATATAGTCCAATTTTGTGTTGACCCCAAAAATATATCAACTAAAACTTCATATCCTAAATAATATTCATTTTCTGAAACCCCAAAAAATATTGAAATTCAAAATTTTGAACTAAAAAAATGACCCGAGCCTTCGTATGTATAAACATATATCAGAGTACCCCCCTGGGCTGGGGCCCTGGGGAGGTGTCAAAGGTCAAATATCATTAAATTTCAATAACAAAGTGGGGGTGTCAAAGGTCAAATATCATTAAATTTCAATAACAAAGTCAAGTTCAAAGATTTTTATACCAATCTTTGTGAGTGTTCTAACAAACAGAATATATACTTAAAGCCATTAAAAACGCAACTGGTACAAGTGTTATTTTTCCAATAAATATCAGCTTGATACACTTCGTCTTTTTACTAACAAGCGCCCCTAACGTAGGAGAACGTTTTACCAAAACTTGAGCTCAATTGCACACTTCTGCCAAAAAGCATTGGTGAAAAATGACAAATTCATAAAAAATTTTGGTAACCATCTTAAATCTTGAAATTTTATTCAATTTTAGCGTGAATGTACTGCATTTCACTCAATTAAAAAAAATACGGAATACAACACACAATTAACTTTGCGGGAAGGACCTAAATTTTGTGTTTTAAATTCCATTTCCCGAATTTTCCCCAAATTTTGAGAAATCACTAAAGCTTCAATTAAATTGAATCATTTAAAAATTGGTATACTTAAATTGTTAAGTCATAACCTATCCTTATCATTTATCGCAATATTTACCATCGAAAGTGTCGCATTTTCGTTAACTTCCAGTTTTCATGCTGAAATTTTGATGACCATTTTGAAGGTCAAAACTTCAAGACAAAAAAAATCTATTGCGTGTGCATAGAAAGTAGAGCAATATTGAAATTTTCCGAAAGTTTGAACCCAAAATAGCCATTCATAGTGAAGATCTGATATCCAGATTTATAAGGAGATTTTGCAGTTTTTGTGTCGAAGTTAGGGTTGTGTCCCATTATCAAAAATACAGCCTGGCTTATCTGGACTGCTTTATCTGCACCAAAAGAGTATTGGCTTGATATCGCGACCATGGGTTTATGCTTTTATTCTATTAGAATGATAAAAAAGCATTAAGTCTCGAGTAAGATTATTCTGTAAAAGTTGCGTTTTTACTGACGTTAAGTATATAAAACATATTGAACGGACTTTTTGTTCTGACACCTGGGTCATGCCCCAGGGGTGGGACTTGGGGGCGCGGGGGTGCCCAGGGGTCAAGAAAAAATTCGAGCATGGTTATGTGGCATATCATATTGACGGGAATGATAAGTAGAACAGAATGCAAGTAAATTTATCACCTTAGGGTCAAACTGGTGACCTTGCGGTGAGGTCAAAAGGTCAAATATCATTCAATTTTAAGTGCAAAGTCAATTTTTTATAGCAAACTTTTTGTGTGTTTCCACAAATAAAAGATATAAAATATATCTAACAGAATTTTTATTCTGTCGCGTAGGTCATGCCCCAGAGTAGAGATTGGGAGTGCTGTGGGGCGGGACTTGAGCGTAGGCATTTGCGATGCCGCCCCATCGACTGCGCGTTCTAGTTCTGTTCTCAAATTAAAGTTGGTTATAAATGCTGGAATTCACAAATAGCTAGCCAGAATAGCAAATGTCTGTGCTATTTATCAATGCCTTTTCAGTAGGCAACTAAGGCCAAATAAATAATGAATTGTTTCTCAGGCCATTTGTTTGAAAAACATATGCGACAGGACGGGTTTTTATTATCCTCAGGCTTTTTTTTTTTTTTTTTTAAAGGCGAATGGGATATTGTAATTGCCTCCATCCATCCATCCGTTATGTTATCTCCTCCTAAAACCATTGGACGAAATCCAACCAAATGTGGTATGTGAGTTACTCACATGAATGGGGCGTGTAACAGCATCATTAAATTTCAATAACTAAGGCAGTTTCAAAGATTTTTATACCAAACTTTGTATGTGTTCTTACGATTAAAAGATATGAAACATATCGAATGTGATTTTGTTCTGACGTCTGAGTCATGCCCAAGGGGTGAGAACTGTGGGCGCTAGGGGCCCAGGGGGTAAAATAATGTATTCGAACATGGTCATGTGGCATATCAAATTGACAGAGAAGATAATAAGAACATAATGCAAGAACAAAAATCACCATAAGGTCGAACTGGTGACCTTGGGGTGAGGTCAAAAGGTCAAATATCGTTAATTGTCAATTACAGAGTCAATTTCAAAGAATTTTTAATACCAAACTGTGTATGTGTGTTCTCACAAATTAAAGATATAAAACATATCGAACGGAATTTCATTCTGTCACCTGGGTTATGCCCAATCGGTGGGACTTGGGAGTGCTGGGGGTCAAGAATTTAAGCGTGGGGATATGCGATGACGCCCTATCGACAGTGCGTTCTAGTTCAGCTCATTTTAAGTTTGAATGGATGTATTTGATCTGCTAAGGTATCCTTAAGCTGAGGAGATGTCTTAACAAGGCCTTTAAACCTCGTATATCAAATTGAAGTTTCTGGAATTTTTAGACGCAAAAAGCAAGTAAGTATGACCAGAAAATGCCACAATCACACACGACAGACCAATCCATGGCAACGTGGAGAAGTAGCAAAAAACAGTAACAGCAACATAACTTCCAGAAGATAATACAATCAAGTACCACACCTGGCCCAGGACACCACATGGGTAAATGACAAAAACACAATAAAACATCACACACAAAAAGCTTTTCCAAGAAGGTGACCACAAGGCTGCAATTTACAGACCAGAAAGCATGACAAACACGAAACATAAATAGCAAAAATGATCCACAATAGAAGCACCGCCTCGAAACGGTCAGTAAAGAAGTTTTACTGGAGGTCTTAAACCAGTCTCATGGCGCCAACCTCGCGCTTAGTTGAGATGTGGATAAAGACACTCAGACGTTTGATTTGCATGAAAGATCCCTAACTTATCCACGAATTACCTCATAGAACATATTAATCAAGATATAAAAAGGAGATAAAGTCAGGAAACTGTGTGTGTGTGTGTGTGTGTGTGTGTGTGTGTGTGTGTGTGTGTGTGTGAAAGCCACAAGGACATAGAATATCGGTATTGCGTAGAAACAGACTGTGTCTTTAAAGTTTATGCGGACATGTCATCTCTCTGAACATCTGATATTTAATCACGCGTACGAAACAAAGATATATTTGCAAGTGGAATGGCGTGCAAAGCTCCAACAGGTGGCAAAGATAGTAAAGGATACATTGACACGGTCAATGAAGATGACAAAATTCTTGATTTAATCAGTAAACTGGATTAAGACCAATGCAATTAAAATACATATACAGGTCCATTAAAAATGTTATTTCACTACGCAGTATTTCAAAAGTTTTTTCACATTTTTGTACATTAATGACCTATGTTTTACCATACATGTTATTGAATTTTCATGCCATTTTATTTCTTTAAATCATATCAACGTATAATCAGACAACATTTGTATATGAATATAAAATGCGTTCCAATAAAAACACAACAGCATACTTGAATACATTCCAATGAAAACACAACAACATAGCTGTATGCATACTATCTATAAAGTCAGTAATCGCCGCACCTCTCTTTGCTTTAATAAGATCTTAATTTCTACTTGTTATTGAATTGTCAAGTTCTTCCAGGACGTTCGGTCTTACACTATACCACGCTTCACATACTCGCCTATACATCTCTTCCTTTAAACACGACAGTTGGTTACCATTCTCTTTCTTCATTATATTCCAAACGTTCTCTGTGGAATTAATTTCTGGCAAATTCTCTTGCTATTTCAGATCGTGTATTTCGTTACATTGAAGGAATGTTCTAGTAATTTTAGACTTATGGAATGGTGCAAGATCATGCATAAAGATATATTCCTTCTGTGAGATCACAACGCATTTACATTAGTCTGTATTTCACAGTCATAACAATCGACGCCATTGTCTTGTTTGGCGCAATATTATGCTAAGTGTATTCAGGCTACTGTAAAATCGCCAGTAAGTGTGCAAGCCTGTGAAGCCATTAGCAGCAGATGCATCTCTCTTCAAAGAAAAGTGGATGGTATCATGGATTGTGCAAAATACTAGAGTGAAATTATCCATGATATTGATATTTTATGTGAATGCGTTGTGTTCCCATAGAAGGGATATATCTTTATACATGATATCTCGCCATGTTATAACACTAAAAGTACTAGAACATTCCAAGAATGTAAAGGAATACCCGTTCTAAAATGACTAGGGAATAGGCAAGACATGAGCACCATAGAGAACGTTTGGAAGATAATTAAGAGATTGGTAACCAAATACCATGTAAAGAAGAAGAGATGTAGAAGCCAGTATGTGAAGCGTGGTATAATGTTGCATCGTACGTCCAGGAAGAACTTAACACTTCAATGCCAAGGAGAATTACAGATCTTATTAAAGCAAAAAGGGGAGATACAAAGAAATACTGACTTTATGATGTAGGCGTACAATGTTGTTTAGTTTTCATTGGAATATATCTAAAGTATGTTGTATTTTATTGGAATAAATTTGATATTTATATACAACTGCTGCCTGATTATACGTTGATATGGTTTATAGAAACAAAATGGCATAAACATTTAATAATACGTATTGTAAAACATAGAGTATAAATGTATAATAAAAATGTGAAAAAAACTTTTGAAATATTGCGTAGTGAAATAACTTATTTAATGGACCTGCACATGTATGCAGTCAATGATTTCAATGAAAGCATGTTTGAAAATGAGAATATTACAGAGTAACGGATTGTTATGGAGCAGGCATACGGACACTACGGACAATTGGATTGTTATAGAAATAAGCAGTTATATTGGTAAGCGAACATGTAATAATAGTACATCGGTCAGTGATGATGCAACAACCAAATGCTGGTGATCAGGCTTAAGTTTTCAGCATGATGTGACAGATGATGTAGAGATAAATTATTGTGTAGATAGTAATGAATGTGACTTTGATGATCTCCATGATGACAATTTCTCTGGACGATAGTTTTGATGATATCATAAGTAACTATGATACGTGCGATGGTTTTAATGATGGTATAAGGTCTGTGGCGATGGACATTATACAATTGATGCGTTCTTTTGAGGTTAACATCAGGATTTGTCAACCTGAGAAATAGTGATGTTCAATGAGGCGAAGCTGAGGTGAACATCACTTCCGATGGTTGACTAATCCTTATGTTACGAGGGCTGTTCAAATATGAATGCAAGTAGCTTCATAACTTTCATCACTTATATGCTAGGGCAAAATGCCATACCTTTCTGGAAAGAACTATTTGTTGCCTTTAAAATGGCACCAAACATAAAGAAACACCCACTATATTTCTCGAGTTACAGACGCTTATATAAAGGCCATTCCTGTATACTAGGGTTTTTTCTGAAGCAAATTGCCATACTCGTTTTGGTACATGTGCGGATATAGTGTCATATCATTGTAAGTTTGAGACAAAATGGCACCAAATTTTAGATGCAAATATTCGGTACATTGACAAAGTTGCTTGCAGAAAAAAGTTATTATAATCCTGTTTCAATCTCGAGTAAAGAGGCACGTTTGTGACGTCATTAATATCATAAAAAAACGTATTTTGAGCTATCTACTGATGATGCAATAATGAACATCGCTGTGTATTTTTCTTTGCGTTTTGCTTAAAACATGCTTAATATGTCATAAGGAAGTTTTCAAAATGCTCCGTCCTCTATTTACAATTTTATCACATTTTATATCATTTTTCAAACGTTTTTCTGCTTCTTAATGATGTCTTGACATTAATTAAAATATGTTCAATATGTCTATTCATCAATATCAGGTGAGTAATTTTATTGTAAATAATGCCTATTTTGGTAAAACTTAAAGTTAACGTTCAAATTTAGATTAAAACCGCAATGTTATGGCTACAACAATAAGTATAAGCTCTATAATTCCTTCACTTAAGGCAGTTTTGAATTAATAAAATGCTTTTCAGCGTTTAAAAATTACCCAATTTCCTACAAAGATTTGTAGCACCAACTCAGTATGAGCAATTAACATATTGTCTTTGAGTTAAAACTAGTTTAAATGTTGCTTCGTGCATTTTATTGGAGAAAAAATTGACTGAAACTGAAAGGTGATGTTTTGTTTATCATTTATTTGCAAACATAAGGAGAATTAGTGAAAACGATTCGATGTAATCTAACAAAAACATGTCGGATTTTCGCAACTGTCACAGAATCATTACACAAGTATATGAGGATACTTCTTTAAGAAATTGAAGAACTTTCACAGATTTATCGAAGAATTATACGCTCGTCTATATCACTGGTATGTTCGAAGCATTGCGTTTGTTAGTATACTAAAGTGACTCTCATTCAAAGGGCTATAACTCAATAAGTATACTGTATTTTCTTTAGGTCTGGTGCCAGTTTAAAGGTGACATATAATACTTTATAGAAACGTATACCATTTTGTCATAGCATATATGTGACGAAAGTTATGAAGCTACTTGCATTCATATTTGAACAACCCTCGTAACCGAAAAAAGATGCATCGATTGTTTTGTTATATGACACTGTATGTCTCTCTTTTCCTAGCTTTATATAAAGTGTTTTCACATTTATAAATTCACCCAAGCCAGATGTTCTTTGTGCACTGAAAACAAGATTATTTCAACAACTGCAAGTTTCTGAAACTCTTATGAGATAAGCAAAAAATGCATTTTTAAATTATTGTTCTCATAAAATGAACAAATTCTTTATTCAAAACATTAATGGACTCTTTTCACATTGGTAGTGCGATTGCGCCATCAGTCTCGTTACGCGTTATCTCCACGAGATTACACGTGAAGGGGCAACCTTTATACGGCTGTCTTACATTACACAATGGAATATGGAAAACGATAGGATCCTAGACCGACCATTTTCCCTAATCATCGGGTGTGTTAAGGACTGTGTTGGTCATACATATAACTGCGTAAGACTAAAACCAGTCTATTCAGCTACAGGGACTAGTTAAAATGAAATTTTGCATAAAGCAAGTTTAGATATTATACTTTCCAATAAATTTAGTAAACTGCGTGTCTGTGGTATTTTTTCATTTTTAGGACATGACATGCATGATCATGCATTTGGTAAAATACGCTTGATCGCATATCCCGATTGGCAAATATTTTAATGGCATATATTTACATTTTCAAAGCAAGCCTCTAATGGACCTTAGGATTTATACAACCGTTCATAGCCTCATGAAAAGCATAAATTTGATTGACAGTTGCCAAACTCACTTGCCCGTGCAATACGCTTCGAACATCAAATTTATCAGCCAGAAGTGACACTGGTTTGTGATTTACAGCGAGCCACACCTGAGTCCCACGTGCAAAACAAGCCTCTTGTTTGCCCAATTGATTGTCCGTGTTCACATTGGCTGTTCTGCTTTTCCGTTTTACACTCCAACAAGACCGTAAATACGATAACATATTAAATACAAAAATAGTAAGTGAGTATGATCAGGAAATACTACAATCACAAACCGCAGGCTACCCATGGCACCGCGAGGAAGAGCCGCTCAACCATCACGAGACACCAGGAAGACAAATTAAGCAAAGCAACCACCTCTCTCTCTCTCTTCCCCATCATGATGATTGCACTACTAGAATGGACATAAAGTAACATACAACAAAACATAGAACAATTACAGAGTCCCGCAGGGGGAGTAGCAATAAACAATAAGTCAACAACAACAGAACCACCGCCTTAGAACGAACAGCAGCCTAAGCCACCGGGGGGGGGGGGGCTTAAATGCATTTTACTGGTACCAAATCTTCGCCTTAGATTCTGCTGTTGTTGAAGTATAAGAAATGTTCAGCTCGCATGGAAGCCATCTAACTAATGCAATGTATCATCATGGAGAAACACTCTAATCAAATTAACACACAATGATGAAACAAAGAAAAGGGCTCATGACTCACAGATAGTCGGAGCTAAAGAAAACCTCAAGTTGAGCCACGGTGGTTCCAGCTACAGATAAGCATCAGGCACCAACCCACCGATTAAAGCTTTACGTCAAAGCCGTCATAGAGTCTGAGGCCTGACCCACCGTCGTGCAATTAAAGAGGAAACCATAGCTTTAAACCGTGATTGGGTTTAAAACTAATATCTAAGTTATATCCAAATCTGTTTTGCTCCCTAAATTATGAATAATTTCTATATATTAGACATTTATAATAAAATGTAATTATAAATAAGAACTTCGATTTTGGAATATTCATGGAATCATGAATACTTCGGGTCTCTTGCAAAGTAAGTGAAGCCCTTTGGCATAGCTCTGTTTCAGAGATATTATAATGGGACAAACCCCACCAAGGTATTGTGCCCAACTGTTGGTGGTTGGCTTATACATGGACCGCGTGAGCGAGTTAATTACTGCCATAAAGTTAAAGCATGTTACGTGCTGTGAGACGGACATTGGCCACCCTGAGGCACTTGTACGTCCAGACGCATGATGACTGGTGTTAGATTTGCTTTGTGACAAGCATAATAATCACACCGGATAGGCGGTAATCGAAAACACTCTCAACAATCGACGAACGCTTATCAAAACTCGCTAGAAACATTTTTTTCGATTGCCATTTGTCGCCAGTTGGGCGACTAATGGCGATCGAAAATTCTGTTTCTAAATATTTTTATCTACGTTCGTCGATTGTATTAACGTTTTCGATTGCCGGCTATCTGGTGTTTGGCCTCGACCCGAGAAAACCTGTCTTCGGGGTTTCTGATAAAACGAAACACAAACAAATATTCACAGCTACAGAAACTAGCCAGAAAATTGAAATTTCACTTGAAGAAAGTTTAATTATGATAAGTATCAATAAGCGAATTGCAAAGGCACTGATCAGACGCCGTGGATGCGCAGGCTGGTCTGCACCTCTGTTGTTTGCAACCCCACAAAGACATGTTTTCTTGCGTCGAGGCCCAAATTATTTCTCTTTGCATACATGCAGCTGTTTAAAAAACATGGCGACATGCTATGAGGGTCTTACACCATTCTGACTGACGAGAATAAAGGTAGGAAAACTTATCACTGTTATTATTATTATTATTATTCATCACACTGGTAAATGTATACGTCGATTTGGTGGTACATTGTATTTACGCATATTGCCGGTACTTCATAGACCGGAAGAGGTAGATATTGGTGTTAATAGTAAGTAGAAAAACATGTCATATGCCTAAAGGACTATAGAATTAGATCATTTTAAGTATTCGGCATGCAGATGGCGATTTAAGTAAGCATTTAGGAATAGATTCGAGTACCGATCATTCAGATCGGTACTCGAATCTATTCCTTAATGCTTACATAAATCGCCATGCACATACTGAATACTTAAAAATGATCTAATTCTATAGTCCTTTAGGCATATGACATGTTTTTCTATATAGTATTAACACCAACATCTACCACTTCCGGTCTATGAAGTACCGGCAATACACGTAAATACAATGTACCACCAAATCGACGTATACATTTACCAGTGTGTTCATTGTTTATAGCATTATACAAGTACAAACTTGCTGCAAAAAGCAGCAAAAATGATGAACGGCGAAAAACACTCCTCTTCTAGCTTTGTTTGACAAAGTCTTATAATTTAATTGCTGGTGAAAAGCTGACTTGAACTCTGTATGGAAGAAAGTACATGCCATGAAATGGTTATTAATCTATCGCAGAGATTTAATAGTGTGTTATGTTTTTTTTTTTTTTTTTTTTTTTTTTTTAATTTTTTCATTAGTTCTAAATATGATTTTCACGTTGACGCTGAAAGAATGATAGTTAAAACGCGAGGAATGTAAAGAAATATCTGCGTCTATGGTTTAAAAATATAATGTATGGCACAATACCTCTTCCGTGGGGAAGAATTGCCGATATTTGTAGGTTACGGTCAACTAAGCTAATACATGTATTTGTAGGTTTTGTTCAACTTTATTCTACTAATGTTTTAGATATTTTGAACCAGGCATGTATGGCACTAGCTTTTTAAATATGCAGCATTTTGGCGCAAGACAGTTTTTATTCGTTCTGCCTCAAGTTTTTGCCAGATTTCAGCTATTCTGTACGCCAGAAGCATCAATAAAGATATTTTGTAATAGCATAGGTTCTTAAAGCCAAATGTTTTACCGAGCTCAGCTGACCGAAGACTTAACTAAGCATTAACATCCCCCATTTATTTTTTTCTTCTCAATTTGTTTAAACATCCTCACGTTACTCATATCAAATATGTTATCTGTCACTTCGTCGTATATCTTTTTAAAAAAAGATATTTCTTGTTTAAACCTAATTTCACCCTCTTTACTTTCACACCGTTTCAGCGATTGGTTTTCACCATGATTGCATTATCAATTGGTTTCGAGCATAAACATTGTCGATATTTGAAAAAGGTAAGCAGAATCCTTTCCAATTATTGATTTTTAAAAATCAAAATTTTGAAAGTGGTTCTGGTTATTTGTAATTTTAGTATCGATTATTACTAATATGTTTCCAGGTTTTAAGTGACCCCGTTTTTTTCTTTTTTTAAACAACTTTAAATTGAACCTAGAAGAACGGCACTTAGCATGTGGATTTAAATGCACACCGCGTAACTAAAACTTATTTTTTGAGACACCCTTATTTGTAAATGAAGCCAAAATCACGTAGTTGTTTTTCCCTGTGAATATACCAATGTGTACCCCAATATATACACGTGGTATATTTGCATTGCTATGATGATATATACTAGCCTACAGGAATGTCTATATCCACCTATTCCACGAAAATCTATTCCGCAAACCTAACTTGTCATCATTTTTACAGACACGCGCACGCACATACGCAATTGTAAAACTCTATAGGGGTCCTAGACCGTTCTGTATTGAATGGCTTAAGCATGAAACATACATGTACATGTAGCACCCTCCATTGCAATTCATTGACTCTTTTGCCTTCGAGGTAATTTGTCATCGTTTTGTCGTCTGCTGATATTTTTTTCAAAGTCAGTTTGTTGTTGTTGTTTTTTGTTGTTTTTTTCACAAAAGAAAAATCTTTCGGGAATATCAGTAGAGTGTCTAACAGTTTTGATCCAGATCATGCCTGACGTTTAGTCGGGCCTGATCTGGGTCCAAGTTGTTTGTAAAGGTCATCAGCAGAAGGCACTATTAAGTAAAGAGTTTATGACAACAATTCAAGCAAATTAGAGAGTTGACGAGAAATGGTGAATCGGGGATATACATGTACATTAAACTTAAAGAGCATCAAATATTTGCCTCCTATTTAATACTATTTCGCTGATAAACTTTGCAAAAGCCAAAAAATGTTTGGCATTATCTTGATCCATACTGCTTGATAATCTACTTGTTTTCCTGAAAGACATATTTTTAGAAAGCAATTATCTCGAAAGAATATTCAGCAGAGGACAACAACCCAGCGTTATTTTGAACACAGGCCGTTTCAATGCATCGGTTTTAGATGTACAGTGAAGTTTATGAGTCAGTATAAGCAGTGAATTATAGCCTAATGCACGAAGATTGGGCAGAGTCAAGCAATTTCAGAGTAAAATTAAGTAAGGGTGCAAAGATCAGGAATCGATACAATCAAGTACCACACCTGACCCAGGATACCAGTGGGAAAGTGACAAACTCACAGTTAGACACCACAAACGAGAGCCAAGAGGTCAGCCCTTTCCCAGCAGGTGGCCACAAAGCATATATAAACAGACGTACACAAAGACATAGCAAACACAAGGCAGTACAAAAAAATAAAAGAGCCACAAAAGAAGTACCACCTTGGAACGGTCAGTAAAATATTTTACTGGAGGGCTTAAACCGGTTTAGCGGCGCCAACCTCACCCTTAATTCAGATGTGGATCAAAACACATAGATGATTTGGTTTGCATGAAAGAACCCTAACTTATCAATGCATCATCTCCTAGAACATATAAATCAAAATATAACAAGGGTATAAAGCAAAGATAAGGACTCAACAGTAAATAATACTGAATACCGGAGCAAAAGAAATCCAGCAGGTAAACCCCGGTGGGCCCTACAAACAGTCAAAGCATCAGGCCCCTACCATCTCATCAATCGATAAGTCTTTAAGTCGGATCCATCATAGAGTCTGAAGTCTGACCCACTGGTGTGCAATTAAAGAGGAAAGAAAAGTTACCAACTGCGATTGGGTTGACCACCATGCATGCAGTCTGTTGCAATACAGTTCCAAGAAAACTTTGGTAAGGTATAGCTAAACAGCGAAAGCGCATTTTTAGTAGAAACTGGGCATCTTGGCCTATAACAAACTCATCAGTCCTCATCAGTTTAAGCACGTGTTGTGGGTGCTTTAAAGAACAATATCATCAAGACGGTTGTTTTGAGTACTCACAACACATCTTTTGGTTGAGAAATAGAAAAAATGATTTGCTATTACGCACTCTTATCTGTGGGACTGACGAATTGCCTTCACTGACCTGTATAAGCCATGTTTTATTTATATCGTTTGGTTCACTTAGGGACTAATTCAAAGAGGAACAGCAAAACACACCAAAATTCCATCTAATCCCAGCCTATATAAAATCTCATAATTATGTGGAAAAAATAAATTCAAATACGCGGTCTATATCTAAATCCATTCCTCTAATTTATTTTTCAATTATAATCACCATTAAAGAATAATTAGCAAAAAACGGGGGTCACTTAAGACCTTGAAACACAGTAGCAGACAATGCGAATTGGTGCATACACCAAAATATCTATATGATGTCACCCATATGGTTTAAAATACAACAGATGAGAAAAGGAAAAAAACTAGACGGCCTGAAGTGCTCACCTGGATCTGATTTTGAGTCACAAGATCTCTTTAACAATGTTTGATCAGGTCATGGTCAATCTGGGCTTATTGTTTTAACAGATTTTGCAAGACCAAATATTCAAATGAGACATAAAGACCCAAAAACCAAATGCTACAAAGCAAGTTGACATGTTTCTGTCGCGAAAGAAATTTTCTTTGCTGGTTAGCACAACAGAGTTTGTTTTGCACAACAGAGTTTGTTATAGGCCGAGATGCCCAGTTACCGCTTAAAAGTGCACTTTCGCTGTTTAACTATACCTTACCAAAGTTTTCTTGGAACCCTATTCACGGTTTTTGCATAAACTAAACCTGTAAACTAAAGTAAACAATACCTTCAAATCCGAAAAAAAAACTTAAACACACACATTCTTACTGTTAATCATTATGCAATAAATTTATTATATCACCCGTGTGTACATAATTGACACACTGATAACAGATTGTGGGTTAATGAAAATGAAACTTTCGGATTGAAAATATGAAATTGAAATCAAAGGTCAAGGTACATACACGCAGGTATACACACACATTCATGCCTGTATACATGCATGCATGCATACAGTCTGCAGGTATCTTATCCCTGCTGACTGCAAGCATGCGCATCCTGTCATGGCCCTGTGTGTGTCCACATGTGTGCATCTTGTTAAGCTACCGGTAAATAAACCAATCGCAACTTTGCTACATAACCAATTAGTATTACTTAATTTGAAATTACCTGTTCACTTATGAATTTACAAGCTTCATAATTATAAATTCCTAGATTCGTTAATAACTTTTTATTGTTTGAATTGAATAATTCAGTTAGTTTTGGAATGTTTGGTCTGTTCCAATAATATCTTGGAATATAATTTTTCCTTAGACCATCCTGTAATTTGCATTCGAAAATGAAATGGAATTCGTCCTCCAGAGATGTGCAAAAACGGCATCTCTTTCCTCGAGAGGTATTGGAAGTGGCGTATTCCACCTGCCTGTTTCCACTGCTAATATATGTGATGACAGCCTAAGTTTTATCAAGGAGTATTTGTATTTTGGAATTCTTACAAGATTTAAAGAATCATATAATTAAAAAAGATCCAGACAAATTGAAAAAAACGAGATCTGCTGTGCGTTTGTAATCGGGCATTAGTGTTTTGGACATAATTGTCTGTAAGCCTTTGCTTGAATAATGAGATAGATACATTGTAGTTTCCCAACCCCTGTTGTACCCAAACTTCATAAAACCCGAGCTCTGACAACAAGTTCCTGACTAATACTGCCCAGATAACCTTATTGGGGTGTGCTTCTACATCTTGCAACATGAAGTTATAAACCTGCTTTATGTATTTAGTATCTTGTGATGTCAAAATATTAAACCAGTAATTGACTATCTGTACCAATCGTTTTGTGCGTAAAGTTTGTCTACCCAATTCTGCATATACCAAATCATTTGGAGTGCTAGTTTTAACCCTTAAAATAGTTTTTTCAAAAAACGCAAATGCACTCGTTCCATTGCTGGCGCCTGTATAAATCCCCAAACATTTGCCCCATAACAAAGAATTGGTACTATCAATTTATCATAGAGATCTAGTCGGTGTTTTATCGAAATGTCAGTGAATTGGTATAAATATTTGTTCATTTTAAAAATTGCCTTCAGTGCTGTACCATCTAAACAATTTGTGTTTCATGAAATGAGCCTCCTGTTGTAAATGTCACACCAAGATATACAAATTTATTAACAATTTCAAGCTCTGCTTGGTCATAATAGAATGATATGTTATCCCATAATCTACCTCCTTTTCTGAAACCATTACCTTTGTTTTGTTTAGTGTTAACCTTCAACTTCCATCTTTTACAATAATTTTCGAGAATATTTAGACTTAATTGGAAATTTTCTTTATCATTTGCAAATAAAATTATGTCGTCAGCATACAAAAGTAGAAAGAGTTTAAGCATCCCAATGTCTATCCTTTCTGCACCCTTAATAATACATTTCCTTTCGATATCATTTAACTACATTGAAAAGAGTGTGGGAGATAAGCATTCACATTTTCATATTTAGCACAATGATTGTACATGTATATTATGGTGTGTAGATTACAAGGGAATAATAATATTCATTTATATTCCATAGGGAATAATGATAAACACATATGATAAATTAACTCTATTTCAATATTTCGGCCAAAGGCCTTTATCAAGAAAAAACATGCACTTTAGTATCAACTACATAGTCTCTGTTCCACCATTTTGAATTTGTATATATTGATGTGTGACATCACGTTGACATGAACGTAACGCCACGACGTCGCACCGCTTTTCCCGTAAAAGTGGCAAAAAATACATGTTTCATGCTCACCCTTACCAGGCATGAAATCCATCATGCTCACAAGTACCCAAATTTGTATTCTCATACTTATTTGCATGACAACACAACACTCGGAGCCCGGAAACAAACCCCCTCATCTTTTAAGCATATATAGTTTGCATGCGCAGTGAAACAAGGGTGAGCATGAAAAAAAAAAAAAAAAAAAAATTAGTACATACTTAGTTATAAGCAGTATGGACCCAGATCAAGTCCGACACTTTGTCGGACCTAATCCTGGTTCAAACCATCTACCATTAATGAATAATAACATCAGCTAGCAAAGAAAAATCGCACAAAAAGATGAAAGGCCCAAACTGTGTTCCAAAGGCACACAGTTCGACTTTTCTGAAGTTTAAAATTCCGAAAATCCTGAACATTAGAAATTCTGATTTCAAAACTTACAAACGGAACATAGGTCAAAGAATCTAATACAGACGGCCTAAATAGAGACTTAGAGGCTGACTTTCTGTGGGAAATCAGCCCCAAAATCCTGAATCTAGGAATATTCATGTGAACCTTTGCCCATGGGAAACGGCACAAAAAGGGGACTAAAGTACATAACGGAGACCCAAACCAAACTGTGCATCAGATGCACTGACTGAAAAGAGACTCCACTGTGTACTAGAAAAAAAAAAAAAAAAATCCACAAGAAAAGCTGCGTAACAGCCTGTGAAAGTCCGGGCATACCAACTCCTAAATAAGCACCAGACCAAGACTCCAACCGGACTGCCCACCTGTACAGCCCGGTATGAGTCTTGGAAAGTATTCGATCGTCATGGAACAACGCCGCGAGTAACCCTGTCTTGTATTGAATATTAGGGCCTCATCGCGAGAAAACCTGTCTTAGGGGCTTCGGACAAAACCAGTTTCAAACCAGTCTCCTCGGCTACAGAGACTAGCTAGAAAATTGAAATTTCATCAGTAGCAAGCTTACATATGAAATTTTTCAAAAAGCGAACAACAAAGGCGCTGATCAGACTGCGCGGACGCGCAGGCTGGTCCGCGCCTGTGTTGTTGGCAAACCCCTGAAGACAAGTCCTCTCACGCCGATGCCCATTTAGCTGGAAGGGGAAAATAAAGGCACAGACCAGACTGCACAGAAGTGCAGGCTGATCTGGGCCTCAGATATACACTTCCAACAAAGACCAGGTCAAATGCGACGAGACTTACACAGTGAAACCCCCAACAGGACTGCATCATTGAGCATGCCTATCGGAGTTGTCTCCATGCTGACACCCAACCAACAGGAAAAGGCAAGCCCAGACCCGTAAATGCCACTATTACAGTGCTGGAAAATGTATCTCCTTAACGTTACATCCATCTGGTCTGGCCGTGGATAGACGTCTGATCCATATGGCCTCCCGCAACTGTCTTTCTATACGTTCTGCACCAAATACCTTTTCCAGCACTGCAAAAGTTAAGTCAACGGGTCCATGTGCAACACCTCCAAAATGGGAATTAATCGGCTTCTCCTTTCTGAGCCGTACATCTCTCAAGTGCTCGGTCATCCTTTCTCGTAATTCCCGTTCTGTCTCTCCAACGTACACTGTGCAGTCACATCTCGAGCAGATTATAGCATACACCACATTGCGTGCTCGGCATGTAGCATCTCTGACTGGGGTGTATGAGATGTTACCCGAAGTGTCTCTGGAAGATGGACATATATATACGGACCTGTATGTTAAACCCTCTGACAAGCAGTTATACCTGTACAGCGCTTCTTGCCACCCACCAAACACAAAGAGAGGTCTTGCTTATGGACTGGGGCTGCGCATAAGACGGATTTGCGAAAAGGAAAAGGATTACGAACGACACAGACAAGAGCTGAAACTTCAACTGCGTAGAAGAGGCTACAGTGGGAAACTCATTGAGGCACAGTTACAGAAAGTTGACAAGCTGGATAGGAATGAGCTACTTGAAGTAAAGAGACAGGACAAAAGTGCAAGAAGAGGCCCACTGGTAGTGACATTTTCAAACCTCCTGCCGGATATGCATTGAGTCGTCAGAAAACATATGAACGTGCTATACCGCTCAGAAAAAATGAAAGAAGTTTATAATGAGCCTCCCATTGTAGCCTTCAGAAGAGACAGGAACATATGCGATACCCTTGTCCATAGCAAGACTAATAAAGCCCTGAAGCCTACCAGCCAGACATGCCAAGATGGATGCGAAAAATGCCAGCAGATTGTAAGAGACCAGATCAGAGACACTTCGGGTAACATCTCATACACCCCAGTCAGAGATGCTACATGCCGAGCACGCAATGTGGTGTATGCTATAATCTGCTCGAGATGTGACTGCACAGTGTACGTTGGAGAGACGAGAAAGGATGACCGAGCACTTGAGAGATGTACGGCTCAGAAAGGAGAAGCCGATTAATTCCCATTTTGGAGGTGTTGCACATGGACCCGTTGACTTAACTTTTGCAGTGCTGGAAAAGGTATTTGGTGCAGAACGTATAGAAAGACAGTTGCGGGAGGCCATATGGATCAGACGTCTATCCACGGCCAGACCAGATGGATGTAACGTTAAGGAGATACATTTTCCAGCACTGTAATAGTGGCATTTATGGGTCTGGGCTTGCCTTTTCCTGTTGGTTGGGTGTCAGCATGGAGACAACTCCGATAGGCATGCTCAATGATGCAGTCCTGTTGGGGTTTTCACTGTGTAAGTCTCGTCGCATTTGACCTGGTCTTTGTTGGAAGTGTATATCTGAGGCCCAGATCAGCCTGCACTTCTGTGCAGTCTGGTCTGTGCCTTTATTTTCCCCTTCCAGCTAAATGGGCATCGGCGTGAGAGGACTTGTCTTCAGGGGTTTGCCAACAACACAGGCGCGGACCAGCCTGCGCGTCCGCGCAGTCTGATCAGCGCCTTTGTTGTTCGCTTTTTGAAAAATTTCATATGTAAGCTTGCTACTGATGAAATTTCAATTTTCTAGCTAGTCTCTGTAGCCGAGGAGACTGGTTTGAAACTGGTTTTGTCCGAAGCCCCTAAGACAGGTTTTCTCGCGATGAGGCCCTAATATTCAATACAAGACAGGGTTACTCGCGGCGTTGTTCCATGACGATCGAATACTTTCCAAGACTCATACCGGGCTGTACAGGTGGGCAGTCCGGTTGGAGTCTTGGTCTGGTGCTTATTTAGGAGTTGGTATGCCCGGACTTTCACAGGCTGTTACGCAGCTTTTCTTGTGGATTTTTTTTTTTTTTTTTTTTTTTTTTTTTTTTCTAGTACACAGTGGAGTCTCTTTTCAGTCAGTGCATCTGATGCACAGTTTGGTTTGGGTCTCCGTTATGTACTTTAGTCCCCTTTTTGTGCCGTTTCCCATGGGCAAAGGTTCACATGAATATTCCTAGATTCAGGATTTTGGGGCTGATTTCCCACAGAAAGTCAGCCTCTAAGTCTCTATTTAGGCCGTCTGTATTAGATTCTTTGACCTATGTTCCGTTTGTAAGTTTTGAAATCAGAATTTCTAATGTTCAGGATTTTCGGAATTTTAAACTTCAGAAAAGTCGAACTGTGTGCCTTTGGAACACAGTTTGGGCCTTTCATCTTTTTGTGCGATTTTTCTTTGCTAGCTGATGTTTATATTCATTAATGGTAGATGGTTTGAACCAGGATTAGGTCCGACAAAGTGTCGGACTTGATCTGGGTCCATACTGCTTATAACTAAGTATGTACTAATTTTTTTTTTTTTTCATGCTCACCCTTGTTTCACTGCGCATGCAAACTATATATGCTTAAAAGATGAGGGGGTTTGTTTCCGGGCTCCGAGTGTTGTGTTGTCATGCAAATAAGTATGAGAATACAAATTTGGGTACTTGTGAGCATGATGGATTTCATGCCTGGTAAGGGTGAGCATGAAACATGTATTTTTTGCCACTTTTACGGGAAAAGCGGTGCGACGTCGTGGCGTTACGTTCATGTCAACGTGATGTCACACATCAATACATACAAATTCAAAATGGTGGAACAGAGACTATGTAGTTGATACTAAAGTGCATGTTTTTTCTTGAAAAAGGCCTTTGGCCGAAATATTGAAATAGAGTTAATTTATCATATGTGTACAAGGGAATAGTTAGACCTCAAATATGGCATCGACATACACACGCTCGCATGCACGTGCACACGCACGCACGATTAAGATATAAAGAGCTTATAATAGAGAATGCATGTAAAACGAAAACTGTTTCAGATTTATTATACAATAAGTAAGGAAGGCGGCAAAGATCAGGAATGGATATAATCAAGTACCACACCTGGCCCAGAATACCACATGGGAAAGTGACAAAAACACAATTAAACACCACAGACAAGAGCCATGTGGTTAACCCTTTGCCAGAAGGTGACCATAAGACAGAGTAATAATTTCAAAGTAACACTTTTATTTCATTACTCCTTCTTAACGTCCGCTATACTCGTATATAAGACATGCACTAGAAAACAGAACTATCCGATCAGGACGAAATGTCGAAGACACAAAATATAAACAATTCTACACAACAATAATGCAATAAATTTCATTCTCTTTTTGTTCTAGTCCGAGAACTTCACTTTATAAATGGAGATACGATCATGCAGCGCAAGAAGAGCCACTTGGGATGCAGCTGTCTTCCTTTTAATGGGTATGATAATGGTCGGCGTGTGTGAGGGTAGAACCGTGTGCTATAACCTTGCTGGAGGGGACAGCGAAACGTGTTTTAATAATGATCCACCATTTGACAATGCGGCTGGTTACCTTCCTCAGTCGCCTAGACTGGTAGGAACTAAATTCTTCCTCTCTACCAGAAACGGCGAGGAACAGATCTATGCAGATGGTCTTGCAAATTCGGCATATTTACAAAAAAGGGAGACAAAGTTCCTTATCCACGGATATATGGGCAACATCAATGGCTGGGTTGTAGATACAGCTAATCTCTTACTTGACCTGGCGGACTACAATGCTATTGCAGTGGACTGGAGTCGCGGTGCTAAACATATAATTTACCATAGAAGTGTTGCCAATACTCGCTTGGTTGGGGCGCAAATCGGATTTATGGTAAATGCATTGCAGGAGAAATACCAAATTCTACCGAGTGACGTACATATCATAGGACATAGTCTAGGCGCGCAGACTGCAGGATACGCTGGCAAAACAATATCGGGGTTAGGCAGAATTTCGGCCCTTGATCCCGCTGGGCCTGCATTTTATAATAACGACACAAGAGTGAGGGTTAGTAAAACAGACGCCTCTTTTGTTGGCGTTCTTCATACAAATGGCGACACTAGCTTGTCTGGTGGATTCGGACTTATGGACGCCGTCGGTACCGCTGACTTTTATGTGAATGGTGGCCAGGATCAACCTGGTTGTTCCAACAACCTCTGCAGTCATAATAGGGCTGTTGACACATATATGGAATCTATTAAACAAAGCTGTTCTTTTCTCTCATATCCATGTGAGCCTGGAAATAGGTGTATCTCAAGGGAATATAGCTGCAGTTCACTTCTGGGCGAAAAGCGTTGTGTACGTGCAGGATACTTTTCTCTAGTAGACGGTGCTCGTGGGTCGTACTACACTACTACTACAGCTGAAGCACCATACTGTTAAATCGTCAATAGGAAGCCCCCACCCACTCAATGAATCGGCTATAGCATTGCAGACCCCATTGTCACGTGATATTTTGTCAACTAAGCCTGAGCCCAACTATGGAATTTTCTATCTTCGGGAATTGCCCTTTCAGTATTCAGTCTTGGGACACTATTGGGTCGCAACCGGAACAAAATTCTAATGGCGTTTCGGTGGCGGGACGAAAGTGGTCCACTTTTTATATGCTTACTGGGTAGTGACCTGGTAAGGCACAAACTGCCGGTCTATCTGGTAACACTATCAGAGCATCAATCAAAAAGGCAAATACCAGACAGGGCGAATGCACATGCCGAACTAAGCATGTGTTGTTCGAATATGGGCGCAATATTGTAATCATGGACTGGTTCGTGTGTGTGTGTGTGTGTGTGTGTGTGTGTGTGTGTGTGTGTGTGTGTGTGTGTGTGTGTGTGTGTGTGTGTGTGTGTGTGTGTGATAGATTTACCCGATTCTGTTAAAATGTGTACTTATAGCCACCTATACTGTCATCATTTTCAGATCATAAGGCTACATACAATAGTATCAGTATATCTTTCAGTACAAAAGGGTTTCTAATTTGTTATCTCAGCTATTTGTTTATCCATTATATTAGATTTTTGCAAAAATTATGAATGATTTAACATTGACTGAAGTTTGTAAATATAATTCTTTGGCCCCTAAAATTCGTTTATCATACTAAAGATTAGTGTATTGATTTTGAAATTGTTTGAATTTTTTGTTGAATAATTTAATGAAACAGAAATTGTGTTCAGTGTAACAAATATCATTTAGTCAATATCGAAGGAACAGAACTCATATTCGAATTTATTGCCTTATGCATTTAGTTGTTTCTCTTGCACTGTAAATGATAATGACGACATACACTTCTTAGCACATACAGATGTTAGTACTTTTAAAATCTGAATGAAATTGAAACTTACTGCCCAGGAGCCTTTAAATTCAAAAAAGACAGCTCCAATTGATAAGGTTGGAAAATTCCATTACGCATAAATGGGTTAACATATTGAAAATCAAATCATTTCTTATGTTAAACATTGTACATGTGCTCCTAAGAACAAAATGCTTTTGAGCCGGGACACATCAAAAGGTACAACTTGAAATGTGCGCCCAGCCAAGACCCATATCACCCTGCGCATTCGCATAGCGAAGACTGATCAGACTGAACGGATGTGCATGATGGTCTCAGAATACAGCGCATGCGCGGATCCAGAAAGTTTTGTCAGAGGGGGTCCAACTTTGACGGGCTTTTTTAGTTTGATGGGGGGAGGAATGATCCAAATACCACTATTAGCGGGCCAGCGAAACGCCATTTAATTGGCGTTTCGCTGGTGGGCCGATGATGGCCCATCATTGAATGCTGGATTGGTAGCATTGTGATTTTAAGGGGACCCGGACCAGTATTGCTAAGGAACACTATATTTTTTAATTTTCCAGGACGGTCCGGACCCCCTGCCCCCCTCTGGATCCGCACATGCACCGGGAGGTCATGCCAAGCTGTATATTTTGCTGTGTTCCGGTTCATTGTCTATTGTGCAGCAAAATATCATGAATGGCTTAAATCAAAGATGGGGCAAACTATTTATGCACAACATATTTCTGAAGTAATGAAAAAGTGCACAATTTTGAGGGAGGTGAAAGCAATACCCCCTTTCTTACCATGTGTGCGTGTGTGTAGTTATTAAGAATTTATATCTTTTTGTAATGTGTGTGCTTATACCGACTGTTGACTAGCTAATACGATCGTTTCAACTGTATGAAAATCTGATTAAATGATTTTATACCGTGAGTTCTCATTCATTTCCCAAATGGTCATTAGTCACCTAAGCCCATTGCTCGGGTACATGTAACCTTCCGTCGTCCGTCATATAAGTAATCTGGAAAAACGGATCCTTCAGAAATAGAGAGAACCTGGTACAATATAAGAAAACAGCAGACTCGGTTTCCAGTAAATATATTTTACTGACCGTTCCAAGGCAGTACTTCTTTTGTGGATCTTTTATGTATTTTTCTGTCTTGCGTTTGCTATGCCTTTGTGTGCGTCTGTTTATATGTGCCTTGTGGTCACCTGCTGGGAAAGGGCTGACCTCTTGGCTCTCGTTTGCGGTGTCTAAATGTGGGTTTGTCACTTTCCCTTTGGTATCCAGGGTCAGGTGTGGTACTTGATTGTATCGATTCCTGATCTTTGCACCCTTATTTACTTTTATTGAGTCTGTTCATGAGAACTTATGGAAAGTTCAACAATTCTCGCGTCCCTAGAACAGGCTTAAGCGGTATTATGCTTTCCGTCAGAATTCACCAAAATATGAATACGTCCGTCTGTTAATATTTCCGATCACTACTTGGTCAATTCAACTCGAATTTCAGAAATCGAAACTATGGTTGTTAAATGTCCGTGCAATGCTTTTCAGCCACGATGACAGAATGGCATTAACCCTTAAAGCGCCACCTATAATTTGCAGCAGACTACGATTGCAAATTTTGCCGCTTTTTAAAAAATAACAAATAAGGCAGACATATATAATAAACATATTATCATAATAGTAAAATGATCTGGCGTACAGTATCACGTCTCGTGGATGTGGCCATACCATTGGATCACCCTCGACGCTACGCGTCTCGTGTGATCCGATGGTATGACATCATCCACTTAACGTGATACTGTACGCCAGATCAAGTTACTATTATCACACTGGTCAATGTAAACGCACCGGTGGTTGATACAACGAGCTGGTGGTTGCATTTTACAGCACCGGTGGTGGCGTAAAAGGTAAAAAAATCTATACCTGTTGACTTTATTATTTATTTATAAACTTGCATTTATTTTATTTGTGATGACACCTGGCGCACAGACCACCGGTAACATTGCAGTTTATGGCTCTGCCAAGCAATTGATTTAATTCATGGTTTGGACTGCAAATCCAACAAAGTTCTGGAGTTTTGCCGTGACAGGTGCTTTTTTCTAGTGTAACTGCCAAAATTGAGTGAATTCTGCATGTCTAAGCGCAGCTGTTGTCATATCCCATGAAATAACATCCAAAAAACGATTACTACTTTGGGGTTTTTTGGTAAACTAGCAAATGTTTTATTGAGGAATTTTTATTACAACGCACTGGGAGCATTTTTGACGCATTGATACAACGCACTGATGGTTGCACAGAATTCCTGTGGTTGCTAATGCAGCCTCACCACAGCATTCACTGCTCTTATAAACGGTACATAAATCGTTATTTGAGCCAGCACATGATATTTCAGTACCAGGACGAAGACTCAGGTGAGCCTGTGCAAATGTACAGACTCGCCAGAGCCTTCTCTGCATAGAAAAAATAGAGAGTAGTAATCGTTTTTGGATGTTATTTCATGGGACTATGATAACATAGCTGCAGCTGTGCTTAGACATGCAGAATTTCCTGAAGTTAGGCAGTTACAATAGAAAAAAACACCTGTCACTGTCAAACTCCACAACTGTGTCGGATTTTTCGGTCAAACCATGAATTAAAACGCCAATTGCATGGCAGAGCCATAAACTGCAATGTTTCTGACGGTTTGTGCGCATTGGGTCATCAAAAGTAAAATAAATGCAAGCTTATAAAGAAATCATACAGTCAATAGGCATAGATTTTGTGGTTTTTGTACACTGATGAAGGCTCAATCGTGACTCTGCAAATGTGTAGCCTCACCAGAGATGCTCCAGAGCTAGCCCTGTTCGCACTTTGAGAGTGTTTCCGCCTATTTTACAGATTGGCCGCAAAAAATTTAATTTAATGAGATTGTTTGTCCGTTATGATACATTACAATAGTTAATAAGCCTCCATGCGAGCTTAAAGTTTTTGTGCTTCAACAACAGCAGATTCTAGGGCGAAGATTTGGTACCAGTAAAATGCAATTTTAGCACCCCAGATATATAGGCTGCTGTCTGTTCTAAGGCGGTGATTCTGTTGTTGTTGATTCGTTGTTGATTGCAACTCCCATTACAGGATTCTGTAATTGTTCTTTATTTTGTTAATTTATGCCCATTCTTGTTTTACAATCATCTTGATGGGGAAGAGAGAGAGAGAGCTGGCTGCTTTGCTTAGTTTGTCTTCCTGGTGTCTCGTGAGTGTTGTGTGTCTATTCCTCTCAGCGCCATGGGTTTGTCTGCAGTTTGTGATTGTGATACTATTTTTGGGTGTCATTCATGCGAACAGCGATGGCTTTGGCCACATTTGCTTGCTCTAGTCTGAGCCTTCGTCACAGTTTAAAATTCTCATGTGGTGACTCAAATGGCGATTGAATGCCATTTTGTGCGAGCAGCGAAAGATCTGGCAAGTCTGCACATTTGCACAGGCTTACCTTAGCCTTCGTCACTGTAAAAAAATCTCTTGTGCTGCCTTAAATGGCGATTTGTGTGCTATTCGCGCCAGCAGCGAGCAGCGAATACTCTGGTGAGTCTGCACAATTGCGCAGGCAGTCACTGGACAATGTAATAAATATCAAGATCTCTAGTGCTGGCAGCAAAGGCTCTTGGGAGTATGCACGTTTGCACAGGCTCGCCTGAGCCTTCTTTACAGTATCGAAATATCATATGCTGGTTGAAATGGCGATTTTTGCAACGTTTATGTGAACAACGAATGATGTGGTGAGTCTGCACCAGCAACCACAGGAATTCTGTGCAACCATCAGTGCGTTATATCAATGCGTCAAAAAAATGCTCCCAGTGCGTTGTAATCAAACTTCCTCAATAAAACATTTGCTAGTTTACCAAGAAAAAAAACCCAAAGTAGTAATCGTTTTTGGATGTTATTTCATGGGAATATGACAACATCTGCGCTTAGACGTGCAGATTTCACTCAGTTTAGGCAGTTACACTAGAAAAAAGCACCTGTCACGGCAAAACTCCAGAACTTTGTTGGATTTGCAGTCCAAACCATAAATTATATCACCAATTGCTTTGCAGAGCCATAAACTGCAATGTTACCGGTGGTCTGTGCGCCAGGTGTCATCACAAATAAAATAAATGCAAGTTTATAAATAAATAATAAAGTCAACAGGTATAGAATTTTTACCTTTTACACCACCAACGGTGCTGAAAAATGCAACCACCAGCTCGTTGTAGCAACCACCGGTGCGTTTGCATTGACCAGTGTGATTATGATAATGTGTATTTATTTTCGTCGGAAATGGGGAAAGGTGTCGCAAAATTTGTTGTCTGCTGCAGTCGCGATAGGCGCTTTAAGGGTTAATACATACTAAACCTTTTCAGACCAATGAATTTTTCTACAAAGCTACATACAATAAAGCCAGGCCGGTCCATAGCATAAATTGAGGGGCCATATGTTATAATTTCCAAACAATATCAAAATTATATTGTTTTTACACAAACAGCGCATGCGCAGATTCTGCATTATGCGGCATTTCACCAGGCAAGACTCACTGGAGTCTACAGAAACTCATACAGTTGTTGACCGATATGGTCTGGATTGTTGTTAGCAGGCAAATAGAGAGAGAGAGAGAGAGAGAGAGAGGGGGGGGGGGGGAAGATACATTATTCATTATTATTGTTTGCGAAAATGACATTTTTGTAGTCGCTATGCTGTTTATGAGGCGACTAAACAAGTAATCGATGTTTCTTCATTATTTATAGAAGACCTCTACTGCTTCGGTTCTGCAGCAATTGACAGGTGACTTACTGGAAACATACCTCAGGTATCCAGGTAAACAAAAATGACAACATTTTCTTATCCATCAGTTTAAATATTTGTTTTGGGTGCTCAAAAGAACCGTCTCAATGAGACGGTTCTTTTGAGTACCCACAACATATGTTTTGGTTGGGAAATAAAAAAAAAAATTTGGTCGGGCAGTCTTATCTGGAGCCCTGAGTTATTACCTGTCGGAGATACATTGTAGTATAATAATCTATGTATCGATCTTGACATGAACAAGACAACTAACTACAAGACAGAACCAGCCAACGAGATATTGGTACTTATCCATACTGTGAAGGCGGCAATCGAATACGCTCTTAACAATCGACGAATGCGGATCAAAAATCGCTAGAAACAATGTTTTCGATTGCTATTTGTCGCCAGTTGGGCGACAAATGACAATCAAAAACTCTGTTTCTAACGATTTTTTAATGAACTGACTCGAGTACATTCAAACCATTTAACTCTAATAGATATCAGAAAGCAAGTGAATATGACCAGAAATATGCCCGCAATAATAGATCACAGACCAATTCATGGCACCACGAGGATGAGACACAGAACACTAACAGCCGTACGACAGCAAGAACTCAAGTTAAGTAAAGCTTTCAGCCCTCTTCCTCGGTGAGGCTTGCAAAACTAGAAAGGACGGTAAAAACTGCATCACAGCACAATAGCACGGAATCGTCCGAGTTTTCGCAACTCGTATAAGTACCAACATCTCGACATTAAGTGACACAGTTACATCCAAACCTGGCACCTCGAGGACGAGACACAGAACACAAACAACCACACGACTGTAAGAACACAAGTAAAGTAAAGCAACGAGATGATTGCAAAACTAGAAAGGACAGAAAATACTGTATTGCAAAAAAGGGCCCAAACACACAAAAACCCCACACACTAAACAATAAATCAACAACAACAGAACCTCCACCTTAGAAACGGACTACAGCTGAAGTCAACAGAACCTGGTCTGATTCATAGTGTATCCATTTCAGAGAATCCTAGGCCTATTCTGTAACAAATGGTTTAGAAGACCACCACGACCAAAAACTTATAGATAGTGTCGAAAATAGAACATTTGTTAAATGTGAATTTCGAAACAGACATGTGAGTAATACCAGAAAATGCCACAATCACAAAATTACAGACCAACCCGTGGCACCAATTGCTATAGGAAGAGACATTTGAACACATAAAAAGACACACACTTAAAAGCAAGAATTCCATTAATACAGGTTTAGATAAACACAAAATTTTAGCGTAAAATTGTTAATCCTTCTTACTCATAATGTTTATCATATGTTTTGGGTGCTCAAAAAACCGTCTCATTGATGCGGTTCTTTTGAATACCTACAACGTATGTTTTGGTTGAGAAATAAGAAAATTCACTGTTTATGTTACGCGCTACATGTAAGCCCAATTTATACCACCCTTACCAACTTTAGTACGTAATGTCTCGTGATGTGCAATATCTACACCGATGTAGGTGAAATAAAGTAGTTATACCATGTTGGCCACCTGTACGTAAGATAATCCACTCGCTAAAGCTTGTGGATTATCTCCACGTACAGGCGGGCAACCCATGGTATAACTATTACGTAAGTTCGTATGACTCTCCAACATTGGTTCGGGCAATGACCTATTATATCAATATTAATGACCATTGCCCGGAATAAGTCTTGCTTAACTTTAAGGGGGCATTGTAATTCTGGGCCCTGGTGCAGCTATCAAGTCTCTCATCCTCAGCAAGATGATTGCAAAACTAGAAAGAACACAAAGAACTATAATAAAACCTGGCTTAAGCAGCCACTAAAAAGTAGACCAAACATTGGTTCTCTATACCAATTATTGCTTAATGCAGGTCAAAAGTATTGCAGAATGTTCCAAGGGGAACATTCTACAATACTTTCGACCTTCATTAGCTACCAGTTGTCTTTAAGACCTTTGTTTTGTCTTTTTTGAGCGACCGCTTAAGACAGGTTTTACTGTATATAATAAAATCAGGACTAAACAAACTCCCAGCACGCAATGGAAGCGAACTAACAAAAACAGGGGGGGGGGGGGGTAAATATGTTTCTGTAGCATAAGGTATCCAACTGTTATTGTAATATCTTATAGTTAAGTTCCCTCACCAGGTCCCAAATTCAGAAAATAGGTAGGTTTTTGTTATAGGAGGTACCAGAAAATTAGAATAAAAAATCAATGAAAAGCTAAATATATTGTTATGGTTACAAGAGCCTGACATCCAACTTTTGTGGTTATCCGTTACTATAACTAGCAACTGGACCAAGTTCAACCAATTACACGTGAGGTTCAGCCTCTGTACCATGCCTGAAAAAGAAAAGAAAATGACGATTTTTAGCCTTAAATCACGAAAGCGTTCTTTTGTATACTGACCCACACTTCCAATGCAAAATGTTTGAGTAATGTAACTTTACTTGATATACGAGGTCTTACCGAAATCAATGTACCGGTCAGGGGTTATGGCAGACATTCACCCAATTAGGTTATGATTAAAAGGGAATAATTGACCGATGAAGTTCTACTTTCATTTTCATAAGTAAGTGTTTTAATTTTTGATAAAATTGCGTTACAGTGGAAGAGACAATATATGTAGTATTAAAGCTTCTGTTTGATTTTGCGTTAGAAGTGTGGTTCAGTATAGTACACAAGACCACGAGAATATGTGCCTTGTTAATCAACGGCGTTGCTGCATAGCACGTAGATTCTACACGATTGCTTCAGTATCAAAGACGGACCTATCACGGAAGGCCAGGTAAGATTGTTTGCTATTATCATGATTACATGTATATATTGACCGGCCTCACGCGAAAACCTGATTTTGCTGCATTCGAACAACAAAGGTACAGACCAGTCTGCGCAACTGCGCAGTCTGGTCAGCACCTTTGTTACTCGCTATCTAAGAAGAATAATAACTGTACCTGCTATACACAAAAATTCAAGATTCTATCTGTGCTTTGTATCTGGGTTTGCTGGATTAGGCCTTAACCGGTCGCACTACCGAAGACTAGCATTTTACTTATAAATAAGCAATACCAGCAGACGCATGACGTCGAGACAATATCGTACCAACGTCAATGCGACTATGCTGTTTAATGAGAATAGCTTTGGTACTATCTTATCAGCGAAAATCACTGGTGCTGATCAGCATGCGCAGATGTGTGCCTAAGTACATCATAAACATGCGGTCAATAAAATCAGGTTTTCTTGCGGTTTACCTCGATTATTATCTATAGCAATATTGTATTGATTATTGATCATCGATGCCAGAGAACTACACTTTTCTCGGTGTTCAATTCTTCTTTCACGATAACTTCGAATTATCATATATGAAGTCTTAAAAACCTGCAACTTGCTATACTGAGTGATAATGACATTATAAGCTTTTGATTTTAATGCTATAAAAGAGCATAAAAGTGATATAAGGACCGAATTCAAGCTCCTGCGGTTCCATGGCATGAACGACCAAGTTGCGATGGTGTAGACCAGCCTTTGCATCCACGCAGTCTGACGAACAGTCATGGTTGTTCTCTGTAAATACTGTATAACAGTAATCCAGGCCTCTAGTGCGTGATTAAAAATTGTAATCTTATTTCTCAATCAAAACATAAGCATTGGATACCAATAAGAACCGATTCTTTTGAGCACAAAAGCGGAAGTAGTTGTATGATTTCTGCGACAGTACGAGGGATAATCCACGAGCTTTAGCGAGTGGATTATCGCCCGTTCATATGCAAAGCCAACGTCCCTGTTGCACCGGTATGCATTTGCACTTTATACGAGGGTCAGTCAAAAATAACTGAGAGTTGATTCATATCTCTTACGTAGGCTAATGTACACTAGTGAAATTATGCACATGCATGCAATGAACTGTCCTGCGCCAGAATATGCAATATACAAGACCATGCAAAGTATAAATCGATGTTGCTTAACAACCGAAGAATGTGAAATAACATCATGCGTTCACGCTGGAATAAAGCGTTGCCATGGAAACACTATGCAAAATTTAAGTTACATCAACTTGTGTATTTGTTCCAAATACAGTATGTGAATGTATTCTGTGAAATGCATCCTCTGAGATTGAGGCGTTGGAATTTTATTACATAAATAAGAGGAAAATTAACTAAATTTTCTGAAAATTTCATCCCAAAATATACTTCACCCACCAGTTACGGTTAATTCTAGAGCAATATTATCAACTAAGTATCATATCATATGATCATTTCATTGTATTTTGTAATTGGTTTGGACGTCTGAATGCATATCTTGAATATTCCCATGAATAAACGGTTGTCATAGCAACACAATCTGGTCTTTTAGTTAAAATTCGAATTTCCATCTATTTTGGTTGCTAGGCAACGAACATTGAATGTGTTATATTTACTATTTATTACACTTCTTCAAAACATTGCTAACACATTGTTTGATACAATTGGAGAGATAAAAGGTCCATTATTATACTGTTATAGATTTGAAATGATTTTAAATTCATGGCTGCTTAGTCAGAAGTGTCGTCAGCGCAAACGCACATCGCTGAGAGACGGTCTTCGGTTGCCTAGCAACAGCGCATTGAAGATGATAAGACGTCAACTTCTATATGTAATGAAGCCCGAAGGTTCATTCTATATGTCTATAAAGTTTCAGCCGAAACTGCCTACCCAGTAAAAAGATGTTAACCAACTCTCAGTTATTTTTGACTGACCCTCGTACATCGCAAGAGAGTTAAACACTGGAATACCAATGAAAGGTAATAAAAGGTGCAAAAAAACATATGTTCATTGATAAACGTGTGGGTCGCTAATTTGATAACGGGCTGTACAAGGTCGCAACCACTAAGATAGCTGATATGCATCAAACGCTAACTGAAATTTCAACCTAGCAGTACCGTGAAGTATTAAACCAATTGGGTCAGTGCATGGGATTTCCAACAATGTGGCATTTTGACATGTGTAGACTCGGACGAGCCTCTGCAACCTCGTTTTAAGCTTAGAAACTCCAAATGGTGTTCAGTCAGTAGCTTTACAGTCATAGAATACTCAAGCGACTACCAAAGGCTCTGATCAGACTGCGCGTATGCGCAGGCTGATCTGAGGCTTTTCTGGTCGCTCATACCGTATTGTTGGAAATGTCATGTCACGGCTCAATTTACAGTACGGGATACAGTTGGTCGTACACTGTAGCAGTCTCAGTTATTTTTCTACAGTGTGGCCAAACTTTATATGTTAAGCTACCCAATTCTAGATTGATCAGTGGACCAGTGCATTGTTGGAACTATCCGGCGAAATAACCTTTCACGAAACATTGTGCTCTCGGATTTTTATTTCAATTTGTTAAACGGATAGATCAGGTTAAAGCCACACCACATATAAAAGACCTATCAATAACATATTAGTATACATCAGTGCGTCGTAGTTGTGTTTTATAACCTCAGGACAAAGGGACATAAAACGCTTTCAAGCCAGTAAGTAAACAAGAAAATATATGTCATAAAAGTTGGTACAAGATAGTTTAATAAACCGTTTGATGAAAACGTTTCACAAGCATAGCCCTGGACATGTATGACCCACGTCAGTATATGTAGTGCGCGAATTGCCGCGAACAATAAATAGATTGGTCTAACAGTACAGTAGACTTAGGGTAGCTCAAAGCCAAGAGTACCAGAGTTTTAAATATGAGTTGTCGGTAGATCGAGATAACCATGTCCTTCATAAATATTCATGCTGAGCTCTACCCATTATGAATAATTATATAAATAAACTGTCACGTCTGTACATATTATAACAAAGAAATTACTTGTCAGGTCCACTAGTGCAGGATCATATCTAATCTTATTTCCCTGAACAAACAGAGTCGACCCTGATCAGTCAGCGCTTACAAGAGCTGCCTAATCTGGGTCTGCTCTGTTTGTAAAATTGTTAAAAGGCGTCTCTGTGTGGTAAATAGTAAATTTCTTTACTTGCTTACAAAGTATACAAGCCACCATCTCTGTGAAACGGTTGCTTTATGTCACAATATAATTTATATTTTGGTTGGCAAATCCATAATCTGTATTGGTATAATCCCAAATTTGTTTGGCGTATTGCGGATATTTCGGGCTATCCGAGTTCGAATTATCGAGGTTAACGTTGTACCTTATATAGGCCAGTGTATGAGAGTTCGATTTTTATTGCATACGCACAAAACCCATGCCGTTGTATCCGGCGGGGCTATATGTTACGTCTAATCCTTGCTCTTGGTCTTTACTTACATCCATACTTCGTGTATGCGAGCAGCCGTTGTTCCAGCGAGTCTGCGCTTGCGTAGCGCAGTCTCGCTTGAGCTTTCGCTGCTTGTCGATGCGTAGACACGTACATTTGGGCCAGCTCATTCGACAGTAGAAGTGAGTCTGTGCGACTGCTCAGGCGAGCCATCGCACCAGCACAGTCTCACCAAAGACATCACTGGTCGCACGCATGTTTATTTAAGTAAAGGAGGGCCCAGACCATACACTAGATTATGGGTCCACTAGACAGCTGCTCGTGTATACCTGCTGAGCCAGCGCATAGGGTCTTGGTACTTGTTGTCGATTGTTCACATGCATTATATCACCCTTGCCAACTTTAGCACGAAATAACGTTTTATGTGCAAGGCCTACACTGATGTAGGTGATATGAAATAGTTATACCATGTTTGTCCACATGTACGTAAGATAATCCACTCGCTAATGCTCTTGGATTATCTAAGCATACAGGCGGACAATCCATGGTATAACTATTGCGTAGACGACGGTTAAATCAGAATAAAGGCATATTTACTCTGCTCAGTGTGAATGTATTAGCATTAACGTACGCCTTGACGGAAAACGCAAGGTACGGTTATTTCATGGCGGGATTTATTTCTTGGTAACGTGCATTTTCCTTTTGACAATATATTTTAACCCTTAAAGCGCCAATCACGACTGCAGCAGACGGCAATTTTTGCAACATCTTTCTTAATTTTTGGAAAAAATAAGGTATGATATTTCATAAGAATCGTCTGCCAGCAGACGATTCTCATGAAATATCATGCCTTATTGTCATTTTTGAAAAAGAGGCAAAATTTGAAATTGTCGTCTGCTGCAAATTATAGGTGGCGCTTTAAGGGTTAAAACGACACATTCTTTTCAGTCAAATTGTTTGCTATATGCGAGCCAGCTGGTTATAAACCATACTAGAAAGCATCGAATGCCCAAACGAGCCTGCACAAATGCGCAATGTTGTAAGAGCATTCGCGTCTTGCGTACACGAGCTACACGAGCTACAAACCAAAGACAAGACCTGAGTAGATCCCGAGTAGATGTCGATTCGCATGCACATCGATCTTATGATGTTTTACGTATATGTTTATAAGTACTATTTATCACGGTTTGTCATATTTGTGAAATATTGATGCAAAGTCATTTTCTATTTGCAGCTGAAATGAAAATTATTAGCATCTGTTACCTGCAGACAAACATCAATGATTACTACAGGACCGTTCTCGGATTTCCAACGGGTATGTATGAAACACGTAGTTGCATGCACAAGCATCCATTTTAGTAACGTCACTTTGCTTGTCTTCTAAATGTTCTAACTATCTGAGCAGTCATCTGAAAACCTAGACCGACCCCTGTCTTTAAAACAAATTTTCATCAATGTGGCATATCATATACTTGTAGCTTGTCTAACTCTGATGGCTCTGTTTAGAACAGAGCCCTCTGATGGCTCGTTTAGAACAGAGCCATCAGAGTTAGACTAGCTACAAGTATATGATATAACACATTGATGAAACAGTGTTTTAAGGACTGGAGCCAGTCTACTGAAAACCCAGAATGCTTATTAGATATTTTTTACTAGTTGATTAGTATCTTTACTAGTTAATTATTAGTAATACGAATAATTACAAAAATCAAAATTATTTAGTTCGCATTTTTATTATGATTTAATGCAAATATATTTGATTATTTGATTATTAGTGGAGCGGGAAGTGACAATAATCATGCACATCCGGATACAAGCATGAAACTTGGTAGAAATGCTCATTAGCATGAGTTGTTGGAATTTTTCTCGTTAGCCAATCAAAATTGGTCAATTTTCAAGATGGCGGCGCTAAAATCCAAGATGGCCGCCACAATAAACGTAAAACCATAAAATGAAGATTTACATCATACAAAGAAATAAAATAACATCTAAAATGGTATTGTTGGATGAAATACATCATAAAAGGGTAAATGTTTTCTTGAAATTAGCAAATATTATGTGAGAATAAGGGTTAAATGGGGCCGAAATGGGGGAAAATTAAGCAAAATTGACTAAAACTGCTATGTTGCCATCAAACATGGTAGAAATGCAACTAGATGTCAATTTGCTTGTCTGAGCTACACTCCTATTATAAACTATGAATTAGTTTTACCTATTATAATTATAGGTAAGATATAATGGTCAGATAGTATGAATGGGGGTCATTAGGGTAAATGCAAATAATTTGATAAAATTCTCTCATTTTTTGAACTACTATCTTTCAAGTAAAACATGATTGTAATACTGGACAGTGCAAAATGTGTGGTACGATGTATTTTGTATTAATGATAAGGCTTAAAGGAATATAGTGTGGTTCCTGTTTCACCCTACCTATCCTATCATAATCATTAAAATGGCCTTTGGCAAAAAAAAAACTAAAACAGGCATATTGAAAATTTTGAAGCGATTTTCTGTGTTAAAAGTTACTTAATAAAACTATTTCCTGAACCAACTACCATATAAAGGTTTTGGACTTAAAATAGTAAAGTTACTCCATTAAGGCCTTTTGATAATACCTCAAAATTTGTTCGCTCAGACTCCATATGCACTATTAAATAGTCAGTAGAATAATATAGGCCTTCATCATGTTTTAATGTTATGTCTTAATTTAATGTTAGAGCCTACCTTCCTACCCTATTTTTATAGCATGAAAAAGGAACGACACGTGTATTCATTTAGGCCTATCATTAATTGAGATACTAAAAGAAAGATAATAATAACGATACAAGTAATATTATATGATGGTTAAGAATAGAAAGATATTGCAGATCAGTTCAATAGATATTTTGTTTCAGTATCATCAAAAATCAAAGAACCTCCTTTGGCATCTAATTTTGATAAACTAAAAGAGTTTTGTGATAAGAAAATCCCTGCAAATACTTATTTTTCAATACCATGTATCTCACAAAAAAAAGTAGAAAAATATCTTAAAAACATTGATATTACCAAAGCTACTGGCTCTGATAACATTGGAGCCAGGTTACTTAAGCTAGCAGCTCCATTTATTTCTGACAGTTTAATATTTATCTGTAATCAAAGCATACTTAACTCAACTTTTCCAGATAAGTGGAAAGAGGGCAAAGTAAGACCCTTATATAAAAATGGCCCTAAGGATGACACCAATAATTATAGACCCATCTCAATTTTGCCTGTCATATCAAAAATGCTAGAAAAACATGTGCATGATACCTTAATGACTTATTTGACCTCTCATAAATTGCTTCATTCAACACAATCTGGTTTCAGACCCAATCATTCTAGTGAGACAGCCTTGCTTCAGATGGTCAATAAATTCCTAGAAGCTATAAATAGCAGTCAGATAATTGGTATGGTCATGGTTGATTTTAGAAAAGCCTTTGATTTGGTAGATCATACACTTTTGCTTAAAAAGCTAGGACACTATAAACTTTCAGATAAAACAATTAATTGGTTTTCTTCTTATTTGTTGGGCAGGAAGCAGAAAGTTGTCATAAATAATATTGAATCAAGAATGGAGAATGTTTTGTGTGGTGTGCCTCAAGGGTCAATCTTGGGACCATTGTTATTTCTAATGTTTATAAACGATCTACCACTTTATACTAATAATGTAGCTACTGACCTTTATGCGGACGACACCACATTATACATGGTTGGTGAAACTCAAGAGTATATTGAACAAAACTTGCAGATGGCTTTACAAAATCTCTCTGAATGGTGTAAGCTCAATGGAATGCTATTAAACACAGATAAAACCAAGGCAATGTTAATTACCACCTCCCAAAAACGGCTTCATCTCAATAATGACATTTTGCATCTAACTTACAACAATGATGTTTTGAACTCAGTTGAAAATGAGAAAGTTCTTGGTGTTCGCATTGATAACAATCTTACCTGGTCTATTCATATTAATTTTATTGCTAAGAAAATTTCTTCAAATCTATGGCTATTATCCAAATTGAAGGACTATTTATCCACTGAACACAGAGTTCAATTTTACAAAACATATATTCAACCCCACATCGACTATTGTTCTACAATATGGGGAGGAATATCTCAATATAATCTTAACAGAATTTATAGGCTACAAAAAAGAGCTGTTAAAATCATTGTAAATTACCAATATGATAACATTGCCAACAGTATGGATGAGCTTAAAATTTTAAACATATATGAACGCATTTTCCTCAGGAAGGCTAAATTTATGTTTAAAGTTTCTAAATCTGTCCTACCCTCATATGTAAATGAAATGTTCTCTTTTCGACCATTTAATGAAACGCTTCAGTCTCTAAGATCAACAGGTGCATTGGATTTTTACACTCCAAGACCACAAAAAGAAATTTTCAAACAAAGCTTAATTTATTCAGGTCCAGTTATTTGGAACAACTTACCAGACTGTTTAAAAAATTTAGAAACTGTCGATTCTTTTCATAGACATTGTATTAAATGGATGAAATCCAGTCTATCTTTCAATCTTTGAAACTGAAGCATTATGTCCATATGAACATAAATTTTGAGTGTAAAATTGTGAATATGTTTTGTTCCCCAGTTTTAACAGTTAGTTTGGTGCTTAAAAGAACTGTCTCATTGAGACGCTTCTTTTGAGTACCTTAAACATGTGTTTGAAATTTGGTATAAATATTTAAAGCACTTTTATCTAGAGGTGCGATATCTATAATTGTTTATGTATATAAAGTGAGCCTGTGTGTATGTAGGTTTGAAAGTGCTCCATGCTGCTTGTATTATTTTGTATACATGTAAATCATCTTTGTACTTTATACTTGTATTCTTTTTTGGCAGTAGTTTATAGAGGGCCTCATGGAAGATTAGCTTTTTTTTGCAAAATGTGTTACCCTCTGAAAATAAAGACTATTATTATTATTATTATTATTATTATTATTATTATTATTATTATTATTAGATATGAACGTTAAAACATAATTATAAGAAGCTCATAAGTCAATATTTGACTGTGGATGGATTTGCTCCTTCTTTGCTTATCCACTATAGTCCGTGCTCAATACGAGTAGGGTGACGAAACAGATTTACAGTTAGAAGTATGAAAGAAAAACCCTATATTTGTCCAATGAGGTGAATAAAGTATCATAATGTGACCAACTACGTAACTCTACTCTTATCGAGCATTGACTCTACATGTTTCTAGGTCAACAGTAATATCTAGCTGATATTTCTAACATGTACTCTGCAAAATTTGATAAATATACCAGGATAGCCTGATGCCACTCTGTGTGCAAGCCATGTTTTGTAACACTAGATGCAACAATACATGACTCTTCAGTCTTAGATGGTGCTATACCTGCATCTGATCAATTTGGAGGCAGCAAAGCAGATATGCCAAGCTATAATTGCAGTGCTTAATGTTTTGAGGTATGGTATGCAGCCCATCTTACTACATGTATATATTGGACTGCTGCCGTTTGCAAGAAAACTTCAATACACGCCCTTCACCAGTATGGAATATGCATTTTGAGGGTCCTCAAAATATGAATCAAATGGGATCACCATTTATAGAAAAAGAGAAGTTTGTTCATCCTTACTTCAAAAGGAGTTAAACACTATAATAAAATCTTGATAATATTGATCATAAACATAGTGCCACGACAGCTAGGTAACCACCCTATGCAACTGAAGCTTCATAGTTAAGCATTCAAAAGCTGAAATCTTTCTATCTATCTATCTATACATCTCAACCAACGAGGGTGACACCAGATGGGATTCGATGAACCAAGTACTGGGAAGCAAATTTTTGTTGTTGTTTTTAGTTAAGTTGTTATTTCAAAATGTTAGTTGTGTTAGTAGTGAATGAGATAAGAAAAGCCATCGCATGTCTTATTGTGCTAAGAACCAAGCAATGTAGCAATTGGTTCCTTTTTTAACCATTTTAGTGCGACATGGCTGTTTTTTTTCAACCTGCGACCTCCAGCTCTGTAAACGGACGCCCTAAAACTTGAGCTATTGTGACTAGTCGACAAGGAGGAACTAATTGGAGGTGCTTCTAATGGCAGGGTTTGTTCACTGCTGCCTTGTTGTCACCAGCTGGTAAAGGGCTGACCACCCGGCTCTCGTTTGTGATGTTAAATTGCGTATTTATCACCTTTCCATGTGGTCAGGTGTGGTACTTGATTGTATCCATTCCTGATATTACCCCTTTAATTACATTGTACCAAGCAATATGCATCGTGTGCAGAATTCTTTTATGACTTTACTTGAAAATATAGTTGTTCGACAAAGATCTAATTTTATTCAATGTTTTCACATTTCCTTTAAAGATCGCCCGTTTATTTCACCTGACCATTAAATCTTACCTACATTAATTAAAATAGGCATTTGTTTTGGTGTCAGAGTTCTGGTGATGATTACCCTTATATTTGTTCATTATATTTTAAGTTCTGTTAAGGTTGCTGAGTGGCCACCTTTTGAGAAATAGCTGGCCACTCGATTGGTCATTTGTTCCCATTGTATTTTGGTCTATTTGTATTTTTTGATTATTATCATTTTGGTTTTAAAAGCGAGATGTGGCTTTTGTTTGCTCCAGTTCCTGTTAATTTCTTTTTTAGTACTTACATAATTCATAGCTTATAATGTGATTATATAGCAAACAAGCAAACGACATCTATTTGCATTTTTACCATTGTTTGACGACAAGAACGCATTTTAGTCAGTTTTACTTACCCCCCCCCCCATTTCCGTCCATTATTAAACTAATTCTTTGATAATCAGATAGGGCTGATTCAAGGTAACAAATTTTATCTTATGATATATTTCATCCAATTATACCATTTAAGATGTTTTTAATTGATTTGTATCATGTAAAATCTTCGTTTTCTGGTCTGATGTTTTTCTGTGGCGGCCATCTTGGATTTTAGTACCGCCATCTTGAAAATAGGCCAATTTCGATCGATTAAGAATAAATATTCAAATTAAGCATGCTCGTGAACATTTTTACTAAGTTTTAAGTTTATATCTGCATTTGCCTTCTTTTTGACATTTTTCGCTCTGCTTAAAATATGAATTTGGCAGCCATCTTGAAATTTCCGTTAGCCATCTTGAAAATGGAAAATTTTGCGATGGCTAACGAGAAAATATTTACAAGAAAGGTTTGAATAACATAATCTGAAAGTCTCCTGCTTGTATCCGGAAGTGCATGATCGTCTCAAAAAAGACATTTCCCGCTCCACTCTATATTAATGCTATATAAATAATATATTATTTAAATAGATATTACATTTGCAACAGTTCAAATTATTTGCAATTTTAGTAAAATGAAATGTTGCCAAACTGTTTAAATATTTGAGTATAATACTGTCATATAACGAAACAATTCAACTAACGAACTAACGCACTTCAGACTACAGTTTATCATGGAAGCAAATAATATGAATCCTGATATAAGACTCCTTCCTTTGAAGCAGATTAATCTCGGTCCATTGGGAGCAGTTTGATCCTGGTCCATATTGTTTGCAATATAGCCTACCTAAGGATATAAGCAGACGACAAAAGTCTTAATTGGCGGGAAACCATATGTGTACTGGTGCCAATCAGCGTACTCTATTGTTTCAAATTGCAATTAGCACGCAACAGGAGGTCTTTTATTGTGATGTACGAGATAACTATGAATTTTAATTTTTTTCGCGTATGGATGACATTCCACTGATCATGAGGAATGTGACATGTGTTAATATTTGTGCAGGTACATCTCAGAATATGCTTTGCTGTTCCCTGCCTGCGCACGAAAACATTTTTTTTTTCGATTTTTGCGACAATGTTACACTGAGATATATCTTCTTATCCACAGAGGTGAGGTTGAATCTCTAAATTATTGATGTTTTGTTTGTTTTGATCTTTTACGTCCCAGTCAACATTTTTTTCAGCCATGTTGGACGGGTCTTACTGGGTTGAACGGATAAAGTGTCTTACTCAAGGACATAACGTAGTAACTTAGCTATTAGCATTGTATTTTTTCTGAAAAAAGAAAGAAAAAAAAAGTCGCGAATCAAAAAAGAGTGGATATGCAGGCTGGTTTATGAATGTTGTTCACGTATACTGCAAAGCACAAAGAGCGGACAACAGCCGCATCCACCAGATAGGGGTGGTGGGGGTTGAGGGAGTGGGGGCTCTTGATGTATATATTTGGCCAAATCTTCGAAAAAACTGGGACTCTTGATAGTAGTACAGACCAAAAATTGTAGATACTGGTACTCTTGATAGTAGTACTGACCCCTAGCGGCAGATACTGGTACTCTTGATAGTAGGACTGACCTCTCGTGGGAGATACTTGGACTCTTGATAGTAAGATTGTCCTCTAGTGGCAGCTACTGGGACTCTTGATAGGAGTACTGGCCTCTAGTTGCAGCTACTGCGACTCTTGATAGGAGTACTGACCTCTAGTGGCAAATACTGCCCTATAATTGTAATAAGCGGTTCTCTTGATAGTAGTACTGACCTCTAGTGGCAAATACTGGGACTCTTTGTAGTAGTACTGTTCTCTTGTGGTATATACTGGGACTTGATATGAGTACTGACCTCTAGTGGCAGCTACTGGGACTCTTGATGGTAGTACTGAAGTCTGGTGGCAAATACTGGGACTCTTGATAGTAGTCCTGACCTCTAGTGGCAGATACTACGACTCTTGATAGTAGTCCTGACCTCTGGTGGCAAATACTAGGGCTCTTGATGGTAGTACTGACCTCTGGTGGCAAATACTGGGACTCTTGACAGTAGTCCTGACCTCTAGTGGCAGATACTAGGACTCTTTATAGTAGTCCTGACCTCTAGTGGCAGATACTGGGACTCTTTATAGTAGTACTGACCTCTGGTAGAAATACTAGGACTTTAGATAGTAGTCGTGTCCTCTAGTGGCAGATACTGGGACTCTTGATAGTAGAACTGACGTCTAATGCATGTTTCAAGGACTCTTGAAAGTAATACTGACCTCTAGTCATAGATACTGGGACTCTCGATAGTAGTACTGTCCTCTAATGGCAGATACTGGGACTCTTGATAGTAGTACTGAGGTCTAGTGGCACATAATAGGACTCTTGATAGTAGTACTGAGGTCTAGTGGGCATATCCTGGGACTCATATGATAGTAGTACTGAGGTCTAGTGGCATATCCTGGGACTCATATGATAGTAGTACTGAGGTCTAGTGGCATATCCTGGGACTCATATGATAGTAGTACTGAGGTCTAGTGGCAAATACTGGGACTCTTGATAGTACTGTCCTCTAGTGGCAGATATTTGGACTCTCGATAGTAGTACTGAGGTCTAGTGGCAAATACTGGGACTCTTGATAGTACTGTCCTCTAGTGGCAGATATTTGGACTCTCGATAGTAGTACTGAGGTCTAGTGGGAGATACTGGGACTCTTGATAGTACTGTCCTCTAGTGGCAGGTATTTGGACTCTCGATAGTAGTACTGAGGTCTAGTGGCAAATACTGGGACTCTTGATAGTACTGTCCTCTAGTGGCAGATATTTGGACTCTCGATAGTAGTACTGAGGTCTAGTGGCATATACTGGGACTCTTGATAGTACTGTCCTCTAGTGGCAGATATTTGGACTCTCGATAGTAGTACTGAGGTCTAGTGGCAAATACTGGGACTCTTGATAGTACTGTCCTCTAGTGGCAGATATTTGGACTCTCGATAGTAGTATTGAGGTCTAGTGGCAAATACTGGGACTCTTGATAGTACTGTCCTCTAGTGGCAGATATTTGGACTCTCGATAGTAGTACTGAGGTCTAGTGGCAAATACTGGGACTCTTGATAGTACTGTCCTCTAGTGGCAGATATTTGGACTCTCGATAGTAGTACTGAGGTCTAGTGGCAAATACTGGGACTCTTGATAGTACTGTCCTCTAGTGGCAGATATTGGGACTCTCGATAGTAGTAGAGAGGCCTAGTTGCAGATACTGGGACTCTCGATAGTAGTACTGAGGTCTAGTGGCATATACTGGGACTCTTGATAGTAGTACTGAAGTCTAGTGGCAAATACTGGGACTCATATGATAGTAGTACTGAGGTCTAGTGGCAAATACTGGGACTCTTGATAGTACTGTCCTCTAGTGGCAGATATCCGGACTCTCGATAGTAGTACTGAGGTCTAGTGGCAAATACTGGGACTCCTGATAGTAGTACTGAGGTCTAGTGGCAAATACTGGGACTCTTGATAGTAGTACTGGGGTCTAGTGGCATATACTGGGACTCTTGATAGTAGTACTGAGGTCTAGTGGCATATACTGGGACTCTTGATAGTAGTACTGAGGTCTAGTGGCAAATACTGGGACTCTTGATAGTAGTACTGAGGTCTAGTGGCATATACTGGGACTCTTTATAGTAGTACTGAGGTCTAGTGGCATATACTGGGACTCATATGATAGTAGTACTGAGGTCTAGTGGCATATCCTGGGACTCATATGATAGTAATACTGAGGTCTAGTAGCAAATACTGGGACTCTTGATAGTAGTACTGAGGTCTAGTGGCATATACTGGACTCTTGATAGTAGTACTGAGGTCTAGTGGCAAATACTGGGACTCATATGATAGTAGTACTGAGGTCTAGTGGCAGATCCTGGGACTCATATGATAGTAGTACTGAGGTCTAGTGGCATATACTGGGACTCTTGATAGTACTGTCCTCTAGTGGCAGATATCGGGACTCTCGATAGTAGTATTGAGGTCTAGTGGCAAATACTGGGACTCCTGATAGTACTGTCCTCAAGTGGCAGATATCGGGACTCTCGATAGTAGTACTGAGGTCTAGTGGCAAATACTGGGACTCATATGATATTAGTACTGAGGTCTCGTGGTAGATACTGGGACTCTTGATAGTAGTACTGTCCTCAAGTGGCATATACTGGGACTCATATGATAGTAGTACTGAGGTCTAATGGCATATACTGGGACTCTAGATAGTAGTACTGATGTCTAGTGGCATATACTGGGACTCATATGATAGTAGTACTGAGGTCTAGTGGCAAATACTGGGACTCTTGATAGTAGTACTGAGGTATAGTGGCATATCCTGGGACTCATATGATAGTAGTACTGAGGTCTAGTGGCATATACTGGGACTCTTGATAGTAGTACTGAGGTCTAGTGGCATATCCTTGGACTCTTGTTAGTAGTACTGAGGTCTAGTGGCAAATACTGGGACTCATATGATAGTAGTACTGAGGTCTAGTGGCAAATACTGGGACTCATATGATAGTAGTACTGAGGTCTAGTGGCATATACTGGGACTCTTGATAGTAGTACTGAGGTCTAGTGGCAAATACTGGGACTCATATGATAGTAGTACTGAGGTCTAGTGGCAAATACTGGGACGCATATGCTAGTAGTACTGAGGTCTAGTGGCAAATATTGGGACTCATATGATAGTAGTACTGAGGTCTAGTCGCAGATCCTGGGACTCATATGATAGTAGTACTGAGGTCTAGTGGCATATCCTGGGACTCATATGATAGTAGTACTGAGGTCTAGTGGCAGATCCTGGGACTCATATGATAGTAGTACTGAGGTCTAGTAGCAAATACTGTGACTCATATGATAGTAGTACTGAGGTCTAGTGGCAGATCCTTGGACTCATATGATAGTAGTACTGAGGTCTAGTGGCAAATACTGGGACTCTTGATAGTAGTACTGAGGTCTAGTGGCATATCCTGGGACTCATATGATAGTAGTCCTGAGGTCTAGTGGCAAATACTGGGACTCTTGATAGTAGTACTGAGGTCTAGTGGCATATACTGGGACTCATATGATAGTAGTACTGAGGTCTAGTGGCAAATACTGGGACTCTTGATAGTAGTACTGACGTTTAGTGGCATATCCTCGGACTCATATGATAGTAGTACTGAGGTCTAGTGGCATATACTGGGACTCTTGATAGTAGTACTGAGGTCTAGTGGCAAATACTGGGACTCATATGATAGTAGTACTGAGGTCTAGTGGCAGATTCTGGGACTCATATGATAGTAGTACGGATGTCTAGTGGCAAATACTGGGACTCATATGATAGTTGTACTGAGGTCTAGTGGCAGATCCTGGGACTTATATGATAGTAGTACTGAGGTCTAGTGGCATATATTGGGACTCATATGATAGTAGTACTGAGGTCTAGTGGCAGATCCTGGGACTCATATGATAGTAATACTGAGGTCTTGTGGCAAATACTGGGACTCATATGATAGTAGTACTGAGGTCTAGTGGCAGATCCTGGGACTCATATGATAGTAGTACTGAGGTCTAGTAGCAAATACTGGGACTCTTGATAGTAGTACTGAGGTCTAGTGGCATATCCTGGGACTCATATGATAGTAATACTGAGGTCTAGTAGCAAATACTGGGACTCTTGATAGTAGTACTGAGGTCTAGTGGCATATCCTGGGACTCATATGATAGTAGTACTGAGGTCTAGTAGCAAATACTGGGACTATTGATAGTAGTACTGAGGTCTAGTGGCATATCCTGGGACTCATATGATAGTAGTACTGAGGTCTAGTGGCATATACTGGGACTCATATGATAGTAGTACTGAGGTCTAGTGGCATATACTGGGACTCATATGATAGTAGTACTGAGGTCTAGTGGCAGATCCTGGGACTTATATGATAGTAATACTGAGGTCTAGTGGCAAATACTGGGACTTATATGATAGTAGTACTGAGGTCTAGTGCCAAATACTGGGACTCATATGATAGTAGTACTGAGGTCTAGTGGCATATACTGGGACTCATATGATAATAGTACTGAGGTCTAGTGGCATATCCTGGGACTCATATGATAGTAGTACTGAGGTCTAGTGGCATATCCTGGGACTCATATGATAGTAGTACTGAGGTCTAGTGGCAGATCCTGGGACTCATATGATAGTAGTACTGAGGTCAAGTGGCAGATCCTGGGACTCATATGATAGTAGTACTGAGGTCTAGTGGCAGATCCTGGGACTCTTGATAGTAGTACTGAGGTCTAGTGGCAGATACTGGGACCCTTGATAGTAGTACTGAGGTCTAGTGGCATATCCTGGGACTCATATGATAGTAGTACTGGGGTCTAGTGGCAAATACTGGGACTCTTTATAGTACTGTCCTCTAGTGGCAGATACAAGGACTCTTGATAGTAGTACTGACGTCTGGTGGTGGATACTGGGAATATTGATAGTAGTACTGAACTCTGTATGTAGCTATTGGGACTCTTTATATTGGTACTGACGATTAATGGCAGATACTGGGATCCTTGATAGTAGTACTGACTTCTAGTGGCGAATACTGGGACTCTTGATAGTAGTACTGACGTCTAGTGGCAGATACTGGGACTCTTGATAGTAATACCTTCCTGTAGTGGCAGATACTGGGACTCTTCATAGTAGTACTGTCCTCTAGTAGCAGATACTTGGACTCTTAATAGTAATACTGGCTTCTTGCGGCAGATACTGGGAGTTGTATAGTAGGATTGACATTTAGTAGCGGAAACCTGGACATTTAACAGCTGCACTGACATCTAGTTGCAAACACTGGGACACTTGATAGTAGTTCTGACCTCTAGTGGCAGGTACTGGGACTCTTCATAGTGGTTCTGACCTTTAGTGTCAGATACTGGAACTCTCAATAGTAGTACTGTCCTCTAGTAGCAGATACTGGGACTCTTAATAGTAATACTGGCTTCTAGTGGCAGATACTGGGAGTCGTATAGTAGGATTGACCTTTAGTAGCTGATACCTGGACATTTAACAGTAGCACTGACCTCTAGATGCAAACACTGGGACTCTCAATAATAGTTCTGACCTCTAGTGGCAGATACTGGGACTCTTCATAGTGGTTCTGACCTTAAGTGTCAGATACTGGAACTCTCAATAGTAGTACTGTCCTCTAGTAGCAGATACTGGGACTCTTAATAGTAATACTGGCTTCTAGTAGCAGATACTGGGAGTCGTATAGTAGGATTGACCTTAAGTAGCTGATACCTGGACATTTAACAGTAGCATTGACATCTAGATGCAAACACTGGGACTCTCGATAGTAGTACTGTCCTCTTACAGCAGGTACTGGAATTCTTGGTAGAAGTACTGACATATAATTGTAGAAACTGGTACTCTTCATGATAGTACTGACCTCTAGTGACATTTACTGGGACTCTTGATAGTAGTACTGACCTATAGTTACGGAAACTGGGTATCTAGATAGTAGTACTGTCCTCTAGTAGCAGTTACTAGGACTCTTGATGGTAGTACTTACCTCTAGTGGCAGATACTAGGACTCTTGATGGTAGTACTTACCTCTAGTGGCAGATATTAGGACTCTTGATGGTAGTAATTACCTCTAGTGGCAGATACTAGGACTCTTGATGGTAGTTCTTACCTCTAGTAGCTGATACTAGGACTCTTGATGGTAGCACTTCCCTCTAGTGGCAGATATTAGGACTCTTGATGGTAGTACTTACCTCTAGTGGCAGATACTAGGACTCTTGATGGTAGTACTTACCTCTAGTGGCAGATACTAGGACTCTTGATGGTAGTTCTTACCTCTAGTGGCTGATACTAGGACTCTTGATGGTAGCACTTCCCTCTAGTGGCAGATATTAGGACTCTTGATGGTAGTTCTTACCTCTAGTGGCAGATACTAGGACTCTTGATTGTAGTACTTACCTCTAGTGGCAGATATTAGGACTCTTGACGGTAGTACTTACCTCTAGTGGCAGATATTAGGACTCTTGATGGTAGTACTTACCTCTAGTGGCAGATATTAGGACTCTTGATGGTAGTTCTTACCTCTAGTGGCAGATACTAGGACTCTTGATGGTAGTACTTACATCTAGTTGTAGATACTGGTACTCTTTATAGTAGTACTGGCCTCTAGTGGCAGATACTGGGACTCTTGGTAGTAGTACTGACCTTTAGTGGCAGATACTGGGACTCTTCATAGTGGTACTGACCTCTAGTGGCAGATAGTGGTACTCTTGATAGTAGTACTGACCTCTAGTTGCAGGTACTTGGACTCTCGATAGTAGTACCGTCCTCTAGTTGCAGGTACGGGGATTCTCGATAGTAGTACCGTCCTGTTGTAACAGATACTTAGGTTATCGGAAACACAGTTTCATTTAAATCATACTTTCCAGATCGCCGCCTTGTCAATATGAGTAGGTAGCATGTTCGAATGCCATCCTCATAGATTAGATGCCATACTGGTTCAACCCCAGAAAATCGTTCCCGATATTTCTGAAACAATGTTATATGGGACGTGCATGTATATTATCAACCCTAACGAAATGATCCTTTAACAATACATTTCTCTTCCGAGATAGCGCAAGTTTTACTTTCCGGTTATGATCAAGGCAGTTTCCGGGATAGGAGCACAGCGTTCCTAGGAACCAAATACGAATATTACACTCATTCTAATGAATAAACCCACGTATCAAGTTCATATATGGAATACCAAGAGCGTAGCCAGAACGCTAAAAAAAAGTTACACAAATCAAAGGGAGACTACCTGGTCAATCCTGTGATTCTCTTCAATTGCTCCCCTTTTCAAAATGGGAACTTCTCTTAGCACTTTCGCTGCCAAACGCGACTGTAGTCGAATATACATATGTACTGTTCACTGCCAGCGCGACTACAGTCGAAATTTAAAGGCATAGTTGATAGCTGACTATTTTTTACCGTTATAAGGGACGTAGCTCTTTGTTCTTTATTTCAAAATATTCAGGGGGGCATAATAATATCGTATATTGAGGAATATGCAATTTTCTGTACAAGAATGGATTTTACAAAAAATGTTTGTAATGGCATTAGATTTCGCGGAAATCAAAAATATAGAAACATGTCCATGGGGATGACATATAGGACGAATTAAGCTCTTCAACTGCAGTATTTTATTTTTTTCTGATGAAACAATTTATTAGAATAAATCTTGATGTTTAATACTTGGTGTAGATGGATGTTTTATCTATTTTTGCATAAAATAGTTGTTTACAGGCATTTTGCATATTTTCAATATGGCTTCCAAAATGGCCGCCAAATGTCACGTGACTATCTTTTTTATTATAAGTTCAAATAAAAGTTTTACATATCATTAACATTATGTGCAAGTTTCACAGCGATAGGTTGAATGGTTCTGGAGATACTCTGTGTTGAACCGATAAATCCTCAATATTCAGGAGTCCTTGAAACATGCTTGGCACTGGGGTATTGGTTTTTGAGGTGCTTGGCAGCGAAAGTGTTAAAGGAAATAATTTGCTTCCAGAGTGCGCGAATTCTTTCCTTTAAGAGTAAAAAAGTTCCTTATGGTACGAAAGATCACTTTTACCACATCAGGTGACCTAACTTGAATATTACTATAATGATTACGCACATGCGTAATTGCGTGATGGGAGCTACGCCAATGGAATACTGAGCTTATTATATACATGTATAACTTTTCGCTAGGCCGAACTCGTTCCCCACTAGCAAAAACAGCAGTTATCACACGTGCATCATCGCAGTCTCAGCCGAATTGCATGCTCGCCAAGTCTGGGCTTTACGAAGCAGGTCACGATGTTATAAAACCTTTTCATGCTCCGCTCAGATGAGAATGAGATTCATCATGCTCATAAAAGTTAAAATACTCATTTAAGTTGAACATGAAAAACGTTTCTTAACCTCAAGAACAGGGCCCGGAATAACAATTCCTCCTTAAAATGTAGGTAGACTTAAGTTAAATATTGATTTTTCAGGAAGCGAAAAATATCGTCTAAAACTGGTTAAAATCAAAATAGTTTTCATTTTTCTGACGATCACAATGATATCTTTGACGACATATACAACATCGATCCAGGCAATTTATTTAGCATTTAAAATAGCATGTTGAAATATCAATACTTAACTTAAGTATTGCTTTACTTTAAAGGAGGCATTGTAATTCCGGGCCCAGGAAAGGAAGACATAAGTTAAATATTGTTTTTTTTTCAGAATGCGAAAAATAACGTTTCAAACTGATTAAAATCCAAATAGCTTCATTTTTCTGTAGATCACAATGTTATCTCTGACCACAAGTACTCATCCACCCAGGCAATTTATTTAGCATTTAATATAGCATGTTGAAATATCAAACTTATATTAAATCTTCCTTAACTTTAAGGAGGCGTTGTAATTTTAGGCCCAGGTAGAGTTTCAGGCCTCAAATGGATTTGAAAGTCCGCCGGACAATGTTTACCACTTCATAATGGTTTCATTGTTTCTTTAGTTTAAACATTTTTTTTAAATATTCTACATTCATACAATATATACATTGTCAATGGATACAGGATCTGACAGTAAGTTATAAGCTTTTATGAAAGTCATTTCTTGTTTCAGGTATAATATGTACAGTATGTGTGAATAGCTTATAAAGCTTCAAAGAAACTCGCGCTAAGAAAGTAATAAAGTAATACACGCATATTTCGTAAAAGAGAGAGAGAGAGAGAGAGAGAGAGAGAGAGAGAGAGAGAGAGAGAGAGAGAGAGAGAGAGAGTAGGCTGTAGACCGCGAACCTATCATGCGCATTTATATATTTCTATGATAGAAATTGTACGCTTAAATGAGCTCACTGTTGTTTACCTAAGACCTATTTACCTTCTTTAATGGTATGATTTACGCGCTTGTCACATAGCGCTATTAGGTTAACAACTTTATTAGTAGCATAGATTTATTTTTGTCAAAAAGTGGTGAATTTTGATTTATCGCTTAAGTGATTAAACCTCTGAATATCACATATAATAAATGATAAAAGTTCGAATTCATTTTAAAAAAACGCAGGAGAGTGCTCGTTTTAAGCTTTAGACGGAGAGATCGCTGATTCGAGTCTCACAGGTAGGCTCTGTGTTGTGTCCTTGAGCAAGACTCTTAAACTACACTGCTTAGTCCTGATCCAGGAAAACGCCACGAGATGACTAATAAATTGTTGACTGGGACGAAAATCATCATCTCAAACTAAAACGCGGACAAAGTAGATGATGCATTGATAAGTTAGGGGTCTTTCATGGAAACCAAATATCTATGTGTCTTGATCCACATCTGAATTAAGGGTGAGGTTGGCGCGCCGTAAAACCGGTTTTGGCCCTCCAGTAAAATATTTTACTGACCGATCCAAGGTGGTACTTCTTTTGTGGATCTTTTATGTCTTTTTCTGTCTTGCGTTTGTTATGCCTTTTTGCGCGTCTGTTTATATGTGCCTTGCGGTCACCTGCTGTAAAAGGGCTGACCTCTTGGCTCTCGTTTGTGGTGTCTTACTGTGAGTTTGTCACTTTCCCATTGGTATCCTGGGTCAGGTATGGTACTTGATAGTTTCGATTCCTGATCTTTGCACCCTTTCTTACTTACATTCAATGTTAAGTTATGCTGTGTCACATTAAAGCAACCATTATTATAGTGTGGAATTTTAGTATATCCTTGTTGTCGGTGACCTTTGTCGCCTGCTGATAGCATTTGCACAGCTTGGGTCCAGATCAGTCCTGATCTGTATCAGATTTGTTTGACACCCTGATAGTGCTCCTGAAATAATTTTTTGAAAAGTTAATTTTTAAAAGTCAGCTGACGAACACAAACGCATGAGAAATTACTCAGCATGCAAGGAGGCAACAGAATCTGGCACAGGGGACTTTTACATAAATTAGCTTGTATACTTAAGGACTTTGAAAACGCATCACCCAGATTGGATCCTTTATTACACAAACCCTGAGAATGTCAGCGAGATTATTGTTATTGCATATCATAGTCTGACCACCTTGTAGTGTGTCCTAGAAAATTCATGGTTGTAAACTTACTTTAAGGTATTGAAAAAGTATCCGTTTTAAGACAGGGGTGGTCGATTTTGAAGGACACAGATTCAGCTGCAAGTTAACACGCGTTAGTTTTGATTCCTTACTCAACAGATTTGCGTCCTTTGCTTCTCTCACGATTGCACATTCATCATTAAACGATTAGAAATGAATTGACAGTTCGGTATGTTCAAATTTACACCCCTTTAAAAATACCGACATACCCCACCCACCCTGATTACTATAGTCTAGTAATAAAATTCAACGTCTTGGGTCTTTCACAGTTTCGATTTTTTACGTCCGGTTTTATTGAAAGAGTCTAAGTGTATACACAAATGACATATTATGCATAAATTACGCTTGTATCACGTGTCTTTTGTATTGTGCAAGTGACGTTAACGTAATTTTTTAAGACGTTCTAGATCACATGACAGCAGACCTCCTGCCCATGATTTACATCAAAACGTCTTCCCCATATGACTGCCAGTGTATGTAGTCAATATCAGTAATTAAAGCGTGCATAAAGGTAACTTATGGAGATGTTTCTAAAAAGGAGCTATAAACTGATGTTCAAATTTGACGTTTATTTTCGAAATATTGAAGTTATCAATTACTTTTAATTAGAAAAAGTCTATAAACTCTTTTGGTGATATGGTATCATACACGCCACAGTTTAAACATAAAAATAACCAAAAAGCTTCATTTAACTGTGCAGAAAGGTGCTGGATGCTGTATGTACCCATGTGACGTCATCAGCAGCGTCGCGTGATAGTGCAGCCAAGTTAACGTCTGATTCATACCAATTCTGGGTTGCACATTAAAATCTGCGAGTAACTTTTTAATCGCATATACGGTTTGCAAGAAAAATGCAGAAATAGGGTGATGCGTTTTCAAAGTCCTCTAGTATATTTGAAGGGCTTCTTCGCTCCTATAAAAGCTATCTCTTACATCGACGACAGCGTGTCGTACTAAATGGGGTAGAATCCAATTTGGCAGACGTTCTTGCAGGAGTTCCACAAGGCTCTATGCTTGGTCCCTTACTCTTTCTAATTTATATCAATGATATTGTAAAAAATATTCGCTCATCTATACGTCTTTTTTTGCTGATGACACTACTGTCTATATAGATATTGATAATCCACAAACTGCATCCTTCATCTTAAATACAGACCTAGAAACACTGAATGGGTGGTCACACGATTGGCTTGTATATAACTTCTACTCTTATAATATCTCGAAGACAGCATTCAGTCTTTCACCCCTCTCTGGAAATGAATAACCTTGTCCTTAACGAAACTACTAGACATAAACATTTAAGGCTTACCACATCCAATACATGTTCCTGGACAGAGCGCATAAATAATATTGCAGAACCAGCATGGTCAAAACGCACTCGAAAAGATGTACATTGCATTCATTTGTCCACTATTTGAGTATAGTGACTCGGCATAAGATAACAGTCCTGCTCATGTTAAAACAGATTGACGATATTCATTACTATAACAGGAGGCACGAAACTCTGTAGCCAAGATAAAAACATTTCTGATCTGGGGTGGGACTCTCTGTAATAACGTCGCACAAAGCATAAGTTGGTAATATTCTACAAAATCCTTAATAATATAACTCCTTACCTGCAGAATGTTGTGCCACCACTTGTTCAAGAGGCTAATCCCTACAGACTCAGAAATTCTAACGATATCCGCACAATTCACGCTAACACCAACTTGCATTATAACTATTTTTATCCTTCCACAATACGAGACTGGAATAACTTACCCCAAGAAATTAAATAGTCCAGCTCAGTTGCATCATTTAAATATCAACTCAACAAAGACACACAGACGCGAGAACCACCAAAAGTCTTTTCTGCTGGGTCTAGGCTAGGTCAAATACTTTATGCAAGAATATGAATTGCATGTAGCTCACTCAATTCTGATCTTTATCGAAAAAAGTATAGTTTCCAGTCCTTTCTGTGCCTGTGGGGGGGGGGGGGTGAAAGTGCTTACCACTTTTTATTCATTTGCCCGAATTACAATATAACGCGAGAAAGATACTTAGAAGCCCTTTTTAGAAAGCATACATCAACTGATGAAGAAAATGAAGCTCTATTCCTTAAAGTGCAGGACTACATATTAAAGTCTAAAAGATTTGTTCATTGGTTTGATACCTATTGGCATACCGTATTGATGTCCACTTCTTTCTATACAACATAATAAGACGACCGCTATTGTCAAAACAATCCAAAGAACCATTTTTGCTAAATGAGACGGTTCTTTTTACTGCTAAGTACCCGGTTCTTTTTTACTGCTTTTTACTGCTGTGTACCCAAAACATAATGTTTTGGTTGAGAAATGAATAAACAACTATATTGTTTTTTTTGTTACGCTTTCTTATCTTGAGGCTTGTATTTATTTGTTCGTTTGATTCGACTCTTTACGTCCCAGTCAGCATTTTTCATATCAGGGATAAGTGTGTTTTGCTCAAGGACACAACTCAATGCCGCCGCTGAAGCCATTTGATCTCGAATCAAGTACTCTAGTCTAATTAAAACCAATATGTCGCAGTCAACGACCCGCCCACTGGGCCAGAACACCCGATATACAGAACGATGCGTACAGTATGAAAAGCTTGAATAATTTCCAAAATGCTCCAGCCTCAGAATTCGAACTTGTTTCACATTAAATGGCTGGTATTTTTACATTTTAGCTAAAGTAAGCATAAGTATCAGAACATAGGCACAAAATTATTTTATCCTCTTTTTAAGGAAAAAAATACGCTGGCGCTGTAGCGACTATCACCCAACCCACAAAAAAATGTGAAGCAGATACACAGCTGGATTTATAAGTGACAATAATTCGCGATGAATATTTTCAGAAGTAAAATACATGTGTTGACTAAAATATTATCATTCGTGCACCCGTCGACTGCAACCACCACGCGATGACTGCGCTGTTCGAGTACAGTGGTTCTCTAGCGTGAGAAAGGGGCGAGGGAAACTGACTTGCGTCGTTCTGCTCTTGCGAGACAACGCCCGTGTCCACACGTCACACGTTGTCGTGACTGCTGCGGCTGAGTGTGGATTTGAAATCCTTCCTCATCTCCAACATTCTCCTTCTGACTTCTCTGTGTTCCCAAAACTGAAATCCCATCTTCGTGGTATACAGTATGGAAGCAATGAAAGCGTCAAAGAGGCAGTAAACGAGTACTTGGGAACCAGGAAAAGGCCTTCTATTTTGAAGGGGTAAGAAAACTCGAACAAAGATGGGCTAAGTGCATTGTTTTGAAGGGAGGTATATTGAAAAGTAATGGTCAAATTTTCATTCCCTGGTAGCCCGAAGTACAAGGGGCCGAGAACTTTTTGATCATCCTTCGTACACTTTTTATGTATATTTCAAGAAATTGCTAATTGTTTGCGAAAACCACCCATAAAATTTGTCCACGTCATACACGACTGCACAAGCTGCTGATTTTAGCTCAGAGCATATCAGCTCTGTACAAGCTGTGTTGTAGCCCCGCGAGTCTATTGGCTTCATACAGACTGTTGTTTGTTGCCTCGAGTGTGCATTGGCCTTAGGTTTCTTGCATTAGGAGGTTGTTATACCAGAGCGTGGCCACGGCGGTGCATAACAAGACATAATGAGGTACAGCGTGGCAACAGCGAGGTCACAATCACAGCATGATTATAACATGTCGACAGCATGCCAGGACAGGCGACAGACGCCATTGTGAAACTCGGCGGTATTTTCAGAAAACAGGACACAACTATGACTCAGGCATAAACAACGTGTAAAACTGAAATTCGCCCTTTCATATTTGTTTGTCGAATATAACCTCATGTACATCCACCCTTTCATTCTTAAATTACAAAATTGAAATCTTAATCTGCTTATTTGTAATTCGAAAAAAATAGAAATAATATTAAAAATAAAACGAGACTAAGCGTATCATTGTTGAGTCGATAAAATTGGGTCTTTCAGCGAGGATTGAATAAGGGACCTCTCACGAACGAAGCGATTACATGAGCACCGGAATAAATTTTCAGATGTCCACAAACTGATACTGTAACAGTAAAACCTGTCTTAAGTGGCCACTCAAAAATATACAAAACAAGTATCTTAATGTAAAATGGTAGCTTAGCGCAGGTCAAAAGTATTGCATAATGAGCATTCTACAATAGTTTTGACCTGCATTAAGCGATAATTGGTTTTGAAAACTAATTTCTGTTCTTTTTGAGAGTAGTCGTTTTAGACAGGTTTTACTGTATACCCGGAACGGATATGCCTCGGCATCCTTCAAGTCCACTTTCATGAACTGCTATTTTATATACACATTTTTAAGATAATTGGTTTGGGTACTTATTATCTCATTCAGCAGTGGAGGTTCAGGCGTGTCTGTGCTTATGTATAGATTCGTCTGAGCTTTTGCTGCTCGCACACACAAAGTACGGATGAAGACAAAGACTTATACCAAAATTAAGTCCATATGCCTGCACTGGCTTTCATTAGAGACATTTGCGCATATGCGATTTATAAGTGCCTAAATCTCTTGCACTGGTCTGTATTTTGTCCATTGTTTCGAGAGATATATAAGTATGAGCCCCGGGATGAGATTTCCAACAATGTGGTATGTGCGACCAGCCAAGGCTCAGGCCAGCCTGCGCATGCGCGCAGTCTGATCAGCGCATTTGCATTTGCTAGTCGCTTGAATATTCTATGAAAGTTAAGGTATTTTGAGTTTCCAAACTTAACATGAGGCTACATAGGCTCGTCTGAGTCTGTTCAAGTCAAAAGCCATGGTGTTGGAAATCACATGTCCATGATGTCGTGGCTGAATTATTCATAATGATTTATAATTATTTTTTATACCAGAAGCCGACCGTCACAGCGTTTGTATTGACACGTACCATGGTAAATCTACAAAAGCCACCAGCTACCAGTGGGAGGCCACACCACTCAAGTGTATCTGATAACTCCAGTATAAGCTACAGGGAGTCTCTATACCAACAGATACTCCCTGGAGCTAGTATCACGAATCTGGCTGGTTTCAGTTTCCGGTTTGGACGGTCAGGCTCCAGATACACAACTATGACAAAGAGAGTCATTAAACAATTTTAAAACGACTCAAGTGTTAAATTGTGTGACATTTTTCGCGGTAATAAAGACTTTATTTACGAGCTTTATTTTTAAAACAATAAACAAGTAAGTGGCACGCGACGACCTAAGTACCTGGGAATACCTCATGGTCATTTATATTGGAATCGGTTTGCAAATAATGTTTTAAAGGTAGGAGTGCTTATTATTTTTTTTACTCTACGAGGGATGATCCTAAAGTTCTGATCGTCGCGTGATATATCTGCAACCAGCAATGCAACATACCTGAAAATTGTACCAAATACAAATACATTCTTTGTCTATACACCGCTCTGACATTTTTGTATAATTCGAAGGGGCGACCAAAAAACTACCCTGAAACAGTCATACCCTCAATGCACTGTCATATCCAACAGACTGTGCATATTAGAGACCTCACAATTCAGACAAGGGCAGTCCCAGCAATTCGTTTTCATGGCTGCTCAATGTTCATACGTAAGCAAATATGTCCTGTAAATAAGGCGAACTTTCTATACATTCTGTGTTTGCTAGGTCCTTGAATGTATGGCTATGCAACTGTCAGTTATAATCAAATTTTGGACCTCTTGAATTTTCGACCAGCCTACACTGCCGTAAGAACAGCTGTATTAAAGGTAAACATATTTTAGTCAAACCTAGATAAGCTGACTTTTGTCTGAAGCAATTATAAATAGTCAGTATTTTCGGAGACTGCTAGTAACCCACATAAGAAAATTAAAACGAGTCCACAAATTAGGTCAATGTATGGTGGTATACAAATTTGCATGTTTATATCTATAGATAAAACCCAATCAATTGTCCAAAGGTGCACTATATCGTAAAATGATGCAATATGGGTTTGAATTGAGCGCAAAGCATCCGTCTGAGACTAATAAAAATTTTGAAAATTCTTATTTAAAATCAATCAGTTTTTTGGTAAAAAATTAAACTTTTTACAATATTCCAATTAAGATTAAGATATTTTGTAATATAAATACTATTGGTCTTAAATATTTTGCCGATATTAGGTTCGGCATGTTTTTAGTCAAAATTGATAGACAAAAATAGAATATTCTCCAAAATGAAAATTCTGCAATGTATTGAAAATGACGTAGTTTTCAATTTCAATGACGTCATGATGATTGCGCGTTGTGCCTTAAATATTGAATCGACACAACATGTCGCCATTCTTACATTTGAATGGATATTTTTAGTAACAAAAAGTAAAAATACAATGCAATTTTATTTTGTGGTTCTAAAGATGCCGGACTTGAAAAATCCAGATTAAAATATTATTATAATTCTATACCATGAAAACAGTCCAGTGGTATGGAGTGAGTCATATATAATGTGCTGTAATTATTAAACGAAACAATACAGCGAGAAAATATTAGCATCATTATAAAGGTAAAAACTCTGTCTTTGAAATGGTGCATAGTATGCCTCTCAAAAATGTCTCTGGAAAAAGCTACAAGGTAAAGATCAGAACTTTTGGATCATCCCTCGTATGCATAGTTTCTTTTTTGAATCAGTATATAACTGCCCACCCAGCCATGCGGAGGCTGAAGGCTAAAGATGCAACAGCATTATGTTTGGAAGTTTTAACAGCGTGACACCTCTTTGTATGGTTCCATATCTATGTGTATTGCGGAAATTCTATTTGGATAACAGGCTCATCGTCATCGTAGTTGAAATACCAAAATATGAAAATATCTTTTTTTGTGTGTGTCAGATAAGTTTATGATCTCCCAGACCCCACGGATGTACTTTACATCCGTGCGGACCCTGATAATTTAGGATCCAAGATGATCTATACGTATGTTTTTAAACATGTACGTTATTTTGACCCATTATGACGTTGTTTACGTTACATTTTCTAATACAGTAAAACCTGTGTAAAGCGGCCACTCAAAATAGTCAAAACAAAGATCTTATTGACAAATGCTTAATGAAGGTCAAAAGTATTACAGAATGCTCCCCTTGGAGAATTCTGCAATACTTTTGACCTGCATTAAGTGATAATTGATCTTGAAACCAATGTTCTGTCTTTTTGCGAGTGGCCGTTTTACACATGTTTTACTGTAGCCGGAGCTTGAAGTTCTGTACTTTTATCTCTTCAGTACATGTAGCCTCAAAACCGAAAGCTCACACTGTCTTAGAGTTCTTCTATCTGTAAGTATTTTGAAGGTTTTAAAGCCGAACTTTCAGACACCTTTGAGTTAAGACAGTCCTGATTTGTTTACATGACGTTACTAGAAGTGACCCCCCCGGACTGATCGTTTTACCGCCAGTTTTGTTCGGGAAAACGTTGCACGAGGCATGACGTTGTGACGCCTTATCAGTATGTCGTTCGAAAGTTTGCAAGTGGACGCCATTTTCTATGGAGAGATCCTGTGTGAGGGAAGGTACATGACTATTTCCTATTTTTGCGGCGTTTTCGGCTCGATTTTTTGTTGGAATCAGGTATAATATGCAAGAACACGATCACACATATGGCCGCATGTTCAAACAGCCTCCTCGCAGGGCTTCATCGGGACAAACATGTTAATGCAGGGAAAAAAACGTGTGGTCCCTATATTCATTATTTCACTGAAATTAAGGAATGGGGACGATTTAGTGAAAAGTTTAATATGTGCTATGTCATTTTAAGTGACCTTAGTCATAACATCTGATCACCAGACTGTACCTTGTCAGAACCGATTTACGTTGGTGCCATTTGATAGTAAGTCTGGTTTTTGTTTTCAAATGGTATTTTATGGTATTGTCGCTTGGAGCTTAATGCCCGATAAACTACGATGCTATAGCATATGCTGTCTGATTTAACCATTATCATGTTGAATATTTGAACCGTGACATGAGATTTCCAACAAGGTGGTATGTGTGACCAGCAAAACCTCAGATCAGCCTGCGCGTACGCGCAGTCTGATCAGAGCCTTTGCTAGTCGCTTGAATATTCTATGACTGTTAAGTACTGACGGAACATCATCTGGAGTTTCTAAGCTTAAAAGGTAGCTGTACAGGCTCGTCTGAGTCTACACTTGTCAAAATGCCACATTGTTGGAAATCACATGTCAAGGCTCATTTGTATGTACTACTCTCCTCCCCAATTGTAACCCTGTTAACATATAGCATTCCAGCTGTAAGTAGACATATGCATTTTCGATCAGACTTTGAAAAACAGTGTGGATCCTGATCAGATGGCTTCGGCAGAAGCTGATCTTAACCTAGATAGTTTTTAGCAGAACAAGATTATAATATGATGGCATACATGTCGCAGTTGTACTGAAGATGTAAGAAATGTTAGTATCACCTTAATCGACGCTACTGACCCACACAGACACTGAATCACTTTAATGAAGCATAAAGGCAAACAGGGTATACCAACTGATCTGGGTCTATACTGTTTATCAAAAAATGCCCATAAAACATTTCATCAGACATCAGAACAGACGACATTTGATGTGATTTGCGCTTTAAGGGATATCACTGATATCACTTATATGGCGCGTAAACATTGTATTTTTATACAATCACCATGATATTATCAATGATTAGCCGATAAAAACTATTATATGTAGTCTAGTTGTTCCGTTATGTGCAAACAATGAGAAACCTGTGCAAAATTGCACAGGTTTCAAATATTGTAAATGTTGTGTATCTCTAAACAGAAACAATCGCAAAAGTGACCAGACTGTGCCTGGATGGTATTCAAATTTTATCCCGAGTTTTATAAATTAAATTATCCATTTCCGAGTGATTTCCTGGTCGTTTTTAAACTGGGTCACGTATATTGGGAAGGTATATATCATTTTATGTGGCTCAACAAGTAATTAAAATAATCAGACACTGTACATTTGAATAGTATAGTTAGTGATCGATACTGAGGAGGGATACTTCTAACGTCTGAAAGGTATTTATTTATTTTTTTATTTATCTATTTATTTATTTTGTGATCGACAAACGATTGAATATTACCTTTAAAGTCCGTCGGTATGAGAAAGACTATTCTCCCCTTAAGCCAATGTAAGAGTATAGGAATCTGATATGGTTATGAGGTTCGAAAAACATACCCCCTCCCCCCCCCCCCCCCCCCCCCCAAGATGACCACCGTTCGGTCGAGTGATGAGAATGACAGACCAGCTGATCTCGAGTGTGTAAAAAGGTAGCTTCTTGAAGTTACTCGCGTAGTTATCCAGTTGTCTAGTATGTTAATATGTACCCCAATCTTTTCCCAATAAAGCCCTGTGCAAACAGTAATGGCTCTGATGAGTATGCCGGCAACCAAGGGCTGGCATGAGCCAAATGGCTGACACCTGTCGGGTTGCATTTGCGGACACTAATTTATCAACCGATTTCTTCCAAATTTCATATAATGGATTACATTACTTCTCGCACAAATTTGGAACTGTGTTTTTGGCCTCCAAAATGGCTGTCGCCTGTTGGTTTTCACTTTGGACACTTTAACTTAGTCTTTTATTATCCGAGCTCTTCCAAATTTCATATATGGATTACTTTCATCAAACTCTCGTCCAAGTTCGAATATGTCTTTTGTCTGATTAACGATATCTAAGACGGCCACCAAAATGGCCACCGCCTGTCGATTTGTCCTTGTGGACACTCTAACTTACTCATTTATCACACAATTTCTTCTAAAAGAGTTGTATGGACTACTTTCATCAAACTCTCGTCGAAGTTAGAATATGGGTTATGCTACGGACGCCATTTCATGCATGGTGTATGATAATAGTAAGCCTATGTTTCCCACTCAGCTGCAGCCTGCACCGAAAACGATGTTGAAGGGCATCATGTATGCTATCAAAGGCTCTAGACTCTGTAGAATACTACTACTTATGGGCCAGGATATGACAAAAGACACCTTATGATTATGTTAATCAAAATCTAGTTATGTTGCCTCTGCAAAGTACTAGCTATCCCCCTGCACATTTGAAGCAGTTGTCTATAGTATTGACGAATATATGGAGGCTTGAAGTATGATATGTAATCCTGTTTGGAATATGACGTATTCACATGCGTTAACTATGATGTAAAGTTAATGGAAATGTACGAGTTTATACTTTCTAAGTCGTATTATAGGCATTTAAATTGACCTACCCTTCATAATGAGTCCTTATAGGTGTTATGGCCTAATTGTTGTCATGGCAACATACAGCATACAAAACATATAAAAATATTTGCTTCTTTTTATACATCAAGCTATTGAAACAATTCTGTGTTACTATAAAAGCATGTGAAATTTTGCCATTATAGGCGTTTGTCAAATGTCTGTTATGTAATAATTTCTTGAATGCCTTAAATACCATTATTCTGTCCAATAGAGTTCACTAAATGATAAACTGATAAGGGACAGTTTCAGTATCTCACAAGATTTAAGGGACATGAATGCAAGTGGGGACTTATCTGTATGCAACACAATTTCTTTCACTAAGATAAATATCAATAGTACCTAACCCTTCATGGGACCTTCATGGGGCCACTTTATTGCCCCCTGTATGGAGGTCATAATCACCTCATAAATATTAGCCCTTGATCTGTCTGGAATAGCCCTCAGGCAGTGATAACACTTTTATTGTCTAAGAATTTAGGGCATTAAGGACCCTTTTCTCAGATCCGCGCTCTTATTTACATGTATATGCTCCAGGGTTTGCAACAGATGCATGTGAACCACAGCGGTTTATGATCTATTTGCAGCATCATATTTTCAGCTGGTACCTCAACACAAGCAAGTAACTCATTGAATTGAGGACACGTATAGTTGAACTCTTTAAACACTCCGCCTTTCAATCCACATAAGCCAGTTACGTTTGGCAAACCATTTGGTCACATGTCAAATGACCTCCAAAGAGGAGGATGGACTTGCCCTTTTAAATGAGAGGTCAGTAGTTACTATTAATATGATGGCCTGTTGGAAGAGCGTATTACTCTGAAACGCGTCTTGCTTTAAATTGACATTTTTCACTGCTATAAATCGACCTTTTATTGGCACATTTCTTAATTCGAAACAAATCACAAAAAGTTGTACTGATGTATTTTTGTTTGGGATACAAACATTTAAAAAGCCCAATGACTCTCTTAAGGACCAATGTACTCGTATTATTGCTTTTTCCTTTCTTGTCAATAGTATTGTCAAATTTACACAATTTTAATTTACTCTTAAAGCGCCAATCACGACTGCAGCAGACGACAAATTTTGCAGCATATTTCCTAATTTTCAGAAAAATAAGTAATAGTTATACCTTGGGTTGTCCGCCTGTACGTGGAGATAATCCACGAGCTTTAGCGAGTAGATTATCTTACGTACAGGTGGACAAACATGATATACTTATCTTATACCACCCACATCAGTGTAGACCCTGCACACCACGAGATAGTTCATGATAAAGTTGGTAAAGGTGGTATAAAGGTTTTTTAACGGATCGGACTTCAGACTCTATGACGGTTCCGACTTAAAGGCTTATCTATTGATGAGATGGTAGGGGCCTAATACCTTGGCTGTTGTCAGACCCATGGATTTCTTTTGCTCCAGTATTCAGATTTATTTGTTGTTGGGTCCTTATCTTTGCTTTTTCTCCTTTTTATATCTTGATTTATATGTTCTAGGAGATGATGCATTGATAAGTTAGGGGTCTTTCATGCAAACCAAACATCTATTTGTCTTGATCCACATCTGGACTAAGGGTGAGGTTGACGCCGTAAAATCGGCTTAAGCCCTCCAGTAAAATATTTTTGGACCGTTCCAAGGCGGTACTTCTTTTGTGGATCATTCCTGTTATTTCTGTGGCGCGTTTGTTATGCTTTTGTGTGCGCCTGTGTTTTGTTGCCTTGTGGTCGGTCACCTGCTGGGAAAGGGCTGACCTCTTGGCTCTCGTTTGTTATGTCTAATTGTGAATTTGTTACTTTCCCATTGGTATCCTGGATCAGGTGTGGTACTTAATTGTATCGATTCCTGACCTTTGCCCTCTTTCTTACTTTGATCACAACAATACTACCTTAATCGGAAATGCGTGTAATACAGGGCCGTCGCCGGCTTTCCAAAAGTGGTACGGCCATGGAACGTTTTAATGCGTTTTAATAGTGTCGAAGGCTCTGGTTAGGGGGGTTTGGGGGACCTCCCCCAAGAAAATTTTCTAATTCAAGGTGTCTGTAGAAGCGATTCTAATGCATTTTGAGGTCATTTCATCTTGTGAAACCAAGCTTATTTTACAAGCACTAGCGGTATATAAAATGCTTTTTTGAGCCCCCACCATCATTAGTCTCATCAAGTGGCATCAAACTCTACAGTTTCTAAAAGCAAAAACTAGTGATTCTCATACAGATATGAGCCGAAACATGTGATTTCCAACAATGTGGCATTTTGACAAGTGTAGACTCAGACAAGCCGGTGCATCCTCCTTTTAAGCTTAGAAACTCCAAATGATGTTAGGCCAGTAGCTTAACAGTCATAGAATATTCAAGCGATTAGCAAAGGCTATGAGCAGACTGCGCATATGCACAGGCTGATCTGAGCCTTTGCTGGTCGCACATATCACATTGTTGGAAATCTCATGTCGAGGCTCATATCTATTGTTTTTCATTGTTGTTTTGGGATTTTTCCAGTTCTATACATACGTGTAAGCGTGTATACAAAATGTACATATCCTGGACACAGCATTTGTAAACACGTAAGAGAGCGCAATTAAAAAATAGTTTTCCTATTTCTCAATCAAAACATATGTTGTGGGTACTCAAAGAACTGTCTTAATGATACGGTTCTTTTGAGCACCCAAAATATGTTTATATGATCTTTACCAAAACATATATATGTTGTGTAAGGATGCTCAAAAGTACGTCTCGATGAGACGGTTCTTTTGAGCACCCAAAACAAATGTTAAAAGTTATGGATAAGAAAATATTTACAATATTACGCTGGATGTTTTTTTTTGCTTTTACCGAGAGAACACTCAAATCAGGCCGCGCATCTACAACACATGAAATTGTTTTATTGAAATGTTACATTGTGGAATACAGCATTGTATTATTCTGATCCTTCTAAGATCATAGAGGTCGGCCTTATTGATTATAAAAATAACACACTCTCCAAACGATAATCCTAAGCACGGGTGTCAGTTTCAGACCCAGAGGCAGGCGAAATATTGTGTTATGCACGCTTCAGTTATCAATAATCAAACTTTGATCATCGCATACTAAAGTCTCGAGGAAACTGAAAACTTGAACCAACCAAAAAAGCATTTTCGACCAAAAAATTGGTCCGTCTAAAACCTTTATTGGCAAGAAAAGTGGTCCGGCCATAGCTGGACCGGCCGTACCGCCGACGACGGCCTTGTAATACATGTTGCAAGCCAGATGAACAGTGTAGAAGCAGATATGTCTGCAGCGTGGGTCTTACTCAACACAACATAAACTAATGTAAAACATGAGGAGTTATTGGAGATTAAAGTGATTCAAGGACATATTCGTATTTGCTATTAAATATTTACATGTAAAATGCATTGAATATAACCCACCTGAATACGATACCGCTTGGGCCATAGAGTAGGAAAATCAGTCGTCCGGATTGAAACCAGTCTGTTCACCTACCGCGACAGGCTTTTGATACGTGTTACAGTAAGACCTGTCTAAAACGGCCTCTCTAAAAAAGACCAAAAATTGGTTTTCAAGACCAATTATCTCTTAATGCAGGTCAAAAGTATTGCAGAATCCCTCTGGATCCGCACATGTATCAGCAGACGACAGAAGTCGCCACTAACTGGACAAAAGTTGAAGTTAATTAAATTTTTAAAGTGCCGCTAGTGTGCTTGAATTCGATATGTGCCATTAAGTTTAATTATACATGTACTTTAAACATTGTTAACGGCCCAAGTTAATGATTTTAGCATTCGTGTGGTGACAGGGGAATTTTATGAAGGCAAATACCAGCCTGCGCATTGGTACAAGACTGTTGTGGAGTTTTATTTTCATGAACTTGGTTAGTGGATATGTGCAATTTGATATGTTCTTCCCAGGATGCTCGACTGTACATCTATAATAGCTATACAGAGATACTTTACAATCGAAAACATACAAAATATTTGCATTGTTTGTTACCAGGCAACCTTTGTACACGTACAGAAATATACAATGATTTGCGTTTCTTGTTATATTTGTTCAACATATATACTGACGGACTTTAATTACGCAACACTAACTTCCCCTTATATCTTCCAAAAGACTGTTAAATGTAAACTTCCTTTGCTTCGATAATGTCATCATGAGCTGGCTTCTTCAGCAAATACTTTAGTTTTAATCGTACGTCTAAACTGGACGACGTTATTTGCGTTGTATGAATTCAGCCATTTGAACATTTCTTAAGTAGAGGAGATTTTAAGCTATTGAATGAAAGGGTACACCTAGATAAACGTCATATACGCAAATAAGCTGTATCGCAGACATGCCAATCAATATGAGAGTGATTCCTCGATGACTAACAAAGCCCATGATACAAATTTGATGCTTCTAGTGTTTCTTGATTTAGAGAAGTAGGGAATCTTTCATTCATAACATTTGGTCACATAAAACAGTTGACCCCTATCTCAAAAAGTTTACATTTAAATGCATTAAATTCATCTTAGTTGGACAAGTTTTCCATGTTTTGCGCACAGAAGAATGCTCTTTAACATACAATCAAAATTATTGTTCTGTCTTCTTTTTTGAGAAATAAAATAAAACTGTTATCCAAGTGTTGCGTTTTTAAAGTCCGCCAGTATATAAAGTATACAAAATTGCATCACACATTCATAGTATGTCTGGCCGTCCGACATGGAATGTACTATTATTTGCAATGTGATGAATAGTAAGTTCTAAACGAGTTGAAAAAATCCAGACATGCATCACAAATAATAAATTATTTACAACAACACACTTTGGTGCTTCATGCATGTAAGCAAAGGAAGGCGGTAAAGATCTGGAATCGATACAATCAAGTACCACACCTGACCAAGAATACTACAAGGAAAAGTGACAAAAACACAATTAAAAATCACAAACAAGAGCCGAGAGGTCAGTCCTTTCCCAGCAGGTGACCACAATAAGGCAACAATAAACAGACGCGAAAGCATGAAAAGCATAATAAGACATAAATACCACAAATGATCCACAAATGCAGTATCATTTTCATGAAATAGCACAATTTGCCTGTTGACAAATTTTAGAGCAATATGTTTATTCACAATACCGCTCCTATATCAACAAGACAGAAACATAGAACCAGTATAAAAATTCCAAGATTGCAATACTTTTGACCTGCATTAGGCGATAATTTGTTTTGAAAACCAATCCATGGCCTTTTTAAGAGTGGTCGTTTTACATAGGTTTTGCTGTACCAGTGATCGTTTAAGATTTTTTTGTAAACAAAAACAGTTTGTAATCATGATTATTTTGCACAGTTTCTATCTCGGATATGCACTGACATTGGGATCTAAAACTAGTTATGATTTATTACACTTTATGACCAACATAATATGAAAATGAAACTAAAACTTTGCTCGAGATGGTTTAGACATATTTATTTCAACAAATAATATACAAAATAAAGGACTGTTACGGAAGCGTGCTGCTCATTTAGTCCTCCTTGCAGATACAACTTGTAAACATATACTATTATACACAAAAATTGTATCCTGATACGAGGGCCATCCAATAAAGAATGAGACTTTGCTATAGTGCAGTGAATTTACATGCTATGGCCTAAACCACGACCTCTGAGTAATGGCCCTCGATTCATTCAATGTATTTACCGTTCCTGTCACGCCTCAAAGCATTTTGTTGAAGTATAGGCGCATGAAATCACTTACAAAGCTAGCAAGAGTTTTATAGCTGTATACGTATACCATTTTTTGACTTGTTACACAATTTTGCTGCCAGGCAACAATAGAAGACTAAGCAAGCATGCGTGGACAGCTCAGTATAGGTAGTCACCATGGCAACAGATTAATATGTATGGTTTATTTTTATACCGATACATATTTATGCTCATGCAATCTGTCTATAGCCAATAGGAGAAAGTAATGTTCCAGAGTCTTTAACTGTTACCATGGAAACAAAGCTAAAAACTCAGGTTTCAAGAATGTCTAGTAATTTTCGCTGACCTATTAATAGACAATGATCAAAGGCATTAAAGTAAACAGGGTTTTATTCATGTAAACCTAATATCAGCTGCTCATAATCATACGTTTTGTAGGATATTCTTCACTAACAAAGTTACCATAGCAACGCAAGGTATTGTCTTTATAGAAAATTGGGTAAAAATCGGTTGCTAGGCAACCAAAATGAAAAATGAAAATATGCATAATTGTTTTTATAGCTATACATGTTACACTAAGATTGTTAAGTAGAATAAATTATATCAAGAGGCCAAATGCTATCTGTGTTCGAATACAATAATGACTTTGAATGACCGTGGGTATGAAAAAAGTAACAAAACGTGGCCATAAGTCATCAAGTCCTTCCGTTATTATGGCAACTGATCAATCACAAACATATTTCTTCAATTCCTGAATTTGCTAAGATGTCATACTAGTGTTATGGTGACTGTTAACTAAATGCACTCTTTGATGAACGTCTCATTCTGTATTGGATGACCCTCGTATATAGCAAGAAAATATGATAATGTGAAATAAGAGAAATATGTAGAGAAAGAGAAAGAGAGAGAAAGAACGTGATGGTTACAAAGGAAGGATATTTCTTCAGCTTAATCGCTTTTACCAAATACCAATTTTCCTTATGGCCAGTAACAAAACACAAGTTAGTACGATCAGGAAATGCTACAATCACACAATACAGACCAACCCACGGCACTGTGAGACCGTCACAAGACATCAGGAAGACAATTAAAGTAAAACAACAAGCCCTCTCTTCCCAATCAAGATGGTTGCAAAAACTAGAATGAAATAAAGTACAGAATAACAAAACAAGGACAAAACACGAAAACCCACAAACAATGAATCACCAACAACAGTAGTCTGATTTGTGATTAAGATTTCCGTTTAATACGCAAAGCACGACAGCAATAGAACCAAAAGTGTGTATTGCATCAGACGTTTGAACCTTAACTTCCTTACCCACGCTTATAACACGTTTATTAAACATAAAAGTACAGTAAAACCTTTGTTAAACGGCAACTCACAGAATGACAAAACAAAAATCTTAATGACAAATGGTAGCTTATGAAGTCTAATAATTGTGATATTGTTACTTTAACATTGGTATCCTGGGTCAAGTGTTGGGAGTGGCTGTTTAACACAGGTTTATTGTATGACCAGGAAGTGCCACAATCACAGATAACAGACCAAAACCATGGCACCATGAGGAAGAGGCATTATAAAGACGCAGGTATTTACAAGCATAATTAAGTAAACCTTTTTGATCGTATGTATGATTATGTCAATATTTGGTTTTGCTTCCTGGTGTTCCCATGGTTAAATCTACCATGCAAACAGTATCGATCTAGATAAGTCAGATCATGCTGACTGATTAGGATCTACAATGATTGCATTTCATTAATGAACCAATACATGTATATGCCAAGATATTTTATGGGACATATGGAAACAGTGCAGACACTGTCTGCTTATAGAATTTTTTGTCAAAAGTTGATAAAAACTACCCAACAACCTTCATAAGAAACTGAAATTGACCGATCCGACCCATAAGGAATTGAAAGTATTTCAATTGAATTATATGATTCGTTTGACTCAGATTTGAGATTGAGGAGTATTGACTTGTCTTTTAACCCTTTGTATACTAATGGATTCTTCTTTTTGGTTTGATACATTTCGATACTAGCAACTTTTCATTGACGCAGAGTATATTTACATGTAATATCACGCACATTTCATAAGGAAGTGAAATGTTATATATCATTTGCATACATACAAGATATTATCAAATGCTTACTTGAACAAATCCTGTTATGTTACCCGATGCAACTATATGCAAATAGTTTTGGTTTATATTGTACTCTTAAACAGCAATTATGCATATTCTCTGATGCAAATCATATGATTTTTTTATTATGGTTGCATTACAAAACATGTAAATGTTGACCTTTGTTCCCTTGTTCCCATGGAATAAATGCACTTGTTTCCCTGTTCCCCAAACCCATAGGAAGGTCTCTATTGTGTCACAGGTCACACCCCTGAGATCGCTGTTACACATTGACTCATAAATACATATAGTTTAATATCTGGGCAGAGAGGAATCGTTGAGGTCATTTTTCAGGTGACGTGGTCCATATTGGGTAAGAATGAATGTATTGAATATAAACTGTCAGCGTTTCTATGACAACAATACCTGCATCAACGACTCTTTGAAAACATATTCGTCTCTAGGTTGTTGTAGATACCTGCACGCATTAGAAGCGCTCTGGTTTCAGTGTATACACATTAGTAGCGCCTCTGTGCTACTTCTATTGCGGGGGGGGGGGGGGGCGCTGTGATGTAGTGGCCAAACAACTCGCCTTGTCAAGGGTAGTGGGTTTGATCCTCGGCTTCACTGGTCTGTCGGACTAAACTTTAAGTTGTGATCCCGTCTCCATATGACCTTACCTGTTGGCAAACGCACACGCATATCGCATGTATTTTAGCATATTAATAACCTATCGAATATTGCGTTTATAGCTACTTGGCAGAGAATCCTTTTATACGGATATGTTAAGCAATGGAATACAGTAAAACCTGTGTGAAGACGCCTCTCAAAACTAGATAAAAACAAAGATCTTAATGACAAATGGCAGCTTAATGAAGGTCGAAAGTATTGCAGAATTCTGCAATACTTTTGACCTGCATTAAGCGAGAATTCGTCTTTTTTAGAGTGGTCGTTTTACACAGGTTTTACTGTACACATACTACAACCACGGACCTGAGAATCCGATCTACAAATAACTGTTATAAGTCGTTATTGTTAACAATAAAAAAAAAATTGTACGCGAGTGTCTGCTATATCGCGTTCTTTTATCTATTTAACAATAAAAAATACCCAAAGGACAGTCGCTTTAATAAAAATTTGTAGCAGTCAATTATTTTCTGCTTCGTTTCTCTTGGACATCAAGCAGTTGTAAAGTTTATTCGATATGGTAAATGGATAAATGGATTCCAAAAGCTACCATATACAGCGGATGTATTCTATTGACAAATGTTTACAGGTGCCGCTGGAACTAGTTAAATTTGAACTGATGATCTAAAAGAAAAAAAGTATTAAGTTAGTATTATATTTCTACACTTGGTATTTCGGATATAGTTTAATTCTTTGCATGAAGGATAAGTTTTCAAACTGTTTGTCGTCTGCAGTTTTTCCTCGTATACAGAAAAGGACATTTATCGTGTGTTTTTTCACTATTTAAGATCATGGTGTGCATCTGCAACCTGCACCATCCTTGGAGTGGCGCCAACAACAGGAGAATACCTAATATATAAGCCTTTTATAAAAGTTTAACATGCAGTTTAACCTGGGTAATTTGAATCCGATTGCTCGAAGTCTTACTAACTTAGAGTCGAATTTAATTTGGGATACAGTGGGCTCGGATACTTGGGCGTACAGTCCTTAGAAACTAGCCACAAACCCTTAGAGTAGAAAAAGTAGGTATATATATATATATATATATATATATAAAAGGATATAAATCAAAAAACAGTGCTAAATTTATTTTGAAACTAAGCGCTTTCCTTTTATATTTATTTCTCAAATCAATTTAGCATCCTTTACTGGATCCAGTGCCACAGGAAAGATATCTCGTTTGGTGCATTAGCCTATTTCTCACTCTTATATATATATATATATATATATATATATATATATATATATATATATATATATATATATATATATATATATATATATATATATATATATATATATATATATATATATATATATATATATACACTCTCCTGAACACTACGCATTCTTACATTCAAAATAACTGTTTAGCGACGACTTTTGTCGTCATAAAAAGTTTGGACCAAGTTCAGGACCGACAGACCGTCGGTCCTCATCTGGATCCAAACAATTTGACACTCTGATAGTGTTTCTTAAAGATTTTTGTTTAAAGAAAATATTTTGCAAAAAAGTCAACAGACAACAAGAGCATGCAAATAGTTAACCTGTAAAGTGCCAATCACAACTAAAGTCATCTATATTTCTCGTCTGCTCTAATGATTAAGAAGCCTCTATGGCAAACACTGTGGACCCAGACCAGACTATAGGAATAATCTGTTCCGGGTCCACGCTGTTTGCTTCTATACTTAAATTCAACAGTAGTGTTAGGCAATCATTTGCAGCAGACGACTTCAGCAGACATCATTTTTCAGATGCATTTTTTCTTGGCGCTTTAAGGGTTTATAAAAGCGATGTCAAACCCAAATGATCAGCGTTGGTGTTTAATGTAAACATCAGGACAACTGTGGCCTTGACAAAAAAACTTGTTTGAGGTTACTCATGCGTATCTGTTGTTTGTGATGTGTTTCTGAAACATGATATATCTATGAAAATAAAACAAAATGTCGACGTCCTTGCGGGCATTTGTGACAGAGCTTCCTTTGTAGAAACAAGTACGTATCCATGTCAACAGACCAAGCGCTGAATGTGTGCGTCCGTAGTTATGCTTCAATTTTTGCGAAAAAAGTAATGCTATATAGAAGTGCATTAGCGTTAACGTTAACCCTTAAAGCACCAGAAAATGGTCGTCTGCTGCATATATTAACAAACATTCAATGTATAGAGGTAAAATCAGACAGGAGCAGTTTGATCGGGGTCCAGACTGTTTTACCAAGAGGCTTCTGAGTCTACACTTTGTACTAGTAGATGATGCATCGATATGTTAGGGATCTTTCATGCACCCAAACATCTCTATGCATCAGACTTAAGCTCTCTGACCGTTCCAAGGCGGTGCTTCTTCTGTGGATCTTTTTGTTATTTATCATTGTTTCACGTTTGTCTTTATTATGCTTTTTTGTCTCTTCTTGCAGCCGAAAGGTCTGACCTCTTGGCTCTCTTGTGTACGATGTTTTCTTGTGTTTATGTCACTTTCCCATATTGTTTTACGGGTCAGGTGTGTACTTGATTGTATCGATTCCTGGTCTTTACGTTCTTAAATCATTTTAGCAGACGCTAAAAGCAGAACACTTTTGTTATGATTGGCGCTTTATCAGGGTTAATTGTCTATCCGTTTATCCATTAAACACAACGTGCTACCGTAAATATAATTATTGTATCAAAGAATTGGACATTCATTGATTAACAAAGGAATAAAATCAAACTGCATACACAAGGAGAAATATAAGTCGCATCATGAGAAACCCTGTTTATGCTAATGCCAGTGCATGAGATTTCCAACATTGTGGTATGTGCGACCAGCAAAGCCTCAGATCAGCCTGCGCATACGCGCAGTCTGATCAGAGCCTTTGCTTGTCGCTTGAGTATTCTATGATTGTTAAGCTACTGACTGAGCACCATTTGGAGTTTCTAAGCTTAAAAGGAGGCTGCAGAGGCTCGTCCGAATCTACACATGTCAAAATACAGCATTGTTGGAAATCTCATGCACTGGCTCATTATTATTATTATTATTACTGTATCATGATGGCACATAGCAGCATCTCTTATATATTTGCTGTAGATACTCTAGCTAGTCTATGTAGCTGAGATGTCTTGTTAGTTGCAAGCCACGAAGACAAGATTTCATGGGACGATGCTCTGACCGAGTTATTCAAAAAGTTCACTTCAGAAAATGTTTTGCTGTTCATAAATAAAATTGTGACTTAAAGTACACAGCTATTAGCTATTAAATGCGACACTTAAATGGATGATTTCTATGGGAAATTCAACCTTGAAATATAAACGATGAAAATGTGGGCCAGTAGTAATATCAGAACGCCCATGTCTGTTGCCAGTCAGCATTGCTATATCGGCCCGCTAGCCCAATTTCAGCATAACTTACAGCTAGTGGGCCGATCAACTTTTGCAAAAACACGGAAATAAAACTTATTTTCTGAAAGTAGAACTTTATCAGTTAATCATTCCCTTTTAATCATAACCTGATTCGGTGAATGTCTGCCATTACCCCTGAATGGTACAATGATTTCAACAAGACCTCGTTTATTAATGAAAATTAATCTCCTGAATCATTTTGCGTTTGTAAGTGTGGGTCAGTATACTTACTTTAACCGGTAGCCCGTTACAATGCAGTCTAACTCCCTCCCCTAGATCCACTGAGACGATAACAGGGCACCAGTTTACCTTAAAATAGTAGCTCCAAATTTGAAATGAGGGAGGTAGCATATAAAATATGACCTGTTATACGACACATTTTATTATTAAAAAAGCAAAATGGTGAATTAATATCTATCTGTGAGCCGCCGTGGTGTAGTGGATAAGTCACTCGCCTTGAACCCAGGAGTCCTGAGTTCGATTCTTGGTTCTCCCAGAGACGACACAAAACCAGAACCACTGCCGGTTGATCCTTCGGGTGCTTCCGGACATAAAAAAACACAAAAAATATAAACCCGCCCGGCCCAGTACTGGTTACAGCTTGCGCGGATCCAGAAAATTTTGTCAGAGGGGGTTCACAACGGTTTTTTAGATGATGATGGGAGAGAGGATCCAAACACCATTATAAGAGGGCCAACATCGGCCCGCCAGCCAAACGCCATTTAAATGGCGTTTCGCTGGCGTGCCGATGATGACCCAATATTGAATGCTGGCTTGGTGGCTTTGTGATTTTCAGGGGATCCGGACCAGTATTGCTAAGAAACCCAAAATTTTTGTGATTTTTCAGGAGGGGGCCGGGCCCCCTGCCTCCCTCCTCTGGATCCGCTCATGGTGTGTATTGTTAACAAGGCATGGCTCCTGTCATTATGGACAGTTTATCTAATTTACATGTATCCTACTGAACTTCACTGTCCTTTTTAGACATTAAGCACTTTTATATGCTATGGTTCACTAAATATGGGTAATAAAAGTCAGAAATGTTCGCCTTTAAAATACTTAAGGTAAAGTTTGTCCCTAGGCGGATCATCACCTAGACGAGTCCAAATGACCGTTTCAACACGATTAAAATTTCTCGTGCTACTAGGTAGACTCGTCCAGTGTTTGTGTTATAAAGCTATTGGGTCACTGTAAAGACGGTATCGCATTAATGCGTGATTAGGGCGGGTCTACCTTAGACATAGGTAAAAGCTCAAAATGAAGTGTGGTTTTATTCGATCTTGCGCCAAGACACAAAGTATATAATTTAACCCTAAAATGCCAGCAAAAGAACTGCATCCGAAATTGTCTGTTTATTGTTTACAGTCTGATCTGGACCTACACTTTTTGTTGAATATGAGACGACTTTTGTTGTAAACTTACATTTATACCACCTTTACCAACTTTAGCATGAAATATCTCGTGATATGCAAGGTCTACACTGATGTGGGTGGTATAAAATAGTTATACCATGTTTGTCCACCTGTACGTAAGATAATCCACTCGCTAAAGCTCGTGGATTATCTCCACGTACAGGCGGACAACCCATGGTATAACTATTACGTATATTCGGTCACGATGTTCATGAAATGCACGCACGTCTGCGCAGCTCAAAATTTATTAATCACGTTAGCTCTAGTATTACCTGATGTTCCTTCTTGAGTAGATGAAATAGCCGAGCCGCTCCCAGATATGAATATAAAAGTTACCGCCTATACCGTGACCCAATAGCTTAATAGTTCACACTTACCGCCCCGTGTGTGCTCGGATTGGTAATGTAGGCCCCTAACGTAGTTATGATTGGTTTGAGTTCCATTGTGGCGACCACCAAGGCGCACTTCGAATCGAACTAAAGTTCCTTCTATAGTTCTTACATAATAGATGCGCACGCACGTTTACACCCCAACGACTCAAGTTGGAACTTTTAGTTTGTTGGCAAGTTAACAAAAATAATAACCCTGTATGCTCTACTTCAATTCTTCGTCGTAGATAAAAAGGATGTAATAAACTGCACAGCGCTTTCTAATAATCAATTACGAATAAGTGGGACCAAAAAATATGCTCAGCTAGGTTTATTTCACAAAAACATATCATTTTGAGGCTACTGACCGATCTTGAACCCATCGTGCTGGATCTTGAACCCATCATGCTAGATAGTCTAGAGTAGGGAACCAGCCTATCTACCAGAGTAACGGTACTCCGACCATCTCAAGTAGGCTCGTGACGTCACCCTAGTAGGGACTATAGGTGTTCAAATCAAACTTTAGTTACTATAGTAGGGACTATAGTTCCATTTGAAGTGCGCCCAAGACACTGTTGAAGTTCAAGATCAACACCTGTTGAACGTCGAGTAATTTCTTCATGGTATACATTAACTAACAAGTCAGGTCGTTTCTTTAAGACACCCCAGAACGCATTCGTACTTTGTTTAGCATGAGAGCTTATGGATCAGCCGCTAATTTAATACCTGAACACATCAGTTTTCTAACAAAATCATAAATCTTCACTAAGCCTGTTTTAAATCCTTGGTAAAAAGCAATACAGTTTGCAATACCAGCTTTCAACTGCCTGACCATAAGAACTAAGATGAAATTACATTGACGCCAGAGCCACAGTTCAGACATCATTGTGCTATCTTCTTAATATTTGCTTTATATAGATCCTTTAAATCCTTCAATTACTTTTTGCAGTAGATATCAATTCGCTAGTTGCGACTGGTAGAACGAATGCATATAAAATTCACCTTATTCAATCACTTTATAATCACACAGAATATCGTTAAACACTTTAACCGCCGTTTATACCCTTAATAAGGTGACATATGTCAAGAAAATCTTTCATGTAAATTCATTGAACATGGCATTGTCAGAATACAATAAAGGATCATTGACGGTTTGGGCCTTATACGCCTATTTTTCTGATTCCAAGAACGCTGCTTTTGAGCTTCTGGTGTGGTGCATGTAGTATCAGTGCAAAAGGTGCATCTAATGGCAAGTGCCAGCTATCAAAATATTTTCAAAATTTCTACGCATTCGAGAGTTATGATGGGTAGAAAGGGGAGGGGGTCTGAAATTTCATGAAAATAAAAAGTGCTTTAAAGAGTGATTTCTGCACGTTTTCTTGAATTTATTTGGTAGGCATGGTGATATCTATTGAACATACCATATGCAGAGTATTTACGAATCACGATAATTTATGAAATTGTTTTAAAAACAAAATATGTGTTGTAATAAAATGATTTTGAAGAGATAATTTAGAAGTTACCTGTACATTTTTGACTACATGTACCGTAAATAATACAAAACTGAAAGCTCAACAAAAGAAATAAATATTTTTGAAGGAAGGAAAGTGTCCCATTTAGCATTGGAAAGTAAAACTGATTCTAACTAGATCATTTGAATATTACTTTTGCTTTGTTTAAAGGGCATAGCATGTTAAATGTATTTAAAGTGTCCGAATATTTATGGTATACATATACATGTATCCCTAAATGAGACAATATATTGAACACTAAAGTATTTACCTGTTATAACTCTTTGCATGCCAGTGGATAATTTTGTTGTCTTTCAATAGCCTTTTGCATACAGTTTGAATCCAGATGAAGACCAACAGAATGTCGATCTGGATCCAAACTGTTTGACACTCCTATGGTGGTCCTGAGTGGTTTATTTTTAAAAACTTAATTTTGAAGAAAGTCAGCAGACGAAAAAAAAAACATGAACAATTCCCTAGCATGCAAATAGATAAGTACAGGACGTTTGCAAAATAATGTGTCATTTAATAACAGAGCGATTTTTTCTTATGAAAAAATGCATAAAACCTTGCTAATTCTACTTTTAATCTTTAAGTAATTTATATTAAATTAGCACAGAATATAAAGCACATTAGGAGGTTGGTTCTAGAGAACTTCATTACTGTCATTAATTTCTTATTTGGCAGAAAAGGCATTTTATGGGCTTAGACCCTGGTTTTTTGGGCTGCTGAACATCTTTCTCCCCGTGTGCCAGCAAGCCACTTCCATACAATGTGTAAAATATGGTAACACATATACATGCAAAAGCTTTTGCTGGCACATGGGGGGGAATGATGTTTTAAAAAACGTTTTCGGATTTCTATATATTTTAATGTAAAACTGATTGTTCTACCCAAAATTTTACATCTTTGAAGCATTTAATATCGAAAGCGGATCTCACAGCCATAAAGTACTCAGGTCAGGGTAGCTTCATGGTGAAGAACGGGATGATTGACAAACTTTTATTTTTACTGAAAACCATAGGCATTTACCCATAGCAAGTGTCAATGATCCTTAGTAAATATATGCTCAACCTATAGGGGACAACTTGAACAAATGTGACTAATGATCGTATCAGTGATTCCAAAGAATTCTGAAAAATCATGCTTTCCACGTACATCGTTAAATTCGTTGTACGTATAAATAAACATAAAAAGCACACCATGCTAAATTGTCATTGTGTTCAGCAGCAGATCCACAGCTAGAATGAGTTTATCACGATATTCAACAGACCATACTACTCCACGCTCAACCTACGAATGCCTATATAGGCCAAGAGAAAATAATTAATTTCTAATTCTCTTCTTTCAAACGAAATTAATTTTATTAACCCTTGTATAACTCTGTTCGACTTATACATGACCATGTACATATGGTTTTTGGTCCTAGTTTTGTTAGCTCACCTGGAAAGAAGCTCTACAGTTTGTCGTCCGTCGTAAGCTTTTCATACTTTTGGTATATGGTTGGGAGGAAATGGCATATGAGCCAACAGGCAATATGTAGATTCAGAATTACTAAAATCGTTCCGTTCTGATATCCGTCATGGCGGAATTATTTATACATCTTCCAAACCATATGTCGCATTGAGCTGAAACTTGGTTGGGGGCATAGAGGCAACAAGGAGATACAAGATTGCTCACCAATCATCGTTCCGTTCCGGAAGTCCAAGATGGCCTGTGTCAAGCCATCTTGAAACCTTCAAATCAGTACCTCGCATTGTACAGTGTAAACATGACCTATAGCCTCAACAAATCAATAATCCAATAGGAGTCTGTATGTATCTGTATTTGTTTACATCCACAGCGTGGAAGGTTATCTGCACAGTGTTTAGTACTGAAATGACATCTTGTCTCGAACCATATGTTGGATTGAATTGAAACTTGGAGGAAGCATCGGGGCAATATGCAGATTCAGATTGGTTTAAATAGTTCTGTTTGGGAACCCAAGATGGCAGCTATCTTTAAATTTCTTCTAACGACATCACTAGACCCATATGATAAATTGAACCAAAACTTGGTTGAAAACATCAGGTCAACATGTCAATTCATCAGAATTTCTTAAATCGTTTTGATTCAATATCCAAGATGTCCATCCATCAAGTCAGCCATCATACTAACAACAGGTAGAAATGTTTTAACTTTTTTCACTGGAGAAATTGCTGTCCTCGTTTTGGTTTAGTGGGAAAGTAAAAGTAAATGTAAGTTTACACAAAAAGATGTGGCAGCTTTTAATGTTAACTTACGCTTAGTTTTTACAGTGTTAATATAATGGGACTAAAATGATATTTTCATTGTATGCAAATATCATTTTAGGCCCATCATGATAGTGTATTTAAGATGGATTTCACGAGTTTACCTAATCTCTGAAGCTGACAGGTTTTCCCTTTGTTTTTGTTTATAATTATGATATTGCCAACTTAAGTGATAACAAGTAATAGTTATACCACGTTTTGTCCTCCTGTACGTGAAGATAATCCACGAGCTTTAGCGAGTGGATTATCTTACGTACAGGTGGCCAAACATGGTAGCCTATAACTATTTTATACCACGTACATCAGTGTAGACCATACACGTCACAAGATAGTTCATGCTAAAGTTGGTAAGGGTGGTATAAATTTGCCCTCGACGCGAGAAAACCTGTCTTCGGGGATTTGCGAACAACACAGGCGCAGACCAGCCTGCGCATCCGCGCAGTCTGATCAGCACCTTTGTTATTCGTTTTTTGAAAGTATCATATATTAACTTATTACAGGTACAATTTCAATTTTCTAGCTAGTCTCAGTAGCTGAGGAGACTGGTTTGAAACTCGCTTTGATGGAAACCCCGAAGACAGGTTTTCTCGCAACCGGCCCAATTGTAAACTTAAATAATAACAAATAATTCCTTTTCTATTCTTTATTTCAAATGTAACTGTATATTTCAGGTAGCCGTATAAAGAGGGACACAGTCTAGTGTAAGATGCGGTTACCAAAGAAACGAAGCTTGGTGAGGAACACCGCCCTGGGCATTGTTATCTTCGGCCTTTTCTTTCTCTTCTTCCGTCGAGAGAATGCAGCAGGTAACAATCATTTTAGGCCATTTCATCAGATTTTACCATATTAAAATTTTATAAAATCGAAAACTGTAATCGGTAAAAGGTAATTTGGCAAACAGTGGCTACATTTTGCTTACTATGTGAAATACATGTATCTTTAGTGACATATATGCATCATGATTAAGGTATTCTTACATGTGACCTTGGTATACAGTACAATAATGCATGTCAAATTTAGTGTATCAAACGGGACCCCTAGGTTATTAAAATATTTCATACTCAACTTAACTGAGCATGAAAATTTATTATAATGCATGTTAAAGGGCTACGTGCATTAAGGGGCTCCCCCCTATGAGGCTAAAATATAAAAAAAAATGTTTCACCAATGAGTCCTTATAAGTGTTTTAGAACAATAGCCCAAGTGTAAAAATCTGGTATTACTTCCACTCTTACTGTTGCTATGGTAACAAAAATGGTCGCCAAAATAGGCTGAAAATAGGAAAATTACCATTTTGGTGCTAATTTGAGGGGTTTGACGAAGAAATTAACATAGAGCACAAGCAAATACCAAAAATATATTATAACAGAAGATGAGGATTACTACAGAACACAACAAATGAAAAGGATTTTCTGGTATTTAGCTGTGCTGATATATAATTCTTTAAAAAAAATCGGTCTCCAAAAGCCTGAAATTTTGTCCAAAATGGCAATTTCTTTATTTTAAGCCTATTTGGCCATTTTTGTTACATAGCAACGGTAAAATTTAAATGAATGCCAAAACTTTACACCTGTTATTCTTCTTATAAACCAATAAAAAGAAATTGACGAAAAGCAATTTTCAGTTTTTGGCTCCAGAGGGGGCAAAATTAGCCCCTTAATGCACGTACTCCTTTAGTGTATCAAACGGGGCCCTGGGGTAATAAAAATATTTCATGCTCAACTTAATTCAGGATGAAATTTATTGTGCTCAACATTTACTTGTAATGACTGATAAATACAACATCTGAGAAAAGCCCTTAATTTTTCTGCATTTTAGTTTTTATGAGCAGTGGAAATATCATTCAGTTGAACAAGATATTTTTTTCATAACCTCGCGACCTGCTTATCAATTAAGAAAATGTTTTGATCGTGTATATATTCCGATAATCTGACGTACGGTGGTGCGCGAAGTGGATACTACTTGGACTAGTCATATATTTTCCTGGTTGCGAGCAGCGACTTTCGTTAGCACAAGCTCCCATGTGCCTTTTCTGCTCGCTCACGATGCATAATCATATACCATAATCACATGTGTGAGCTTTGGTTTGCTTGTTTTAAAACTGCTTAGTTATAAAAACAAGGCTATTCCATAGTGCCATCCATTACTACTGCTGTTGGTATCAAACATTTTTTAAAACAGTTTCTAAATTCCATCTCCGGTAAATACAATGTTGATATGTCAACCCTTATGCAACAGGCTAAACCAGAGTCAGTATATTATGGTGATTTAGTTAATAAATACAAAAGAATCCCTGGAAAAACTTTTTTCCTGACCAATACAAAATGATCAATATGATAAAATAGTAGGTTGCATTCCTGGTTATAAATCCAATCGCGTTTATAGCTGTGGCTTCCTCTCTTATTGCACGACGTTGGGCCAGGCTTTAGACTGAATGACGACTCTGACCTAAAACTTTCTTCGGTGTGTGCTCCCTATGGCTGGGCCCACCTTGTCTCAAATGTATTTTTAGCTCTGATTGTCTGTTAGTTAAAGCCATTTACTTTGTTTCTCCACACTTATTAATTATTAATTGTTTCACCGTGGCGATACAATGCATACGTTAGACAAGAAATACCATTTTTATGTTTTAGCAAAAGCAGAATCCAGTGCGAAGATTTTGGCCACTTGGCCCGTAAAATATAGTTGCCGTAAAGAAAGTCCATGTGCATTCTGATAGTGCCAGTGTTATTACCGTCCATCTTCTGTGACAACGATCGATGGAGTTATGTTTCATATATTCTCAATGTAATCGATCATTATTGATAAAAAATTCATATATTGCCCACAACGAATACAACAATTTTACTGACAACAGAGGACGTAGCTAAGCATGTCGTTTGTTGGTGTCTTCTGTCTAATTATTCGTTTAAACAATACATTGGTTTATCTTACATGCAACCAGTGTGGACCCAGATCAGACTGGTCCATCTGGAACAGTCTGATCTGGGACGGACCAGACTGTTTGCTAATTAATTCCGTATTTCAGTAGCATCCCACTAAAGGTGCCAATAGAATTACCTAATGGTGGTTAAAAAGTATTTTACCTCACACATTGCTAAATTTACTACCCCTTTTCAGGTGGGTTTCTCGAGCGTCTGGTATTGAAGCCACAGGAATGTTTGTCTCTGGCACGACAGATTCGGATTACCTCTAATTTCACCATCAACGATCTTCTAGATAGGATGACATTATCATTTTCATATGGAGGCCTGAAAGCTGTCTACAAACCTGACAAACAAGAACCTGTGAAATCGGAATCTTCTATAGATAAAGAGCCCCTTCATATCATAGTGATCCCTCATTCCCACAATGACCCAGGCTGGCTGAAGACTTATGATAAGTATTTTGAAGAGGATACCACTCACATTCTCTCGTTAGCAGTAGAAAAACTAACACAGTACCCGGATATGACATTTATATGGGTTGAAACCTGCTTTCTACAGAAGTGGTGGCAGACTCAGAGTCCGTCCGTTCGTCAACAGTTTAAAGAGCTTGTTAAGAGTGGCAGACTTGAATTGGTGTCTGGAAGCTATGTGGCTCCAGATGAGGCGTCACCGCACTACTTCTCACTGATCGATGAGATGATAGAGGGGCATTACTGGGTGAAGAATACGTTGGGGGTCGTTCCAGAGACATCTTTGTCATTTGATCAGTTTGGTTACTCTGCTTCCATACCTTACCTCATGAAGCTGGCGGGCATCAAGAATGTGCTAATCAAGCGCGCACACAGGGGAGTGAAGCACGTAATGGGAGACAATCATTGGATGACCTTTAAATGGAGGCAATACTGGGATCCACAAGGTTACAATGATATACTTGCGCAGGTAATTTAATTAACTACACTACACGCGCCTACCAAACGCTCGAATGCTCAACATCTGGTTGAATATTAAAAACAACTGCTCTGTGAAGAAAATCATAAATCGGGGAATGTCATGCAATAGCTTATGGATTCCTGCATTTGTGATATAAATACGAGCTCAGAAAGTATTCTCATTAGGTCATATTTACTTTTCGCGCGATAAACACGTCCCTATCGAATTCTAGTACACATATTTTACGCGAAATGTAAATCTGACAAAACGAGAGAATTTTCTGACCTCAAATTTATACCACAAACGTAGGAATGCATAGTCTGTTGCATGACATTCCCCGATTTTTTATTCTCTTGGAGGAATTGTTTTTAATATTCAACCAGATGTTGAGCATTCGAGCGTTTGGTAGGCGTGCTACATGGATTTTTGTATTGATTGGAAGTCAATTAATATTGACTTGAGGTCAACAGTATTGGTATTGATCTCAGGCCAGTTGTATTAAGCGTATGACTTAGACACATCTGTAAGAGTAGTTAATAAATAAAACGCCATTAATCAAGTGGTTTCTCATTAGCCTATTTACAGGTCCGAGGTGTCAGCCGTATTAGCCGAATTACAGGTCTGAGGTCAGCTGTATTCCGAGTTACAGGTCCGATGTCTGCTATATTGGCCTAGGGCCAATACAGCTCACTTCGGATCTGTAACTGGGCCAATACGAAATCGTCTGATTAATAATATAACAATGCAACATTTAGATTCAGGAAAATTATTATTAACTTATTTGGCGTTAAGTTACACTTATTACAATGTAACTTAACCAATTTTGGCATTGAATGAATACTTAGGTTACAATCGTCAAAACTCAAACGTTTCCGTCACGTTCGTAACTCTAACGTTGCAAAGGCTTTCGTATTTATACGAGGTTTGCCGAATGACTTTGGTTAGGGCATCATCTTACTACATCGGACAGATTACAAACATTCAGATGGGGAGTGCAGTGATTTTGTGGTAGGGTGCTCGACTTGAGATCCTGAGGTTCCAGGTTCGATGCTTACTTTCACTTCGTCCTCATAACTTAATATAATTATCACCAGGATACTTTCCTTACAAAGACCAATGCTGGTTGACTTGAACATTACGAAAGCTCTCAAAGCAAATATTTGATACTTTGCAGGGGCGAATCCAGGATTTCTGGAAAGGGAGTCCATATGAATCAAGGTGTGGGGAGTTCGCTTTGCTGATTTTATCTCATTTTTCTTAATTATCCCATAAAGATAAAATAATTTGGTCTCTCTGAGACCACATTAATTAATCTTCATAAGATATTTAAAAAACGGGGCGGGGAGGGGGGTTAACGCGAAACCCTTGAACCCCCTCAGGATCCGCCATCTTATAATAAACTATGCCTCATACATGTAGGATAAATCATATGGCCCCTTCGCGAGCAAACTTGATTTTGTTTTATGCGAATGAAAGTGAGGCAGATCAACCAACGAAACCACGCAGTCTGACCAGAGCCTTTGTTATTCGCTGCCTGGAAAGTCCATTAGCTAAATTTGTCACATGCAAAATTTCAAGATATCTAGCAATTCTGTGTAACAAAGCAGTCTTGTTTGAGCATGGCCTGGCCCCAAGCTTATAAAACTATTTTCATGCTCAACTCAGCTGAGCACGAAATTTATCCCTGCTCATAAATATTAAATGTCACCAATTGTTGGCATTTTAACATTTATCAGCAAGATTAATAAAATATTTGAGAGACTTAAAGCAAAAAACTTCTTTCTTTGAAGGTAGTTTAGTTTTAATAAGCAGTTTAAATTTCGTGCTCAGTTGAGTTGAGCAGGAGAAAAAAAATATAACCTCGAAGCCAGGTCGCAATCCCTGAAAGATTGTAGTCTACGCGATGTGGTCCATTTAATAATTGAACCGCAACATATGATTTCCAACAGTGTGGCATTTTGACAAGTGTCGACTCATTCGAGCCTGTGTAGCCTCCTTTAAATCTTAGAAACTCCAGATGCTGTTCGGTCAGCAGCTTAAAAGTCATAGAATAATCAAGCGACATGCAAAGGCTCTGATCAGACTGCGCAATCGCGCTGGCTGATCTAAGCCTTTGCTGGTCGCACATACCGCATTGTTGGAAATCTCATGTTGCGACTCAATTATGTAAAAGTATGACAGAAGGCAAAGATCATGAATCGACAAGTACCACACCTGACCCAGGACACCCACCTGGGACAAGAAAACATCACCGTCCCGTCTTGAACATAGCTGTTGACTTGGGACGTAAAACATTAAAACAAGCAAACAAACAAGAAAACACCACACACAAGAGAGCCAACTCGGAGGTAAGCCCTTTCCCAACAGATGACCATCAATTATATAAGTAACGTACTCGTAACTTATCTTATCATATGACGTCGCGTCTGGGAGTGAAATAACGTCATGCAATAAAATCGATAAATTACTAGTGGTTTACAGATTTGCGGGAAACGTATTGACGTCCATAACATTGTTGCTTACATAATGACAAAATTATAACTTTTTCCCCAGAAATGAGATTTCAAAGTATTCTTAATGTTACATAATAAATAGAATCTAACATTCGTGCTCTTGTATTATTGATTTTATTAAACTCGTTTCGAAAAAGAGATAAAATGCTCGGCAAGCTTTGCATTTTATCTCTTTTCCCCCACTCGTTTAATAAAATCAATAAAAAATGAGCACTCATGTAAGATCCTCTATTTTATATTTCAGATTGACACGTATGAATGGATGAGTATATCAGACAGCTGTGGCCCCGATAGACACATCTGTAGGGGAATCGATTTCTCTGTCATGCCAGATCTACCAAAGCCAGGCTCCCCCGAAGCCAACAGGCCATTTAGAATGGACTCCATGTCCGGTACTATGGCACAATCTTTAGATGATTTTGTTCATCAATTGGTCAATCAATTCCGCACCAAGAACTCCAATTATAAACAGAAGGTTATGCTTCTTCCACATGGTGGAGATTTCCACTACTCACAAGCTGATAAGTGGGATAGACAGCACAGAAATATGAAACTATTCATGGACTATATCAACCAAAGGGAAGACGAGTTTAAGATTAAAATAAGATTTGGAACATTCAAAGATTATTTCGCAGAGTTAGAACGACAGCGGTCTGTTCATAAACTAGATTTCCCCGTTGTGAGTGGTGATTTCTTTACTTATGCTGAATCTCAGGACTATTGGACTGGATACTTCACAACCAGACAGTTTGACAAAAGACTTGGCAGGGAATTACAGGAGAGTTTACGAGCAGCAGAGCTCTTCGCCGCTATTTCCTTCGAGAAGGCGAAGCGTTTTCCTATACCTGAAAATAAGCGAAAACAAATGGTGACAGACCTCGTTACTGCGAGACAGAATCTTGGACTTTTTCAACACCATGACGCAATAACAGGCACCTCGCGCGCTCATGTTGTCAAGGACTACGAAGAAAGATTATCTTTATCTTTCACAGCCACTCAAAATGTCCTGACATCCGCCATTGATCATTTATTACAGGATGAGAAAGCTACACCACGGTATGATTCAGTGTTACCAACATTACGGAGGCGTGGCTTTGATCAGCTGACAGAGAGAGTTCCGGTCGCACTTACTGCTTCCGGTTCGAAGGTCATTCTTATGAATCCACTAACTCAGAGCAGAGAGGAAGTCGTTTCATTAACAGTTGAATCTCCAGACATCAAGCTTTTTGATCACAAGGGCTCTTTAGTAGAGTTTGATGTTATTCCACAGCCGCTAAACGCGGTTGAGATAGTGTTTCATGTATCATTCGCTCCTTTAAGCATTCTTGTTTATACTATTCTAGAAAAATCTCCCGAAAAGACAGACCAACAGACCGAGTCACCGAAGGACGATTTTAAATGTGAAAACAATCAAGTGAATGTAACATTCTCTGCAGAGACAGGTTCGCCCAGTGTAATGTGTTATAAGAAAGAGAACATATGTTCTAAAGTGTCTATTGATTGGCGCTATTACCAAGGAAGGGGAGGAGCTTACACGATGATATCACATGGAAAAGAAGTTCCAGCTTATACGTCAAAACCAACAGTACATGTCATTAGAGGAAACAAAATTTGTAGAGTTGAGTCTGATTATGGTTATTATAAAGTGACAACAAGCTTAGCTCTGGCTTCATCAGTTCTTGGGCGTGCTTTAAGAGTTGACATATACAGTGATCTTTCCAACCGAAACTTCAATGGCGACCTAGCGATGCGCATTCAGACACCTATCTCAAATAACAAAACATTCTTCGCAGACTCCAATAGTGTACAACTCATGGGCAGAAAATTCCGGGACTCCATTCCCTTTGATGGTAATGTATACCCTATGTCGTCTGTTTCTATGATAGAAGACGATAACTTACGGATGATAGTTCATTCTGCACAGCCACATGGCGTTATCAGCCCAGTTTCCGGCGTGCTTGATTTAATGATTGACAGAGTTGGCACGAGATCAGAAATGGGTATGCCTGAAGGAGTAACCGATAATAAGCCAACCAAAACAATATTGTTCATTGAGTTTCAAACACCGAACTTTTATGAAAAATTGAACACAACAGAGACGGCATTACTCTCAATAAACAGTGTATACCTCAATGATCTTGTGCAACATCCTGTTTATAAATTTTATTCTTTACAAGATACTAAGATATCAAAGACTGATCATTCCTTTTTAAAGCAAACAATTCCTTGTGATATAATACTAGCGAATGTAAAGAATCTCGTGAGCGATGACCTTGACCCTGATGGTGTATCATTAACATTCCATAGACGGGGTGTATCGTGTTCCAAAAACTTGAACGACCAAGTGTGCCATATTTCTAAAAACACTCAACTTAATCCAGGAAACATTTTTAAAGACTATTCCACACAAAGTGTTCGCCATATGTATATGTCTCATCTCATGACACAAGATATGCATTTTAGTGAAGTAATAACATTTAAGCCAATGGACTTCAAAACATTCCATGTGTATTAAGTATATCAGGTAAAATAGTTACTAACATGTCAGCCGCGAACAACATATCAGACATATCATGATGACCTTGTTGCGAGAAATCCTGTTTGTGATCAACTCAACTGAGCATGGAGTTTATCATGCTCATAAATGTTAAAATGCCAACAATTGTTGGCATTTTAACATTTATTAGCATGATAAATACAATATCTGAGAATTTGAAAGTCAGAAAAGCCTATATTTCTTAGCATTTTGTTTTTTATGAGCAGTTGAAATTTTTATGCCTAGTTGAGCTTAGCATGAAAAATGTTTTATAAACACATGGCCAGGGTATAAGCAAATAACTTACTTTAACTACACAAACTTGCTAGTTTTTGAGCTTTAAATCGAGCAAGTGTATCCAACCAACAATAACACTGATCGTGCAGATACGCAAGCTGACCAGCATCATAGTTGTTCACATACTATAATAGTATAGCCTCGACGCAAGAAAAACTGCTTCAAAGGCTCTAACCAGCTTCGTCAGCTACAGGGACTACCTAGAATGTTGATGTTTTGTATAAAGCAAGTTTGACCACTATCATTCACTGACAGCGAATAACAAAGGAATTAAACAGACTGCACGGATGTGCAGACTGGTCTGCACTTTTGTTGTTCACATGCAAGAAAGTCAGGTTCTCTCGCGTCAAGGCCCATACAATACACAAGTATTCTAGGGCCACTGCTCATATGTACACCGTGATAAGCGCATATATGCTCGCAATCTGATCAGCACCAATGTCTTTGCTACGTTGGGTTGACTGTGACCTCATTGTTAACCCCGAAAACTTAGTTTTTATGATCAATGATTCACAAAATGTGCCTTAACTCATTTAAGCCGAATGAAATTTCCTACCCCTATCAGTAGGACGAGCCCATTTCTAGTTTTAGGTGTGTTGGGTGGTATTGTTGTCATGTTATTCAAATTTTAATACAATGTGCTGTAAGCAAATAGGGGAGACTCTGATCAGACGCCGCGTTCTGCGGCGTCTGATTTGGATCTGCACTGTTTGCCTATCCCCACAAAAAAGACGCTATGCTTATATGGGTTAATATAAATGTAGTAATATGATTTAAAAGTTATTCAGGTATTTGTTTTGTCTGAAGCAAACTTTCACCTACACAAATAGTGATGACCCTGATGAAATGCCGCATTATCTGGCATTTCATCTGGGTCTTCACTGTTTGAAAAAAGCACCTCTTTAGGGGCTTCCAGTATACGAAAGATTAATATCCAAGTCATGTTTAGGCTGATGAAATTTCAATAGACTCACCAAATTTATTATATGGCATTTTAATCATTTCAACATTTTCATTGGCATGTAACGTACGCGGCCCTAAAGTCGTCAGTTGGACGCATTTAAGCGATTGCCCCGGATAAGAGACACTCACTGGCTAAGAATAGACTTAAGCAGATGGTAGTTTAATCATCCAGCTAGTCGATAAACTAAAGAAAATGGTTTGAAACCACCCGAAAATATCTTTAAAAGACCGATTTTGTCAAGAGGGGTCTGTCTGACGACTTTAGGACCACCAAGACCTAAAGTCGTCAGTGACTAGGCCCTAAGGTCGTCAACGATGTGTGGTGTTTTTTGTGGTCCTATAAGCGCAGTATATGTCTGAGTGGTGGCGCATATTTATCGAACTGGGTGTGTGTTTGGTCCCTGAGACGTCCTGGTGGTCTGAGCGCTGGTGTTATGGTGTATGGGCGTTCTAGGCATGCGTGATAGCGTTTGTAGTCGTAGGCGTGTACTATATGTTTAAGTGGTGGTGGAGGTCGTCTTAGGGATACACTGGTGGTCTGAGAGTCAGTGTTGATGGCCCCAGGAACGTACTGAAGGTCTCAGTGGTGGTGTTGGTGGTCCTATGGACGAACTGAAGGTATGAGTGGCAATGGTCGCGGTCGTATGCGTGTTGTTTAATTGAGTGACGGTGCAGGTGGTCGAAGGGACGTATTGAAGTTCTAAGTGCCTTATTGGTGGTCCAAGAAACGTATTGAAGGTACGAGTGGCGGTATTGGTGGGCTTACAAGACATATTAAAGGTCTTAATGGGTATGCTACTGGTCGTTATGGTATTTTGTTGCCCTCAGTATCAAAATTGGCAGTCCTTGATGTGTAATGAAGCTCTAAATGGTTGTGGTGGTTTGGATGTATACTTGAGGGCGATGATCCTATAAACATACATGAACGTACATTTATATATAGTTCGGCGTATGCTTAAACTGAATATCTGAGAGACAGTGTTGGTCGGGTACATGTAGAAAATTGAGTGTCTTTATTCAGGTGTTAATGGTCCCGTAGGCGTACTGAATATCGTTGCTCTACATGAGCCACTTTATAAGTAACCATGTCTTTGGGGTTTGCAACCTATACTGATTCAAACTGGCCTGCTCAGCTACAGAGACTCGAAATTTAGGAATTGACAATTATGAGCATTTAATATACTATTTAGACAACGAAAACAAGAGCTGACCAGACCGTACAGGCTATTATAGAGGAATATGAAAATCCTGGCACATCTACGGCACTGCCCTGATGCATCAGAGGTTAAGCCCAGGCACTTAAGCCCCACTATGTCCCCGGTATCCATGGCCCCTAAGAGGTCGGAGATACAAATGACTGTTGCATAAAACGAGTTAAAAATCATTGTTTTAGAAGAGACGAAGTGAGTAAACAGGCAGAAAAATCACTCATTTTCTTGAAGCCCAAGTCTCGGCAGGCCGGACCTAAAGTCGTCATCTCACTTTTCAACCTATTATTTCTGTTAGAGGTTGTCATATCGGCCAAAAGGACATTATTATTGCTAATTCGATATCTTCTGTACATGTAAAAAACGCATGTGTTTATGTGGGACAGATGTACAGTATAGTTATTTTATTTCGCCGGATCGATATCAATATCGCCTTCAACTCTCGACAGACTCAAAATTTTGCATGCAATTGGGTACCCCCATTTCAACGCCTACCACTCGGACACCTTTTATAGGGCGGCTGTACATTATATATCAATCAATAGGGCAGATAATTTCCTTTCAAATGATGCCCCCTCTAAGAAGTTTCGATGATTTGGACGGAAAAGAGCAAGGCCGAAAGAAAACTGACGACCTTAGGACTATGACGACTTTAGGGCCGCGTACGTTAGACCACTGTGGTTTATATACACTGGCACTTTTGGCCTCGTCATCTCAAAGCGGTGTTAGGGTAAGTTGTTCAAATCATAAAACAGCCAGTGTAGCCAAAGGAACATGTTTTCTGATTGATTTTTCTCGATAAATAACAATTATTTTTATATCATCCCTGCGAACTATATAGTTGAAAATATATTTTGTTGCAATTTAATAGTGAAAATAAGAAATTGAATATTCCGGTTTCGTTATCGTTCGCTGTTGTTTTGAGATGAATCAGGAATGAACAATTCTCTGTATCTGCTGACTCCAGAGTAATATTCCGTCAAAGTATTTATACTTTTACCAAAGTGATACTTTTATTCAAAATAAACGAAAATGGATTTAAAGCAAACACCCAGCAATTCGAATTTTCAAAAAAAAAATGGAGACACGGTATGTTTACCCTAACACCGTTTGAGGTGACGAGACCAAAAATTGTCAGTGAATATTAACCTCGGTATAGACGGCAGACACACATCATTTGCTCAAATGTCCTAGAGACGGCAGACACACATCATTTGCTCAAATGTCCTAGCAACTCCATCTGATTCATCAGATTAAACCTTAATGCGGCAATCGCAACAAAAGTCGTCTGCTTTTCTCGTCTGCTGAAATGTTTAAGAAACCTCTATGGAAAACAGTGCGGGCCCAGATCAGACTGCTCCAAAAGGAGCAGTCTGTTCTGGGTCCACGCTGTTTGCTTCTCTGCTTAATTCATCAGTAATGCTAGGCAATTATTTGCAGCGGACGACTTCAGCAGACGACATTTTCAGATTCATTTTTCTTAGCGCTATAAGGGTTAATCTGAGATTTAACGTAGTTTTATTATATACATTGGGAAATATTAGTTTAATAAAATATTTCTAGAAGTATATTTTCACATGTAAAACATAAAACATAATATCTTCTCACCGGTGAAAACAAAGATGATACTCAACGTGAAGAGAAAAATGCATATTTCATGAGTAGCAAAGCCACTAGTAAAAATACATTTTTTCACCTTACGAGATGAAATGCATGTCATGTACATGATCAAATTTATATTTCTTTTATCAAATACAATTTAAAAGCGTGACAGGAGTTTTGAACTTATGACGTCACACAAGATCGTAATATGAATAATAGGAACATGGGAAGATGGGGATTGAACGGTATCGATAACCTGAGATGCAATAAAGTTTTGCTTCGAAAATGTAAATATATACATTTGAAATCAATTTCGCTATCATATTAGTAGCATTAGTTTGTGACTTACAGAGAACTAAGTTTTATTTTTTTTCTTATTTTGACTATAAGCATGTGCTATGTTTTACTTATTTTGTCAAGCTGGGCTTTGTCATGCTGCCACTTACAGAGAGAGAGAGAGAGAGAGAGAGAGAGAGAGAGAGAGAGAGAAAGAGAGAGTAATTAATATCATAGTATACTGTAAAACATGTCTTAGGCGGCCACTCACAGATAAACAGAACTAAGCTCTTAATCACAAATGGCAGCTTAATAAAGGTCTAAAGTATTTGAAAGAACTTTTGACCTGCAATAAGCGATAATTGATTTTGAAAACTATTTTTGGTCTTTTTGAGTGGCCGTTTTAGGCAGGTTTTACTGTATAATAGTGTTTACTGTGCTTAATTTGTTCCTGTATTTGTATGCTTGAGTTTCATTGTAAATTGACATTATTTTTAGCTCCTTGACACGAGCTGATCATAAAGCAGGGATATGTAACTTTCTGAGAGTTATTATTGATTCCAGAATTTGACCTATTATCTGTAAAGGTCTAAATAACTCTTTTCGTCGCCAATTGACTTCGCCATATGTCGTGATAAAATTTCTGGTGCCTTACACGAATTTTGTAATCAATGGTGCTAGCATGAGCATTTCTTTATTCTACTATTTTCAAAACTTTGAAAATAAAAAAAAAAGTATTATTGATAACAGAGTTTCATTTTATTGGTCAATGAGGGTGGGGGTCTCTTCCTCTGACAGTCTTTGTGTTGAGAGCCATTTTCATTGTTTCATCACAGTTTTTTAATCGATGTGGTTGTTTTTTCCTTCCATGACAAATTGCATAAGTTATGAAACCTCCATGTTAGCTAAATTTATTTAATAGATTAAAATCTAAAGGTCTTCTAGCATCCTCACAGTGTGACTACATATAAATTATTTGACTCTCTATCCTATATTGCCTTTTAATCTAATTAATGAAAATCTAACTTGATTAAATGTACAAACTTTAGATGGAGAGGTTTCAGTTTATTTGACTAGTAGTGAGAAACGCACTTTCTCCACCTCCGAACAGTCTAAAGACTATAATATGTGGCCATGTCAGAAAATGTATGACTCTCTCAATAATCCTTTTGAAAATGTACATTGTATTTATAAAATTTGGCTCTTAATTGTATAGATAAATATTAGGTAGTCCAATGAGTACTTATTTTGCGCCTCTTATAGCAGATTCGTTTTTATTTTGTTATGAAAGAGGCTTTATGTGTCTATTTCTGAAAATAATCAAGCTGTTGTTAAAGCATTTTACTTTTCCTCAAAATATCTAGATTAGGTACTTTGTATTACATGAGCCGTAACATGTGATATCCAACAATGTGGCATTTTGACATGTGTAGACTCAGATGAGCCTCTGCAGCCTCCCTTTAAGCTTAGAAACCCCAAATGGTGTTCAGTCAATAGCTTAACATCCATAGAATACTCAAGTGACTAGCAAAGGCTCTGATCAGACTGCGCGTATGCGTAGGCTGATCTGAGGCTTTTCTGGTCGCACATACATGTACCACATTGTTGGAAGTCTCATGCACTGGCTTACATGTTATAATCTCTCTTTTGTTCAAATGGTAAATCAGATATATCCCATGTAACTTCAGTTAATTAGGTAAATTCCTTTGATGCTAAAGCTCTCTTTTTGGACGTGGACTGGTCCATAACAAATGTCATAGTTGGAAATAAAATGCATGATAAACAAGATGATTATTTTAGTAATTTTCCCATTTCTTGATGGAGATGTTTCTCGCTCCCCTTTCTATGGTGTATGTATTTCAGAGCCTTTCGTTTTGCGAGAGAATGTTCTACAGGTAATGTTTAAAACAAAGGAAACACATTTAAATGTTTGCCTGCTAAGCTACTAAAAGAAGGATATCGATATCATGAATTTCGTAAAACATTTTCTAAGTTCTGCCATAGACTCTCAGAGGTGGGGTCAAACCTCAGACTATATGATTACCCTGACCTAAAACATTCATCGTTGGGTTGGTGCCTGATGCTTGTCTATGGCTGGGCCCACTGTGCCTCAAACTTAGGTTTTCTTTAGCTTTGACTATCTGTAAGTCTAGAGCTTTTATATGTTTCATTATAGTATGTTAGATTTCCTTTATGATTATGCTTTGTGTTTGCGGAGCTCTATTGTTTTCGGCTTGTCCACTGTCTGTCTGTCCGTCCGTCTGTTTGTCTGTCCATCCGTCCGTCCGTACTCACGAATGGACCCTTGTTGGGAACTTTAAAATACCAAAATTTCTCCGATAAGAAATATGGCCGCCAAAATGGCCGCCAACTGTCAGTTTGCACTTGTGGACACCCTAACTTAGTCCTTTGTCACCCGATTTCTTTCAAATTTCAAAGATGGACTACTTTCATCGTCTGATTATGGGTTTTGTCTGATGAACGATCGTCAAGATTGTTGCCAAAACGGATATCCCCTTTTCACTGCAGGGCATTATGCGGGGCCCCTTTGTCGGAGTCCGACTGTTCTAGCTGTTAAATTTGCTGCACTCAGTGTGTTCAGGAGTTTTGTGTTTGGTCCTTTTTTTGATAAACAGTACATTGTGTCCTTTCTAATTTTGCCGTTATCTGGCTGCTCAAGGAAGAGAGAGATTTTTGCTTTACATTAATTGTCTTCTTTCTGTAGTGTGGCTGATTGTGTTCTGTAACTCTTTTTATGGTGCTGTGGGTTGGTCTATTGTGTGTGAATGTAGCATTTCCAGCCCCGATGTTATTAAGCTTTTTTTCATGCTCAACTCAACTGAGCACGAAATTTAAACTACTCATAAAAGCTAAATACTGTAAAATATAGAAGTTTCTTGCTCTAAGTCTCTCTGATGCTGTATTTATCATACTAATAAATGTTAAAATGCCAACAACTGTTGGCATTTTAACATTTATGAGCCTCATAAATGTTATGATCAGTAGAGTTGAGCATGAAATGAAGTTTTATTACCTCGGGGCCTGGACATACTCATTAAATTTATTTTTTCTCTTACGTAGCTCTACATGGTTAGTTACTTTGTTTCGATTTTAAAGGTCCTAACCATTTGTAGACTGTAAACCCTTAAATGGGTATTTTTGCAAACAGTGAAGCCCCAATTTCATCAGGGTCTGCACTCTTTTCTGAGATGTTTGGCCCATTCTCAATTTCAGGGTTATAGGTTGTATTTTTCATTTTTAATCGATTGTCAATACAACATTTTGTAAGAAATAATGGAGGTCCTAATCAAAGAATGCGGCTTCTGATCTGACTCTGCACTGTTTGACCACATTCCATTAAAATGAAGCTTGGCATATGTGGGTTATTATTCATACAATGCAGTTTCCACAAAAAATAATTAACCCTTTACTCCATAGTAAAGCCTTTTGACACCTTTTATATAAAATGCATTTGAAAATATAATGGAAAGTTGTCCATTTTCCATAATACGTTCAAAAGTATGCAATTCTTTACTTCACTTTCTTGTTTTTTATCTTATGTTATCTTAAAAAAAGAAAATAATGTAATGATCAAAAATAGCCTATGGAGAACTGGGTTAAATGAAAAATTGATTAAATATTATTGTTTGACTAACGGAGGTTATCTGATTTAACTCAGTTCAACCGAACCGAATAACACTACTGTACATGTGATGTTTGAAATGGTTTCACTTTTTACATAGGCGACAGTCATCGTCTTATTTTCAGCATACTTTTAATGATATTTTTGCTGAGCTGTCTACCAAATTTGAGAGGAACAGTGAAATCCTCCTGTATAAGCTTACAATTCATCCCAAACTCTGAAATACACGTTCTATAGTGGTGGATCGCAGCAATGCTCGGCTCTACCTGGGCTACCGTATAATTCTTATCATCCTGCCATGACCGACTCACGTGGTGTATCCCAAGTTCAAAAATACGCATTGGTCGCACAAGTACTTTATTTCTGAAGAAGCTGAAATGTTTTGATCGGTTCACATGAGCGACGGTACCAGCTTCGTTCGATTTGGCTGTTCTTGAAAACTCAGGATCGAAGAAGGTACTCCTGAAGCTGAAGCCACTGTAATTAGAGAAATCTGATTGGCTAGCATTGTGCACGCGCTGTAGGATATGTTTCCAAGTTGTTCCTGCTGTATGTGGAATCAGTGCTTCATCAATATCCAAGAAGGCAAGATAATCAAACTCATTCATATATCTATACAGGCAATCATTCACAGCTAGCGATTGTCCATAATTCCATACTGCCTTCCGGTGAAATGGGAGCTCCCAAGAGAATGCGTCAATATATTCCAATGAGGTATAATAATGGAGAATCTTTTGAATTTCGGGCTGTATCTCAAATACGTAGAAAATTATTTTATCTACTCCTAGAAGTCGGGATAATTCTATGAATTCAATAAAAGCTTTTGGCTGTATAGTCCCGTACAAAGGCGGTACACAAATACCAGACAGTCCAATTAACTGTTTCTGCGTATTTTTTGTAGCGTTTTTCGGATATATGACTTTGGTAATGAAAACTGTGGTTGCATTTGCTGGTTGCTTGTGAAAAACATCAGCGCGACTGATCTTTACACTTTGTGGCACTGACGTCACTTCCTGCGGAATGACACATGATAATATCCAGCCTCCTATTGGACGGTTGTGGTTTTCACACATCTCATAGTAACTAAGTTTAGAAGAAACATAGGCTTTGTGCTGTAGACTACTACCAGACAGTTGAAAATGACAACTGAACCGTTTTATATCATCGCTATATTTTTTGAGAGTAGATAAAATCCGAACGTATGGGACCGAAAGTCGGTTATCTAGAAAAATAGAGAATATGTGAAAATCTTTGGTTACTCTAACATGGTGTCTGTTTTTGTATCGGTTTTCATTGTTTGTCGAATTCAGGCCACTTTTTTTCGTGTTACCGACCGATCGAACTTTCTTGAAGAAAACCTTTTCTTTGGAATTCCATTGTAATTTGTACACGTCACGTGAAACCTTTGTTTGGGAAATACTGACGTCACTTCCTGATGATGACAAGTCTGAATCATGGTTAAATTCCAAAATGCAACTGAAGATAAAACAAACCGATATAGAATACAATAAAATTACAAATAAAAAGCATTTGACAGATACCGCTAGTTTCACGTTTAATCTAGCAGTGAACATTTTGAGCACTATACTATTTCACGTGAACTTATTTTGCGTCCAACTAAGCTTCTCTAGGCATATAGGAACACTTTATTAACATTATATGTTATAGTGTCAATTTTGCCCAATTTAAAACCTGCTTAAGTAAGATTTAGCAAGCATGAACACATGCCTTATTGTTACAGCCAACATTAGAAACCTCGAAAGTTCGAACAAACTATATACTGACTTCATCAGACTATCCGATCAGCCGAGTATGCAGACCACTTGATCTCTAACTGCCAATGTCTTTAAGTCCTAGTGATCTAATGAAGTAAGGTGTATCGAGAACCATGTCCTGATAGAAGGGTTCAACATCAGATATAACTTTTGGACAAGCAGGATCAAAGTATCCTCGCATTCCCATCAGTGTATTCAGTTGGCATAGGAATGTAATAGTCGCGGGATGCTGCACGCATGCCATGTTAAGCTTACCTGCGAGTGATACTAATTGTAAGCCTACATAATTGTTACGTACAACGATGGTTCTGAGGAGGATATTCAGTATATGTACTTGCGGATTTAGCTTGACGTGACTAGCATGAATTATGCATGCACAAGTGTTGATTTAATAACCCCTGTACGTATTGCTTGTACATAAGCAAGACTATATCGATTCCAGAATATTGGAAAATTTCAATTCAGAAATTGACCCGGAAAGCAATTTAAGCGAAACAAGAGAAAATAGACCAACATTGAGTGTATGCAGATCCAGTCAGAGGTTGAACAAGGTACTCAGCTGCCCGCACTTTTAACTATTTGCTGGATAGTTTTTCGAGAGCTGATGTCTCGCGGTACACTGGCAGTTAAAAATTTTGATCGCGAGTTTTGACTTAGCGTACAACAGGACAGTTTTCGAGAACTGATGTCTCCCGCTATACACTGGCAGTTAGATATAAATTTGGTCGCGAGGTCCGACTAAGCGTACATTGCTGAATTTCTTCCTTCTTTGTTCATTTTTTGTTTGTTTTGGACTCTGGTCCCTCGGTGGGCGTGGCACAAATCACCATCTCCCGCGAAAATAACATATCACTCGATTAATCTTAAACTCGCATTCTTCCACAAGTCACTTTCGCTCTGGAGATTTACAGAGAGCATGGTGAATTTCTTTCAAAGTGAATAATATCTGCAATTTTCAGAGAGACTGGTTCCAGATAATTAAGCTGACACAGTTGCAGAAGGGTTTGTGACAAAAACAAGAAAAAAGATTAAAATATACCATTACGATTGTACGCGCTTTGTCAAAGCGACAAAGTCAACTCAAATTAAATGCAATGGTATGCAACATGATAATTTACGCGTTCCCTCACCGTGATTCTTGATCCTTACTCTTTGCGAGTTTTTTCCCTTTTCTGGGACGCTGGGTTTCTCGCCCAAGTTGCTATAAAGATAAAGATAAAGGTAAAGATAAAGAAGCCTTATTTAACGTCGCTTATAATGTAACAGACAACATTAGCTCACGAGCTATTCTGCGACATAACAATATCTTTTAACAGATACTTACCTGCCTTACTTTATCTTCCTAGCACAACCCCTTTTATGCGAGCGCCAGCAAGGGAGCTGCTAGTACCATTTTTTACACCTTTGGTATGGTGCGGCCGCGGGATTCGAACCCACGACCTCCCGCTCCGAAAGCGGACGCTCTACCAACTGAGCTATCGAGGCTATTTTTTCTACAATTAAAGCACAATGTTCAAAAATGGCTAAATGCTGGTACGTGTATCTGTTATTTGAGTTGATTTATCATTCTATACAATTGTGCAGTTGAAATACATATGCACTTTACCGATACTTTCAAGAATGAGCTCATACCACGTGTAGAAAGTGCTGATTAAATACAAGCGACAATTCTATTTCGCTGTCATAATCGCATGAAATGCGCCACAGAATATGAAACCTGGTCAATATTGCACAGGTTTCATATTTTGTATACAGTAAAACCTGCCTTAAGCGGCCACTCAAAATGGACAAAACAAAGGTCTTAATGACAAGTGGTAGCTTAATGGAGGTCAAAAGTATTGCAGAATGCTCCTCTTGGAGCATTCTGCAATACTTTTGATCTGCATTAAGCAATAATCGGTCTTGAAAAGCATTTTAGGGTTTGTTTTTGAGTGGCCGCTTAAGACAGGTTTTACTATATTTCATGGAGTTGTACACCTTCAAATGCAGACACACCTTATCCAGTACGAGTATACACCGGAAGGTGTCTATACTTTAAAGGAAGAAGAAGAACTGACGGCTGTTCCATATAGAGAGACCTCTTCGAATCCATCTTATTGGATCAGATTCGAATTATCACGCAGTCCCAGTGCATGTGTCTCAGTGATTCGCCTATGACCATAATGCCATTTTTTCTTATTCCGCATGAATAAAATTCTGCAACTAAAACAGATACAATATCAATAAGATCGCATAAAAATAACTTTTACTTGATGCGAGTAATGCCATAAGAAAACCTGCTAACACCACACACTTGCGTAAATTAGAATTTTGAGACAACAGCTGGATCTCTGTTTAACCCCATCCAGCAATATCTGTACAAAACACACTGCAACCAATACTTCCAGACCTTTGTGAGCAAATAAAAAGGTTGCTCTAAATAAATATTAGTTTTAATTGTTTCCGACAATAACAATTACGTACATATTAGTAGTATAGGTTGTCATATTTTTTTAAAAAATCAGCTTGTTAATCTGCTAGTTAAAACTAACATCAGTACCGTTCGCATACATTGAACGTGTTGCGTGTGCGTTTCCAATGCGTTGTACGCGCGTTGGATTTAAATTATGTTGAAAACGCGAATCAACGCAATGCACGATTCATGAATATTCACAATCGTTGATACACACTGATGCATTAACAAATTAAATGGCTTTTAAAAATAGATGTTGAAATCGATTAGTCTGCATGCCTGGTTGTGAACCCAATTACGGTTTAATACATCGGTTTTCTCTTTAATTGCACGACGGTGGGTCAGGCCTCAGACGTAATGACGGCCCTGACGTAAAGCTTTAATCCGTTGGTTGGTACCTGATGCTTGTCGTTAGCTGGTCCCACCGTAGCTCAACTTGATGTTTTCTTTAGCTCCGACTATCTGTGAATCATGAGCCCTTTTCTTTGTTTCATCATGGTGTGTGAATTTGATTAGAGTGTTTCTCCATGATGATACATTACATTAGTTAGGAAACCTCCATGCAAGCTAAACAACTTTGTGTTTTAACAACAACAGAATCTAGGGCGAAAATTTAGCGCTAGTAAAATGCATTTAAATCCTCCCGGTGGTTTATGATGTTGTCTGTTCTTAGGCGGCGTTCTGTTGTTGTTGATCTATTGTTAAATGTACTTCCCATTGTTTGTGGGAGTTCTGTGTTTGTCTTTGTTTTGTTATGCGTTATAGATTTGTAATCATCTCAAAGTGGAAGAGAAAGCTGGCTGCTTTGCTATATTGTCTTACAGATCTATTGTTACAGTGAATGTTCTGTTACTCTTCCTCACGGTGCCATGGGTTGGTCTGCAATGTGTGATTGTGGTATTTCCTGATCATAATCACTTTTCGAAAAGCAATGTATCTATTGGTGCTAAATCTGGTTGAATGATTGTAAAATCGATATATCATCGTGTGTAAAGCAGTAACTTATTTTATAACATTTTTGACAGGTTATGCAGCACTGCGTTTCAACGCAGAACTGCGTTGATACCCGATCATACGCGTTAGTTTGCGTTGATATATCAGCTAAGTTGATAGGTAGACAGGTAGATGCGTCACAGCTCAGTTCAACACGTCATCGGTAACGAGTATTGATTGGCCATTTGGAATTCGCGCTGAAAAACCAGTGCGTATTACCTGTGTTTCCATTGCTAATTGGGCTATAAATATGTGAGTGGTGCGTGTCATCTTCAAAGTTTCAAAGTTTATTCAAATCACTCAGTACATGTTAACATGTAATATGAGGTAATACATACATATGAATATATTGATGCCCGTCAATGCCCACTCAAGGTATTGCGGAAACTGAATGTACACTCAGTTTACCAAGTCAGGAGCATGTAGCTTCTAATATGCACAGTGGTCTAGTTCATTTTTAATGGACTAGACATTGTGGTATTGGGGCATCTCTGGGCTGATTGGGGAACACAGGCCGTATATATTCTAATATTTAACAACTATTATTTGTAATCACACACATACACATACACACACATACACGCGCGCGCGTGCGCGCCCACCAAGCGAATGACATCATGAACAGAGAATTACATGAGGTTTGCGACTCCCGTTGCTGCATTGATCATACATTTCAGGGAAAATGTTCAAAGAAAACGGGCAAGTGTGTACAGAAGAGTATACGAATATATCAAGTTTTAATTTTTTCAGGACCTCGTACACCCGAATCGATCTTAATTCATATCCTGGTATTTAGTTTGTGTCCCATAAAATATGTTGATTGCAGCACAAGGATATGCATGGAATTAAATAAGTTTCTGAGAATCTTAAAGAGTATTTTAACGAGAACGTGACCTAAAGGTATCAATAACAATTTTCAAAAAGTTACACAGGCGTCTTAATCGCCTAAAGTTAGTATCATTAAATATATTTGCATAGGTAAAGCAGTTAACAGGTTTCCTTTTGATATGTGGTAAAAAGATTTTCCTATCAAAGTCAAAGAAACAACATTCCAATACATAGTGAAACTCATCGCCAACAGTGCCAGAATTACACAGGTTACACTTTCTGAGGCTTCTATCAATATTAGCCCATCTGCCTATTTCTATTGGTAGTTTATTATTACAGAGCCGATAATCTATAAAGGATTTACGCATTTTAGGTGGCATTCTTATCAAATAGTTTTCAAATTTATGCTCTGTCTTAATAATTCTGTAATTCAGGCACTTCGGCGACTCGTTTAATGCTGCTGACCATGACTGACTATACTGGTCCTGAAGCTTTTGATAGACGGTTTTCGATAGCCAAATACTATTTTGAGGATGCTGATATGTCCAAATATTGCTCATAACTACTTCATCTAAAATAGATTTAACATTTTGCAGCATGGGAAGTCATATTGGTTGTTATTAAAATTATTATGCAAGACAAAATACAGTCTATGTGATAATTTTGAAGCTTTATCTAGAAGGAGTTTTGACCAAAAACAAATAATTCGTTTCTTAATTGTGATTGCTATTGGGAATCGACCTAGTTCTCCATAGAGCATGATATGTGGGGTACATTTTTTAACGTTGAGTATATATTTCATAAAGTCTGTATGAACCCTTTCAATAATAGTAAGATCTCCATATCCCCATATTTCACAGCCATAAGTTAAAATTGGGACAATAGTATTATCAAAAAGTTTCAATTGACAGTCTATAGGTAAATCTAAATTTCTAATTTTTCTATATAAACCAAACAGTGCTTTCCTTGCCTGGTCCACGATATGTTTTTGGATTGGTAAAAACTTCTTGATTTTGGTAAAACTACTCCTAGATATTTAAAACAATCTGCTACTTCTAATGTTTGAATATTGATACTAATAGGGCTTCAATGTCTAGACTTATCACCAAAAATTACAACCTTTGACTTTTCAGAATTCACTTTGAGTTTCCATTGTGAACAATAAATTTGAAATTTATCTAGTAAATCTTGCAATTCTTCCATACTTTCGGCAAACAATACCATGTCGTCCGCATATAGCAAAACCACAAGTTTTAAATAGCATTGCAACGGGTCATCAAAGATGTTCATACCAAAGTTATTTCCCCTTAGAAGAAAACTTTCTAGATCATTTAAAAATAAAGAAAATAGTATAGGTGATAAGTTTTCCCCTTGTCTCAGTCCGTTCTTGCAGTTGAAAAATGCTGAGCAGTCACCATTTAATGATACACATGATTTGTTATCAGAATACATATTCTTTATTATTGTCAGTATCTTTCCAGATATATCATAGCTAAGTGATTTTCCCCATAGACCTGCCCTCCAGACATTATCGAAAGCCTTAGTAAAATCAATGAAAGCACAATACAGTTTTAATTTACGAACTCTAAGATATTCTATAAGAGCATGTATAACAAATATGTTGTCTGATGTAGAGTATGATGTACAAAAGCCACACTGAGTCTCATTGAGTATACTGTTAACTTCTAGAAAGTTGTTAAGCCGTGTGTTTATAATTGCTGTAAACAATTTACCCATGCAACTCAGTATGGTTATGGGACGATAATTCTCAGGAAGAGTTGGGTCACCTTTGTTTTTGTACAAAGGTTTAATAACACCAATAAACCAAGATTCTGGTATGTTTCCAGTATCAAGAATCATATTGAACAGTTTTACATATATAGGTAACAGGACAGGACAAGATATTTTGATATATTCATTAATAATTTCATCTGTTCCTGGACACTTGCCATTTTTTAGATTTTTGATACAACTCATGATTTCAGTTTCTGTTACTTCAATATTTAGTGCTTCAGAATTTAAGTTTGGGATACCCAACTCTTCCCGGGAATCATCTACATCATCATGTTCAGTACTGTTTATATCCTTAAAAAATCAAACAAACTATCTAGCTTAATGTCAGAATTGCTAGGCTTCTTATTCAAACTATTTACGAAATTCCAAAAGTCTTTGGGTGATTTTTGCTTCATTTGCCTCAATTTATTTCTCATCATACGCTTATAATTTGTGATGCTTTTATTTATTTCTCGCTTGTAATTTCTGCTAGTGGCCAGAAGCTCTTCTTGGTTTGGATGTGTTTTATTTATATTATAATCTGATTACTTAACACTTAGTTTTGACCCATGGCCATGCTGATGCTATTCCTGTAAGATGTTTTCTAAAAGTTAGTTGACTTGGCCAAAGATAATGTGAACTCTGCACTGCAAATGACATATGTGACGAATTTCATCTGCTTCTTGTCTGCTCTTATTTCTCAGAGCCCAGAAAAAAGTATATTAAGCAGTACTATTACACTAGAACCAATGTTCTGAAATTTAGAGAAATAATGTCCCCAACTAATGAGAATCAGCTGACTAAGCTCTGTCAGTTCATTGGGATCCTCCTACGTCATTTCTCTAACGATAGAAGATAATTCCCCACCCCAACTCTTGTCATATAAAAAGTATATCAACCTAATTGGCCTAAAAGATTACGTGCATTGCTTAGTCGTGCATGAACATGAACGACAGTGTTGCGATAGGTGTTGATTGCCAAGCTTGCAAAACAAGTTTATAATTTATCAACAAAGCACGTGTTTTGGGTGTTTATGAGAACCGTCTAGACGAGACAGCTCTCCTCAAAACTCAATACATATATGTTTAAAGTATTAGATGATGGGATAAGTTCTCAATATATGCAAAAGCGTTTATAAATCTGGGCCTATGTTGACTGTTCAATTTGTAGAAATAACTTTCTGTTTTATCATAAAAGCCATATGTTCTGGGTGTTCAAAAGAACAGTCTCAGAGAGACTGCTCTTTTGAACACTCAATGCACATGCCTAAGTAACTAGATACGTCCTCAATTTATTAGGCCTCCAGATAAGAGTGCGTATTTGAAAACTAATTTCTCCAATTCAACCAAACATATGTTTTGGGTACTCAAAAGAACCGTCTCAATGAGGCGGTTCTTTTCAGCATCCAAAACACATAATTACAGTTTTACGCTCATAAAATTTCCTTATCTGCGCCTATGTTTATGAGCTGCCTGTTCATCTGGACCTGTGTTGATTAAAGTACTTTTCTAATTTATCAGCAGAAACATATGTCCTGGTGCTCAAAAGAACTGTCTCGATGAGACGGCCCTTTCCAACACTAAACACATATGTTTAAGTTACTAGATGGAATAGCATCTCAATTGATGCATTAGCGTCTGAGTTGATTGATCAGTTTGCAAAAATATTCTTCTAACTTATCAACAGAAACGTATGTTCTGGGTGCTCAAAAGAACCGTCTCAGCGAGACTGCTCTTTCTCAGCACTCAACACATACTTCATACTTTCAAGCTATGAGATGGAATAACGTCTCAATTTATGCACCTGACCTGAGTGGGAAAACAACCTAATTTATCAACAAAAACATGTGTTTTTGGGGACTCAAAAGTACCGCCTCGACGATACTGCTCCTCCCTCCGACACTCAATACACATCTATACTACTAAAGGAGCCCTTTGCGCTCAAAAACTCAGAAACGGTATATTTTACCAGCATTTTTTCTACACCGAGTTATTCAGATATTGCCCCCATTGATAACTTCGATCTAACCTTCTTTTACTTTTATTTCGTTTTTGAGGTTTTTGATACAATTCAGTTTTAGATTCCATAATCTCCCATCAATTTTGACAGGGTAACGCCTTCTTTATCAACTAATGATAATGGACGATATCGATCTATGTTTTCATATTCTCCCAAGGCTGCAACGATTGGTCGTAAGGTGTATTTCCATATGTCGCGCGGTCATACGTCACTTGCAAAGGTCAAAGTTGACACGTGATATGATGGTTATGAAAGCCGTGACCGCATGGTGCTGCCGTGTCCGATCTTCCGCGCCAGAAATCCAATTTCCCACAGAACAAAGAGGTTCAATTCTCTATTCATTTTTGCTCTATCCTCTGCATAAAATATTTTCTCATTTGCAAAATAAAAAAGGTACGTAATAATGTTTTTGTATATAAAAATAGATTTCTGGCACGGCAGATCCGGACCGGTCATGGCTTTCATACCCGATAACAATTCTGTGCATGTCCACCTATTGGAAGATAATGACCCGATAAAAAAAAACAAAGATGGCTGCTGTCAGCTGCGTTTTTTCCAGTCTGGCTGATTTTCCACAAAAACAACAAGAGTGTTTCAGCGAAGATCATTACTGGTTTATCTCTGTCGATTCTGTCGGCAGAAAAAAGGTCAAAACTTTTTCAAGTTGTGGTGCTCATTTTAGAAGCGGCGATAACATTTTTTCTGTTCAAATTGCAACGACAACAGTGTGCATCACTCGAAAGATGCATTTGTATAGACATTTAAGCAGATTTCTTGGCCGATCACTTGACTTTTCAAGTGTTTGAGAGGGGTCTTGAATCTGAGCCTGTGGGTGGGGAAATATTGTTTGGGGTGGAGGGGGGTTAACGAATTCCAAGTGATTATTGACATGCATAGGCTATCATCCTGCACCACAGGAAGGGACATAGAAAGGAATGACAAAGTCTGTCAAAAGTTCATTGGTTTTATTTCAAAATAAACATTATCATTAAGTCTTTGTTATGAAAAAAAGTTTTGAAATTGATTTAGATTTGGAGGGTCCGTAACTTACCGAATCTGGCCCAATTACTGAATCGGACCCAATCAAGCCCGAAAATGCCATGTGTTTGTTGATCTGAGTGGTTTATTTTAATAATATATTTCCCGGCTGTTGTTGTTGCATACGTCCAACGTATATTGTGGCGGTCAGACAAGTGACCATGTCATTCACATGCGTAGGCTAGGACTATCGTCCTGCGCCACAGTAAGGGACGAAAAAAGGAACCACAAAGTCTGTCGAAAGCTCATTACTTTTATTTCAAAATAAACATTATCTCTAAGTCTACTACAGCATTTGTATTGACAAGGATTTAGATATGGTAGGGGGGTCTGTAAACTTACCGAATCGGACCCAAAATGGCCCGAAAATGTCATATTTTTTTGTTGGCCTGAGTGGTTTCTTTTACCAGAAAGGTGAATATAAATGAATAATGGTACTTAGTTATTTTGTATGAAAAAGAATATATTACCCGGCTGTTGTTGTCTGCTTTGTTGAGTTCCATACTTCCAGATAAACAGTGTGGACTAAAAGGCAGTCTTATCTGTGCCTACACTACTTGCCACAGCAGCATTTCAAGTCATCATCAGATGACACAGCAGACGTCTTAAAATTTGCAATTAGATGATGTGGGTAGCATCAGTTACACTAGGCGCTTAAATTCATGTTCCAATGTGCGCCTTGACCTAACAGGCCCAACCCTCACCCCCACTCCCCCCCCCCCCAATAAAAAAAAAACAGATAAACAAGCTAATTGACCATTTTCATGCTTGATTCCGTAATTGGATCCAATTTGGTAAATTTACAGCAACATGTCTATTCAAATAGACCATTTCTCAACAGTCTGCCAAATAAGGTTCCAATCAGATTATTTAAGTATTTTTTGCTGCAGTTCAGTTCTTGCGACAAAAGTAGTATGGCATTTAATTACCCCATGTTTCTCGAAAGCAGTTTACCTCACCATTAACAACTTATTTTAATATTAACTACATATATACATGTATGTATACCCTGCCTTTCGCTCATTTTCTGGATTGTCAAATTTCTGAAAATGAATAATGCACGAAGGTTTTGCTTGGAACAGGAAATGCATACTTTTAGGGGTGAAACAACCAGGATGTGAGGTTTCAATACTTAGGTGGTACCTAAAGTGTTATTGTTAGTCTATTTCCGGCTCTTGCCGATGTTCCATATATTTTTGATCATCATACGGGTACCTGTCGAATCAAAACGTAAGTAATCCTGACAGCCTTTAGGCAAATAAGATAAAACTTACCTGCCCTGAAAGCAGAGTTTTGAAAAAAAAATTCTGACCTACAGGCTACAGACCCCTTATATTTTGGGTGCTCAAAAGAAAAGTCTCTTGAGACGGTTTTCGAGCACCCACAACATATGTGGCCATATGTTTTGGTTGAAAACAATTAATGTGTATCATACCGATTTTTGGCGTTTCAAAGATAAAAGCTTTACAGTGGTATCATCTATTATAATGAAAGAAGATAGTTACAGCGAACCCGCGATTCGACGTGTAGAAATGCCGTGTAGCCCTGAACACACCAAACCACTGGAAACTCGACTGTTTTACTTTTTATGCACAAATCATTTGCAACCATGCCCCGCTTTTATGCACAGGTCATTTGCAAAATTGCTACCATGGTTTTATATTTTGGGTGCTCAAAAGAACCGTCTCATTGAGATGGTACTACATATGTTTTAGTTGAAAACATTTAAAGCGTATATACCGATTTCTTTTTTGCGTTTTCAAAGATATAAGCTTTACAGTGGCACCACTCGATTTCTGGAATTCGTGTAAACGTTTACAAAATCGTAAAAGCTCTATTTACAACCATGGTTTTATATCTTGGGTGCTCAAAAGAACCGTCGCATTGAGACGGCACTTTTGAGTACTCACAAGATATATATTGGTTGAAAACATTTAAAGTGTATATACTGATTTCTTTTTTGCGTTTCAAAGATATAAGCTTTACATTGGTAACATTCGATTTCTGGAATTCGTGTAAAAATTTGTAAACATGGAAGTCCTTTTGCAACCATAGGTTTATATTTATGGTGCACAAAAGAATTGTCTCATTGAGACGGTACATTTTAGTACCTACAACATATGTTATAGTTGAAAACATTTAAAGTGTATATACCGATTTTTTTTTTTTTTTTTTTGTGTTTCAAAGATATAAGCTTTACCGTGGTATTATTCGATTTCTGGAATCCGTGTAAACGTTTACAAAAATTGTAAACATGGTAGCCATATTTGCAACCATGGTTTTATATTTTGGGTGCCCCAAAGAACCGTCTCATTGATACGGCACTTTTGAGTCTGATACTTTTTTGTATTTCAAAGATATAAGCTTAATTTACAGTGGTATCATTTATTATGACGGAAGAAGTCTGTTGTTGTCTGATAGTTACAGCCGATGTATATACCGATTTCATTTTTGCGTTTCAAATATAAAAGCTTTACATAGGTATCATTTCTTATGAAGAAAGAAGTCTGTTGTTGCATGGTAGTTACAACGAACCCGTGATTCGACGTGCAGAAATGCTGTGTAGGTGCGTGTAAACGGAATCATTTCGATTATTGGAATTCGTCTAAACCTTAACAAAATTTTGTAAACGTGTAAGCTCTATTTGCAACCATGGTTTTATATTTTGGGTGCTCAAAAGAACCGTCTCATTGCGACAGTACTTTTGATTACCAACACCATGTGTTTGGTTGAAAACATAAATTTAAAGTGTATGTACCCATTTCTTTTTATTGTAATAATCACTGTCCTCATCAATATTCGTGAAAGATAACACAATTACCAAAAGAAATTGCCATGAAATAAATGCCCAACTTTTTGGACAATTAGGTATGGTCAAACAGTGCAGACCCACATCGGACTGTCCCTAGAGAAGCAGTCTAATCAGGGTCTTCACTGTTTGCAATTCTGTCAATATCTTTATTTGGTATTATTCTATAAAAACCCTTTTGGTTCGATTTTTTGGCATATTTACAGCCAAGTTTAGGGAGTCATAAAATTTTGGAATATAACAGTAGACATTTTTCAAAACTTTGGATTTAATGCGACATTCATTAATGCTTTAACCATATACACCGCTCTTAACTGATTGGCTGCTTAACTCAATCAGTAGAGTGTTACTATCAACCAAGTGGCCATTGGTTCGATTCCTGGTCTTTCTTTCATACAAAATGAATTTGCTGTATTCATTTTATCAATTATACTAATCTATACAGACAGAATAGAAAAATTTGGCCTATTTTTCCTGCAGTCACAAAATTTCGTATACTTTTTAGTTCATCTGAGCCGAAGGCTCATAGATGAGCTTATGGTGTGTACAGGCATCTGTGGGTCTCTCTTAAGCTGTGAAGCTCATTCCATATTTCACTTATAGTATCTAGCCAGCACAAGCATGAGTAAGACATTAAAATATGACTCAAGGTCTGCATCCCCTCAATATCTGGTCATCTCAGGGGAATGAATAAGCATTGGAAAAGGACTAAAGTTGATATGACAACTTACAGTTTTCATTGGCATACATATACGTTGGTTGTCGTATACGGTACAGTCACTTCGATTAACACTATAATAGTGCGTTATGCTACATGCGTTGTTTCGATCAAGATTCACCCTTGCGTCGTTACCGCCTTATTTTGAGTTAGGTTGATAGAAATAGATAATATACTTTATAACAGAGTTATGGCCCTTGATTCATATCAGAATTTCGTTAGTATTTATCCTACTCTTAGATATTGAAATGCTAACAATTGTTCTCAATTTTAATATTTATGAGGACATCTGCTATGCTTAGCCGAGCTCAGAACACTTTTCATCATAACCCGCGCTTGCGCGGGCCCGTTTCTAGTGTTTGAATAAAAGAACATGATCATGATAAGATCTCATTTATTTGGCTGGGTCCGTGTTAAATAGCTAAATTGTCAAGATATGCAGCGACTTCTTCATAGAAACATTGGTTCTGGGTGTTCAATTGAACCATCTCGACGAGACTGTTCATTTCAACACTCAATACACATGTTTAAACCTACCCGTTGGGTTAGATCTCATTTATACATGCTGATCGCTTGTTTATCTAGACCAGTGACTATTCAGTTTAAAACAGAATTTTCCTACTGAAACATAGGTTTTGAGTGCTCAAAAGAACCGTCTCATTGGAGACGGTTCTTTCAGCACCCATCTAACATGTGACATAAAATATTATTAAGATACTCACACAACAGATCGTAATCCAAAATAACAATAATAAACGAACAGCCTTGACACTACTGAACCCGGATATCAAATGACCCACATTGTAAATATTCTCATGTTTTACTCGTGCAGAAGGTGACATAATTATCCGAGCTGTGCATCGAGAAAAAGGTATACGGATATAAGATAGGCACAACAATCAAGCTGGCCGATGTTTGCGTACGATCGTTCGCCTGTTTGTCTGGCTTGCGCCTGGGTCCTGGTGCAGGCTGGGCGAGTGGGTGTGGGATCGCGTGCGGATGTCAAGATTGTTTCACCGGTGTTATCTCGAGCAGAATCACGCTGCGGGGCTGGCAGAGGTTCATTTTCAGACATGAATTTGAGCCACTGCTGTCCCCGGTCTTCTGGCAGAAAACAAATTTCACAACAAATTTCCATGTAATACATGTACTTGAAACATTGCTGAGAGAATAACATTGAGAATATTGTGGTTGACCCCCCCCCCCCCCCCCTCTCAACGATTAACACTACGCTGACTAATGAATGAGAGCAACCCAACGTACCTATCTGTATAACAGCTTTGTATTTAGAAGAGAAAAAAATACCAAGTCCTTTGTAAATTACATTTTGCTGTTCACATTGTATTTCTATGTCATGTATGTGGCCTGAGATTAATAAAAATACTGTTCTGTTCTGTTCTGTTCTGGTAATTTTGAAAAGAAAAATCAGAAGACGACATTACCCAGCTTGTAAAGAGTTGCCCTTTAACTACTCGTGTCGTCTACTGATAAACCTTTTCAAACAGTTTGGACCCAGATCAGGCCATACTTAAAGTCGGGCCTGATCTGGATCCAAACTGTTTGAAACTCTGATGATATCTCTGAAAGAATTTGTCGAGACAATTTTTGGGGGATCAGGAGACGACAAAAAGCAAATTGTTAAAGATTGAGCTCACGTAAAACTGTAGCTACAGCATGTTTCAGAAAGAGTTCGTATTTCTCTTTCATACTGGTATCAATCACCTTCCTGGAGCAGTTCACGCGACATTCCCTATAGTGATGTATGAAGGCACCACTTTCTGGCACGTGGTATACACCGTATGTCACGTGACCCGGGATACTGCTACTGACGTGATGGATCCCCATCTCAAACACACGCTCCGGGTGGACCATAACTTTGTTTCTTTTTGGACTGAACTCTAACGTTCTTATAGAATTTAATGACATAAAGGCGGAATCTCTATCCAAATCGAAGTAAGCGCTTTTAAAACTGTAGCCGCTTGCATTGTCACTCTTTATAGCTTCAATAACAGACTTCCAGTTGTAGTGGTTAGATTTTGGAATAAGTATTTCATCAAGATCACTGAATAGCACATATTCAAAATTTAGCCTTGATCTGTATAGGCAATCATTTATTGCAAGAGATTGCCCTTTGTACCATATTGAAGTGATCATAAACTTGTTTGTTCCCGCTTTTGTCTTCATATTCATAGTAAGAGCGTCATCAAATGGTAGTGTCCATGGCAACAATATAGCGATATTTTTCTTTTGGTAAAATTTAAGAACACGCTGGATACTCCTACTCTCAGTGGCAACGTATATAAAGATCTTCTCGGCACCCAGATAGTGCATCATTTCAAAGAACTCAACGAGTTTGCTGGCCGAGACATTTCCGAACACAGGGGAAACACAGACAGCGAACCTTTCCTTATGTTTCTGTGGAATTATACGCTCTATAGCGACACTCACTATATTTTCTTCCTCAGCACTCGAGTCGGTGGCAGGGGATGTGCTCACCATGACTGAACACGAAACTGCAAACGATTCCGGTATCTCACAACTTAGTATCCATCCACCATAAGGTAAATTGTGATTCTCGCACATTTCATAAAATTTTAACTTGGAAGAATCTGGATTGCCGTTGGAGTTGTTGAAATGACACCAGAGTTCAGTTTTCTTACCATGCAATACGGCTGCTAGCATTCGGAGCATTGGAGGAGAAGTCCGGTTGTCATAGAATGAAGAAACAACGTAGATAGATTGAGGAACTACTTCAGTCCAAGTTCCGTCAGACATCAAGGGGGTACCACAGGTTTCTTTGTAAGGGTACATATAGACAGTGTGATCAAACCGAAAAGAGCTGTTTTCAGTTTTGAATGGTCTAACTTTATGCATCATGTGATCATTGCTGTCAGATAGTGAATTTTGCACAGCCACATTTAGAATGAACAGGGAGGTAATAAATCCTGATAATATGAGTGTAAACATTAACTTGATATTCTTTCTGAACCTTAGTTTTGACATTTTTGATATGGAAATTCGCCACGGTGCAAGAAATACATCCAACAAGTTTCACTGAAATCCGAGTAAAAGGTCAAATACGATCACAGTTAGACAACCTGGCATATGTTTTATTTAAATGTATTAGTCCAGAGTCCACCAACTTACCCACTGTACCGATTTTTAAAAGTATTTGTCCAGAGGTTGGACTTAGATAAGCATCACATAAAGGCTCTTATTTTTAATATGCACTGTATACAACAATAACATAATTGAACCGCGACACGACATTTCCAACGATGTGGCATTTTGACATGCATAGACTCAGATGGGCCTGTGCATCCTCCTTTCAAACTTAGAAACTCCAAATGATGTTCAGTCAGTAGCTTAACAGCCATAGAATATTCAAGCGACTAGAAAAGGCTCTGATCAGACTGTGCATAAACGCAGGTTGGTCTGAGCCTTTGCTGGTCGCACATACCACATTGTTGGAAATCCCATGTTGCGGCCCAATTATATGTATATTAACCCTTTACATTCTTATGAGTTATCCGATACATAGTGAAACAATAGCTATGGACTTGCCCAGTTTGTGTTTAAGGGGTTTGCGGTTCTGTCCCTAAACATTGTTTTTATCTTAGCAAACAGTACAGATCCTGATAAAATGCCACATTATGCGGCATTTCAACAGGCTCTTCACTGTTTGCCAAAGTACCTTTTTATCGGTATCCAGAATAAAAACCGTTAAACGTATGTTCACATTTTCGTGTTAGATATTTTATGCAATATAAGTTACAAACAAGGATCTAATCATATTCAATATCAGTATAACCATTGCGTTCCAATACAGTGCGCTGGTATTGTTTTGTATCGTTCAACCAAACAGACAAAACACTTTTACCTTTGACGACAGCTCAATTGCAACTTAGGCCAAGAAAATTGGATACTTATCGTATACACTGATGACTCCTAAATGAGTACTTTGGCAAACAGAGAAGACCCAGATGATATCGTGGCATTTCATCAGGGTCTTCACTAATTGCTGAGAGAAAAACGACCAAAAGAGAAAGATATACAATATTATTTGGAAATTGTAACCCGTGACCCACCAATATATACTATGGGCCACCACAAGCATGCGCAGCTGGCTAGAGGCATACATTCTGATCTGCGCTTTTATCGACGTTCTTACCTTGTGCACATGAGCAGCGAAAGCTCTATTGACATTGGCTACTCGTGAATGTGACCAAATGCTAGAAGATGTTTCATTCACAAACACGTTAACGAATACCATAATATATACACATGGATTAAAGTTAAGGAGCACCTCGTTAATGCAAGCGTAAGTTTAAAGGTGGAGCAAATCGGTCACTTTTAATGTTCTGGGGAACTTAGCGAATGGTGAGCTGTGAGAGGTGTGGTGAGCGGTATATCCGGGCTCACAATATACTTAATAAATAGCAACACTGGAGACAGATATCAAGTTCCAATTTTCTTCTTCCCTTAACGTTACTCAAAACTTCAAGTTCATTACACATGTACTAAAACCGTTCAAATAATATATAGTTACTGGTATATCCAAATATAACAATTAGTTCTTCTAGCTATCGTCTAATTCAAACAGTATGTTAAACCATATGAATATGCTGGAACCTTCCAAGCGTAAGTTTCTAATCCTAAATCTTGATTTTCTAACTTCAAAATTGGTAAATTACCAAAATAGAATAAATGTCATAATTTTTCGGTTGGTAAATCCAAACAGTATTTTATATCTAAACCGCTGAGTTGGTAGATCCAAACTATCTTAAAATTATCACGTCTTAACCGTTTAGTTGGTATATCCTAACTGATTTTCATAAATCAAAATTACTAAAATTCTAAAAAACAGACACGCCCATATTCTAAAATTTACAGCATTCGCCAATCACCTTGGCAGAGCCATAAGGCGGTCCTAAAACATATAGATTAACATCTCATTAAGCAAATCTCTTTGACGGACAATAGCGCCGCCGCCAAACGGACGTGGTTAACAGACGTTGTGATCTCAACTCCCGTGAGCATGTTTGCACATTTAAATCATGTGTGAACAGCGCTATTGTTCGTCAAATGTAAGACGCTAAAATATGATCACCTTAATTGATGTCAACACCTGCAAGAAGCTTGGGTTCGACTCAGTAATTAAGAAGACATATTCTGGTCTAAAATGCAAAATAAATTAAAATCTTCAAATTTTGAATTAAATATTACCTAATCAAACTATCATTTTCCAAATTCATCATCTGCTTAAAACGACAATTAATTTAATACCCAACATGACTGTATTACACTTGAAATTCAAAGTTGATTTCTTTATTGATTTAGAAAAAATAAATAAATAAAATATTTATTTTATTATTTATTTATAATCCAAAGTACCAAAAATTCCCATCATAATATAAGCTCTAGACTTTTTTCTATTTTTAAAAGAAAATGATTTATCAAATAATTTCAATTAATTAGAATTTATATAATCTAAGGTTGATTCTGCGTGACAATGTATGCGATTTAGCAATATTCGCGGTGGACAGCGGCCATCTTTGATACAGAAAGAGATCAAAGAATTTCTATTTCCATAGATATCAGTGCAAAATGCAGATTATTTACAGTAATGTGGTTTAGAGCAGGGACGTATATTGGGTAATTTAGAATCCGTGTTTAGAGCTACTGTCCAGCCAGCCAAGAGTGACGTCATGTTATTTTACAAAGTTATCGGGGACTTAGAATTGATAGGTCACCCGTGTATTAATCCTATCCTCAGGTTAGGGTTGATAAACAAGTGACCTATCGATTCGCGTTAGTTCAAGTGGCGTGTATAAGCTAATGTTTTACTCAGCAATTGTAAACAAAATATAAGATCACTGTCACTCTTGGTTGGCACTATTTTTCAAAACTAAATTTGTTTATTCATCATGAATGCTCCGTTCTTTCATGTCATACAGTCTTTGCTTTCGATGGTGCGCAGAAATAGAAGGGCAAAGTTATTTACGTGTGGCACAATGTATCCTTCGTAGCCCAAAAACTAAATCTTGTGTATTCAAAAATCCAGGCTGTAACTAATCAGTATCGCGAAGCAGCGGAAAATTGGAATCTTCAAAACGTTTCGTCAGAACAAAGAGTGCTCCCTATTTTTTACCATGTGTACATACGAGGGTCATTTTTTTATGTTCGTAGAATCGGGCTGTATCTTTACAAAATATACATACAAAATCATCAGTGCTACCTTACACAGAATGCAACTTATATACACATAACATCTAATGATTAAGGATTTTGTTGTTGCTTGATTAAGAAATTTCTTAACAACAATAACCTTAATAAGGATTTTGACTTTGATTGTCTGTGCAAAAAAATCGCTTCTTGACAAAACAATTATCCTGTGATAAAAACATAACAAAAATAGGCATGATGAATGTACGATGGCCAGGCGTAATTCACCAGCATATTTAATTATTTACAACATGTAATACTTTGGTTGCAATAAAATAAAAAATATTTTCTGTGGCAACAAAGTACATTAAATGGACTTTGATTGCCTGTGTAATTTGACAACAACTGTCCTTTAATAAAACATATAATCCTGTACAACCATGCTATCGTTGCAGTCGGCAATCAATCAGCATGACTGTACAAAATTAAATAAGGGTACCCTAATAGTGCACATTACAGTGCAAAACCCATACCATGGAGAACCTTCCATTCCATGTATGTTAAATCATAGCTATCTATTCTTAAAACAAATGCCTGTTGCCTAGTGATATAATCTTTACAACATTATGTGCAGTAAAACATCGACTAACATAAATTGGTGTTTTACTGTTTCGACTTCCAAAGTCTTTTTGCACTATTGTTGCTTTGCTTATCTCTACAGACCAACAGCCGCGTTTAAACTCCAACTATCTTACCACAGATAGTGAGCATATGTCTAGACAAAATAAAAAAGTAATTCCCCACTGTATAGAACACGTACCTACACGTTGCATGTTGACATTCTCGTCATTTTAGCATCGAAAAGTTTTCGCTCATTTATACAGGCGAGAATCTACTCAAAACTCACAAAAACCAACAAGATTCTCAGATTTTATAGAAAATAAAAAGTCTATCATAAAAACACATAGACTAAGTTTGTCACTTAATAACAAAAGTATTGTGCTAAAGCAAATTACAAAAAAAGCTATACCTAAGCTAAGTGTGTCGCTAACCTGACAATAGATTATATATCTAAGCTAAGCTTGTCGCTAACTTGACAATATTTGTTCTCTAAACAATTTATAAAAAAAACTATAATCTAAGCTAAGCGCATCGCTAACTTGACAATATAATTGTGTTTACACAGATTACAAACAAAAATCAACTATATCTTAAGCTGAGCTTGTCACTAACTTCACAAAACAAATTACTAAAACGGCAACAACATACATTCGTATTTTCTAAGCATGCGCTTAACAAATGCACTGTTAGCTTAAGGAAACAACAGCCTCACGTCTACCAATGTGTGTAACGTGTGCATTTCAACCTTCCCTGAAGTCGCAGATAATTTAGATATGCAACTGACACCGTAAAATTGTGGCTTTTTTGCTGTATTTAAATGCTATTAGTTGAAAATTCATTTACAGATGTTACATATGTCAAACAAAGTTCGTTTAAGTTTAGAACTGTTCCCATTCACGAAAGACTTCTATCATCTTGAAGAAGTGGTTTGTTTATGGAAACAGCAATTACATTACTATTGCATTTACTTGGCATCGGGTAACACAGGTAGCTAGAAGGAACAGAAGAAAGAAAGAAGAAGGAATGGGCTGGGCTTATCTTTGGACCAAGGGGCGCATGCGCATGGGGATAAGTTGGACATACTACCCGTTGCCATAGCAAACATCAATATTGTAAATGTCACAAATATAGTGCAAAATTATATTGTATTTTCACATGCAAAGCACAAAATTGACACTGTTGTATCGAAAATGAGCGATGACGTTCGGGAAGCAAGAAATACAGTCACACAAAAAACTACAATAGAGTTATAGCGTTGTCTTATTGAACCACCTAATAACTGTGCTTGCTTCAGAAGCATTTCTTGTGTTTTAGGTAAACAGGCTTGGGTGTAACACTTTTACATTTTGCACGAAAAATATACTTTGCATGTTGTCGAAGGCAAACACGCACATTTTATGAATAAATACAAATAGCTAAGATACCTGACCGTAAATAAGTCCGGAAACTTAACATCCGGTCATACACAGTGCTGAGCAATGCACACTGTTCATGAAAACGAACGACGAAAGATGAATAACAAAGACTCCAACCATTCTCTGCTTTCGCATCGTTTGGCTGGGGTATTCGTTATTCGCTAAAAAGTCACTTAAGATGTCAGAATGGGATAAGAACGGCAGTTACTAATGACCAGAGCCAGTCTGCACTGAGTTGAGTCGTTCATTTATCCTGACAGTGTAAACCAAGGCAACCCAGCGTTTGATCAGCTTGTGTTTACTAACACTCTTCATTGTATTAATATTATAAACATGTCTTATATGGACCATCGTTCATCAGCCTAAGCTTACCAATAAACCAAACCTAATTTGTAAAGAATCTGATCGGTCTGTGTCTATGTAAATTGCACTATAGGGTTAAATGCGATTAATCCGCACACTAGCATGTGTAGGTACACAGTCTAGATTGCAGATTAAGCGTACCCAACACGCCATACAATGTATTTATATGCCTGCTAAAACCCAGATCCGGCTGTAGTTATTTGCATGCAACCTTCAACAACATTCATAAAGTTGCGATGATTTCCAATAGGCTTGTGTAGTACAATGATAATTACATTCAATCTGAAACTAGTATGCGCATGAGCGCAGTCTAGAGCACAGGTGAACTATAATCATAATTAATACACAAACTACTGCTCAGACTCGGATCAAAAAGTATCTGCCGTCAACGGTCAAATCACATCAAATTAACTGTTACAAGTAAATCTATCAGAATAATTTACGAAGACTGAGATTAGCATGTTACTCATCAACTTCTAAACCAATAAAGCTGACATACAGCTGTGTTTTAGTTCAAAATTATGCCCACACAGCGCAAATCTCGATCAACACTTATAATTGTAATAAGCTTTGATTTAAGACTCGCTACTGTAGAATCCACGCGAATATAATGCCAAACAGGGAAATAGTGATCAAACTGCATATAAACACAGTTTGACCCGAATTTCCTCCGTTCAACATACATTGCGACCAACGTTTAAGCTGTGAACCTGTGTAGAATATGATATTCTCGCGCATTATAAATCAGTGTTCAAATTTCTCGTTTGAACACATTTGTTTTTCAAAAAATCTAAATCTAGTTCGGAAAGCAAACTCATGTTTATACACATCAAAATGAAATAGCTAAAAAGCATTACTAAAACCTTAAAATATTACCAATGAAAAAAAAATAACGAGTATAAACTTTAACCGAGGTTTGTTTTTGTTTCTTAATGTGAACAACACTTCACTTGAAAAATGTCCTCTGTGCATAAGTATAGATGTGCACTTGGCGTATTTCTTAAAAATCACAAAAATATGGTGCGTCTTTAAGACTGATATGAGTCTGTGCAAAATCACAGGCTCATATGGGCCTAAACGTTGCAAGGCGCGCGCAGAGGACAAGTTTCAAAAAGCATTGTTCACTTACCAACCAAAAAGCAACATCTATGTCCCAACGACTATTGGAACATTTCCGTTTATGCGCGGAACTGCGTTTTCCTTCTCTGATGATGACACTCTATCTTTACGTTTAACTTTTTCTTCTAGCGTCCTTCTAATATTTACTTCTTGGGTATGGAGATCAATTAATTTCGCGAGCTCTGTTTTGAGTCTTACGATTTCACGTTGACGCTCAACGTTCTGAGAGACAAACTTATGCACTGTCTTTTTCTCGGTTTCCAGTTCATTTTTCAGTTTGGACACATTCTCAAACTGGGACTGCATCAGATATCGAACGAGTTCGCCAGCTTGTTCATATTCCTCATGGAGAAGATTGTTTGATGTGCGCAAACAGTGCAAATTTGTCTTTAGTCCTATAATTACCTTCGTTGCACTTTGTAATTTAGACTTCAAGACGAAAGGCTGAGTGTCCCACTGTATAGCTGTAGCCTCCTTCATTTGTGCGTCATCTAGCTTGAAGAACGGCAAAGTAGAACACGCATCCTTATCTTCACGGAACTTCTGCATTCTCTTCCTGTCTCTTGCTAGGGTAGCTTTGCTCTTAGGTTTCTTGAATGACGTCCGATCAGGCAGTGTAATGTTCCTCACATCGTGTTGTGCCTCAAAAGGCTCTCGAGCAAAATACACTGGTCTTGTCTGGAACCACGATCGCCAGTATGGTCTAAAATGACTATGACAGCCATGAAGTCTGCTGTCATATCAAGTGCTGTGTCTCCAGGAAACGTCCATAGTTCTTCTCTGTAGATCAGGATAGATGTAACAAGCTTAAAAGTCGTTTACCCGGATTCTCCACCAGTTTTAAAGGTGGAGCAAATCGGTCACTTTTAATGTTCTGGGGAACTTAGCGAATGGTGAGCTGTGAGAGGTGTGGTGAGCGGTATATCCGGGCTCACAATATACTTAATAAATAGCAACACTGGAGACAGATATCAAGTTCCAATTTTCTTCTTCCCTTAACGTTACTCAAAACTTCAAGTTCATTACACATGTACTAAAACCGTTCAAATAATATATAGTTACTGGTATATCCAAATATAACAATTAGTTCTTCTAGCTATCGTCTAATTCAAACAGTATGTTAAACCATATGAATATGCTGGAACCTTCCAAGCGTAAGTTTCTAATCCTAAATCTTGATTTTCTAACTTCAAAATTGGTAAATTACCAAAATAGAATAAATGTCATAATTTTTCGGTTGGTAAATCCAAACAGTATTTTATATCTAAACCGCTGAGTTGGTAGATCCAAACTATCTTAAAATTATCACGTCTTAACCGTTTAGTTGGTAAATCCTAACTGATTTTCATAAATCAAAATTACTAAAATTCTAAAAAACAGACACGCCCATATTCTAAAATTTACAGCATTCGCCAATCACCTTGGCAGAGCCATAAGGCGGTCCTAAAACATATAGATTAACATCTCATTAAGCAAATCTCTTTGACGGACAATAGCGCCGCCGCCAAACGGACGTGGTTAACAGACGTTGTGATCTCAACTCCCGTGAGCATGTTTGCACATTTAAATCATGTGTGAACAGCGCTATTGTTCGTCAAATGTAAGACGCTAAAATATGATCACCTTAATTGATGTCAACACCTGCAAGAAGCTTGGGTTCGACTCAGTAATTAAGAAGACATATTCTGGTCTAAAATGCAAAATAAATTAAAATCTTCAAATTTTGAATTAAATATTACCTAATCAAACTATCATTTTCCAAATTCATCATCTGCTTAAAACGACAATTAATTTAATACCCAACATGACTGTATTACACTTGAAATTCAAAGTTGATTTCTTTATTGATTTAGAAAAAATAAATAAATAAAATATTTATTTTATTATTTATTTATAATCCAAAGTACCAAAAATTCCCATCATAATATAAGCTCTAGACTTTTTTCTATTTTTAAAAGAAAATGATTTATCAAATAATTTCAATTAATTAGAATTTATATAATCTAAGGTTGATTCTGCGTGACAATGTATGCGATTTAGCAATATTCGCGGTGGACAGCGGCCATCTTTGATACAGAAAGAGATCAAAGAATTTCTATTTCCATAGATATCAGTGCAAAATGCAGATTATTTACAGTAATGTGGTTTAGAGCAGGGACGTATATTGGGTCATTTAGAATCCGTGTTTAGAGCTACTGTCCAGCCAGCCAAGAGTGACGTCATGTTATTTTACAAAGTTATCGGGGACTTAGAATTGATAGGTCACCCGTGTATTAATCCTATCCTCAGGTTAGGGTTGATAAACAAGTGACCTATCGATTCGCGTTAGTTCAAGTGGCGTGTATAAGCTAATGTTTTACTCAGCAATTGTAAACAAAATATAAGATCACTGTCACTCTTGGTTGGCACTATTTTTCAAAACTAAATTTGTTTTTTCATCATGAATGCTCCGTTCTTTCATGTCATACAGTCTTTGCTTTCGATGGTGCGCAGAAATAGAAGGGCAAAGTTATTTACGTGTGGCACAATGTATCCTTCGTAGCCCAAAAACTAAATCTTGTGTATTCAAAAATCCAGGCTGTAACTAATCAGTATCGCGAAGCAGCGGAAAATTGGAATCTTCAAAACGTTTCGTCAGAACAAAGAGTGCTCCCTATTTTTTACCATGTGTACATACGAGGGTCATTTTTTTATGTTCGTAGAATCGGGCTGTATCTTTACAAATATAAAATTTACGGTACCATAAGTATTATATTTTGAAAGGTCTAGCTTCTATCTATCAACTGATATAAATTTTACATCATTAGCGCTTAGTTCGGTCAAGATATATAGCTTTGAAAAAGCCTAGTAAAGGACACTGGTCGAAATCCATGCCATTTGCAGGAGATTAGACGCTGTTAAGTTCAATTCGCTATGGTGATATAAGCATTTGTCAAGCCGATTTTTCTTTTGCATCATCAAAAGTAATATTCAAACACTAATCGTAGACAAGTGCAGCAAAACTATAAGCATGTTGCTTGCTCTTCTATAACAATTTTAAAACACCCATCAAAATACCAAAATTATCACAGTGTAGTGCTAGTTATTATATCTGTTAAAATTACGATTATAAACAAATTTTAAAATTTCTTCTTATTTTGCATAGCACATGATATACTCAATCTTTCGTCAGCAGTTATATTGATGTATCGATTTAAACGTGTAACTGGCAACTTCCGGTACTGGCATACTCCAATGTTATAAAAAGTGGGTGGGGTAAATCAACTCCGCGTAGAAAACACAATAACAATTGGATCTGCATAATTTTCTTATTGCAGCAATTTCAACACCTGTTTAGAGGCACAAAACAGTTTTGATGTATTTTCTAAATATAGTAACGCTCCTTGACGACATTTATGTACAAAATAAGGGATTTTAGTACCCCCTAGGCTATTAATTTTGCAGCGCATTTCTAATAAAACAAAAGTATTAGTTTTGTTTTGGGAAGAAAGTTACCATAACACTTCCATCTACCATATAAACAAGAAAAAATATAATACTTCTTTACAGCTAACAAATTAAGCCACATTCAAAAGCCCCTACCCAACTTCCACTTGTGTCAACTTTTTACAGTAAAAGTTTATATGCCTACTGTTCAATTTGCTGAGGTTCCAAACAAATCTTCCCTATCCAATAATTGCTGCATATATGCTATAATGTTTATATAATATTGTAGCACGTGGTGTCCTTGATCTGCAGCCAAATTTTCAGAAGATGTGTATGGCTTTGGAACCATTTTCATGCAATTGTTACAAACGTTCTGTCAGGGACTAATTCCATAAATGCCATTTTTCTACCATATTTCTAGTGTGCGATATATAGGTATGTCTTTGCCTCTTAGAAGTCATTTAAGTAATGCATTTTGAAATAATTTTAGGTTGCATGTATAGATAAAAGCTCAATCTTTCCAAATATATGCATGATGTATGCATTTACTTTCGCCGTTTTCATTATATCTACCTCTCTACGAACAAAAAAACGTCCCTCGTACATGTACATGTATACATGTAATTACAGTTTGTGTTCTTGAGCAAGACACTTTATCCCTGCACTGGTTAGTACTGGTTCAACCTGGGAAGACAGGGAGTATCTCCCCGACATGACTTATAAATTGTTGACTGAGACGTAAAGCATCAAAATAAACAAATAGTTCCAGAAGATTGGGAATCACTAATGAGGTGTACTAACGCATATAAATTGGCACTGTATGAGGTAACGTGACTTTGTACTATTTAAGTTCACGTTTCTGTGTCCGTACGTCTCCCATTCTCTGCCAGTCTGTCCGTCTGTAATGGCAAGCAGAAAGATTAACGTACTTGAGTTTTCTTAACTACGCTTTTGTTTTAGCTCCGCTTAAATTTTGCCTTCGATACTTTGTATGTGGTCCCTATTAAAATCGATGTATCGTGCGTCTTTGTGCTTGTCATATATTAATTTAAAATTCTGTCCGTGGACGTACGCACATACATACCTACATAATGTAGGTGTCCCGTTTTTGTGCACGTGTCTGGTGTATTTACCAACCACCCAACTTGAGCAGGGGGCGTACACTTTTAGTCGTAGTAGCAACTGCCCCAACTATTCACCAACAGATAAGCCTTATCATTGGCTATCTAGAGAGATACAGGGGTTATAGTGGACATACGTACAGCCTTGCCACACAAGATTGGACCTTAACCAACCTGCAAGCTGGCTGATCCCCTTTCTTTAGCTAGAAAAAAGTTCTCTTTTAAACATGGTCTAAAATGTTGTTATTGTATTGCAATGTTTGTATTTGTTCACAATATATGGTTTACAAGACTGAAGAAGTGAAAGACGTACAGCAAAATCGTTAACATCGCTTCTACTTTCGCTATGGGATACCCTACCCAACCCGCAAAATAAAATAATAATAATACGAATCACCAATTAATTTTAATTGAATTCAGCAACCCAGCTGAAATTAAAGCGAAAGCTGAATTTCAAAACTGTATGCTTGTTTTTGTTGTGTTTTTTGTTTGTTTTGTTGTTGTTGTTTGGTGTGTGTTGATGGTTTTTTTGTTTTATATGCTAAACATTAAATGTGTAACAGTGTCATTTAGAATAAGGTTGCCAAGGTGTCCGGTAGTATCAAACGGAAAAAATTATGCATTAACCTTTTCTTTATCATTATGAATTATTGCATACATTTTGGTAGCATAAGTAAGGAATAGTCCAGTTTGTATTTTAAGGGTTTGCCGGTCAAAATTTCTCACAACATTATGTTATCTGTCCCTGAAAATTTTATTTTATCTTAGCCTGATGAAATGCCAACTTATGCTTCATCTGGGTCTTCACTGTTCGCCAAAGTACCTGTTTACCGGTATCCAGAATGAACAGGGTTAGTTTAAAAATATTTTATTTTACTAAACATTAACAAGTACAATATAGGCAAGTATGTATACCATATCATGCTAATGGCTTATGTAGTTATTTTGCTTTAAACAGGGCTTCTAAGAATAATGGAAAATATCGTTTTGCCAGATATAATGCATTGATGGATAATACCACTATAATTTTTATTGTCCTAAGTACCACCATGGGCATCATAAAAGAACTATGCTTAGAGAGCCAAGAAATATCAGAACAGGATCAATTGTACTATGTGCATATACGTAGTTATCCTGAGACATCTTTGATCTTGGTTATAAAAAGTGAGTTATGGAAACTGTAGTACGTATATGAGTATTTTAGTAAGGATCATATGCTAACAATCATTGAATCCCTCTTTTGCCTTAATTTAAACAAAACAAAAGTTTTTCCGTGCAAAGCAATGCATATTAACAGTTGAAAGACTGGTACTACGTTGCCGTACTAGACCTAATAAGTGCACCGTGTGCTTTATGTTTTACGAGTAGTTGGGCAATATGTTTTGTTCAAAACTAATTAGTCATAGAACGAGTGGCGTTATAAGTTGTGCTCAGTATATGGGTATCCAAGTATTTCATTTACAGGATTCACTTCGGTTATGCTGCAATCGAAAAAGTGTTTTCGATTGTCATTTGAAGCTAGTCAGGCGACAAATGGCAATCGAAAACTTTGTTTCTAACGATTTTTATGTACGTTGGTCTACAGTATAACATTTTCGATTGCCGCTAACATAAGTAGCAGCAGAATCAGTCACAATCAGCAGCATAATCAGTCACAACCAGCAGCAGAATAAGTCACAATCAGCATCGCAACCAGCAGCAGAATAAGTCACAATCAGCATCGCAACCAGCAGCAGAATAAGTCACACCCAGTAGCAGAATCTTTTGCAATCATTTTCATATTTAATGATTTAATCAGCAGCCTCTTTAAAATATAGATAAACAAAGACAGTCATAGAAGATAACGAAGATAAGTTGCATAATGAGACAATGAAACAGACACACGGACGAACTGGTTAGATATACAAAGATGGGGAAATTTACATCAGGGATATTTTTTCTGTTAGGTAAGTTTAGTGCATCTGAATAATGTATTTCAGATAGAATGTGCATTCTGATCCGTATATTTGATATTTGCATAACGTGAATGTATTGTTATGAGTAGTAACGGGCACTTAATAGTCTAAATAGTATCCTAATACTCTGGTAGATAACTTGAGTGTGGCCGGTGACCAGTTCGACAGACAGACACCAATACACGATCCGCTCGTCACTAGAAGGTGCTCTCGTTGAGTAACTAGGATTCAAAAGCTATGATATTATTGTTATTGCAATTGACGATTTTTCGTGAACATTTAATTTAGACTAATAACTACAGCTCTTCACATCACAAAGCTATAAAATAGTCCATCCTAATGCATTAAAATCATACTCAGCATCAACAAACTGTATACCAGTATACTGCTCTATTCTATTGCATACAAATGGTACTCCGCATCACAGAGCCAGTTGTATATGCTCTACCATAATGCATTAAAAGGATACTCAGCATCACAGAACTAGTTGTTTATTGCTCTACCCTAATGCATTAAAAGGATACGTAGCATCACAGAGCAAGTAGTATAATGCTCTAGCCTAATGCATTAAAAGGATACGTAGCATCACAGAGCAAGTAGTATAATGCTCTACCCTAATGCATTGAAATGATACGTAGCACCACAGAGCAAGTAGTATAATGCTCTACCCTAATGCATTAAAATGATACGTAGCAACACAGAGCAAGTAGTATAATGCTCTACCCTAATGCATTAAAATGATATGTAGCACCACAGAGCAAGTAGTATAATGCTCTACCCTAATGCATTAAAATGATACGTAGCACCACAGAGCAAGTAGTATAATGCTCTAACCTAATGCATTAAAATGATACGTAGCACCACAGAGCTAATTGTATTATGCTCTACCCTAATGCATTTAAAGGATACTCAGCATCACAGAGCTAGTTGCATAATGCTCTACCCTATTGCATTAAAAGGATACTCAGCATCGCAGAGCTATTTGCATAATGCTCTACCTTATTGCATTAAAAGGATACTCAGCATCACAGTGCCAGTTGTACATGCTCAACCCTAATGCATTTAACAATTACGCAGCACCACAGAGCTAGTTGTTAAATGCCCTACGTTAATGCATACAAAAGGATACACAGCATCACAGAGTTAGTTGTATAATGCTCTAACATAATACATTGAAAGTAACGCACATCACAGAGCTAGTTGTATAATACTCTACCCTAATGCATTAAAAGCAACGCAACATCACAGAGCTAGTTGTATAATGCTCTACCCTAATGCATTAAAATGATACGCAGCTTCATAGAGCTAGTTGTATAATGCTCTATCCTAATGCTTTAAAATGATACACAGCACCACAGAGCTAGTTGTATAATGCTCTACCATAAAGCACTAAAAGGATACGCAGCATCATAGAGCTAGTTGTATAATGCTCTAACCTAATACATTAAAATGATACGTAGCACCACAAAGCTCGTTTTTAAATGCTCTATCCTAATGCATTAAAAGGATACGCGGCACCACATAGCTCGTTGTTAAATGCTCTAACGTAATGCATTAAAATGATACGTAGCACCACAAAGCTCGTTGTATAATGCTCTACCCTAATGCCTTAAATGGATACGCAACACCACAAAGCCCGTTGTATAATGCTCTATCCTAATGCATAAAAAGAATACCCAGTATCACAGACCTGTGCTTGTTCCATCATTATGAACATAGACAAAATCAACAACGCAGTAACATGTTCCAAACGTTTCACTACATAGCTATTGTGCAACTAATCCGAACGTTTCCCCTGAGTTTTATCACAACCTTGTCAGACAGAATGCAGCCACTTTGGCAAACAGTGGTGAACAACAGTTCGTCATGGTCTGCATCTTTTTCAATGACAGACATATATTTTAAATTAAAAATTCAAAATGTAATGTGTAGATGGCAAATTCCATTTGTAAATAATGGACAAACATACTACAATGGTTGGCAGCAAAGACGCTTTAGTAAACTTATAGTTGCTATCGTCGCAACGTTAGCTATTTTCGTTGGAAATCCCTGTAAAACAAGTGATGTCATTTCCATTAGCCATTTTCATTCTGATGGATTATCCCATACATATTAATATAATTAGTACATGTAGGGAATAGTACATCTTGTATTTTAAGGGGTTACTGGTCAAAATTTCCAATGATGTATTTCTTTCCCTGAAGATTTGTTTTATCTAAGCAAACAGTGTAAAGCTTGATAATGTGCAGCCTTGTGTGGCATTTCATCTGCGTCCTCATTTTTGCGAAGAATGAAAAGGGATTAGGTAATATGAATTCAATAGTGGTGAACGCGGTAAGAGTATTCTTTGACAGTTTTAACCAGAGACCCCTCAAGCATTGAATAATACCATCTAAATTATAACGTTGAATAAGATGGATGAGTACAATTTGTCAAGCATGCATGAGCGGATCCAGAAAGTTTTGTAAGAGGGGGTCCAACATTGACTATTTTTGTGAGGGGGGGATCCCAATATCACTATAAGCGGGCCATCATCGGCTTGCCAGCGAAACGCCATTTATATGGCGGCTTGGTAGCTGTTTTGGTAGCGTAGTCAATTTCTAGGGGATTCGGACCAGTATTGCGAAGAAACCCTATATTTTTGTGATTATTCAGGGGGGGGGTCCGGATCCCCTGCCCCAACCCCCGGATCCGCGCATGAGCATGGGTTAGGCGCTCAGTTGATAGTAATTGTTGTGGTTCAGTAGGCTTGTCCGACGTATAGGTCAAAGTTGTACAATTAGCCATGATATATCTGATAGGGAGAATGATAAATTCTTATCAACTCCTCAAGTGCATTTGTAAATATAAGTAGCATACCTTTTAACCCAATTATTGACCGAATGATTCAACTATTCAGTTAAAAATGAAATAAAACAAGTCTTTTGGATACATAGAGTGACAGTAGGCAGATTCGTACACTCGGCAGTTCTAGCCCTCTGCTGCTTCAAGTATGCTAATCAAAAGGCAATTAAACCAGAAATCAACTACGCTGATCAGACTGCTCCTCAATGATCTGGTTCCTCAGTGTTTGATACAGAGATGTTTTACAGGAATCAGCAGATGACATACAAAGGACGACATAAAACCATGGTTAGCAGCCAGCAGCCGAAGAGTTTGAAATGATTGCAGATCTCGATTGAATATCACTGTACCGATTGTAAGCTGACAGTCCTCCTTTTAGGGAAGTCAATTCAAGAACATGATCAGGACTAAAAGCATAAATCAGGCGAAATTACAGCAACTTAACCATTCGTCCAGAATATTGAGAAACTGTGATTTATCGCCGTTTTGTTTACAGAAATCAGACCTACCGACTCTCCTGCCTTCCTACTAGCCAGCCGGCCAGACTGACACATCTACAAGACAGACCGACCATGCGACAGGACCAATCGACTGACCGACCAGCCAACCTATTTTGTTATAAGACTGGAGAGAAACCTGTCTCCTGATTGGCCCAATTGGTCTTCATAAATCTCTATGTCTACCTGGAATCTGGTCTAAACCGGTCCACAAGTTAATATTGCATGAAAACCAGCTGGAACTAGTTTCTAGAAGTTAATATTTTGGCACTTCTGCAATATTACCCTCTATAGAGCTAAAAATAGCATGATGAGTGTGAAACTAGCATGTGCTGCATGAAATTGACATGATTTGCTGTTTCACCTCCCAACAGGTAAATTAAAGACTTTCATGATTTTTTACAACAGTTTTGTTTTGTTTTGTTTGCTTATCTATCTTTATTTGAATAAACAAACTGTAAAAACAGGTTTATGATAACATTTTATATTCCCCATTAAGAGAATTAATGTACATTTGAAAATGCAAAATACTAAATTATAATATTTTAATAAAAGTTGTTAAAGTCCTTAGATATCTTGCATAGAAGTTGAACATGTCTTTCACAACAAAAGTGAAAGTAGCAAAATTTTCTGAAAAGTCATATAACAAAACAGTCATTGACTTCAATTTCGGTAGACATAAGGATTTATCTACCCTTAAAGGTGATATTATCACTTTTTCGGGTAGATATATCCTTATGTCTCCCTCATTGAAGTCAATAATTGTATATTGTTATATGACTGGAGAGAATCCTGTCTCCTGATTGGCCCAATTTGTTTTCATAAATCTCTATGTCTACCTGAAAACTGGTCTGAACTGGCTCAGAAGGTAATATAGGATAAAATCCAGCTCAAACTAGTTTCCAGAAGTTAATATTTTTGACACGTCTGCAATATCACCCTCTAGAGAGCTAAAAATAGCATGATGAGTATAAAACTAGCATGTGCTGCATGAAATTGACATGATTTGCTGTTTCACATCCCAACAGGTAAACTAAAGACTTTCATGAATTTTAACAACTGTTTTGCTATGTTTTGTTTGTTCATTTATCTTTGTTTGAATAAACAAAATGTAAAAAAAAGATTTTTTGATTAAATTTTACATTCCACATTCAGAGAATTAATCTACATTTCAAATTGCAAAATACTACATTAAAATATTCAAATAAAGTTGATAAAACTTTTTAGAAAGTCCTTAGGTTGAAGGTTGACTGCAACAACAAAAGTTAAGTTAAAATATAAAATTTTCATTCTAAGTTGAAAAGTCATATAATAAAACAGTTATTGACTTCAATCTCGGTAGACATAAGGATTTATCTACCCTTAAAAGTGATTTTCACCTCGGCCTAGCGGCCTCAGTGAATTATCCTTTTTTCGGGTAAATAAATCCTTATGTCTACCTCATTGAAGTCAATAATTGTATAATATCAAATAAAGGTTGATATGATTTTACCTTTGTTTAAATACGACTCTCCGCTGTGGTGCTGGTATAGTCTCCTTTAACAACTACTATTATCTTTATTTATATATAGCTGTAAACACTGTTAGATCTGACAACAATAATTTGACGACTCTCCCCTGTGGTGATGCTTGGGTGTCATATAACAACTAAGGTTATCTTTATCTATATACAGATATATACACAGTTAGATCTGACAACAATAATTTGACGACTCTCCCCTGTGGTGATGCTTGGGTGTCATATAACAACTATGGTTATCTTTATTTATATATAGCTGTATACACAGTTAGATATGACAACAATAATGTGACGACTCTCCCCTGTGATGCTGGTTGAGTATCCTATAACAACTAAGGTTATCTTTATCTATATACAGATATATACACAGTTAGATCTGACAACAATAATGTGGCGACTCTCCCCTGTGGTGATGCTTGGGTGTCATATAACAACTATGGTTATCTTTATTTATATATAGCTGTATACACAGTTAGATATGACAACAATAATGTGACGACTCTCCCCTGTGGTACTGGTTGAGTCTCCTATAACAGCTACTATTATCTTTATTTATATGTAGCTGTATACACAGTAAGATCTGACAACAATAATTTGACGACTCTCCCCTGTGGTGCTGGTTGAGTCTCCTTTAACAGCTACTGTTATCTTTATTTATATATAGCTGTAAACACTGTTAGATCTGACAGCACTAATGCGACGACTCTACCATGTGGTGATGGTTGGGTGTCTTATAACAACTACTGCTACCTCTTTAACAACAAGAAATGGATCAATCGTGACCAGGCTGCTAATGAATGTGATCAGAGAGACGCCTCGCTGCTCTATCTGTCTAACATGGATGAATTGGTATGTACCATCAATAATTAACACAATTCATCAGAATAGGAGATGGATTCTGCGTTATTACACCACACACCACCCTTACCAACTTTAGCACAGAATACCACCTAGTTCGCAGGGCGTATATTGATACAGGTGGTATAAAACAGTTATATTCATGTTTTGTCCACATGTACATGTATTAATCCACTCGCTAAAGCTCAAAGATTAGCTTCACGTACAGGCAGGAAAACCATGGTATAACTATCCTTTAAAGCTGCATAGTCTGTAACTTTTGATTCTTTAAATTTAGGAATAATGTTTCTTTTTTTCAAGAACACAGTAAATAACTAAAATTCAGGTATACATTTTGCTAATTTCTTAAATCTTAACAAATTATCAGTATCAAAACAACAGCATTTATGTTAAAAAATTAACTGTCTATAATTAATGGAGGGATGCAAATAATTACCAACAAGATAAAAAAACACACCTGTTTTTATAAGATAATTCACTTTTCCATGCAGTTTTCAGCTATAGCGAACAGATTTAATGTGAAAACATAACTTAATTCTACTTTTACAAATGATTTCAAAAGAAAATATTTTTTTTCGAAAAATGTTCATAGTTGCAGACTTATCCTCTTTAAAAAATCGATGTCAATGAATCTGTTCATGAAAATAAATGGAAAATGAAACATTATTCACGTCCACTTGAGCATTCTGTAAGCGATCACTGAAGATATGGGTCTGAAAATGCAACATCTTTCACACCTCTAGTATCGGCTTAAGCTGTATTCTGCTTTGTGCCAGCACTGGATATTCCTGAAGTACTTTACTATGATCCTCGATAACTGAACACTCGAAGTTCGCAGTACACGCTTATATCAGACTAAATTTGGAAAATATTCGAGTGTGCATTTTTCCGCATTGTTTTTCATAGGATGTGTTACGGGAACTTACATTGAAATGGTTCTTAAAGTACTCACATCATATATTACGGTTTATCATACGGTATGACGTCACATCTGGTATTGGAATAACGCCATGCAATAAAATCGATAGATCACTAGTGGTTTATAGATTTTCGGGAAATGTTATGACGTCCATAACAACGTTGCGTACATAGTGACAAAATTATAACGTTTCTACGGCAGAAATGAGGTTTCAAAGTAATCATAATGTCATAATTATGATAAATAGAATCTAACATTCGTGCTCTTGTATGATTGAATTTATTAAAGTCGTTGCGAAAAAGAGATAAAATGCTTGGCAAGCCTCACATTTTATCCTTTTTTCCAACTCGTTTAATAAATTCAATAAAACATGAACACTCATGTAAGATCCTCTATATAAAATAAGGGAAATATACGTGTCATTACACCTTTAGTACTTATTGCCCATTAACGAGCAGTGAAAGCTCAAACGAGTCTGTATATCTGTGCAGTATTGCCAGAGCCAGAGCATTTGCTGTCCGCACAAACAAAATAGGGTGCAGATTGGGGTTCTGGTAGTCTTAGGCTTCTTGTATTATGAGATAGCTGTGTAGCATGGTAACGAATGAATTCTACAATGCGTATGCAACAAGAATCAAAGCTCAAATAGTTCCAATTTTAGACGGGTTGATAACAATGGTTGCGATTAAAAAAGGTTGCTATTTCATTTTCATTCTATTTCTTATTAAGTATTCTTTAAGCAAACACTGAAGATCCTGATCCGATGCCGCATTCTGCGCATCTGGTCTGAGTCGACTAAGTCCCATGAAAATGGCCTATTGTATGTGTTATTAATATTGACGCAAACTGCCTCATGACGTAATTTATAATATGGACAATGTTGATAGTGGAGTTTGCATGGTTTGGAAGCATATTTTGCTGTCGCAGCTATGGCCATGTGATGTCAGTATCCAGTTAAAGATTTTTATATGATGTATCTATCAGTTTTTTATATTCTGGCATCTTAGGTTTTATCTTTTTTTCACAGAATTGGTTCAAGCAAACAGTGCGCAATCATTCCTCTGCAGGCTATTGGACGAGTTTAAATGATCTGTCCAATACTGGAACAGGTGGAACCGGGCTCTGGAAGTGGGGCATGTACAGTGCCGTAGATATGTCCCTTATGTAAGTGATTGTTATACCTGTAACACAGTTACCTGTACGTACGCTCACACGGACAGACGCTCGAAATGGTCTAAATAATGTTAAGTATATATAAAGTATAAGGTTTAGGTGAAAGACTCGAAGTGAACTGAACATTGATAAAGGTGTGTAAAATGGGCCAGGCCCAAGTGACTCTAATGGTGTTTAGTAGGCCACACTAAGATTGACTATTAAGGAATTGGAAGGCTGAAATATGATAAGCAAAATTGAGTGTATTGAAATCATTTAGGCTTAAAAGTTTTAGTAAACCTGCTAACATGCAGAGATGTACTTTAGGTGACACTGCATGTATGTCTTGGCACCGAAGAAAGTACATTGTTATGAAATAGCCGTCTAATTATTGATAATTAAATGACAGGCTGATACGTGAACAATGTGATGTTTTCATTGCAGAGCGTGGAAATCATAATTGTTTACAGGGCACATTAATCTGAAAGTGCAATAAACACACACACCTGCATATTGCTTTGACAAGTTATTATGATTTGTGATTATTTTAAGGTACCAAAGAAAACAAAACGTGATGGAATTTGACAGAAAACACATATATACGCCTCCCAGTGACCATGCAAATCAGAGCTGGTGAAGAGCTGATTCAGAGCTACTTTTGATACGAGCATAGTGACATGCTCTGTTTTGACTGTGAGACACGTTGTCTCATGGTGTATTTAATTATTATTATGCAGTCTTTATGTGAGATACTCTCTCTCTCTCTCTCTCCCTCTCTCTCTCTCTCTCTCTCTCTCTCTCATAGCGAACTCTAGCGGGCTTTAAAATGGGCTATCATTAAAACTGAAAAGCTGTATTAGTTATGAGACTTTATTTATTTGAGAAAACACAACGCGAAATTCTATATGATCAACTTTATAGCTACGCTATATACCTGCACTGGCCTCAAACATTTTAGATAGGCTCCCCTCATTCAATTTAACAACCTAGACAGCATGCAGTGTCGGGCCACCATTGACCCGCCAGCGAAATGCCATTATAATGATGCTTCGTGGGCGGGCCGAAGGTAACGGCGTTTCGCTGGCGGGCCAATCGTAGCCTGCTTTTATATGTTTAATCGGAAACTATCTGGAATAGTTTTTCTTATTTCCTCCAGAACATCATTAATTCACTACAAATTATGTATAAATGTCTAATAAAATGACACACGTCAAATACAGGATGTCCCTAATATGTGGTCATTTTCAAAAATATCGCAGTTCCTTCAATTTTACTTTTTGCTAATAAAACTCTCATATTTATTGTTGGATCTCATGGCCAAATCTTGGGTGAAACTTTTTCACGAACAGATATTCTGGTGAATTATAAAGATGGGAGATAATCGTATTTAGAGTTTTCGTTTTGTTCACTTCTTATTCGTATTACTTGACCTTTCGCTTACTGTAAAGGCGGTGCCTCATGAATGCGTAATTAGGACTAGTCAACCTTAGACATAGGTAAAAGCTGAAAAGGAGGCGTGGTTTTATTCAAAAGTTACTGTATCATCTTGTGTCACAACCTCAGTCATTATTTAGTCCTTAAAACGCCAGCAAAATAACTGCATCTGAAAATGTCTATTTAACATTAACAAGGAGACAAATGTTGTGGACCCAGATCAGACTGTTCCTACAGGAGCAGTCTGATCTGGGTCCACACTGTTTATCTATGAGGTTTCAAATAGATAAGTGGATGACAAAAACTTACATTTTATGATTATGCGCTTTAAGGTTTAATAAATGTGAGTTCAGTGTGTTTACGGTTAGGATTTTCATGAGATGCACGCACGTTTGCGCGGCTCAAAAAGCTTATTAACTCTTTACCAAATTATAAATAAAACCTGATTTCCCTTCCTTAGTAGATGGAATAGCCGAACCACACCCAGATATGAATATTTAAGTTGCCGCCTTTACAGTAAGCGAAAAGTCAAGTAATATATGTCATCTGTTTCTATGTTAATATCATTTAACTGACCTAAACTGGTGTCATATGCAAACTGATAGTAAAATATTGCTCGATAAACCTATTTATCACAAATTATGGTCATCGTACCCAATCTTCCTGTAACAGTGACACATGCTGCGGTGCTCCGCATTTAAACAATATATACAATGTTTATCAACTGAGTCATTATTGTATACCATATGTAATGAAACTGTTTGCATGATTCAGAACAATAGAAATATTGTCAGGAAACTTTTGGCTACAAATAAAGATAAAGCAAATGATGTAAACTTCAAAACAAAAATAGTAAGGGAGTATGATCAGTAAATACCACAATCACAAACTGCAGATAAACCCATAGCATCGTGAGGGAGAACACACAATTATCATTATACACCAGGAAGACAAACAAAGCAAATAACCAGCTCTCTCTTCCCCATCGAAATGAATGCAAAACCAGAATTGACAAAAAGTAACGCACAACAGAAGATAGAACAATCACAGAATCCCACGTTGGGAGTAACAATCAACAACGAATCAACAACAACAGAACCACCACCTTAGAACGGACAGTGGGAGCTTAAATGCATTTTACTGGTACCAAATCTTCGCCCTAGATTCTGCTGTTGTTGAAGCACAAAATCATAACCTCGCATTGCAATGAATCATCAAAGAGAAACAATATAATCAAACTAACGCACTATGATAAAACAGAGAAAGGGGCTCACGACTCACAAATAGTCAGAGCTAAAGAAAATCTCAAGTTGAGTCACTGTGGGCCCAGCTACAGCCAAGCATCAGACACCAACCCACCGATCATAGTTTTACGTCAGAGCCATCATTGAGTCTGAGGCATGACCAACTGTCGTGCATTTAAAGGGGAAACCAAAGCTTCAAACCGTGACTGGGTTTACAACCAGGCATGCAGACTGTCGCATGACATCCAAGTTATATCCAAAGGAAAATGTCTCTTTATAAAAATCAACAGCAAGAAAAGGTACAATTAGAAGCAAGTACAATGCGTCTGAAAAAGCAATAAAAGACCATATGAGTAGTATAGTAAATGTGTAAACATTTCATTGTAAAGCTGAAAAAAAAATACATTTTTTTACATTCTTTATAAACGTATCCCACTTTTTCAGCTTTTCGTTTCAACCTTTTTAAGTGTTTCAGCCAGGTTTCAATTTATGCACCATTTCATTTTAAGAATTCACTTACACAATATGATGAAGAATATTAAGCGTCGAAAACTCTTTAAATCACAAATGTAATTATTTAGTTAATATCGTTTTTCGTACAAGTAATCAATGTACGAGTACATAGAAGAGCACAAGTCCCACATTATAGCAGCGCACTCATGTTTAAAAAATGACTATGCATGTGTGATTAATACCAAACTTTCATGTGTTGACCCGAATAATTCTCCTCACATTGCTAATGTATTGTACTTACAGCTCGTGGAATCAGTCTCCTGTGCAGGACGGCCATTCTGAGTGTGCTGGTATCAATGTACAAGGAATGATGGAAGATATCAGCTGCTATTCAAGACAGGGTTACATCTGTAAATATTCACCAGGTGAGTTTAGGTTTTTTTTGTGTGTCCGCCACTAATTCAGCACCTGTCTTAGTTCGTATGCAAGCAAAACAAAACGCAAATAACTGCAAATCCTTACTGTCTTGTCTGCATTTTTAATTTTAAAGATGACTGTCAAGTGATATAATCAGCATCTTGATGTAACCGGAAATGAAACATTCAGGTACTCACACTTAAAACCATTCGTCAAAATAGGCTTTTCTTTGATACAGGACATAACAGTTTCCTTTGAAAGGAATATTTCATTGTCTCCCAAATTTGCTAGGTGTAATTCCGCTAATATATGCCCAATAGGTCAGAAAACCTTTTCAATCTTTATTTGGTGAAAGAAGGTCAAACATATTTTACAGGGTTACATTTACACAATACTGGTATAACAGCTATAAACAATGAAATTTTGTGATTTTAGGAGAGAAAGGGACAACAAAAAGCTTGTTTTTTTCTTAGTTTTGGCAATATTCTTTAAAATAGTGGATACACGAAGAGTCTGTTGGTATGATACCTTGTTTAATTACTCTTAAAATGACTATAACAATTGTAGTGTCAGCACAAAAATTAGGGTCCGTCCGATTAGTAGAAACATGCCTGTATTTGTTTTAGGCCAAATAGCAGAAAACAGTGCTGAAACATCTACATGTATTTGTCTTGATCCACATAAGAAATGAGGGTGTTTTTGTCCCTTTCTCATGTGGTATCCTGGGTCAGGTGTGGTACTTGATTGAATCGATTCCTGATCTTTGCCATCTTTCTTACTTTGAGATTGGTACCATCAAACATGTTTAAGGCCTCCAGTAATTTTCAAACTGGCCGTTCGAAGGCGGTGCTTCTTTTGTCGATCCTATTAATTTTTTTTTTGTTAGTTTGTCTTTGTCATACTGCCTTTTGCTTTCTTTGCAGCCTTGAGGTCACCTGCCCTGAAAGGACTGACCGCTTGGCTCACTGTGTGTTGTTATATTTTATAGTGTTTTCATCACTTTCCCATATGATGTCCTGGGTCAGGTGTGGTACTTGATTGCATCGATTCCTGATCTTTGCCTCCTACGTTACATATAAGGATATGTGCTGTTCACAGAATTGTCCATCATAAAATTGATTAAATAAAGATAAATCGTTCGGACAAATTTATGCTACTCTTTGATCAATTCAATTATAATAGTACACAGACTATTCATTATTATGTGTGTAATTTCTGTACAAAATAGGAAATCTAAAAGATTAAAATGCAAGATATTTCCTTAATTTTAAACTTTCTTTTTCGGTTCAAAATTAAGCCCTCTCATGTAAAACTATGATATTAACACAGGCAGCCACAGAGGACCCAGACGAATCAGAACTACGCATAGTCTCGGTAGAGTCCACACTATTCGTTTATATAAAGCTTGGAAGGCAATGCAACTTAACCCGATTTCGACTACTGTCTTCAACTCGAGACAAACATTGCAGGCCCAAAGAGTGTGGCGTCTGGTCTGTCTCCTCTGTTAACAAAAACTTAAATTCTAAATTAAATAAAAGTGTTAGAAATATATCCCCGTGAATTGAAAAAGGACTGACCCCATGATAAGGATGGGAAATTCCATTCCACTTATAAATATAGACTAAGTTTAAATACAAGACATCTAGCCTCACTGTATAGCTGTGTATGTTAGGTTACAGAATGATCAACAACCAGGCCCCAGGGTTATAAAAATAATTTCATGCTTAATTCAACTGAGCATCAAATTTTAAACTGCTACTTAAACTAAAATACTAATAACTTAATAATGTTCTTGCTTTAGAACTTTAGAACCTCAGATAGTATATTTATTCTGCTTATACATGTTAAAATGCGAACAGTTGTTGGCATTTTAACATTTATGAGCAGAATAAATGTCATGAGCAGTTAATTGAGCACGACAAATGTTTTATGTGTGTTAACTCACCACTCATGTGAGACATTTTGTTGTTTTAAGGTGATGACTCTGGTTGTCCTCTTGGTTGGTTACCTACAGACACTGCCTGTTACTGGATAAGTAACATCACAGACCCCAGTCAACGATTGGTATGGTCTGACGCTAAAACCAAGTGTGCATCATTATTTACAGGCGCAACTCTCATGTCTATAGATACTGCTGCTGACCAGGTAAATAACTCACAGACACGGCCCTTGTGTCTATTGATAATGCTGCTGACCAGGGCCCAGAATTACAATGCCTCCTTAGAGTTAAGGAAGACTTAAGTTAAGTATTGATTTTTTCAGGATGCGAAAAATAACGTTTTAATCTGATTAAAATCAAAATAGTTTTAATTTTTTTGAACATCCCAATGATATCTTTGACCACAAATACCACATCGATCCAGACAATTTATATAGCATTTAATATAGCGTGTTGAAATATCAATACTTACCTTAAGTCTTGCTCAACTTTAAGGAGGCATTGTAATTCCAGGCCCTGGTAAATAGTCTATAGGCACGATCCATATGTATATCGATAATGCTGCTGACCAGGTAAATAGTTCATAGGCACGATCCTTATGTATACTGATGATGCTGATGACTAGGTAAATAGTTCATAGGCACGACCTTTATGTCTATTGATAATACTGCTGACCAGGCAAATAGTCCATAGGCATGACCCTAAGGTTTATTGATAATACTGCTGACCAGGTAAATAGTTCATAGCCACGACCCTTATGTTTCTTGATAATGCTGCTGACCAGGTAAATAAATCACAGGCGCGACCCTTGTGTCTTTTGATAATGCTGCTGACCAGGTAAATAGTCTATAGGCACGACCCTTATGTTTATTGATAAAGCTGCTGACCAGGTAAATAGTCTATAGGCACGATCCTTATGTTTATTGATAAAGCTGCTGACCAGGTAAATAGTCTATAGGCACGATCCTTATGTATACTGATAATGCTTCTGACCAGGAAAATAAATCACAGGCGCGACCCTTGTGTCTATTGATTATGCTGCTGACCAGGAGAATTAAACACAGGCACGACCCTTGTGTCTATTGATTATGCTGCTGACCAAGAAAATCACTCAAAGGCACAGCCCATCTTGGTGCTGTGAGGAAGAGACACACAACACAGATATTGTCACCCATCAGCAAGATCACAAATTCAGAACAACCATCCCTATCTTTCTCTGCTTACCAGATCAATCATTTATTGAAATGACACCTTGATCTATTGATAATGCTGCTGGCCATGTGAATCATTCATTGACACGACATTTATGTCTATTGATACTGCTGCTGATCAGATCAATCATTTGTGGACATGACCCTCATGACCCTCATGTCTATTGATAATGATGCATAACAGGTAAATCATTCTTGGACATTACCCTCATGTCTTTTGTTAATGCTGCTGACCAGGATGATCATTCATGGCCATGACCCTCATGTCAATTGATAATGCTGCTGACACGGTCGATCATTCATTGATTTGACCCTCACGTCTCTTGTTATGCTGTTTAACAGGTAGATAATCATTGGTGTAGATTGATCATGCTGCCGACCAGGTCAGTCATTCACAGGATTTTCACGATTGTCTATTGGTAATGCTGCTTACCAGGTCAATCATTTATTGGCGTGCCCTTCATGTCTTTTGACAAAGTTGCTGACTTGGCCAATCATTCATGATTACAGGACTCAGATAACGTATAGGATATTCTTAAATTATCGTACGACGCATATACTGACTGACTTTAAAAACGCAACACTAACTTCCCTTTATATCTATCAAAAGACAGTTGTATGTAAAATGTCTTTGCTTCAATGGTGTCATCATGAGTTGGCTTCTACAGCAAACAATTTAGTTTTAATTATACAATTGAACTCGACGAGGTTATTTGCTCTGTATGAATTTAGTCACTGAAACATTGCTTACGTAGTAGAGGAGATTCCTGATCTTTGCCCTAAATCTTACTTTAAGTTTTCGAATGGAATGGTACAAATAGATCAACGTCAAATACATCAATAAGCTGTATCGCAGACCTGCCAATCAATATGTGAGTGATTCCTTGATGACAAACAAAGTGCATGACACTAATTAGATGCTTCTCGTGTTTCTTGCTTGAAAAAAGTAGGGAATCTTGCACTGATAACATTTTGTCACATGAAAAAATGAGCCCTATCCCAAAAAGTTGTAATTCTAATAAGTTTATTTTTCTTAATTGGATACGTTTTCCATGTGTTGCTTACAAATGAACATTCTTTCAATACAATAAAAATGATTGTTCTGCCTTCTTTTTCGAGATATGAATTAAAGCTGTTATCCAAGTGTTGCGTTTGGTAAAGTCTGTCAATATATAAGTTTCTGACCTTGGAAGCAGAAGCATCTTGGAAGCATGTTAAGAGATAAAATATTGCACACTTTAATAGACCATCGTCATAATTGATAAGCAATCTAGTAATGCTTTCTTGATTTTGAAAAGTGTGTATTATATATAAATTACGAATGTCAATTTTAAACGATAAACATATCTTGGAGACAGTTTCCTTATGATGGTTTCAAAAACCAGAATATAGCACGCGATTACATATCTGGCTTAAGATATGACTTTCTTGGCGTATGACTTTATTCGCAAACAATATTTAACATCTACACTAAGATCCATGGTTTAAACTTTAAAGTAAGGCTATTAAAACTATCGTTACTTTCTGATGAATAATACCATACATATAAATATAATAAGTTTTGAATTATTTATTTTCTGCTTAAAACATTCTATAATATGAGGTACTTCAATCCTTTGAGTACTTTCTTTTTATCTTACCAAAAATGCAGATCTTGATGAAATTCCGCCGTATGCGGCATTGCACCTGGGTCTTCACTGTTTTGATTTACCGGTTTGTCTATATCCAGAATGAAATTGGTTTGTATTTGAGCAGAGATCCTGCGATTATCTGATTTATTTCCAATTCTTTTATACAGCAATTTCTGAGCGGAGAGCTGCCTTTCCTTACGTTTACAACGAGAGTTCATTGGATTGGGCTGTTTAAACAGAGTACCACATGGGCGTACTCCAATGGTAACCCAGTTGATATGAGTTTATTGTAAGTAATGCATTGTTACATATGGACAAGGCTATGATATTTTGTTACTTGCAAACACGCGAACTTACGCAATATATATATATGTATAAATATTAGAGGCGTCATGAATTAAACAATTACTATACTAGCTTTATTATATGACGTCGCGTCTGGGAGTAAAATAACGCCATGCAATAAATTCGATAAACTACCTGTGGTTTACAGATTTTCGGGAAACATTATGACGTCCATAACAATGTTGCGTGCATGATAACAAAATTATATCGTTTTTACAGCAGAAATGAGATTTCAAAGTAATCTTAATGTCATATGATAAATAGAATCTAACATTTGTGCTCTTGTATTATTGAATTTATTAAACTCGTTGCGAAAAAGAGATAAAATGCTCGGCAAGCCTCGCATTTTATAACTTTTCCCCAAAACGTTTAATAAATTCAATAAACATGTAAGATCCTGTATTGTTTTACTGATCTAGAAAAAGTAGAGTGGAAAGCAAACATCAGGACTTGATACAATCAAATATGGAAAGAGACAAACATAAGAAAATACAACACACAAGAGAGCCAAGAGTTCAGGAGATCACAGGGCTGAAATGAAAGACAAAGACAACCACAAAAGAGGAACCACCTTGGATAGGTCAGCAAACAAAGATACTGGAGGGCTTAGACATAAATAACGGTACCAACCTCATCCTTAGTTCTGATGTGGATCAAGACGCATAGATGTATGGCTGGCATGAAAGATCCCTAATTTATCAATGTGCCATCTTCAAGTGCATATAAATCAAGATATAAAAAGGAGTTAAACAAAGATAAAGGCTCAAAGAGAGCAAATGAAATCCAACAGTTAGGCCCCTGTGGGCCTAACTAAAGACATAGTATCAGGCCCTAATATATCGGCCAGGACATAAGATTTTCGTACTTATTGTAAATGCGCAAAACCATGCCTTTTTGTATCCAGTGGGGCTAGATGACAGTCTAGTCTGAGTCTTCATCTACTTCTATATATTGTGTATACGAGAAGCGAAGGCTCTGGTGCATGTACAGTCCCACCTGATCTCCAATGCGATATGTAACGAAAATCACGCACTGACCAATTTTAGTTATATTATGCGTTCAATAGTTTTCATGTTGTTGTTGGAATCGCCTTGAACTTTTAGTAGGATGTGAAATTAAATGTTAGGCTTGTGCGGATCCAGAGGGGGGGGGGGACAGGGGGTCCTGACCCCCCCCCCCCCTGGAAAATTAGAAAAATATAGGGTTTCTTAGCAATACTGGTCCGGATCCCCTTAAAATCACAAAGCTACCAACCCAGCATTCAATGTTGTGCCATCATCGGCCTGCCAGCGAAACGCCATTTAAATGGCGTTTCGCTGGCGGGCCGTGGATGGCCCACTAATATAGGTATTTGTATCCTACCTCACCTCATCAAACTGAGAAAAAAAAAAAACGTTGTCAAAGTTGGACCCCCCTCTGACAAAACTTTCTGGATCCGCACATGTTAGGTTAGAATGTATACTAACTGAACTACCAATATTATTGTTCTTCAGTTCTTGGGCAACAGAACCGGACAATGTCGCTGGTCATGAACACTGTGGTCTTATCAGGATGACAGGAGCCTTCAGTGACAGAAATTGTCAGTACTCTTACTCAAACTACGTCTGTAAGAAACCTCAGGACATGTGTAAGTAACATCATGTCAGTACTCTTACTCAAACTACGTCTGTAAGAAACCTCAGGACATGTGTAAGTAGCATCATGTCAGTACTCTTACTCAAACTACGTCTGTAAGAAACCTCAGGACATGTGTAAGTAGCATTAGGAATGTCAGTACTCTTACTCAAACTACGTCTATAAGAAACCTCAGGACATGTGTAAGTAGCAGTAGGAATGTCAGTACTCTTACTCAAACTACGTCTATAAGAAACCTCAGGACATGTGTAAGTAGCATTGCGAATGTCAGTACTCTTACTCAAACTACGTCTGTAAGAAACCTCAGGACATGTGTAAGTAGCATTGCGAATGTCAGTACTCTAACTCAAACCCACGTCTGTAAGAAACCTCAGGACATGTGTAAGTAGCATTGCGAATTTCAGAACTCTTACTCAAACTACCTCTGTAAGAAACCTCAGAACATGTGTAAGTAGCATTAAGAATGTCAGTACTCCTACTCAAACTACGTCTGTAAGAAACCTCAGGACATGTGTAAGTAGCATCATGTCAGTACTCTTACTCAAACAACGTCTGTAAGAAACCTCAGGACATGTGTAAGTATCATTGCGAATGTCAGTACTCTTACTCAAACTACGTCTGTAAGAAACCCCAGGACATGTGTAAGTAGCATCATGTCAGTACTCCTACTCAAACTACGTCTGTAAGAAACCTCAGAACATGTGTAAGTAGCATTGCGAATGTCAGTACTCTTACTCAAACTACGTCTGTAAGAAACCTCAGGACATGTGTAAGTAGCATTGCGAATGTTAGTACTCTTACTCAAACTACGTCTGTAAGAAACCTCAGGACATGTGTGAGTAGCATTAGGAATGTCAGTACTCTTACTCAAACTACGTTTGTTAGAAATCTCAAGACATGTGTAAGTAGCATCATGTCAGTACTCTTACTCAAACTACGTCTGTAAGAAACCTCAGGACATGTGTAAGTAACATCATGTCAGTACTCTTACTCAAACAACGTCTGTAAGAAACCTCAGGACATGTGTAAGTAGTATCATGGCAGTACTCTTACTCAAACTACGTCTGTAAGAAACCTCAGGACATGTGTAAGTAGCATTGCGAATGTCAGTACTCTTACTCTACGTCTGTAAGAAACCTCAGGACATGTGTAAGTAGCATTGCGAATGTCAGTACTCTTACTCAAACTGCGTCTGTAAGAAACCTCAGGACATGTGTAAGTAGCATCATGTCAGTACTCTTACTCAAACTACGTCTGTAAGAAACCTCAGGACATGTGTAAGTAGCATCGCGGGAAAATATCCATACAAAGGCCCCTGGCTTACCGTCGCATCATAGCAGTATTTCATTGTATAGCCAAGCCAGCACATGAGGGATTCATTTAAACACCCATGCTGACCAAATTAAGCAACAATAAACGATTAAACAACAGCAACCACCCATCTTTCTATCTACTTTACATTAATATTGGACAATAAAAATGAGTTGTTTCGTGGGGTCCGTGTTTAGTTCTGATTATGCGATGCTTTTATTTATATTTACATTTTCACTGCGAGTCTATAAATGAATCTTCATATTAAAGATGTCTTTCATACCCGCATGAACAAATCGGTTTAAGTAACGCCATTTGGGAGCCCCAGCGTCAACGGTATCCAATAACACTGTTTTTACTGACGTTTGTGTGACGCTGAACACGTATCGCTATGGCGTTAAGTGCATAAATTTTGCATTTTGGCTGTTCCGAAACCTTCGTTATATCTGATTTAATTCAAAATATCTGGTTAACCAGCCAATTTACGTGACAAGTTAAAATTGATAAAATTGGTAATATAAAATGTAAATATAAGTAATAAATTCGCTTTTTTGTTTCTCTATGTAATAATGAATTATGAATACTTCGGGTTTCTTGAAAAGCGTTGGGTTTCTTGAAAAGCTAACGCGAAGCCTTTTTTCTGTCTTGTGTTTGCTATGTCTTTGTGCGCGTCTGTTTATATGTGCTTTGTGGTCACCTGCTGGGAAAGGACTGACCTCTCGGCTCTCTTTTGTGGTGTCTAACTGTGAGTTTGTCACTTTCCCATTGGTATCCTGTGTCAGGTGTGGTACTTGTATAGATTCATGATCTTTACACCCTCACTTACTTCACTTACTTTGCAAGAGACCCGAAGTATTCATGATTTAATGAACAATCCAAAAATCGAATTTATTTTTTAAGTATCCCATATGTCTATCTAAAACGATAAAGCTTATAGCTTTTCTTACATTATTATTTCTTGTGAATATGCCCTGTTAACCATTATCTCGACAGTCACAACTTTTTTCACCTGCTCCTTTCGTCTTTTCATGTGCTTAGGTAGCTAACAAAACAGCTCCAAATCATACTGCTCAAAATGGAGCAGTCCGATCAGGGTTTATATTGTTAAATTCCCTGCAAAATCGTGTCAGAAACGCATTTAATGTATTCTGAAGATGTAATAAGCTTCGACAATTTTAAGACAAAAGAAATAGTGGCGGGACCAAGGGCTATTTTTACTTGTTGTAGATGAAGTCTGATTTTGATATGATTTCTTGATTGCAGTAGAACCTGTGTAAAACGCTTACTCTCAAAAATTGGTTTTCCAGACCATTTATCGCTTAATGCAGGTCAAAGTATTGCAGAAGGAATACTAGGAAGCATTCTGCAATACTTTTGACCTACACTGAGCTACTATTTGTATTAAGATCTTTGTTTTGTCCATTTTTGAGTGGCCGTTTTACACAGGTTTTCTTGTATTTTTTTCGTGAATTTTTCCAAATTTTGTGAGGTGCCATTGCAATTTTGATGCTCTAAGAGAAACATATGACTTTATGAATTTTTTTGTCTAAAATACTGTAAATTCGGAAATTTTCGCGAGAATTTTGTTTTCGCGAATAGCGTTAAAAGACATATATGCGATGCTTAAACTTCGCGACTAAGGCATGATTTACCTTTATCAGTAAACGACAGTGATTTTGTAATTTCGCGAGGGTTTTAATTTTCACGAAACTTCGCATTCGCGAAAATAAAACCCTCGCGAAAATTTCCGAATTTCGATAGCTGATGTGCTCTGTGTTTTTTATATTGCAGATTATCCATCAGACAATATTGGTTGTGGCTCATGGATTCGGGCCGGTCGTTACTGCTACAACTTCATGCGTTCAAAGAGCATGTCCTGGCAGAATGCAAGAGCCAACTGCCAGTCACAGAATGCTGATCTCATCAAAGTAGACTCCTTAGATAAGAAAGTATGATGATTTGTTTTAAAGTAAGTAAGGATGCAAAGATCAGGAATCGATACAATCAAGTACCACACCTGACCCAGGATACCAATGGGAAAGTGACAAACTCACAGCAGACACCACAAATGAGAGCAAAGAGGTCAGCCCTTTCCCAGCAGGTGACCACAAAGCACATATAAATAGACGCGCACAAAGATATAGCAAACACAAGACAGAACAAAAACATAAAAGATCCACAAAAGAAGTACCGCCTTGGAACGGTCAGTAAAATATTTTACTGGAGGGTTTAGACCGGTTTAACGGCGCCAACAACATAAAAACATATTTAGCGAAAAGACATGATATGAAGGTACATATTGGAATTACCACTACGATATTTCTGTCTTCCTGATCATTAAGGTTAATTCCAAACAAAATCGGTGTAAGCTCGTACTCTTGCAGCGATGACAACAGTGAGCTTCTTCATGCAACTGATGTTGTCATCTGATATCAAACATTCCTTATCTTGTTCTCAAACTCAATAATTTGCATCATAGATAGTCATGATAAAAATGTCTGAAGCCTCCCCACATACAAGTCAAATCTGAACACAGGCTCATAGAAATAAGAATGTTTTCTATATTGTGTTTGAGCTTTCCTTTTGATATTAGTTTCACTATAACAAGTGCGCATGACCAGAAATCCCAAAAAAAAAAACCCAGCCTATGGCACAATGGGGAAGAGGTACATAACACAGACTGTCACACGACAGCAAGAGCACAATTAAAGTAAACCAGCCAGCTCTTATTTCCTAAGCAGTACCATTATTTTTCAGCATTTCTTTTATGAGCAATGAAAATTCTACCCTGAGTTGAGATAAGCATAAAAAATATAAAACAAGTTTTAATCTTCGGGCCTTATAATATTTTATGATAATTGAGCAGCAGCATAAGATTTCCAACGATGTGATATGTGCGATGAACAAATGCTCAGACCAGCCTGCGCATATGCGCAGTCTGATCAGAGCCTTTGCTCGTCGCTTGAATATTCTATGAGTGTTAAGCTACTGACCAAACATCATTCAGAGTTCCTAAGCGTTAAAGGAGGCTGAACAGGCTCGTCTGAGTCTACACTTGTCAAACTGCCACATTATTGGAAATCACTTGTCGCAGCTCATATTGTTTATTTCAGTCGTGGCTGGAAGTACAGATGTCAACCCCTGATAATGACAGGGTTTTGTGGTCAGGGCTCAACGATATTGCTAATGAGGGAACCTATGTATGGGCTGACGGTACACCTGTAAATCAAGACTATATGTAAGATGGTTTTATCAGCCTTACAACCAGACAACCACCAAGTTAGAATTTCATTCCAATAAAACATCTAAAGATAAGCTGTCAATAATATAAAAATTGGCTTTCTATTATTTTCATCCAGGTGCATGCCACACTACACACAAACTTGTTCATTTCTACATGCTCATTATACTGAAACATAATAAGTCGTTGAGAAGTTCGTGAAAACCATGTTTTATGGTAAAAACACTAATTTATTGAATGGAAATATGCTGTAGGTGCACATTGGAAGGCAATTCCAATGTGTACCAATAACATATGATACTGAAAGTTAGGAAACCTATTTTGAAATATACACTAAACAAGTATCATGTCCATTAACTTTCCTCTTTTAAACATCCCAAACTGCCAATCAGTATTAAAATACCTGTCACTATATGTCAAATTGTTTATTTTTACATCACAGCTATGTCATCAAATTTGATTTCATGAACTATGCTTTTGAAAAGCTGGTAGTTGCATGGTAGTAATAACTTGAGTACGAATTGGGAACCGATGATAAAGTGTGATATCCGTCGTCCATCGTCATCAAATCATCGTAAATTGTCCTTCCTGCTTCATCTAGAGCTTGCTTCTTGTTTGAATTTGACCACTCAAAATGTTAAAAGCAAACCATTGATGACTTTTTAGATTTTCGCAACCGTCCAAAACATCATGACAGCTGAAATATGACTGACAGCTGAATAAGCTCACTCGCATGTGACAAACGCTCTAAATAATGATTTGATTCACCAAGAGCGACAGTTTAGTTGTGACCAACGCCTGGTTCACACGTGCAAATCAAGGCTTTTGTCTGCATTATTTGCTGGGCCGATCTGCTATTCTGTTTTACAATCCAACAAAATCGTCAATACGATTAAACATTAAATAACATATTAGATTTTTGCCAGTATTTAACATTAAGTAAAAAATAAATTATATATAAAGTATTCATAATAAAATATAAATATAGGAGATGGAATTTCTTTTTTTAAGGTTCATGAAAGGACGGTTGGACTTTTGGTTCGTTCGCTCATCCTCCGCTATTCTATTACTCTAAAAACTTACTTTAACTCACTCTCCAAACGTTTCCTCAAATTCATCTTTATGTAGAAGGGTATGGTAGGTCACTGACTATGAGACCAACTTGTTTTTACATCCCACATCATCACACAAGAAAGTTATAATACATTTTAGATGGTCCTCGTTTAAAGCCTCGTTCTGAAATGGCCATCTGTAAACATGCGTTTGCGAATTTTGAAGATGTTTGAGACAGCTTGTAGCTCCTTTCTACTATCTACAGTACTTATTGCTACAAAACTACATCCAGAAAATAACTTTTATTGTACACGGAATTTGAATTGGTAACCAAGAATGTCTTATCCAGTCGAACTTGGTAAAGTTAACCCAGAATATCAGTGTGGTCTATCTTTGAAATACTCAATGTCACTCATAAAGGACCCTGTTTGCCATGAGAAAATGGTCCTCCTTTATACTACCTCTGTATGCTCTTACTCGCAGAATCTTGTTCTCCTGAACTCATCCAGGACCAAGACAGCCCTAATTGGCATATGGTGTCTGCAAGAAAGCTGTGAAATGGACCAAACCAGGGGTGCAGTGTGATTCGTGTAAAGTAAAGTATAGTATCCTCAAGATTGTATGGGTATGAATGACCATGTATATTTTGCATTGAAAATTATATAATGGGAACGTTTATAGTGTGAGCGCCCCAATTTTTTATCCAGCTTGTTTGACTGGACCTTGTTGTAAAACAACTAAACAATATGATCTTTTACACGCAGAAGTTGGAAACCAATCAATAGACCATGAAATCAGCTTCTTGAATCCTCGGGAAACATCCTCACCAAATCTATCAGGAATAGGAACACTCAGTTTTATCTGTTCATATGACCACTTATCACGACACAGATGATCACTTGCTCCACCCTAGTTTTGTCAGTGATTTTAATGAATAACAGCTCGTTCATATCAGTAAATCACAGAGCGATGATCCCCAAAGAAAATCATCAACTTGAATTGCCAGTCCATTGTCAGCAAGAAAGCTTCTCTTCTCGCCTTGCGTGAAACGATGGTAGCAGATAGTTTTATTGGAACCAAGTCCTGGATGACAGACCAGCATCTCAACTCAGAGATTTTTTTCAGATGACTTCCTGTATCCAGATGAGATTGGAAGAAGCGTAGAGGAGGGGCGCATTCATCCTTGTCTGAAACAGTTTGCACTGCTTTGAACCAGAAGAACTCAGAACCGACAGCCACATGGATCCAGATAAATGTTACCAGTACCAGCAACCTGTATGTTGGAGCATTCTATCGCCCAACTGACATTGATGACCTTGAACGCCTTGTCCAGCATGACATCTGCCTGTTCCAGATACCTGACAATGCACACACATGACTTGGAGGTGATTTTACTTAAGTTACATTAACTGGACAGATAACAACACCAAATGATTTGCCATGAAACCTGGCTCTTTGCAATCAATAATTAAACATTGCCAACGACAGATTTCTGCAACAGATGGTAATGGGGCCAACTTGATTCACAGAAAACTCTGCACTTACTAGACTTGTTATTTTCAACTAATAGCTCACTTGTCACCAATGTAGAAGTTTTACCGAGGATATCCGACCATGAAGCTGTTTACATCAAAGCTAGTTTCCGACCACATTAGACCACAGCAACAACAGAAAGTTTTCTGCTACCAGAGTATCAATGATATACTACGTCAGCTCCACCATATGTCAGCTAGGATGACATCTTCAATAGAATTACTGTGGCAAATGTTCACAAGGCGTCTCAATCATCTGATTAATATCCACATCTTGACCAAAGCACTCCAGGGGAGAAAATAAGAAAGCTATAAATTTATAGAAAAGTGAAGACAACCATACGATAGAAAGCCAGGTTTTACACTAGAATGATGGAGACAAGGAAATGATCTGACATCCGAAGATATCAACATTACAAAGTGGCCACACAGTGACTTGAAAGGTATACTTACTATTCATACATCAACAACATAATTGAATTTGAATAAACAGAAAAATTTTGGACTAACATTAACACTTTCGCTGCCAAGCACCTCAAAAAACCAATACCTCAGTGCAAATCATGTTTCAAGGACTCCTGAATATTGAGGGTTTATGGGTTTAACACAGAGTATCTCCAGAACCATTACAGCTATCGCTATGAAACTTTCACAGAATGTTGCTAATTTATAAACCAATAGTAAAAAAGATAGTCACGTGACCTTTGGCGACCATTTTGGGAGCCATATTGAAAATATGAAAATGCCTATAAACAACTATTTTATGCAAAAAGTAGATAAAACATCCATCTACATAAAGTATCAAACATATGGATTAATTCTGATAAATTATTTTATCAGAAATAAATCAAAATATAGCAGTTGAAAGGCTTAATGCATCCAATATATCATCTTTATGGACATGTTTTCGATATTTTTGATTTCCGCGAAATCTAATGACATTAGAAAAAAATTAAAGTCCATTCTTGTACAGAAAATTACGGTAGTACCTTTAGGACATTCATTATTTTCATTTGAGAAAATTTATTCCGTGAGCACGATTAAATAAGCTGTTCAAACGGAATAATACTCTGTGCATACGAAATAGCACTCCATGCTAACGATTTACTAAACCGTTCGCATGATTTACTATTCAGTGCACACAATTTGATATTCCGAACAAACGATTTAATAAAGCGTGCGCACGAAATCTTTATCCCTGCAAATGATATAATAATCTGATGGCATGGATTATGAATCTGTGTGTACTATATACCAGTTCGTATGCACGAGATGACAATCCAAGAGAACGATTTATTACTTCGTGCGCACGATATAATAATTCGTGCGCACGATATAATAATCCGTTATCACGAAATAATAATTCGTTTGCATGATATAATATTCTGTGCGCACGAAATAATAATCTGAGCGCTCGATTTAATAATCTGAGCGCTCGATTTAATAATTCGTGCAAACGGAATAAGATTCCATGCGCTCGATATAATAAACCGTATGCACGAGATACTAATCCGTTTTCACGATATAATTATTTGAGCGCACAATTGAACAATCTACGTCAATTGAGTGGTGTATTCTTCTGATTTAATAACCAACGAGCCAAATGGCCATGCATCCCTCACCTGAGTTTATGTCTTCTTGTATATGTATCTGTTGGAAACTGGCAAAGCCCTCTGTTGACATACACGTATTTTTTGACAGATCACATTCGTTTAAAGGCCACCAAAAGCAATTTCTACCAAACGTTTTGGAATTTTAATCAACAGCTTAATTGATTTGAGTTATATGTCGACCTGCAGGAGTCCAGTTGGACAAAGTGAGGAAGAATATAAAGATCAGGAATCGCTACACGATGCTGCATTGCATTGCCCAGTTTAATGTTTAAGCCCCATTCTCACTGTGCCAGTGTAGCCACGGTTCATCCCGATGCAGGACAGACGGTATACCGTGACGCACCGGGACACATTTCATAAAAAATAAATTGCGTTCTCACATTGCCGACGTTACCCCGGTATAGCCCCGATTCTGGAGAAAGCGAGACGCCGGTTGATCCCCGGTTCACCACGGAGCACTTACGGTGCATCACGGAGGAGCCACGGTTCGTGCCGGTATACCCCGGTGTTACCCAGGTTGTTTACGGTGATGTCCCGGTAACTGCCGGTTGTGCCACGGTTACATGCCGGTAGGGCCACGGTTGCGTCCCGGTGCTACTCTACACTATAAAACCAGGATAAAAATGTGGAGTAACATTAGTTTTCTTCTGTCTCAATCGCATAACAGTTATGACACAAATTGGACTGCACAGCCATATACGAGTTACTAGAGGAATCATTATCTGTGTAGCGAAAGCAAATGCCTAGTAACCTCGCAGCTCATTTGCATGACAAATAAGCAGAAGCAGACCTGTTTTCTTACGACGAGGTTTAAATGTTGTTGATCTGGGCCCAGAATTACAGTGCCTACTTAAAGTTAAGGAAGACTTAATTTAAGTATTGATACTTCAACATGTACATTAAATGCTTAATAAATTGCCAAGACCGATGCAGTACTCATGGTCAAAGATATCATTGTGATCTACAGAAAAAATGAAACTATTTTGGCTTTAGTCAGTTTGGAAACGTTATTTTTCGCATCCTGGAAATTCAATACTTAACTCAAGTACTCCTTAACTTTAAGGATACATTGTTATTCTAGGCCCAGATTGTATTGCTTTTTCGTAAAAATATATGAACACTTTGAACGGGGCATGTGAATTCCAACAGTGTGATATTTTTATAATTGTAGACTCAGACAAGCCTGTGCAGTCCCAAATTATGCTTCACAGTTGTTCGGTCAGTAGCTTAACAGTCATAGAATAATCAAGCGACTAGCAAAGGCTCTGATCAGACTGCGCCTAGGCGAAGGCTGATCTGAGGCTTTGCTAATGGCAACTACCACATTGTTGGAAATTTCATGTCGTGGCTCATATATGCTTGACTCCTCAGTAACTATAAGTGCATTTATTCATAAGCTTTGTAAATGAGCACATTTATACTGCTGACAATTTAGCCAAATTGTGACGAATGGACTTTCCCATCCTTATCATTTGGATGAATCCACTTTCATTTTAGGAGCAGCAGGAGTGACTTTTTATTTTTATTTTGCATTTTATTACATATACATAGGCAGTGGAACCACATGGTTTATCACGGTGGAGACACGGATGTTCCCGGATTGCGCCGGTATCGCCCCAACGCCGTCCCGGTGGAGACACGGTTGCTCCCGGCGTCTTCCCGGTTTCTCACGGTATTTGACAGCCTTCCCGGTTACTCCCGGTGAGTGCCGGTTGTTTTAAACATTTTAAAACAACCGGGGACATGAGCCGGTTCAACACGGTTCATCCCGGATCTCCAAGGTTGTCCACGGTGCCGCCACGGTTGTGACACGGTTCATCACGGTTCATCCCGGATCATCAAACCGGGATGAACCGGCACCTTAAACCGGGACAGTGAGAACGGGGCTTTAGGCTTTGAGCTTAGGTATTAATATCGCGGATCGGCCACTGTCAATTTCGACTGCTAGGAGCTCTTTTTCACTTGCTGTTGGTGATGTACCGTTCGAGAGGGGGGTTCGGCTTTTCTGTAATTTTGTTCCGCTCTGAATTGTAAGCATTCATATTTGAGTTTTAGGTGCGCCATTGACCCAGGTAATCAACCATTTTAGAGGAAATTTTTTCAAGTTTCCTTAGCCGGAAGAAGCAACGCCCCACTGGCAGTCATATGCATAATTACATTAAGAAAAAACATTTTAGCTATTTTGTGCTAAATTGTGTTCAGTCCAGACCAACGGTTTCAGAGGAGAAGATGTTTAAATCTTTTTACTCCAATGAAATACATGTAGATAGTCAATTGTGTATATGCATATTATAAGGTCACACACTATACAAATACTTACAATTTAATATCAAAAGAGGTGGCAGCTGAGTTGCAATCCCTTTTGATGTAAACTTACACTCAATTTCCTACTAAAACAACTTTAGTCAAACATTTCTACCTGTTATTGTTGTAGTAATTCTCCGGATCAATACAATCGAACAGAACATATTTTTTAAAGCCGTTGAAGGGTAACACCAATATCGAAGGCCATTAAGGTTACACTTAATTTGATAGCGTATGTTATAATTTGTCCGAAATATTTCTTTCTCTGAGCATGGATTTTGCCATAACAAACAGTGCAGACCCGGATAAAATGACACATCGCGTGGCATTTCATCTAGGTCTTCCCTGTTCGATAAAGTACCCAATTAGGGGTTTCTGGTATACAAAGGGTATACAAAGGCTTAACATCTCTTATATTTTGGGAGCGCAGTGGCTCAGTGGTAGAGTGCTTGACTCGAGACCGAGGGACCGCGGGTTCGAGCCTCACCGGTGTCACTGCGTTGTGGTCCTTGAGCAAGACACATTTATCCTAGCTTAGTACTGGTTCAACCCAGGAAGACCCGTCCCTGTTTAACTGAAAGATTGTTGATCGGACGTTAAGAATCAAATCAAACAAACAAACAAAATCTCTTATATTCGGGTAGTTGCAGAACTGCGACTTTAGATTTTTTTTTCGATCTGGCTGAATCTAAAATCGCAGTGTTTTTGTGCTCTATCTTGACCACTGATGGAGTTCCCTTTTGTTTTGGGAAAAACTCGTTTCCTTGACAGTCCAACCATTTAGACTTCTTCATGTGTTTTACATACACAACCAAAGTTTTAAAAATGTTACCATTGACTTCGTTATTATGACACGATCAATGCAATCTGTAATATCATGTTCTTGTTGTTGTTTTTCGGCTCATCGCAGATATTTTGCATGCTTTTCACGCGATGACGTTTTTGCGATAAAATTCGGATGTTGAATTGATGAGACGAACTTAATAAAACGTTGAGAAATATTATAATAAAACCCGGTACTGGTTATACTCCCCATGACTAGGTAAGGTATGTCAGCGCTTTTTCAAAAACTCGGTACATTATTATAATAAGATTAACAGTGGATTTTGGACATTATAAGAAACAAGTAGGTGTTTGAATTTTGAAAATCAGGGCAAAATTGTTAAAGCTATTGATTCTGTTAACTTACTCAATGATGGTACACTCGCAGCAGTCACGTTTCTGTATTATTGTGCATTGTAGCGCCCCCTATTTTCTATTAAATTGTAACGAGTAATGACCTATTTCAGAAAATGAAAGTCGATTTCCAAGAATGGTTTGTTTCAATTTAATATAGCATGCCAAAGAAAATGAGATACTTGCTTGACAGAAATCCTTAACCATCACATACCCCACCCGTATAAATCTAATTTTCGGAAAGGAAGCTTTGTCATGTCCCAAAATGTCATAATTAGACCGAAAATGGACTTTTCCAACAAGGCGGACAATTGTTATTCTGATCATGTGCTCACGTGACAAGTTTCCCGCCAAAAGTAGCAAGCTAACGCAAGAGTACATTGACCTCTGAACCGAGAGAGGGTCAGCTTGTTTACGACAAGAAGCGATGGATTGGAAAGATCAGAATCAAATTACTTTTGCACAGTGATCAGTAAGATATTAGTGAAAGAAAATATTTTTTATTTCATGGCTAACCTTGCTGCACGCTGAATAGCTTTACAATCACACGCTTATGTTCAAATAGGCTATCAGTCAATACACACAGTTGCTACCCACCGTTTTTAAGGCGCCACGTGAATCTTATATAGAGACATTGGGTGTTTTGACTTTTTTTTTGAACATGTGCGCAATGGTTTATGATTAGAATTGTATAATGATGTCATTGTTTGAATATGCAAAACCATTTGGATTTTGTTTCTATGTACTTCCTGTTAGCGGAAGTGGGGGAGTTCCTTATCTGAAAATAGTCAATTTTCAATCCAGTGACATCCGTCGGAATACAGAACCAGGGTGAAAAATTTGCATACTAGGTTGAAGATTGACCTTTATTCGTTGACATTCATCAAGATATTAAAAGAAAACCTATTACAAATGGTGAGAGAGGTCACCATAAAAATCAACCTGTATGCACAAAAAAGGATCCCATCCATTGCCATTAAGAACTCCTCGGACACAGTTTGTACATATCCAACTGGGTAGTTCTCGATGGCAACAAATTGGTAAAAGGCGGCCCCAGTTAGATCGGTAATTGGTCATCTTTTTTTGCAAATATCTACATGTAACAAATGTATGGTGAGATGGTATTGGATTCTTTTAATCTCAACAGACCAGGTATGATCATTTAGGCCAATTATGATAATAAGGAAGGTAAAAGAAAACATTATACAAGTCTGATTTTGGTATTTAATGTTGTTAAAACATCTGTGTATTCAGAAAACGGAATGTAAACGGGTCATTGTCGGTACATTAAATACCAAAACAAATTCGTGCGTGACTTTAGTACCCACAGAAAAAGCATGCTCTTCAGCCCAGAAGACAAAAATGACGCCATGTTTTGAAAACAAATAGTGTAAACATTCTGTGTGGACAGGAGTATTTTATCTTTTTAGAACTAATCAGGTATGCATCAGCGGCAAACTAAATAGCTTATAGATAAACCTATAAACATACTAAATGGAGTAGTGTTAGAGGAAGACACTGTTTGGAAATGTGTTTTCAACTTGGTTTACGTCCACGATAACAGTAAGGGAAAAGATAGAGGCTTAAAAAATCAGGGCTATATGATAACATAAAATAAAAATTCATCATATCGCCCTGAATTCAGTGCTAATATTCGGGTACAAAAGTTGCCATGTTTTACAACGGATCAAATTCGTTATAGCTTTTAATGTGGAAGGTTGTCACCATTTCTGTCAAATGATGAGCGGTTTTATAGAAGATTCCAACAGTTTCCTTATCTGCCAAAGGTCACGCCCCCTGGCTGCCATGCATTTGAGGGACCAAGTTTGTTTTATCTGTTTTGTAGTGGGTCATTGATGAAATATCCCTGCCAAATTTTATTCAATTCCAGGGGGTTTGTTAATAGTTTCCTATAAATGTTAACAGATTAAGTTTACTTTTGTAGAGGGAATATTCCTGTAAAAATTAGCACGGTGGTATACTGAGGAGTTGAAATTTCAAGCTGTTGACGACACACTCGATGAACTTAAAAAAAAAAGTCCTGCCGCAATAATAAGAAACGCGAAAATCGGGAATATTATTTTATTACATGCATTTTTCCGAACATCAAGCTCAAATCTGGTTTTGGAATATCCTATAGTGTCAGAAGAAAATTGTTTGAAGAATCTACTACCACTGCCCTGACCCCTAATCTCTTGGGAATTTCGACATTTTTAGGCTTTCTGAAAAGCGGGGGGAATTCAAATGGTGTAACAGCCATGTGACGGCCTATATATCTGTACTTACATTTCTACAGGTAAGTGTCAAAAGCATCACACATTTTAAAATCGTGTTTGCTTTCAGTGTATACGCCAGTTTTATCTTTTAAGCACTAGTACCGATTCAATCAGCGTAGGCACAGATCCAACTGATACAATACGATCAGTTTGATCCGTGTAAATACTGTTTGCTATATTTGTAAGGACATTTTCTACTAAAACAGTGTGCCATGGTGTGGCTATTACGGCTAAAACATTATCAACTACACACATGTAATTGTATAGTCAGCCATTCAAGTAGTGCTGAACAATAATAGTTTGTTCACAAAATGGATTAGGCCTATCCCAGGATTATCCCTTTTGCAGCAGTACTTTATATGTACGATACACTTTAGGCTATACTGAAGAAAAGTGAAAACGCTACACTACAATATTTTATATGTTTGAGACAGTATTGGACGAAAAGTATTTACTAAAAATTAATAACGTTTTTCAGACATCCAGCAAGCGATTTGTCGAAACTCCACCAATTTGTCTCTTTTGAGTTATGTTCCTTATTGTGTTTAAAGCTTTATTCACTGAATTTTGCAATTGCGCATGCGCAAAAAGATTGTTATGCTTATCAGAATTCGTCATACTTGTGTTGCATTATTACACAAGAAAACTGTTTTATCACTTGAAACAAGCTCAGGAATCAATTTCGAATCTATAAAATTTGTAAAAAAAGGAAAATGTCTCCCTTTGACAAAAACAAATAGGGAATACTATATAAATATTACGTTCCCTGATTGGGTGATAGTCGAAAATATCATCCCGAGGAATGTGATTACCACATTTCCAGAGATGATATTTTCGACTATCACCCAATCAGAGAATGTAATATTTATTTGATTATACCGAATATTAGATCCTTTATTTTCTACCGTCTAAGGCCTACCGTGGTGAGGGGAATTCCGAAGGGAAAGTGATACACAGATATTTATCTATATGCATGAATGAAAAAACATATTTCACAAAAATGGTTCTTTTAAGCAGTTTGAATGCTCGAGCTGATCATGACGTTCGGTCAAACAAATTACGTTATAAAAGTGGACGACGCAAAACCTAATCCCAAGCAGCGTCATCTAAATGGGATACTGTACAAGATGTGGTTTTGTTGAAAAATAGAAAATTTCGCAAAATTGGCTCAAATTTGGTCTCAACATGTTCCTCTCGTCCTAACTAGGAAAACGAGTACCTACAATTAATGTTTCTGACCATAAACAACGAAGTTAATTGGGAGTGGAAAGTGGCCAAATCATGCCTCATGTTGAACGTCTCCTGACGTGAACGAACTGTATGTGCATGGGCGTTGCGCATCAGACGAACGACTGATATTTTCGACTATCACCCGCTGCTATGACAAACGAGTGACAGTATTCGCCGTCTCTATAGTAGCGGGTGATATGGAAGGTTTGTATGGGAAATTCACAAGAATTATAATAATAAATATTTGCTAATCATCGATCACGATTTTCGATAACTTTCTTTATTTTACCAAATTAGGTAGACCTATCAGCACATTGTTCCTACCTTTTCTGGGCCAGTAATGTGCGCAGAGTAAGATGCAACAACACATTGATTTTCCTATGGAGATTTCAGTGATAAAATTTCAAGCTTGGCCAATATGATAAAAACCCCGCCTTCTAGGGTTGCTTTTCTAAACGATCAAAATACATATCTGGTAGTCAAATGTCTTAGACCACCATTTCGTTCAGTCGGATCTGGTTGGCAGTGGATTTCTGAAGGCAAAACTGTGTTAGATTTCTGTTCAAATTTGAAACCTGAAAATTTGGACCCCTGTCACATTTAAATGACTTTCATGTGTTTCCTCGTGACAATATCCGTAAACTTTTACTTTATGCATAACCCAGTCTTTGAACATTCAAATACACTTTCATTAGCTTTACTGGCTTGCGTCATTTTGCATGTAAATGACAAACAATTCAAGTGTAGCGTTTTCACTTTTGTTCAGTATATAACCTACACGGCGATCACTGACCTGAAACGCTATCGAATGAGCTAGTCAACCGTTGCATATTATTAATAAACTGGGTCAGTTTATGTCCATTCTACCAACAGTAATACTCCCCCGTTGAAAAGAAACAAAAATATGCCAAAATTCCATCTAATTACAGAAAAACTCAGCAAAAACATCAGGTTGAAAATTTTGTCAAAAAATACTGCAGCTTTTTCTAACCGCATATCGAAAATATCAAGAGAAAATAACGAGAAACGATGCACTTTAAGTCGATTTTTCGCGTTTCTTATTAATGCGGCAGTACTACATACATTGACTGATTCCAGTAGCTCACTTTGAGCACTATGCTCAGATGAGCTATTACAGATTTAAAATCCAGCTTGCAGAACTTTTGTTCTATTCGTGCACATAGATTAATATTCCTTATTCACAGATTAATATTTCGAGTTCATAGATTATTAAATCAAGCTCTTAGATTTCTATTTCGTTTTAATGAATTGTTAATTCGTGCGCACAAATTATTATTCCATTTGCACGCATTATTATTCCGTTTGCACGAATTATTATTCCGTTTGCACGAATTATTATTCCGTTTGCACGAATTATTATTCCATTAGCATGGATTATTATTCCGTTTGAATGAATTATTATTCCGTTTGCATGGATTATTATTCCGTTTGCATGGATTAATATTCCGTTTGCACGAATTATTATTCCGTTTGCATGGAATATTATTCCGTTTGCACGAATTATTATTCCGTTTGCATAGATAATTATTCCGTTTGCACGGATTATTATTTCGTCTGCACAGGTTATTAAATTGTGCACACGGAATATCTATTTCTAAATGAATGTCCTAAACATACCACCGTAGAAAATTGCATAAACATCCATATATATGATATCATTATATCCCCTGAACATTTTGAAATAAAGAACAAATAGTTGCCTTCCTTATAACGGTAAAAATAGACAGCTATCAACTGTGCCTTTAAATTTAGACTGTAGTCGCGTTTGGCAGTGAACTGTCAATTCGACTACAGTGGCGTTTGGCAGTGAACGTGTTAAATTTCGCCAGAAAGACAATACAGAAATTACACATCTAAACTTTGAATGCTCCAAAGGACAAAGCCAACATTCTGAATCGCCAATACCATCAACCATCACGCATAAAGACGCTGACCATGTACCTAGCCAAACTGGTATGCCTCACCCGGACATGGACGATATCCAAGTTAAAGTACAGGGTGTAATGAAGTCCTAACACAGAACTAAACCCCAAAAAGCAACCAGGCCAGACTGTATACCTGCTCGGTAATGAATAACCGTACTTCTGTACAAGTTCCAATCCTCACAATTATCTCCAACAAGTCCCTACAAGAAAGCATAGTTCCAGATAACTAGTGACATGCAAACGTCAAGGCCATATTGAAAAAAGGTGTACTTTTCACGATACTGCAAACTACCAGCCAGTTCCACTTACATCACTATGTTGTATGCTGTTAGAACATGTGATTTTCCTCAACACTGCGAGACATCTAGAAAAAAACACAAGATCCTGAATGAATGTCAGCATGGTTGTAGAGCTAAGAGCAGGCGTGAGACCCAGATACTCACATAATACCACAAATAAGCGTTATTACTTAACAACGTTGAAACTGATATGATCATTCTGGACTTCAGCAAGGCATTCAGCCGTGTCCTGCATAAGCACCTCCTGAGGAAGATCTACCACTATGGAATCAGAGGTACCATTAGTGGATTTCATCCCTCCTTAGCAAGTTCTCGTTGAGGGCCAGTCCTCTGATAAAGTACCTGTTGTCAGTGAATTGCCACAGGGCTCAGTCTTGGGCCCAGTGTTGTTTGTATGTTCATCAATGACCTCCTTGAAGACATCAACCCAAGTTCTAGACTTTTTGCAGATGATTTGATCCTTACATGCAGATAAGATCATCAGGTGACCAGCAACTCGCCTCCTGAGAATAGAAATGGGGAAAGAAATTCCTTCTGCAAAAGTGCAGTGTCCTCCACGTCACCAGACCTAGATCACCTCTTGTTTCGCAGTATCAGCTCACAGTACTGACAGAATGTACAACCAAGTATTTTACTGTGGACCTTCAGTTCAATCTATCACAGAGAAACCACATCAGCCCTATCACAAAGAAAGCAAACAACATGCTTGGTTTCCTTCGGCGCTACCTAAGGCAAGGTAGCAAAGAAACCAAGATAAATGCCTATTTCACCATAGTAAGATCAAACCTAGACTACTTCTGCACTATATGGAGTCCATATTAGCCAGGCTTAAAACATATGGTTAAAATGGCCCAACTGAGAGCACCACGTTGTGTGACAAGAAGATACAGAAATACAAAGAGCGTCATAGACACGTTCAACCACCTTGAATGGAAGACACAAAAAGTAAAGCGCTCAAAGCTGCAGCTCACTGTACTCTTCAAGATGCTCCATGATTTGATTCACATTCCATCTTCAGACTCCTTGACACCGACAAGTTCAATGACGAGAAAATTCTATTCACATAAATATCTACAGTACCCTACATCCACTGACTGCTTCAAGAACAATTTTTGCTCCAGAACAATACCAATGTGGAAAAGGCTACCTGCAACAGTAGCCAAGGCTCTATCTTTGGCATCATTCAAAAGGGAGCTGCCCGACCTAACTTTCTAATGAGGAATCTCGCCCGGCCACGAAGTACATCCAATGATTAGTGTTGAGCACCAGAACTAAAGAGTGATGACTTGTAGCTATATTTTTGTCGTTCAAAATCGATCGCCTCTGTCTTAAAACGGCCAGTACCATGAATTGTCAAGGGTAATCTTAAAGCTTACTGAATAGTTATTCCACTGTCATCTTCAGTGTTTGAACAATTAAAGACATATTCTAGTTGGTGCGTTTTCAAACTCCTCTAGTACAGAAATGGGACAGTGTATGAGATTTCTGTTCTTATCGCATTTGAGCGCTATCCTTCTTTTAACGGCCATTCTTACAAAACTGGCGTGGCAAGAGGTCTAGTATTTGTGTTATGATTAGCTAAAAAACAATTACATAACTTTATTAGCATGTGTTCAATCCACAGACTGACTTGTCACTGTTGTCAGTATAAACACAATTGATGAGACAATAAACTGGTAAGATCATACAAAATGATTTTATCGTCCATGCATTCAGCTTAGACTCAGTAAAGCATATGCTTCTGCAAATTTGCAAATGAGCTTATGATGCCCTTATTATCACTCGGAGAAATTTGTGTTTCCTGTCAAAATTCAGGAATATCTGCAAAAATGATAGAATGTTTAAAATTGCCTAATCACTGATAAACGTTATTTGAGCCGCTTCATGTGTATTATACACACTGAAATAAACAGATACACGTTACTAATCACTATCAAGCATGAGTGATAGCATGCTTAAAATGCTTTGATTGACAGGTTTATTAGGCTGCCCAAACGAAGGAAATTTACACAATACTAAACACAGTATTGCACATGTTTCATATTTCGTATATTTCACGAATTTGTACATTCTTAAGTATCATATATATGAGCTGAATTTCTCTTTTACTTCTTCAGAAACTGGAATCAAGAGCCCAACGATTATAAAGGCAATGAAGACTGTGGTATAATATACAGTAATGGAGAATATAATGATATGTCTTGTTCTGCCCATGCTGCTGCTATATGTGAACTAGACAGTCAAGGTACGTGAATGTATATCTGTTAATATAGGGATCACACATGTTTTTTCATGCATTGACATTTGCTGGGTCCCAAGGAAGCTGTTTGAACACGAGGTCGATGGGACGAGTCTAGGGACCAAAGAAGTGTTAATGAAATAAAATAAACATATGTGATCGTTATTCTTGCATATTTTACCTTATTCCAACCCGATTCGCACTGAAAACACTGCTAAAACATTAGATCGTCATTTTTCTTACAATGGATTTTTCTAAACAAAATGGAGTCGGCTGTTAACTTTCGAATGTAATATCGTCGTCACAACGTCATTACCATACGCAAAGTTTTCTGGAACAATAGCATCAGCGAAATTATCAGTCTAGCCCGCAAAGCTTTCCATATATAATGTCATGCAAATAGTGCAGGGCTCATTTTAAGCATTTTCAAGTTCAAACCCATGTTAAAACAGCACGTGAATCTCCTGATTTGAACTTGGGTTTTCGTTCATTTGACATTGGGTTTAAATAGCTATACGAATATATATCTATGCAAGAATATACAATTACAATTTAACCAAATGTAATAATTGGATGTAATCGACGCATAACGCTTGATAAAACACCTTCAACTCAACAGTAACGTCTTTCAAACAGAATCTGTTTGTTGTATTTTTCATGGGAAAGCCAACATTTTCACTAAGAAGGATGTTCTCAGCATGTTGTGGGTACTCAATAACCATTTATGTAGTACGAACGGCATGTATTGCACCACCCAAAAAAGCTAGTGGCTAAGACCACAATCACACACTGCAGACCGACCCACGGTACCATGAGGAAGAGCCGCAGATCATAAACAGTAACAAGACATTACGAAGACAATTAAAGTGAAGCAACCAGCTCTCTCATCTCCATCATTATTATTGCAAAACTAGAAAGACACAAACTACTACATGATAAAACAAGTACCAAACACAGAACCACCACACACAATGTGATCAACAATTAACAATGAATCAACAACGGTATAGCTAAAGAAAGTTAAACTGGTACTCATTAATCTTCGACATCATTCGGTCACGTTCGGTGTGTATTAGCTGTTTTAATTGATTAATGTATGGAACTAGTATCTTTCAGCATGGTGATCTAAAAATACTGAGGCAGTGGCGTAGTGATAAGATGATTAACTGTTATTCCAGATTGCGAGGGTTCGATTCCCACTGGATATAGTTATTTTAGGCATCATTTTTAAATTTAGATATTTTTTGAGTTATGATATTGTTTCTTGTTTATTTTAATTTTGATGGATAGTTGACATGATGTCAGTTTTTAAGACTGATAAGAGATTATGTATGGTTGGAAGCTGATGGCGGTGGGTGTACAACTCCTGCACATTTTTTTTTCTGATAACAACCTCATCAAAGTTGTCCACAGGTTTGTATTGTCCCATTTCGAACCTTGCGGCGACGAAAGTGTACCGGTTTCTCATAGTTCTTTTCATACTCGGAAAACGGTTCTTTTGCTGACCCCTGAATAGTCTGTTTAATATATGATGAGCTGTCCCGCCCTGAGAGTTTCTCGAAATAGTTTGAAACATTAACTATTAGATATTTGTGTTTAGATTTTAAATGTTTTAAAGATGTATCAGTAGACATCAAGGTTCCTAACAAATTTAATGCTTTAAAATGAATTGTATATATTTACTTTTACACGTAAGTCTTGTCAAAATCGTGCAAGTAATGAGCTTGATTTATGATAAAAAAAAATACAATGTTTATTCAAATTGTATTGTATGTTTTGAGACTCAAACCCACGATCTCAACATTGACAGCTTTACGCTCTATCCAAAGGGCTAAGCGGGACAGTGATGGATACACGATTAGAAAATACATCACTCTGAAATTAATACTTTTCATAATGTTTGCGAATCTAAAATTAGTTTTACGGAGTTATACGAGTTTATACGGCATATTCATGAGTGCCAATTTAACTTTGTTTAGCTCTAGTTATTGAGCTTGCAAACATTAATTTTCCTTCTCTTAGGTTCAGATGAGGTAAACTATGTGAAAACAGGTACCATACTAATTCGTAAAGCATATATTTTTAAAAAATCTTAAAACAGTACTAACCGTATAAACTATATTGATGATCTTTTAATTCTTGCCATGTCAGCCCAATACCACCCATTCAGTCATGCTAGTAAATATGCAGAGCATATAATCATTATAATAATTTCTTGGTTCCACACGTTTCTTTCTGGCACCTGATACAAATTGGAATACGTTCAGCATGGGTGGTGAATATAATAGATAGCTGGTTTTGATAGGAAACAAGGAGACTGGCTCAGAAAGATGTCACCCAGGCCCTTTTTCATACTCAAAATTTATCCTGCTCATTAATGTTAAAATGCCTACAATTTAAACATTTATTAGCATGAATAATACAACCTCTTAGCAAGAAATTTCTTTATTTGTCGTTTTATCGATTTTTTGAGCAGTTGCAATTTCGTACTCAGTTAAGTTTAGCATGAAAAAAGTTTTATAACCTCCAGACCTGACCTGGATCCAATAGTAATGTTTGAGAAGGTTCTTAAAGTTATCAAAATCTGGACTTAATAATTTTAAAAGATCTTAAAATGTATACAAACGGGTTTACTGTTTTTAGGTTCCTGCCCCCCTGGCTGGTTGAGTAGAGCAGCAGACTCGGGCACGGGCTATAACTGCTACTTTCTGACACCATACAGTAACTACAGTCTTACCTATACCAAGTCTGAAGCCAGTGACTATTGTACAAACCAAGCTGTGTCAGCAACTGCAGTTCCAGCCTTGCTATCTGTTAGTACACAGAGTGAAAAGGTAGGTTCTGACACCATACAGTAACTACACTCTTACCTTTACCAAGTCAGAAGCCAGTGACTATTGTACAAACCAAGCTGTGTCAGCAACTGCAGTTCCAGCCTTGCTATCTGTTAGTACACAGAGTGAAAAGGTAGGTTCTGACACCATACAGTAACTACACTCTTACCTTTACCAAGTCAGAAGCCAGTGATTATTGTACAAACCAAGCTGTGTCAGCAACTGCAGTTCCAGCCTTGCTATCTGTTAGTACACAGAGTGAAAAGGTAGGTTCTGACACCATACAGTAACTACAGTCTTACCTTTACCAAGTCTGAAGCCAGTGATTATTGTACAAACCAAGCTGTGTCAGCAACTGCAGTTCCAGCATTGCTGTCTGTTAGTACACAGAGTAAAAAAGTTAGGTTCTGACACCATACAGTTATTACAGTCTTAACTATACCAAGTCTGAAGCCAGTGACTATTGTACAAACCAAACTGTGTCGGCAACTGCAGTTCTAGCCTTGCTGTCTGTTAGTACTCAGAGTGAAAAGGTAGGTTCTGACACCATACAGTAACTACAGTCTTACCTTTACCAGGTCTGAAGCCAGTGACTATTGTACAAACCAAGCTGTGTCAGCAACTGCAGTTCCAGCCTTGCTGTCTGTTAGTACACAGAGTGAAAAGGTAGGTATTGCTACTTTTTGACACCATACAGTAACTACAGTCTTACCTTTACCAAGTCAGAAGCCAGTGACTATTGTACAAACCAAGCTGTGTCCGCAACTGCAGTTCCAGCCTTGCTGTTTGTTAGTACACAGAGTGAAAAAGTAGGTTATGATGCACTATTGACTAGAAATTGCAGTGGTCTAACATGGGACAAGCAGTGGTAGACATACATTACTGTAAAGCATGGGGTTTTCTGTAAAACAAGTGTTTGAACCCCAGTCGATGTTCAACAAACACGAATCACTAAAACATTGGTCAATATTGAAAGTAAGAAAGACGGCAAAGATCAGGAAACAATACAATCAAGTGCCACGCCTGACCCAGAATACCACCTACAAAAATACAATAAAAATCACCAAAAAGAGCCAAGAGGTCACCCCTTTCCCAGCAGGTGACTACAAAGCAGCAATGAACAAACACGAAATTTTACACATTCTTATGATGAGTATATAGATACAATCTGGCCTCGAGCGTATAACTGTAGTATAGCCATTCAAATGGAATACTGTTTTTCGGCAATAACATGCAAATTTTATATTTAATTGGAATATACATTTAAACCAAAAAACCTAATCAAAAATATTTTTTGAAGTTTGCATGCATTTTTATAAATGCTGTGATAGGATGGAATTTTAACAATCTTAGTTTTAGGCCAAATTATATTCTCCTCTAGTACCTTGAGCGAAAAGGATCAATGACTATCAGTTGAACATAAAACCATTTATATACTAATATAAGACAATTTACGAAATGCTTCAGTGGTTTTAAATGTATGTACATATTGGCTTGCGTTAACGTTTATCAGCATAGTCAATAATGTTTCAGTTATTATTTCCAACATTAACACAAAAATGGTGACCCAAAAGAAAGGCAATTATTCGTAGACCTATAAAAGCAGCTTTGATTGCATCATAAACCGCACAATTTGATGCCTTCAACAAGATAATCGTCTGCTGTAACCTCTAAGGGACATTTTATAGATGAGCTAATACTGGTATATCTACCCCAGGTGTATTGCACCGACAGTACAAAAATAGGTACTGAAAGGGTATGTTCATGCTAACAAAACATGTAATTTATTTTTACAAGATATCAGAGCCGTAAAATAGATAGTCTCCGCCAAAATTTTAATCTAGTTAGGGTTTTACTATTTCTATGCGCATGCAAACTTTCAGTGTGAAGTAACTTTTATATAAACTTAAAAAACGAAAACTGTGTTCCATTTGAGGTGCAATATACCAGTAACTTGTATCAAACTCAACTTACTTGAGCATGGAATTTATCCTGCTTATACTTGTTAAAATGACAACACTTGTTGGCATTTTAACATTAATAAGCAGGATAAATACAAAATATGAGCGTTTTAAAGCAAGAAAATATTTTTCTGAATTTAAGTTTTTATGAACTGTCGAAATATCATGCACAATTGAGGTACGCACAAACCTAACTGTACATCCTCGTTATCAGATATCTAACCTGCTGTATCACTTGTATGTTTAGCCTAAATGGCTTAGCTGTGATTTCATTTGTTTATTTGTTTTTAACATATGACGTTGCGTCTGGGAGTGCAATAACGCCATTCATTAAAATCGATAAACCACTAGTGGTTCAAAGATGTTCGGGAAACGTTTTGACGTCCATCACAACGTTGCATACATATTGACAAAATTATAACTATTTTACGCCAGAAATGAGATTTCAAAGTAACCTTAAAGCTAGTGTCTCACTGGGATGTGAGCAATTTGCGACTATTTCGAGACCAATTTGAGACACGTTTTGGCGACAGAAATACGACATTTCAACCATTATCACATTGCGGTCACACCGAATGTGTGATTAAGACATATTTGCGACAGTCGCACGAATGTCGTACGACTGTCGCACGAATCATTGGCGAATGTTTCACGACATTCGCGCGACATTCGTGCGACATTCGCGAGACACTCACACGATCATCGGTTCGCCCGATGAAATTGCGATAATTTATTACCATCGACAGCCTCACGACGTTCTCGCGATCGTCGTGCGACTGTCGCACGAAGGTCGTGCGACTGTCGCACGATGGTTTTGCGAGAAATGATAAACCAAGAAAAATAAACATTCTAGCAAGCATTGAAACTTCAGACTAGGAAGGTACTACTCTGTTGGAGGGAACTAGAGGGCTGGAAGGAGCTATATTGTTGGAAGATGTCACGCTGCTGGGTGGTTTTGGACTGTAGAATGGTAGCAAATAGACAAAAGTTAACTCGTTTAAACTGCACTGTTATGATGGCCCATCAAGCAGCTTAAGAAAGTCAGTCGAGAACGTACATGCACTAATTGTCCATACGTATGGCATGATGAGCCCAATCAAATCAAAATAACATGAGTTAAGCTGAGCCTCGTCCTGCGAAAATCTATTTTATACAGTTTTGCGCACAACAAATGCACAGATCAGACTGCATGGATACGCATTCTAATCAGAATCTTAGTTGTCCGCTGCAGTGATGATTTGTTTATAGGGCTCTGTATGCCAAATTCAAACCTTAGAAGAGCTGCTGAGACTAAGCAGGCTGTTGTAGTATAACCAAGACACAATAATAATACCTTTAAACTGTCATAGAAATAGTAAACATTTAAGCAGGTCTTATAAAACATACTTAACAAAATTATCCTCTCAGAATGCAGAACCATTTTTATAATTGAAATTACTCCAAACAGTATACATATAAGTAAGCCTAGTCAATACACCATACTTGGATGGAACTATCCTCTCAGATAGCAAGAATACTTGACAACTGGAATTCGTCAAAACTGTATACTTAAGTATGCCTAACCAAGATCTCGTACTAAGAAGGAACTATCATCTCAGATACATGTAGGAGGAACTCTTTTAACGAACCTTTGGCGACATAATTGCGAGTAATTTAAGATACTCGCGCGATAGTCGTGAGACGTTCGTGCGACTGTCTCACGACATTCGTCAGAACATCGCTTAGTTTAATTTACTCGCAATGTTGTCGCGAAGTGTCTCATTTATGTCGTAATTGGTTTGCAATTCAGTCTTAATTATCTCGCAAATATGTCATGTTCCAAAATGATTGCGACTAAATTGCGAGGGGTCGGCGACAAGTTCGCGACGGGTTCGAGACACCCGCGATGATTTTGCGACTATTTTGCGAGGAATTTTGTCGCATAAAATTTTTGAACATGTTCAAAATTTTCGCGACTACTTTGCGCCACTTGGCGACACATGCGAGGAAATTACGAATCACTGGCGACTGTTTCGAGACTGCTTTGTGAGCCACTCGCGATGTCTGTCGCCAGTTGTCGCAAAACAGTCGCAGTCCAGTGAGATAGGGGCTTAATGTCATTTGATAAATCAAATCTAACATTCGAGCTCCTGTGTTATTGAATTTATTAAACTCGTTGTGAAAAAGAGATAAAATGCTCGGCAAGCCTCGCATTTTATCTCTTTTCCACAACTCCTTTAATCAATAAAACATGAGCTCTCATATAAGATCCTCTATAGGTGTTTGCAACTTTGCTTTCCTCTTTAATTGCACGCCGGTGAGTCGGACTTCAGAGTCTATGATGGTTCCGACTTAAAGACTTATCTATTGATGAGATGGTAGGGGCCTGATGCTTTGGCTGTTTGTCGGGCCCACCGGGGTTTACCTGTTGGATTTCTTTTGCTCCGGTATTCAGTTTAATTTACTGTTGAGTCCTTATCCTTGCTTTATCTCCTTGTTATATCTTGATTTATATGTTTTAGGAGATGATGCATTGATAAGTTAGGCGTCTTTCATGCAAACCAAATATCTATGTGTCCTGATCCACATCTGAATTAAGGGTGAGGTTGGCGCCGTTAAACCGGATTAAGCCCTCCAGTAAAATATTTTACTGACCGTTCCAAGGCGGTACTTCTTTTGTGGATCTTTTATGTTTTTGTTCTGTCTTGTGTTTGCTATGTCTTTGTGCGCGTCTGTTTATATGTGCTTTGTGGTCACCTGCTGGGAAAGGGCTGACCTCTTGGCTCTCGTTTGTGGTGTCTTCTGTGAGTTTGTCACTTTCCCATTGGTATCCTGGGTCAGGTGTGGTACTTGATTGTATCGATTCCTGATCTTTGCACCCTTACTTACTTTAGTTTTCTTTTGATTAGGACTGGGTGGATAACGAGGTCATTTATTTATAGACTTTTCGCTCACTGTGAGGGCGGCAATTTAATATTTATATCTGGTTCGGCTGTTTCATCTGCTTAGGAAGGGAAATCAGGTTCTATTTATAATTAAGCTTTTTGGGCCGCGCAAAAGGTGCATTTCATGAAAATCCTAACCGTATTTTTAATACACACCAAACTCACATGTATTAACCCTTAAAGTGCATAATTACAAATATATGTTTTTTTGTCGTCCACTAAAATATTTGAAGCCTCATAGACTAACAGTATGGACCCAGATCAGACTGCTCCTGCAGGGGTAGTGTTATCTGGGTCCACAATGTTTGCCTCTATGCGTATGTTAAATAGACATTTTCAGATACAGTTATTTTGCTGGCGTTTTAAGGACTAAATAATGTGTTTGCGTCTATACTGAGGTAATGGCGTAAAACCACGCCTCATTTTCAGCTTTTACACATGTCAAAGGTTGCCCAGTCCTAATTACGCATTCATGAGATGCCGCCTTTACAGTACCCAAAAAGTCATATAGTACATCTGATTAGCGGGCGTAAATACCTTACCGTGGGGGGGGGGGTGGTTACCTCAATCAGACATTTCTGTGCATTCTAAAGACAGCCAGGGTGTTTGTTATAATATCAGTTCAACAGTTACCCAATAAAAGTTTGAATGAAACTTCTGCCAACAAAGATCGCAAAATTAGACATGTGTTATATCTAGAACAAACTGTCTTCAAATCATCTGTGTACTTGAATGTAATTATAGGCATAATTGGCTTTATTTGCTATAATACTTTCTATTAAAATGTTTTCTGTCGCAAATTACAGATAGCAGTCGTAACTAATAATTATACTGATAATTGCAGGATATTTTCTAGACATTTTATAAAAGATGCAATGATTATGGTGCCAAGGACGAAACAAAAGTACACATGAGAAATAAAAAAATGTAGTCTGAGTTTAGACAAAAGTAGATAATCAAACGAGACGACAAGACCTGAAAGCTGATGATCATCTAAATATTTTACTTTTTGAAGAATGGCTCAAAATCTCTGCAAAAACAACAGTCATGCTATCAAGTCAATCTAGCAATATATATAATACAGTCAGACAAAAGTTAAGCATCACCCAAACATTATTTCAGAGATTTTTTTTCGTGTACAAATTTCTTCAGAAGAATAACCAGTTTGTAATATTTGTTACCCTAATATTCCTATGGTCTGCTGAACATATCAGAATGTCATTTGGTCATTTTACTGAATTTCCTCGGTGGCCTGTATACACTAACACCTATTTTTTGGTGTACCCCTAAAAAGAGTCACAGTATAACCCAAAGTGCTTACTTTGAATTCAAATAAACGCAGAAATAATATAGGCATATTTTGTCAAACTAGTGCCAAACTGATTCTGTCGAACTCAAAGTTTCATGTCAGTTATAGAGGATCATAGAGATAGTTAATCGCGTCTTTATAATATCTGCATTATCACTAAATAGTATTCCATTCTTTACACATCCATAACTTTTATTCTTTTGAGATATGGATCTGAAATTTTTTGACAGAACTTGTCTTTGATATTGTAACAATATGACATTAACACTTTACATGTCTAAGTGTTTTGAAAATACCATAATGTGTTAGAGAATAAGGGCATTTAGGGGTAAGCGTGCATTTACCATGCCTGGTTGTTTACCTTTGTGATAATCGAATCGTAAATTGCTGTAAATTGTCAGCACTTTATCTATTTTCATAAATAAAACAAGAAAATATTCATGACAGAAAAACTTCTTAAGTTTTCTAGAATACTATTGAGGCGATGCTTAAATTATGTCCGACCGTATATATATTTCCTAATGTAACCAATAATTACACAAACTCGCACAATATCACTTGTCATCATTAGGTATGGGGCAGGTATATTATACTTTAGGTCAATTGCCTTGTTTGGACAGTTTATTTCTGTATGGTAAGTGGCCAGAGTTTATTGAGACCTCTCAGGAAAACTCGGAATGAAATAGGCTATAACAGTGATTTAACTCACAAGAGTGGGATTATGAATGACAGTAACTTGTAATATGAGCAGAGAGTGTCAACATCATAACATATCCTACAAAAGCAAGAAAAATACCCAGTATGCACAGGTTTAGATAAACACAAATTTGCAGCGTAACATTTTAAAAATGATTTACCAATACTTCTTAGCATATGTTTCGGGTGATCAAAAGAACCAAATACCCACAACATATATTTTGGTTGAGAAATAAGACAATTATTTTTTTTGATACGCACTCCTAACCAAAGGCCTGGGTATGCACAGAGTTAAGGTCAGGAATCAAGTAAAGTGTAACTTCCTTGATTATCATATTTCAGAACTACTTTCCTTTCTTGTTTTCAGGCTTTTATCAAGTCAACATTAGCCCCTAAGACCGACAATCCCTATGGCTGGTGGACGTCCCTTAATGACCTACAGTCAGAAGGATTCTGGGCTTTCGGTGATAATACTTTTGATCAGACCCTCATGTAAGCACCTTAAATTAATAAGTATAAACATATATTTCTAAAATTGATATTTAAACTGTCATACTGCTAACAACATGTGATTGTCATCTGATAATAATCCCCACACCTTTTTAAAGTGTCTGGGATTATAACAGTCTGCCATGAATGCACATGTAGGATAGAGATATCTCATCTGAGTGGTCTGCATTTTAACCAGGAACGAGGCTTGCAGTCCCTGGTTAAGTCCCGACCTCAAGGGTGAGATTTTTCTATCCTACATCGACAGACTCATGATGGATTGTTTTTCTCCGACTTTTCCAAGATCTTTTGTTGGAACATAAAAAGGTAAAAAACATGAACATTTACTCATTGGATTTTCATTATTTCAGAGTTTATGAGTGCTTTTATTGGGTATTAAAATGGGTGCACCTTGTTATTGACTGGAAAACACTAATGGAGCATAAGTTAAGCTGTAAAATGCAAAAAAATCTTGCTAGGCTCCCTGTGCCATTAGCGTCATATTGCCATTAGTGTCACTTTTGTGCACGTTTTGTGACGTCATTAACTTTATAGGACGTCAGTAAGTGACGCTTGACCTTGCTTGACAATACAATATATTGGTCCTTTGAATACTTTTTTTTTGAAAAAAAAAGAACATTTTACTCTGCCCATTTAAGAAAGCAGTCCAGTTGTCTTGTATGAAAGAAATTTCTTACATAGGCCGGCAGCCTATCTTAAATGGGAAAATGTTAGAAAAATTGTGATCTCCTTTAACCCACCCCCATCCGTCCATCCATTTGGTTTGTTTTTATGCAACTGGATCGAATCCAACCAAATTTGTTGAGGGACTTACTTATACAATCATAGTGTACAAGAAAACATTTATTTTTAGATATGCATGCTACCCAAACAATACTATACTAATAATTCTGTTCTAAGGTGATGGCTTTGTTGTTGTCCATTATCCATTATTTATTACGTTTTTGCTGTTCTAATTGTGAGCAAGGGATCAATTCATTTAGTCCTGTTTTCTGTGTTGTGCTTTATGTTGTTTTTTTTTAGTTTGGCAATCATCTCCCTTAGAAGGACACAGATCTGGTTGCTTAGTTTATCGTGTTTTTCTGTGTGTGTATATGCACTGGTGGATCTAGAGGGGGCATGGAGTCAGGAACCCCCACCCCTGAAAAATCACAAAGTAATTAAGGGTGCAAAGATCAGGGATCAATACAATTAAGACCACACCTGACCACGGATACCAATGATAAAGTGACATATTCACAAACGAGAGCCAAGAGGTCAGCCCTTTCCCAGCCGGTGACCATAAAGCACATATAAACAGACGCGCACAAAGACATAGCAAACACAAGACAGAAAAAACCCATAAAAGATCCACAAAAGAAGTACCGCCTTGGAACGGTCAGTAAAATATTTTACTGGACAAGCTGCTATATGTTCCTTAGAAATACTGGTATGGACCCCCTCGAGGGAGGTCCGTGCGTCCCTCTGTGAAATACGATGATGAATAAAAAAAGTTTTAGGACCGACACCCCCCCCCCCTGACCAAATTTTCAGGTTCCGCACATGATATGTGATTTTTAATTTACTCTATGCTTGTGTCTGCTCCTCCCTTCTTGAGTGATCAGTGATCATGACTTTTTAAGTTCATATCCTGTTATGTTTTCCTAATTATATCAGTCTAACAATTTTGATTTACACTTTCAGTGACTGGCAAGGAGAGCCCAGCAATTCAACAGGGAACGAAGATTGTGGTTTTATAAACTGGAGTGGAGTGTATCATCAAAGAAACTGCGATATAACAATTGGCTTTATCTGTGAACGACCAATGTTTGGATATAACCCAGCACTCGGGCCAGGGCCAGGAGGCTCAAATTCACCGGTAGTAACAGGTAGGCTAGATTAAACCACAGGTTTAGATTAAACAAACTTTGAACATACAATTATAAATATTTTATACTCTTCAGTTTTAACATATGTTTTGATTGAGAAATAAGAAAACTATTTTAATTGGTATACAATCTTAACATAATGTTTTTGTAAGTTACTGTTCCAATTTTCATTAAAGGCAGGATTGGCCTATAAAAGGAAGCGAGTCCTGTGTCAGGTTTGGTACTTGATTGTATCGATTCCTGATATTTGTCCTTTTCTTACTTTGTCATCTATCCTCAAATATGCAATAACCATCACAGAGTAAACATATATAGGAGCTCCTGCAAACTATATGATCAATTCATTTAATTGGCTTTTGACTTTACTTGGGAAATAATTGGCATCTAAAATCAGCTCAGTGACCATGCTACTTACTAGATTCAGCTAGATCTAATGGTAGAAGTTGATTTTGAACAGCAAAGAAACCAAGTTTTTGTTTTATAAAGACATCTATGTCTCTGTCTGGGTCCAGGAGTCCTGCCTTTAAACCTTTCCTTCATGAATATGCATGATAAGCTCCTCCCACTACGAATAATTATATAAATTAACTTTCATATAGAACAAAGAAATTACTTGCTCATACAAGAGCTGCCTGATCTGGGTCTGCTCTGTTTGCAATAGCGTTAAAGGCGTCTGTATGAGGTATAGGGTTAAACGTTATTTAACAAGGATTTGCATGATTAACAACCAGTCTAAGAACGATGAAAGGGCAGTTATTATATCACATTATACAGCCTGCAAAAGTTATCAAATTGAAAAAAAGGTTTATAATATTATGTGATGGTAAAATAATAAAAACTACACAGATGAAACGACAATGATCAAACGTGATTACATCAAATTCTGAAGCCTGTATGAATTAGGAAAAGATGCCTTGTTTTTGTTGTTATGAAAATTGATCACCACTACCAACACTGCCAAATTCTACATAATCTCCAACAGTACGCACAACACACTCATTTAGAACAATCACAAATTTGTCTAGAATGTACACTGAGTAAACAAACTATTGCAATCATAATGCATAAAGGCATAGTAGAAGCACAACCAATGACAGAGTGAAATTGGTTTATGGTTACCAAATCTCTCCTTTGCTTTAAATATAATACACTATTGCAAAACTTTTGACCATAGCAGTGACACATTGACCCCTCTGTTCTTGTGCTTATATAGTTTTAAATTAAGGTTTATCTTAAAAAACAAGTTAGTATGATCAGGTATACCACAATCACACATTTCAACTATGTTATAAATAAGTTGGTTATCCTGTTGCAACCAACACATCCTTTTATTTAAATGTTAAATGAGCAATTAAAAAGTAATATTTTGAGTCGAAATGTTCCTCATAAACTGACAAATTACATAGCCAGGTCCAAAGTCCTGATAAACTTAATTTCATTGTGCGCCGAAACACTTTCTTAGGTAATGCTGCCAAGTGTAATAGAGACGTCAATTTAATATAGATTATGATCAAAGTAAGGAAGAAGGCAAAGATCAGAAATTATCTAAGTTGACATTTTATCTAATTCTTCAGCACGTAACTCAAACTAAATGAGCTCATTGACATAAGTTTACATTTTGCAAGTATATACATGCTAGCCCTCTAAACTAGAAAAGCCTTTTTTTTGAACATAAATGCGCTGAAGTTGTTTACAAATAAACCTCCACCCTGTCAACCAAAGACTCCGCGTATGCACAGGCTGATCTACTCCTTTGCTGGTTGTACATACCACATTGTTGGTAATCTCATGTCGCGGCTCAAATGTTTTATTTTGTTTCCAGGTACTGGGAGTAACCAACGACCAATGTATATATCATTGATGTTTGTAGCGGTCATTAGTACCTTACTGTGGTAACATACACATCCATCAAGATTAGTGACTTAATATTATGTTTGATAACATCGATGGACAGCAAATGAACTTTGAAAGTGTGTCTTTCAGACTGAATTATCTATTCTCATAACTTACTAACTAGTGTATATTCCTTAAACAAACCCTGATATTAATCTGCGTGGATTTATGATTTCATGCTCACACATGACATGAACATAACATTTGTCATGACATGGCTCATAATACACCTTTGTCAAATACAGATCGAAGAGTGCAATACAGTTTTATCCACTATATGTCATAATTAGAAAAGATAAACGAAACAAAAGACGTTCGTTTTGTTTTTCTTTAGAGTAAAACAGATGAAAAATAAAACATCGGAAAACTATCACAGTCGTTTTCAAAGATTCACACAAATGGACAATTGTTGTATTGCTTCAAATAGAAATCGGTTTTGTCTGCAGTTTGTTATTGTTGCATTTTCTTATCAAACTCGCTTAGTATTTTAAATCGTTGGAAAGCCTTCCTTTCATGATCAGATGAAAACGATCATCAATCATGATAAAAGAGTGAGATACTGTAAACTTGGACATTTTCGCGAGAATTTTATTTTCGTCAATAGCGTTAAAAGACATATTTGCGACGTTCAAAACTCGCGGCTAAGGCATGATTTACCTATAACAGAGTGATTTTGCCATTTAACGAGGGTTTATATTCGCGAAACTTCGCATATGCGAAATTTCGCGAAAATAAAACCCTAGCAAAAATTTCTAAATTTTAAGTATAGCATGGATACTATGTGCCAGTCTGCATGCCTGGTTATAAACCCAATCACGGTTTATAGCCATGGTTTCACGTCCCAAACTCATTAACGGCACTGACTTAAATCTTAAATAGGTTGGTGGGTGCCTTATTTTTGTCTGAAGATGAGCCCAACGTAGCTCAACTTGTTTTTTACCTCTGACAGTCTGTGTGTTGAGAGCCCTTTTCATGGTTTGATCACAGTTTGTTAATTGATTAAGATGTTTCCCAGTGATGATATATTGCATAAGTTAGGAAGCCTCCATGCGAGCTAAACTAATTTTGTGTTTTTACTACAGCAGAATCTAGTTTGAAGATTTGGTCAGTAACATTTATTTATGTCCCCAGTGGTTTCAGCTTCTGTCCGTTTGAAGCGGTGGTTCTGCTGTTGTTTGTTCATTGTTTGTCGTTGCTCTTATTGTTTGTGTGGTTTAGTGTTAGGTCTGTATTATGTTTTGCAGTATTTAGTGTCCTTTCTGAATTTGCAATCATCTCGCAGGGGAAGAGAGAGCTGGTTGCTTTACTTTTGTTGTATTCTGAATGCAATGTCGCAGTTATTGTTCTTTTGCCTCTTCCTCGCGGTGCCGTGGGTTGATCTGTAGTATGTGATTGTGGCATTTCCTGCTCATACTCTCTTACTTTTTAAAACTTGAATTGTATTATTCATATTCAATAGAACTACCTTTTCATATAACACATACTGAAAACTAGATTTGGCTGCTGTCTATTCTAAAATGATGCTTCTCTAGGTGTATTAATTTCTTCGTGCTATGACATCGTCTCACTGATCAGCTAGGTGCAGGTTACAGGGCCAATAACACATGCGTATGACCAGTGACTGCCACAGTCATAATTCACAGACCAGTCTACGGCACCAAGAGGAAAAACGCTGGCAAAAAAGACAAAAAAATGAACAAGAACACAATACGCAACCAACAAACGCTTTCTTACTCTTCATAATGTGGTTTTTATTTAAATGTAAGTTTAATTGAATCTTGTTCTTAAATTGTTTAACCTCTTGGTACCATGGGTACAGCCTATTTTTTGGCGTTTGCTTGCCATACACACTTGTCTATGGGATGTGTTGGTTGTTTAGATAATTTTTAAAAGTAAAAAAGAAGGTAAAGATCAGGAATCGATACAATCAAGTACCACACCTTACCCGAGACACCATATGGGAAAGTGACAAAAACACAAGGAAACATCACACACAAGAGAGCCAAGAGGTCAGCTCTTTCCCAAAAGGTAATCACAAGACAAGACAGTATCATTCGAATACTATGAGAATGTTTAAATAAGTTGCTGCACAAATGGATTACTGTTGTATTACTATTTTGAGAAAACGGGCTGGTTAAATAAAATCAGGCGTAGAACATAGACAGAGGTGAAAATTATATAAAAAGACCCACAAAAGAAGCACCGCCTTGTAACGTCAGTAAAACTTCACTGGAGGTCTTTAACATATTTAACGGCGTCAACCTCACCCTGGGTCTTTTATCTGATCTTCTTTGCGTATTTAGGTCAAAAGAGTAAATACATGTATTAAACATTCCGAGAATGTTATTTATGCTTTTTAGGAGACACATATTTTTCTCTCTCTTGATATATCACATCAAAAAAGACAATCAGACTTCTAGCTGTGAGAAAAACACAAACCACAGAATATGATAGGAAACACCAAAACCACAAGTGTTGCCTACCTATGGTACGAAGAGGAAGAGACAATTAGAACACAGTTCACCTAACATCTCACATATACAGTAAACCCTCGAAAATTCGAACCTTGATTTTTCGAAATACTCGCTAATTCGAAATAATTTTGGGACACATTGAATTCAGATATTAGTACCTATTTATGATCTATGTGATAAAATTCGTCTACAATAACATACATTTTGGGTACGTGAAAAAACGTCTCCTTTTCTTCTACGCACCAAAAACGTATGTATTATAGAAAAGAAAACTGATAAGAATACTTTTTTGAGGTAATATACTTTTATGTCTACCTCACTATAATTTGAACTACCCATGATTCAAAATAAGACCTGGAATCCAGAGGACTTAGAATTTACGAGATTCGACGTACTAGTTCAATTACAAGTGAGTGTGACCAGGATATGCCACAATCACACAATCACAGACCAACCAATGCCACTGTGAGAAACATACATAGAACAGACAAACATATACACACATATGAAAGCAATAACACATATTAAGTAAAGCAATCAGCTCTCATTGACAAGCTAGAAAGGATACAGATGACTTCTTCACAAGTCCAGGCCCAAACACAACACCATAGACACAGTGGGGGCATATACACACAAAAAATGAATAATGAGCCTACAGTTATAGAATCACTGCATTGGAATTGACAGCAGCGTAAGCTATGTGGATGGGGTGTGACTTAATTATATTTTACTGGCTACATATTTGCCCTAGCTACTGCTACTTGACAATTCACGTACAAGAGCAGATCTATTTCGATTCGAACACACAATAAACGACGAAAACGCATTTGAAGTATTCAGCTTCTTCCAACTTTCCGCGTCTGTACTGAAGAAATCCTGCAATAGTTAGATTGTTTCGATATGTGTAACACGTATTTGTAATAAATTTTCAAGCGTCAAAACAATGTTACACCGTCATTTTGCAGTGACAATAGATGTCAGCTAGCGTGCGCTTTCCTCTCACTTTCAAAACTGTGCCTTTGTTATTTTATATAACATACTTTTAAGCATTGGCTATACACTGAACCGAAGTTATAAGTAGCCACCATACAATTTTTGCTCCCGTTCAGAAAGTAAAATTCGCTCTCACAATATTTAAATTTTATAAAAAGGCTATGTCAATACTTTGCAAATTATGCCATTTCAAAATGACTGGTAGACCTTGCACAGACGATGTCCGAATAAAGGTACCCTCATTTCAAAAAGTCACAGTTTTTAGTGTGATATTAACTATTCATTAGATACGTTATCAATTTATATTTTAATTAGTTTGAAGATGTTTATAACAGCTGTGATATTCAATGTAAAGAATCAAAAAGTTTTTTGACAATTGAACACTGCATTTCTCTTCTACGTTAACATGAAGACAGCCTAGGTCAACAACTTAATCAAAGGATTTTTCGCTTAACCATGCAGTTTGCATATTCACTTTGCATTGCTCTATACGCTTTATTATCTGTGGCACAGCAATGCAAATGTCAGGGGGGTTTTCATTATGAATTGGCGTGACTGCTCTACTTGAAATTTAAAAGAAATCTTCAACAAATGCCATTTAAATGACCTTTAATATTTCGCGTTAAAATCTGAAATGGATACCAAATTAGTAAAAATATCGTTAGAAAATGGGCTCAACAAGTTGCATGGTGTTTTGTCAAACATATTAAGATAAAATAAAACGCATACAATGATTTCAGGATGTGCAGCTGATGATTTCCAAAAATTTGGGAAAATACAGAAAATTGTGAATTTTTAAAAATTCATAAAAAATCTGTCATAAGCAAAATGTCAAGTGTTTTGTGTTTTTCAAGTCGACTAGGCAGGTTGCAATCACTTGTACTTGAATCTCGATAAAAAAAAACTGCACTCAAAACGCTAATTTTCTTTAAAAAGTTGATTTTTGCATTTTTGAACCCAAAAATCGTGAATGGATAGAAAACTCTTCCAAAGCACATCTTAACTTTCGTCCATTACAATGCATACACTTGGGCGAAAATTCGTTTCAATATCACTGGGGCTTAGTCAGAAAAAAAGAAATTGAAAAGTGGCTACTTAGAACTTCGGTTCAGTGAATAGGCGAGGCGTGTTAGAATAAAGCATATAAATGGGATAGCTTATATATAGACTTTCTAACTTAAACACTGTACAATCAAATCAATTAAATTACAGGTAAAGACCTATATTATGCAGTCATTTCATATTGACGCTGTTTTGGTCAAGAAAAAAAACACGCGCCAAAATTAAAGACTACAATAACAACAAATGTAAGAACAACAAACTGGCTGAGGTTTAAATTTCAACACAGATTTCAAGTATGATATAGGACAATTCAACATAAATAGATGAAACAAGTATATAAGTGTGAATACTTCTTTGAAAGTAGAACAATTGCATAATGAAGCCAAAAACTTGCATAATGATTGGTTGAAGTTTTACCTGTGAGCCATTATATCTAACAGTGTATATGATTTTTATTCAATCAAACACCAAAACAATATAGTAATATCACTGCATAATACTTGTATATGAAAGGGCTGACCTCTTTGCTCTCGTACGTGATATCTTATTGAGAAGTTGCCACTTTCCCATTGGTATCCTGAGTCAGGTGTGGTGCTTGATTTGATTTTGTAAATCACCCAGTATACCTGGTATTCATAAGACAACAGAGCTATGTCAGAAAAAATAGATTTTCGTAGGGGATGGAGGCGGATAAATCGAAAAACAGTCAAAATATCAACACAGCAAAAGGTCAACAAACACACAAAAATGCCAAATTCGGCTGCTGCAAAAAAGAAGTGATTTACAGTTACTGTATTAATTTTAACTAACTGTCGTAAAAGATAAAATGATTCTTAACTCATAAACAATCAAAGAACAAAAACTATAGGAAACCACATTACAAAACCAAGACCAAACATAAAAATCACTGACAAACAAGAAGAGCAATAAAACCGTATAGCTTCAACTGACCTACACCAACAGAATGCACAAAAGCTGCAACCACTATGTTTTACTGCTCAAATCTTCATTAACTATTTTGATGGAACAACATAACGTGTTTGTAGCAATCATTATAAGTCAGAGCCATTTGGCCATGTTAAGCCAAGTCATAGATAAGTATCATGCACCAATTCACCAATGTGAGTTCCAAGTCAAGGTTATCATTGTGCCTGAGGCCTGATTCACCATCATGCAAATAAATGAAAGCAATACGCCATGGTCAGGATAATAACTAGACAGTCAGACTAGGATAGCATCATATAATGTCAAAATCATTTTATAAAACATACATGTACATGTAACTATTGGTTTCAGTTTATAAAACGACCTATTTCCAAGGATGTCTTTACGTTATTAAACAAATCATCATAAAATACGTATGTGAAGAAAAGTTATAAAATAAATCTTATTTTTGACAATCAACTCAGAGTTGAAGCCAATGGCAATAGCATTTATTTGAAAACAATTACTGTTCCAATAACCACCGAAGAAGCCATCAGGATTGGCACTGTACTGAAGGCAGATTGTTGTCACGGATACATTTTAGAGTAAACATATTCAGAAAAGATAAATCTAGAATAGATTTTATATATTTAACCATGGTATGAGTATTACCAAACTTCATAAACAACTTTAAGTTTGTTCGTATTTTGTTTAGGTTCTATAATGCTTATACCCATATCAGTACTCTATTAGCAATTCTCAAAGGTATATGCTTCTTTGCCTCATAAAGTCAATGACACCCAAAGTGGGAGAGGGTAGTACAGCTTGTTTTCAGCTAAGCATATGGCAGTCCAACACTAGTCTTAACTACAACAGTTGAGTTTGCCACAATTACAGACCACAGACTAACCCAAAGCACCATGATGAAGAGACACAGGACACAGATAGACCCAATCAAAAGAACACAATTAAAGTAAAGCAACCAGCTCTTTGTTCCTCCGCAGATGTTGCAAAACTAGGAAGGACACTAAGAACGTAATACCTAAAAGAGTTCTGCTCTTAACATATCCTAAATAAGAAATATCCAATCATTGAAATCGAGACAGAAAGTCAACCACAGTTAAATGTATAACCAGCCAGAAATCCAGCATTTTTAACTTATGCTCATCTAAGCCCATTTTATCAAATGATTTTTGTATGTAGCTGCCTAGTTAAGCAAATTTGGGGATATGAATTTCACAAAATATCGAACTTCTGTTCTTACATATCATATTGTTTAAAGTGTAGTTTACTTTGTACATCTGTAATACTTTATTACTATTTAAGACGAATCCCTTGTGAAATGAATACAGTTAGTAACATGGAACAACTGATGAGTATTCTTGAACTTGAACTTGAACTGGTATCTGTAAGAAAACAAAACACTGTATCATAGCTTATTAGGATACAACCACACAACTAGCAATTTAGCAATATAATCTAATTAAACATCTCATAACCTGCCAGAAGCATAAAATAGGCTGTCTGTTATTGTCATCCAGGTGCATGACAAACTATATTAAAACTTGTTCATTTATCTACATGCTCATTCCACTGAAACAATTAAATTGGTTGAGAATCTGCTTTAAAAATAAGCTTATGGTGAAAAATTCAGTTAATGAAAAAACATATGTTGTAGCTACACATTGGAATTGCCTCACTGAAAATAAGGACAAATATTTGGACATTTACACTACCAAGTATCATATACATTGTCATTGCCTTTTTTAAACCTTACAATCTGCCAATCAAAATTGAAATACCTGTCGCTCTACTGCAAATTGTTTATATTTGCATGACAACTATATCTCAAAATTTGAGTTCATGCATATCTCTGCTATACCGGTAGTTGCGTCGTTGTAAGTTTCAGTGTACAAAGTATTAAGAACATAATTAGTAAATCTTCTCCAATACTGTCAGAGATCCCATTCTTGCAGTTGTTTTTAATGAAGAAAAATAGGTGGCATTTCTGTTGAATTATCTGGAATAACAGAGCCTTCAACATACCAGAGTACCTAAACGTTTTGTGTTTTGATTTAAAATTCATGTGCCATCAGCACATTTTGTTTTCTTCTTCAAAATCAATAAATAGTATAACACCTCTTACGACGTGCTACATCATAAATTAAAGTACTTAAGCTCTATCATAGAATTGCATGACAGCCAGTAAGGCGTTAGCCTGAATTATGACCTTAAAGGAAACCTCCATGTGAGCTGAACAATATTTGCGTTTTCATCCCCCCCCCCCCCCCCGACAGCCTCAGTTGCTGTCCTTTTTCAGGCGGTATTTCTGTTGTTGTTGAATCAGTGTTTATTGTTGCTCCCATTGTGTGTTGGGGTTTAACGTTTGGACCTTGTTTTAATGTAGTACTGTGTGTGTACTTTTTTGCAATCAGCTGGCTGAGAAAGAGCGGAACTATTGCTTTATTTAAATTGTGTTTTTACTATTGTGTGGCTGTCAGCGTTCTTGGTCTTTTCCTTAGGATACCGTGGGTGGTCTGTAATTGTGGCATTTCTTGGTAATACTCGCTTGTTTGACAGTTTTACCTTCAAATCCATATGACAGCTTTTCACAGATATAACCTCCCAGTATATTGCATTTTCTGTTAACATATTCTCCACTATACTCCATATAGGCACATCGTTCATCGCCATCTATGTAATTAGGAAATCTACTCCAGGGTCTACATAGAAGAAATCACAGTACAGTGAAACCTGTGCAAAATCGTCGCTCTCAAAAAGACCCAAAATTGGTTTTCAAGACCAATTATTGCTTAATGCAGGTCAAATGGTTTGCAAAGTGCTCCAAGAGTAGCATTCTGCAATACGTTTGACCTTCATTAAGCTACCATTTGTCATTAAGCCCTTTGTTTTGTCTATTTTTGAGTGGCCGTCTTAAGGCCCTGTCACACTACGACGTATAGCCCCAACGTATGCCGACTTATGAAAAAATCAGCTAGTACGTTAGTATACGCTGAGTACGCTAGAAATAAGGTTTAAACACGTTACGAATACGCTATAGTATGGTGGTATACATTGACATACGGCCAAGAGGTCCAACATTTTGTGCATCCATAAAAAATTACAGCCTATGCAAACTTACTGCTTCTATACGTTAGGCATACGCTAGATGTACGCAGCAGATAAGTTATGCATACGTTAAGGTACGTTAGCACCAATGTATGCGGACGTATGAGAAATTAAGCAAGTACGTTGGCGTACGCTATAATACGTTAGAGATTAAATTTAAACACACTACTGTACGTTGGTGTACTTTGTCATACGGTAAATAGGTCCCAAAATTTTGTACTTGCATAAAAAATCTTCAGCGTATGCCGACGTATTGCTTATACATTAGGCATAAGTTAGATGTAAGCAATGGGTAATTTATGCATGCGTTAAGGTACGGTATCACCAACGTACATACGTTGGCATACTTTGGGGCTATGCATCTACATGTCTAAATGTTCGCCTCTACATATCTATATGATCGCTTCTACATATCTAAATGCTCGCCTCTACCCTTTAACTATTTTAATTGGTATACAATCTTAACATAATGTTTTTGTAAGTTACTGTTCCAATTTTCATTAAAGGCAGGATTGGCCTATAAAAGGAAGCGAGTCCTGTGTCAGGTTTGGTACTTGATTGTATCGATTCCTGATATTTGTCCTTTTCTTACTTTGTCATCTATCCTCAAATATGCAATAACCATCACAGAGTAAACATATATAGGAGCTCCTGCAAACTATATGATCAATTCATTTAATTGGCTTTTGACTTTACTTGGGAAATAATTGGCATCTAAAATCAGCTCAGTGACCATGCTACTTACTAGATTCAGCTAGATCTAATGGTAGAAGTTGATTTTGAACAGCAAAGAAACCAAGTTTTTGTTTTATAAAGACATCTATGTCTCTGTCTGGGTCCAGGAGTCCTGCCTTTAAACCTTTCCTTCATGAATATGCATGATAAGCTCCTCCCACTACGAATAATTATATAAATTAACTTTCATATAGAACAAAGAAATTACTTGCTCATACAAGAGCTGCCTGATCTGGGTCTGCTCTGTTTGCAATAGCGTTAAAGGCGTCTGTATGAGGTATAGGGTTAAACGTTATTTAACAAGGATTTGCATGATTAACAACCAGTCTAAGAACGATGAAAGGGCAGTTATTATATCACATTATACAGCCTGCAAAAGTTATCAAATTGAAAAAAAGGTTTATAATATTATGTGATGGTAAAATAATAAAAACTACACAGATGAAACGACAATGATCAAACGTGATTACATCAAATTCTGAAGCCTGTATGAATTAGGAAAAGATGCCTTGTTTTTGTTGTTATGAAAATTGATCACCACTACCAACACTGCCAAATTCTACATAATCTCCAACAGTACGCACAACACACTCATTTAGAACAATCACAAATTTGTCTAGAATGTACACTGAGTAAACAAACTATTGCAATCATAATGCATAAAGGCATAGTAGAAGCACAACCAATGACAGAGTGAAATTGGTTTATGGTTACCAAATCTCTCCTTTGCTTTAAATATAATACACTATTGCAAAACTTTTGACCATAGCAGTGACACATTGACCCCTCTGTTCTTGTGCTTATATAGTTTTAAATTAAGGTTTATCTTAAAAAACAAGTTAGTATGATCAGGTATACCACAATCACACATTTCAACTATGTTATAAATAAGTTGGTTATCCTGTTGCAACCAACACATCCTTTTATTTAAATGTTAAATGAGCAATTAAAAAGTAATATTTTGAGTCGAAATGTTCCTCATAAACTGACAAATTACATAGCCAGGTCCAAAGTCCTGATAAACTTAATTTCATTGTGCGCCGAAACACTTTCTTAGGTAATGCTGCCAAGTGTAATAGAGACGTCAATTTAATATAGCTTATGATCAAAGTAAGGAAGAAGGCAAAGATCAGAAATTATCTAAGTTGACATTTTATCTAATTCTTCAGCACGTAACTCAAACTAAATGAGCTCATTGACATAAGTTTACATTTTGCAAGTATATACATGCTAGCCCTCTAAACTAGAAAAGCCTTTTTTTTGAACATAAATGCGCTGAAGTTGTTTACAAATAAACCTCCACCCTGTCAACCAAAGACTCCGCGTATGCACAGGCTGATCTACTCCTTTGCTGGTTGTACATACCACATTGTTGGTAATCTCATGTCGCGACTCAAATGTTTTATTTTGTTTCCAGGTACTGGGAGTAACCAACGACCAATGTATATATCATTGATGTTTGTAGCGGTCATAAGTACCTTACTGTGGTAACATACACATCCATCAAGATTAAGTGACTTAATATTATGTTTGATAACATCGATGGACAGCAAATGAACTTTGAAAGTGTGTCTTTCAGACTGAATTATCTATTCTCATAACTTACTAACTAGTGTATATTCCTTAAACAAACCCTGATATTAATCTGCGTGGATTTATGATTTCATGCTCACACATGACATGAACATAACATTTGTCATGACATGGCTCATAATACACCTTTGTTAAATACAGATCGAAGAGTACAATACAGTTTTATCCACTATATGTCATAATTAGAAAAGATAAACGAAACAAAAGACGTTCGTTTTGTTTTTCTTTAGAGTAAAACAGATGAAAAATAAAACATCTGAAAACTATCACAGTCGTTTTCAAAGATTCACACAAATGGACAATTGTTGTATTGCTTCAAATAGAAATCGGTTTTGTCTGCAGTTTGTTATTGTTGCATTTTCTTATCAAACTCGCTTACTATTTTAAATCGTTGGAAAGCCTTCCTTTCATGATCAGATGAAAACGATCATCAATCATGATAAAAGAGTGAGATACTGTAAACTTGGACATTTTCGCGAGAATTTTATTTTCGTCAATAGCGTTAAAAGACATATTTGCGACGTTCAAAACTCGCGGCTAAGGCATGATTTACCTATAACAGAGTGATTTTGCCATTTAACGAGGGTTTATATTCGCGAAACTTCGCATATGCGAAATTTCGCGAAAATAAAACCCTAGCAAAAATTTCTAAATTTTAAGTATAGCATGGATACTATGTGCCAGTCTGCATGCCTGGTTATAAACCCAATCACGGTTTATAGCCATGGTTTCACGTCCCAAACTCATTAACGGCACTGACTTAAATCTTTAATAGGTTGGTGGGTGCCTTATTTTTGTCTGAAGATGAACCCAACGTAGCTCAACTTGTTTTTTACCTCTGACAGTCTGTGTGTTGAGAGCCCTTTTCATGGTTTGATCACAGTTTGTTAATTGATTAAGATGTTTCCCAGTGATGATATATTGCATAAGTTAGGAAGCCTCCATGCGAGCTAAACTAATTTTGTGTTTTTACTACAGCAGAATCTAGTTTGAAGATTTGGTCAGTAACATTTATTTATGTCCCCAGTGGTTTCAGCTTCTGTCCGTTTGAAGCGGTGGTTCTGCTGTTGTTTGTTCATTGTTTGTCGTTGCTCTTATTGTTTGTGTGGTTTAGTGTTAGGTCTGTATTATGTTTTGCAGTATTTAGTGTCCTTTCTGAATTTGCAATCATCTCGCAGGGGAAGAGAGAGCTGGTTGCTTTACTTTTGTTGTATTCTGAATGCAATGTCGCAGTTATTGCTCTTTTGCCTCTTCCTCGCGGTGCCGTGGGTTGATCTGTAGTATGTGATTGTGGCATTTCCTGCTCATACTCTCTTACTTTTTAAAACTTGAATTGTATTATTCATATTCAATAGAACTACCTTTTCATATAACACATACTGAAAACTAGATTTGGCTGCTGTCTATTCTAAAATGATGCTTCTCTAGGTGTATTAATTTCTTCGTGCTATGACATCGTCTCACTGATCAGCTAGGTGCAGGTTACAGGGCCAATAACACATGCGTATGACCAGTGACTGCCACAGTCATAATTCACAGACCAGTCTACGGCACTAAGAGGAAAAACGCTGGCAAAAAAGACAAAAAAATGAACAAGAACACAATACGCAACCAACAAACGCTTTCTTACTCTTCATAATGTGGTTTTTATTTAAATGTAAGTTTAATTGAATCTTGTTCTTAAATTGTTTAACCTCTTGGTACCATGGGTACAGCCTATTTTTTGGCGTTTGCTTGCCATACACACTTGTCTATGGGATGTGTTGGTTGTTTAGATAATTTTTAAAAGTAAAAAAGAAGGTAAAGATCAGGAATCGATACAATCAAGTACCACACCTTACCCGAGACACCATATGGGAAAGTGACAAAAACACAAGGAAACATCACACACAAGAGAGCCAAGAGGTCAGCTCTTTCCCAAAAGGTAATCACAAGACAAGACAGTATCATTCGAATACTATGAGAATGTTTAAATAAGTTGCTGCACAAATGGATTACTGTTGTATTACTATTTTGAGAAAACGGGCTGGTTAAATAAAATCAGGCGTAGAACATAGACAGAGGTGAAAATTATATAAAAAGACCCACAAAAGAAGCACCGCCTTGTAACGTCAGTAAAACTTCACTGGAGGTCTTTAACATATTTAACGGCGTCAACCTCACCCTGGGTCTTTTATCTGATCTTCTTTGCGTATTTAGGTCAAAAGAGTAAATACATGTATTAAACATTCCGAGAATGTTATTTATGCTTTTTAGGAGACACATATTTTTCTCTCTCTTGATATATCACATCAAAAAAGACAATCAGACTTCTAGCTGTGAGAAAAACACAAACCACAGAATATGATAGGAAACACCAAAACCACAAGTGTTGCCTACCTATGGTACGAAGAGGAAGAGACAATTAGAACACAGTTCACCTAACATCTCACATATACAGTAAACCCTCGAAAATTCGAACCTTGATTTTTCGAAATACTCGCTAATTCGAAATAATTTTGGGACACATTGAATTCAGATATTAGTACCTATTTATGATCTATGTGATAAAATTCGTCTACAATAACATACATTTTGGGTACGTGAAAAAACGTCTCCTTTTCTTCTACGCACCAAAAACGTATGTATTATAGAAAAGAAAACTGATAAGAATACTTTTTTGAGGTAATATACTTTTATGTCTACCTCACTATAATTTGAACTACCCATGATTCAAAATAAGACCTGGAATCCAGAGGACTTAGAATTTACGAGATTCGACGTACTAGTTCAATTACAAGTGAGTGTGACCAGGATATGCCACAATCACACAATCACAGACCAACCAATGCCACTGTGAGAAACATACATAGAACAGACAAACATATACACACATATGAAAGCAATAACACATATTAAGTAAAGCAATCAGCTCTCATTGACAAGCTAGAAAGGATACAGATGACTTCTTCACAAGTCCAGGCCCAAACACAACACCATAGACACAGTGGGGGCATATACACACAAAAAATGAATAATGAGCCTACAGTTATAGAATCACTGCATTGGAATTGACAGCAGCGTAAGCTATGTGGATGGGGTGTGACTTAATTATATTTTACTGGCTACATATTTGCCCTAGCTACTGCTACTTGACAATTCACGTACAAGAGCAGATCTATTTCGATTCGAACACACAATAAACGACGAAAACGCATTTGAAGTATTCAGCTTCTTCCAACTTTCCGCGTCTGTACTGAAGAAATCCTGCAATAGTTAGATTGTTTCGATATGTGTAACACGTATTTGTAATAAATTTTCAAGCGTCAAAACAATGTTACACCGTCATTTTGCAGTGACAATAGATGTCAGCTAGCGTGCGCTTTCCTCTCACTTTCAAAACTGTGCCTTTGTTATTTTATATAACATACTTTTAAGCATTGGCTATACACTGAACCGAAGTTATAAGTAGCCACCATACAATTTTTGCTCCCGTTCAGAAAGTAAAATTCGCTCTCACAATATTTAAATTTTATAAAAAGGCTATGTCAATACTTTGCAAATTATGCCATTTCAAAATGACTGGTAGACCTTGCACAGACGATGTCCGAATAAAGGTACCCTCATTTCAAAAAGTCACAGTTTTTAGTGTGATATTAACTATTCATTAGATACGTTATCAATTTATATTTTAATTAGTTTGAAGATGTTTATAACAGCTGTGATATTCAATGTAAAGAATCAAAAAGTTTTTTGACAATTGAACACTGCATTTCTCTTCTTCGTTAACATGAAGACAGCCTAGGTCAACAACTTAATCAAAGGATTTTTCGCTTAACCATGCAGTTTGCATATTCACTTTGCATTGCTCTATACGCTTTATTATCTGTGGCACAGCAATGCAAATGTCAGGGGGGTTTTCATTATGAATTGGCGTGACTGCTCTACTTGAAATTTAAAAGAAATCTTCAACAAATGCCATTTAAATGACCTTTAATATTTCGCGTTAAAATCTGAAATGGATACCAAATTAGTAAAAATATCGTTAGAAAATGGGCTCAACAAGTTGCATGGTGTTTTGTCAAACATATTAAGATAAAATAAAACGCATACAATGATTTCAGGATGTGCAGCTGATGATTTCCAAAAATTTGGGAAAATACAGAAAATTGTGAATTTTTAAAAATTCATAAAAAATCTGTCATAAGCAAAATGTCAAGTGTTTTGTGTTTTTCAAGTCGACTAGGCAGGTTGCAATCACTTGTACTTGAATCTCGATAAAAAAAAAACTGCACTCAAAACGCTAATTTTCTTTAAAAAGTTGATTTTTGCATTTTTGAACCCAAAAATCGTGAATGGATAGAAAACTCTTCCAAAGCACCTCTTATCTTTCGTCCATTACAATGCATACACTTGGGCGAAAATTCGTTTCAATATCACTAGGGCTTAGTCAGAAAAAAAGAAATTGAAAAGTGGCTACTTAGAACTTCGGTTCAGTGAATAGGCGAGGCGTGTTAGAATAAAGCATATAAATGGGATAGCTTATATATAGACTTTCTAACTTAAACACTGTACAATCAAATCAATTAAATTACAGGTAAAGACCTATATTATGCAGTCATTTCATATTGACGCTGTTTTGGTCAAGAAAAAAAACACGCGCCAAAATTAAAGACTACAATAACAACAAATGTAAGAACAACAAACTGGCTGAGGTTTAAATTTCAACACAGATTTCAAGTATGATATAGGACAATTCAACATAAATAGATGAAACAAGTATATAAGTGTGAATACTTCTTTGAAAGTAGAACAATTGCATAATGAAGCCAAAAACTTGCATAATGATTGGTTGAAGTTTTACCTGTGAGCCATTATATCTAACAGTGTATATGATTTTTATTCAATCAAACACCAAAACAATATAGTAATATCACTGCATAATACTTGTATATGAAAGGGCTGACCTCTTTGCTCTCGTACGTGATATCTTATTGAGAAGTTGCCACTTTCCCATTGGTATCCTGAGTCAGGTGTGGTGCTTGATTTGATTTTGTAAATCACCCAGTATACCTGGTATTCATAAGACAACAGAGCTATGTCAGAAAAAATAGATTTTCGTAGGGGATGGAGGCGGATAAATCGAAAAACAGTCAAAATATCAACACAGCAAAAGGTCAACAAACACACAAAAATGCCAAATTCGGCTGCTGCAAAAAAGAAGTGATTTACAGTTACTGTATTAATTTTAACTAACTGTCGTAAAAGATAAAATGATTCTTAACTCATAAACAATCAAAGAACAAAAACTATAGGAAACCACATTACAAAACCAAGACCAAACATAAAAATCACTGACATACAAGAAGAGCAATAAAACCGTATAGCTTCAACTGACCTACACCAACAGAATGCACAAAAGCTGCAACCACTATGTTTTACTGCTCAAATCTTCATTAACTATTTTGATGGAACAACATAACGTGTTTGTAGCAATCATTATAAGTCAGAGCCATTTGGCCATGTTAAGCCAAGTCATAGATAAGTATCATGCACCAATTCACCAATGTGAGTTCCGAGTCAAGGTTATCATTGTGCCTGAGGCCTGATTCACCATCATGCAAATAAATGAAAGCAATACGCCATGGTCAGGATAATAACTAGACAGTCAGTCTAGGATAGCATCATATAATGTCAAAATCATTTTATAAAACATACATGTACATGTAACTATTGGTTTCAGTTTATAAAACGACCTATTTCCAAGGATGTCTTTACGTTATTAAACAAATCATCATAAAATACGTATGTGAAGAAAAGTTATAAAATAAATCTTATTTTTGACAATCAACTCAGAGTTGAAGCCAATGGCAATAGCATTTATTTGAAAACAATTACTGTTCCAATAACCACCGAAGAAGCCATCAGGATTGGCACTGAACTGAAGGCAGATTGTTGTCACGGATACATTTTAGAGTAAACATATTCAGAAAAGATAAATCTAGAATAGATTTTATATATTTAACCATGGTATGAGTATTACCAAACTTCATAAACAACTTTAAGTTTGTTCGTATTTTGTTTAGGTTCTATAATGCTTATACCCATATCAGTACTCTATTAGCAATTCTCAAAGGTATATGCTTCTTTGCCTCATAAAGTCAATGACACCCAAAGTGGGAGAGGGTAGTACAGCTTGTTTTCAGCTAAGCATATGGCAGTCCAACACTAGTCTTAACTACAACAGTTGAGTTTGCCACAATCACAGACCACAGACCAACCCAAAGCACCATGATGAAGAGACACAGGACACAGATAGACCCAATCAAAAGAACACAATTAAAGTAAAGCAACCAGCTCTTTGTTCCTCCGCAGATGTTGCAAAACTAGGAAGGACACTAAGAACGTAATACCTAAAAGAGTTCTGCTCTTAACATATCCTAAATAAGAAATATCCAATCATTGAAATCGAGACAGAAAGTCAACCACAGTTAAATGTATAACCAGCCAGAAATCCAGCATTTTTAACTTATGCTCATCTAAGCCCATTTTATCAAATGATTTTTGTATGTAGCTGCCTAGTTAAGCAAATTTGGGGATATGAATTTCACAAAATATCGAACTTCTGTTCTTACATATCATATTGTTTAAAGTGTAGTTTACTTTGTACATCTGTAATACTTTATTACTATTTAAGACGAATCCCTTGTGAAATGAATACAGTTAGTAACATGGAACAACTGATGAGTATTCTTGAACTTGAACTTGAACTGGTATCTGTAAGAAAACAAAACACTGTATCATAGCTTATTAGGATACAACCACACAACTAGCAATTTAGCAATATAATCTAATTAAACATCTCATAACCTGCCAGAAGCATAAAATAGGCTGTCTGTTATTGTCATCCAGGTGCATGACAAACTATATTAAAACTTGTTCATTTATCTACATGCTCATTCCACTGAAACAATTAAATTGGTTGAGAATCTGCTTTAAAAATAAGCTTATGGTGAAAAATTCAGTTAATGAAAAAACATATGTTGTAGCAACACATTGGAATTGCCTCACTGAAAATAAGGACAAATATTTGGACATTTACACTACCAAGTATCATATACATTGTCATTGCCTTTTTTAAACCTTACAATCTGCCAATCAAAATTGAAATACCTGTCGCTCTACTGCAAATTGTTTATATTTGCATGACAACTATATCTCAAAATTTGAGTTCATGCATATCTCTGCTATACCGGTAGTTGCGTCGTTGTAAGTTTCAGTGTACAAAGTATTAAGAACATAATTAGTAAATCTTCTCCAATACTGTCAGAGATCCCATTCTTGCAGTTGTTTTTAATGAAGAAAAATAGGTGGCATTTCTGTTGAATTATCTGGAATAACAGAGCCTTCAACATACCAGAGTACCTAAACGTTTTGTGTTTTGATTTAAAATTCATGTGCCATCAGCACATTTTGTTTTCTTCTTCAAAATCAATAAATAGTATAACACCTCTTACGACGTGCTACATCATAAATAAAAGTACTTAAGCTCTATCATAGAATTGCATGACAGCCAGTAAGGCGTTAGCCTGAATTATGACCTTAAAGGAAACCTCCATGTGAGCTGAACAATATTTGCGTTTTCATCCCCCCCCCCGACAGCCTCAGTTGCTGTCCTTTTTCAGGCGGTATTTCTGTTGTTGTTGAATCAGTGTTTATTGTTGCTCCCATTGTGTGTTGGGGTTTAACGTTTGGACCTTGTTTTAATGTAGTACTGTGTGTGTACTTTTTTGCAATCAGCTGGCTGAGAAAGAGCGGAACTATTGCTTTATTTAAATTGTGTTTTTACTATTGTGTGGCTGTCAGCGTTCTGGGTCTTTTCCTTAGGATACCGTGGGTGGTCTGTAATTGTGGCATTTCTTGGTAATACTCGCTTGTTTGACAGTTTTACCTTCAAATCCATATGACAGCTTTTCACAGATATAACCTCCCAGTATATTGCATTTTCTGTTAACATATTCTCCACTATACTCCATATAGGCACATCGTTCATCGCCATCTATGTAATTAGGAAATCTACTCCAGGGTCTACATAGAAGAAATCACAGTACAGTGAAACCTGTGCAAAATCGTCGCTCTCAAAAAGACCCAAAATTGGTTTTCAAGACCAATTATTGCTTAATGCAGGTCAAATGGTTTGCAAAGTGCTCCAAGAGTAGCATTCTGCAATACGTTTGACCTTCATTAAGCTACCATTTGTCATTAAGCCCTTTGTTTTGTCTATTTTTGAGTGGCCGTCTTAAGGCCCTGTCACACTACGACGTATAGCCCCAACGTATGCCGACTTATGAAAAAATCAGCTAGTACGTTAGTATACGCTGAGTACGCTAGAAATAAGGTTTAAACACGTTACGAATACGCTATAGTATGGTGGTATACATTGACATACGGCCAAGAGGTCCAACATTTTGTGCATCCATAAAAAATTACAGCCTATGCAAACGTACTGCTTCTATACGTTAGGCATACGCTAGATGTACGCAGCAGATAAGTTATGCATACGTTAAGGTACGTTAGCACCAATGTATGCGGACGTATGAGAAATTAAGCAAGTACGTTGGCGTACGCTATAATACGTTAGAGATTAAATTTAAACACACTACTGTACGTTGGTGTACTTTGTCATACGGTAAATAGGTCCCAAAATTTTGTACTTGCATAAAAAATCTTCAGCGTATGCCGACGTATTGCTTATACATTAGGCATAAGTTAGATGTAAGCAATGGGTAATTTATGCATGCGTTAACGTACGGTATCACCAACGTACATACGTTGGCATACTTTGGGGCTATGCATCTACATGTCTAAATGTTCGCCTCTACATATCTATATGATCGCTTCTACATATCTAAATGCTCGCCTCTACCCTTTACATATCATTATTGTTACCTCTACATACCTAAATTATCACCTCTACTTATCTAAATATTCGCCTCCGTTTATCTAAATGTTTACCACTATATATCTAAATGTTCGCCTTTACATATCTAAACATTCACCTCTACATATCTAAGTGATCGCCTCTACATATCTAAATGTTCGCCTCTATATATCTAAATGCTCGTCTGTACATATTTAAATGTCGCCTCTATATATCTAAATGATCGCCTATACATATTTAAATGTTCCCCTCAGCATATCTAAATGTTTGCCTCTACATATCTAAATGTTCGTCTCTACATATCAAAATGGTCACTTCTACATATCTAAATGTTTGCCTCAACATATCTAAATATAAGCCTCTTCACATCTGAATGGTCGCCTATACATATCTCATTATTCGCATCTACATATCTAAATGATCGCATCTACATATCTAAATGTTCACCTTTCATATCTAAATGCGTGCCTCTACATACATAAATGTTCGCCTCTACATATCTTAATGATCGCCTCTACATATCTTAATGTTTGCCTCTATATATCTGAGTGTTCACCTTAACCGTTATTATACCATGTCCGTACTATGGTAGTGTGCAGTAATGGCTCTGGTAGCATTGTGCGTATGCACATCTGAGCTTATTTGCTATCATAAGCATTTGGCATCCAAATCTCGTGATCTGGTACAAAATACTTGCTGGGATAAATTAAGTGAAGAATGGTGACTTACATGAAGCCATTTTGAGGTGGCATATTAAATGTAGAATCAAATCCCCAGTATCCTTCATGACCACTGTCGGTAAGTCCTGTAAACCAGTGATAGCGAGTTGGTGGTAAACTTAGTAGTTGTTTTATAACAAAATTCTGCAATACAATACAAAATATACCACAAATGCAAGTAAGTAAGGGTGCAAAGATCAGGAATCGATACCATCAAGTACCACACCTGACCCAGGATACCAATGGGAAAGTGACAAACTCACAGTAGACACCACAAACGAGAGCCAAGAGGTCAGCCCTTTCCCAGCAGGTGACCACAAGCAAATATAAGCAGACGCGCACAAAGACATAGCAAACACAAGACAGAACAAAAACATAAAAGATCCACAAAAGAAGTATCACCTTGGAACGGTCAGTAAAATATTTTACTTGAGGGCTTAAACCGGTTTAACCGCGCCAACCTCACTCTTAATTCAGATGTGGATCAAGACACATATATATTTGGTTTGCATGAAAGACCCCTAACTTATCAATGCATTATCTCCTAAAACAAATAAATCAAGATATAACAAGGAAAAAAGGCAAGGATAAGGACTCAACAGTAAATTAAACTGAATACCGGAGCAAAAGAAATCCAACAGGTAAACCCCGGTGGGCCCGACAAACAGCCAAAGCATCAGGCCCCTACCATCTCACCAACAGATAAGTCTTTAAGTCAGAACCACCATAGAGTCTGAAGTCCGACCCACCGGCGTGCAATTAAAGAGGAAAGCAAAGCTGCCAACCGTGATTGGGTTGACTACCAAGCATGCAGTTGTTGCAATACATTAATGTTATAGCCAATCTTTTTATAATGGGAAATTATTTTAATGAACTGAGCTGAAAAATTATTAGAGCCAACAATCTTCTTCAATTTATACACCAAGTCACCATAGAAATCAGTTTCCGAAAGTCCTTGGCGCAAGAGATATTTAAGTTCAACTTGGAATTTAGAAATCAAATTATAGAATCGTCTATAAAATTTTGAAAATGTTTTGCGAAGTTTATTATACCTATAGCCTTGTTTATGAAGTTTCTGAGTTAACAATTTATTGAGAGTGTTGAAGTCAGCAACATAGCTAGATGCTCTAGCAAAACGAATGAGTTGAGAGATATAGGCTCCATAGGATGTAGAACGAGGAACTTCACCATCTAAAAATGGGAAATTGACAATTTCAAAATCAAAGTCGTAACGTTTATCATAAATTTTGGTAGAAACAATATAATTAGAAATTGACAAATGCAAGTCTAAAAATGCGGCTTCCGTATCAGAGGCATTGGCTTTATTCAGTTGGAGCTCTGAAGGGTATATTTGACTAACCATATTTTCAAAATAAACATTATTAATATTTAAAATATAGTCCAAATATCTGGAAGTAGTGTTAAACGCATCAATAACATCAGCCTGCTTATCATCAGAAAGAGACCTCATAAAGTCCCTCTCATAACAAAACAGGAATAAATCTGCAACCAGGGGAGCACAATTAGTGCCCATAGGAATCCCAACTACTTATCTATAGAGCTTGGTGCCAAATCAAATAAAAATGTTGTCCAACAAAAAGGTCAGCGCATCACATACATTTTGACACGACCATGCATGACTTACAAGCCCCATGTTACACATTCTTTTTCAGTATCTTTCTAAATGAAAATCAAAATCATTTTGCAGAGGAGGTGAAAGCCGGTTGCTTTACTTAATTTCGTTGTGACTGTGTCTGTTTGTATCTCTTTCTCAAGGTGTTAATCTTGCATTAAAACTCGCATATGTTGTGTTTATCTTATCATTGGCATTTTAACATTTATAAGCAGAATAAATTTTACAGTAAGTTGAAATGAGCATGAAAAAAGTAAGCTGGATATAAATATTATTTGTATTAATTGTATTTTAGCAATACTAACTAGCTCTGCTTGTGTGTTTGGTGCCCACATGTAGGATTCTACAGGGGCAGTGAGCTGGTGACAGCTAGACCTTGCTTCATCAACTGTACCAGTGGTGTTACTTATAAAGTAACAGTTTTCTTGATCACCGTCAACGAGTGTCAGCCAGCCTTTGGGACATGGTGCATCTACAATATATAGAGAATATTACGTCAGTGCTCATGTTCTAATGAAACTATTTATGAGTTGAGGAAAACCAGCAAAAGTTGAGGCTTGTCAAGCATATTAACATATTCCACAACGAGTAAATGAATTTGATAATACAAAAGCTTTAATGTTAGATTCTATTAATTATATGACATTAACATTACTTTGAGAATTTTATCAGGGTCTGCAATATTTTTTCAAACAAATCGATCACCAGGGAACAATAGCTTTGTGAAAATTATAGCATTTTATCCCTTAATACATACACTATGCCGCCCTGCCTTCACTATATCAAACTTTTTCGAAAAGTCCATTGTTCACCAAACTGTTAGGTTACTGCAAATAAGGAAATTTTCGCGGGGACTTTATTTTCGCGAAACTTCACATATGCGAAGTTTCGTGAAAATAAACCCTTGTGAAATGGCAAAATCACTCTGTCGTTTATTAACATAGGTAAATCTTGCCTTAAATGCGAATTTTTCACATCACTAATGAGTCTTTTAATGCTATTTTCGAAAATAAAATTCTCGCGAAAATTTCCAAATCTACAGTATTGTGGATAATGGTACTTAAGGATCTGAAAATATCATTTTAATTGGCTGGGCATGATTTAACTTTTGAATTACATAAAAAAATGAACAAATATCTAGCAAAATGGGTAATGACACTGTTGGTTTCCTTATTTATAACAGTGAAATATCTAGCATAAACGCTAATGACTACTTTTCTTATATATTTTTTTATATATTATGAATATTTTGTCTAGTTATTAGAATAGAAATACGTTTTGGTCCCTACCCTCTGTTTGCATTTCACATATAAATCTTTGTTGGGCGAGGCAAGGTTCATCATTAAACAGACCCGTCTGTGATACTGTAGCACAATCCTCACTACCCATGAAGTTGTTAGGTTCTGAATTCCATTTTCTAAAATATATTACTACACTTTTAGAGACCAGACTAATCAGCAGGCTAGTCTAAATATGTTTTTAATCTGTAGAAAGTTTATGAGTAATGCATGCTTAATACATAGTTTAAGCTTCTAGCTTGTCTCTTAGGATCAAGGACAGATCCTATAACAAGGCTCATTCATCCTGTGATTGTTTACAACATTAACTACTGTAACAATTATCTGACTGCAATATTTAGAGGTATTTTGACCCAAATATTATGAATTCTGGTATTTTTTACAATTTTTAAATTTGACCTTGAAAAATTCATAAGCAAAAATTAAAAATATGTATTTATCTACCAGAAATTTGTACATTTTGGTTGAAAATACTTCTAAATATTGTAGTCAGATAATTGTAGTTAATGTTCATGCAATTGTTTTTTTTTTCTAAAGTTCATCCAGCGTGTCACAACATTGTAAACGGTATCAAACCAGGAAGTAACTCTAAAAAGACTGATAAGCATGCTGTGGATTGCTCAAAAGCTTATGTTGGGGCGTAAAGAGATCAATGTGAGATGTATAAGTTGTTCATACAATAATGTGGCCAAACGTATCCGTCTCCTTGACAAAAAGAAATTCTCGTTTCTACAGGAAATTTTTCATGCAAGAAAGAGCTTTTGAAAGATTTATCCCCGTAAGTTACATTTTGCTGAAAGCCGGTCTGTTTTGAAGATAAGGGACGAAATGTGTCATTTTTATCAATAAACTGATCTATATTTTAATTAACAAACAATCATAAATTTGTTATCAATTAGTTATTATTTGTAACAGACAGGAATAGTCTTTGATGCCAGATTATTTGCCTTAAGCTTAAAAGAACCATCCCAATTATAACAAAATAAAATACTACTGTCCTGCCAGCCAAGAATGACAGTGGCGTCATGTTTTATTTACAAATATATCAGGGACTTATAATCGATAGATCACTCGTGTATTAATCCTATCCACAGGATAGGAGTAATACACGAGTGATCTATCGATTCGCGTTATGTCAAGTGGAGTGTACAAGTTAATGTTTTACCTAACAATTGTCAACAAAATTTTACGTCACTGTCACTCTTGGTTGGCACGACAGTAAGCGGAAGATAAGTCGACAGTGACGCAAAAACTTCAACACAGTGGTCTAACCCCTTACCACTGCATTAAGCCGACAATGCCAATTTATACTTTAAACTCGGTAATTTTCGCGAGAATCTTATTTACGCGAAGGGCGTTAAAAGTCATATTTCTCTCGTTTAAAATTCGCGACTTGGACATGAGTTACCTACGTAAGTAAATGACAGAGTGATTTAACCATTTCGCGAGGGTTATTCTTTCGCAAAATCCGCATCCGCGAAGTTTCGCGAAAAAAAAACTCGCAAAAATTTCTGAATTTACAGTAATGATAAAGATCAATATATAGACTATAAGCGAAACTGTGTTACCCATTTATAACAATGGACAATGTCCATTTATCAACACATGCTCTGACGTCACTAGTACTAGTACATGTAATAATAATAATAATAATAATAATAATAATAATAATAATAATAATAATAATAATAATGATAATAATTACGGTATGATTATCATTATTATCTTTATTTTTTTATATTATTATTATTATTATTATTATTATTATTATTATTATTATTATTATTATCATTTAGTAGAAGTAGTAGTAGTAGTAGTAGTAGTAGTAGTAGTAGTAGTAGTAGTAGTAGTAGTAGTAGTAGAAGTAGTAGTAGAAGCAGCAGATGCAGTAGTAGTAGTAGTAGTAGTAGTAGTAGTAGTAGTAGTAGTAGTAGTAGTAGCAGTAGTAGTAGTAGTAGTAGTAGTAGTAGTAGTAGTAGTAGCTGTTGTTGTAGTAGTAATAAACTGAACAAGTTTCGTGGAAATTATAACAAACAATAGGACGAAAAGTTTCACCCAGACATATATATTTGTCAATTAGATACTTACATAAAAGATTTGTTGACTAGTGAACCGTCTGCCCAACGCCACGTGATGTTCTCACGTCGGTTATTGAGACCTGTCCAGTACCAACTCCCATAATCAAATCCCAAAGACTGCTGCTCGAGCCACCACTGAAGTGAAACAAATAAAGTGGCATATTTCCTTTCTTTCTTAAATTCCATATTTTGCCCCAAAAAAGTCAGGGACCAAATAAAAAGTAATTCCACAACGTCAGAAATCCCATAGACTTCAATGTATTTTCCAGTTTGCAAGAAAATTGACTATGCTTCAACTTGCCCATATATTATTCTGCTTTTGGTGTAATTTAAAAATTAAATATTCAGCTTATTTTCATCGAATTTCATCCATGAATTTAAAGCTGTAGATATTTGAACATTTTTTTTTGTTAATTTCGGACAACGTGACAATTGATGTAAATGTAAACGTGGCAATTTCAAAATTTTGTAGAAGTTTAACCTGTTATATCATTATATCGAAAGTGCAAAGATCAGACTTCATCGAAGATGTACAGTACACGCAACTATCATTAAGCTTAACAACAATTGTAAAGCCATTGCTATTTAATCTCGATATCACATAATCAAGAGATTCTTGTAAACATGAAAATACATTAAATTCAATGGGAAATTATTTTTGTGTAATTACTTTTGGTGCTTGCCTGTAGAAGTGAGTATGAGCAGGAAATTCCAGAATCACAGATCATAGACCTACCCTACCACTAACAACTTCAGATTTCTCATTATTAGGGATGAGCCTTTTTTTTAAATAACATAATTTGTGATTTCCAACAATGTGGTATTTTGACAAGTGCAGACTCAGACGAGTCTATGCAGCCTCCTTTTAAGCTTAGAAACTCCAAATGAGGTTCAGTCAGAAGCTTAACAGTCATAGAGTATTCAAGCGACTAACAAACACTCTGATCAGACTGCGCGTATGCGCAGGCTGATCTGAGGCTTTGCTGGTCGCACATACCACATTGTTGGAAATCCCATGCACTGGCTCAATTCTAATTTACATATGTTGACTTTCAAACTACCCAAGTGTTTCGGAATTGTTAGCAAATAGATAATTGTCTTATAAAAAATAGTGAAAAACAACCCGGTGACATTATGATTTTAAGTATTTGTAGGCAATGGGGATGCAGCGCTGACGAGCGCACCCCTTCAACATTTAACATACATAACGTATTTTAACTCCAAATATTGTATAAAAAACATGATCATTCGGATATCGAGATAATAAGTATGTCAATAACAAGTTCAGCAACTTACAAGTTCCTACGGAACAGCTTAAGTAGTGCTCTGCTTTCTGCCAGAACTAAATAGTCCTGAAGGACCAGCATTAGGAAAAAAACTTCACTATATCGAGGAACAGGGAGTTGGTTCACCAACTCCACGTGGCCTAACAACAGTTTATGTAATCCTTGAATTATCTTGATTATTTAGAGGTACAGTGAACCTTAACAATAAACAAGGGGTTAGTTTGGTTGAGTCCGTTTATCAGAGCTTATGATAAATGCACCAACTGCAACATCCACCAGTATCGTCGTGAGCGGAATTATGTTGCCTGCCAAAGTTCAATAGCCCTAAAGTACTGAAATATTATATAATACCATAATTATATCAATGTATGAGAAGTCCAAATACCCAAGGTAGTTGAATTATTGTATCCAGAAAAGATTAAAACATAGGTTGTTTGTACTCAAAACAACTGTTTCAATGAGATGGTTCTTTTGAGCACCAAAACTACATGCTTTATCTGATTGTTTAGAATATTATTATAATTTGACACTTATCTGAAAATATATAGTATAGCTTGTTGATGCTGAAGAAAGCGTCTACCTTTTTGAGGCACTGGTGATTATATGCTGAATGAAGTGAATACTATCCTACCTTTTCATCTAGAGAGTCCACTTTGAGAAGTTGTGCCCCAGCTTGGCTGCAAGTCAGTTTAGCATCCTGCCAAGACAGTTGTTTATGTGTTTCCAAGAGATAACAGCTATGTCCCGCTCTTAACCACCTAGCTGGACACCCAAGGTCAGTCAGTGATGACGGATTTGCCTCTAGGAATACAATGACAATGAAACCTTTCATCGCCAGAAGAGCATGGCATAAATATACTGTTTACTGATAATTGGTTTTGATAACATTGCTCACAAGACCGATGCATTTTTAGGTTGCTAACAAACAGTTTAGACCTTGATCAAGCTGCTCCACAATCTTTGGAATATTTGTTCTTAATGTATAACAGTATTTTAGTCGACCACCTAATACTCATTAACGAACATGGCCTAAAATTAATCTGTGGATTGGTGCCTAATGTTTTTCTTACTCTGTGCTACATTGGCTCAACCATTGACTTTTACTGTGAGTAGTGAGTCAGTTTTTTTTTGTTTTGTCAAAGTTAATACATTTTATTTGATTGTTTCTCATTGAGTAGTATAGAAGTATATATGTGAGCTTACAAATGCAAGGTGTTTATCAATGGCATAATCTAGTATATATGTTAAAGGACCCCACTACCCTAACCCAACCATTACAATTGTATGTGGCTGCAATTAGTTGTATGTTCTGTGTGTTGTTACTCCAGTGGTATGCCAGCCTTCTACCTATAGAATTACAATATAACCTGTATTCTTGAATCTCTCGTTCACATTTTCTTGGGTTGGTGTATGATCTGCGATATGTCATTGTGACCATACCCGGCCATATGTATTGTTTTATTAAGTAGACTATAGAAATAAATGATGTATACATATCCAAAATCAGCTTTGGTCATTTATTATGCAGCTGACAAGTTTAAGGTGAAATGCTCTTGTAATTATTAATAACTAATTAATTTTGCTTGAAATATTTGATCCAGTATTTGTACTTGAAATCAGCTGAAATCACTTCGAATAAATTGCGTTAATGGTGGATGGTATACGTGATATTGACGTTAGATTATGTTGCTGCTTTTGGCTCGTACTGTTCAATTAAGCTTCTTAAGAAATGTGTTTACATAAATTACTTAATGTATGAAAAAGAAATGCAGGAAGCAAGAACAAGAATACACAAAAACATAAATTGCAATGTATGATTTGATGTCTTAATAAAATTATGACGAAATAACAGAAAGCAATACTATGTGTCAGAAATGTATCTCGCGGGTTAGTGTCAACTACATGCTAATACTAATGAACTATTAATATGCTTTCATTTACTGAGGATTAAGATAAATACCCAAAGGTACCACCCTTCTGCTTGTAAACGAAGAGAGTAAATTTCTACTATATATAATGATTCAACTTCACACACAGGCGGCTAGTGGCTTGCTTTGAACTATCCTTTAACTTTGGTTTAAAAAAGAATATTCTTGTAAACAGATATTAATGTGTTTATCTGTAAAGAACCATATTAAAGTGTTCTGCTTAAAAGGTTAGGTAAACGTTCCTTGTAGTTCCACTTTTTTATGCACATAATACACAGTATTCATGATAATAATTATTTGGAGAGACACAGTGACATATGTGAATTTATTGGAGAAAAAAAGAACTGTAGATTGATTAATAAGCCCCTGTTATGTTTTATAAACACCTACCTATGGCAATAGAAATGCACGTTACTATTATATATACTCAGAAAAACAATTGAAGGATATCAAAATTCTTTTGACTATATTCGTTTGAAAAATAATAATTACCAAACGAAGTATTTTTGTATCTGATAAAAATACCTATATGCACTTCAGCAAAATGAAAAGTGAAAATTACCATACAGTGTCACGCCAAATGTAACAACCCGCTCTATTGAAAGTTCACAAGCAAATTATTTTACAGCAAATTATTTTTTCTTCAAACTTGACCTGATCATTGCATGTATTCTAATTCTGACCACAGACAAGCTTTCACACCCAATTATCAGTTATTGCACCTAATAACGTGACAATGTTTTCAACACAATTGCTCAAATATGGCATACCCAATTCAGTATGACAACAGATTGGCAGTAAAAAATTGACAACGACTACAAAATTACATGTCATACTTTTGACTTTGAGCAGCAACGATTTAAGATCCAGTCATCAAGGAATACAAGCGATGGAGTTCAATCATTTTTGAATGTTTGTGAGTTTTCAGTAAAGAGGATTAAACCATTTGGAACTGTACTTTACTTTAACCATTGAAACGTGTGTTAAATTATACGTTCTTTTGATTGCGGATATCTTGAACTATTGAATGCATGTATATTTAGTTTGTTATTATTGTATTGAATGTTAAAGATGGAAATCAGTCTAAATAGCATTCAATTGTTTTTCTTAGTATATTTTAGAAGCAAGCACGGGGGTGGGTTTGCACAGAAACGTTTTTAGAGTTATATGACTTCAGATCCAATGCATACAGGCAAATTTTTTTCTGATTTTGCCATTATTATGTTATTTTAGGTTGAAATGAAATTTCATGTTTGCTACAAAGGTTCATTTTAGTATTTAGCTTTTAATACATTTTTTAGATATTGATGTTCTAAATCACTGTTTATATAAGCACTTATACTTATTAATATACATACCATCTTTATCCTTCATACATATGTAGTTTTCTGTCCTGTTACAGTTAAGGTCTGCAAATTTCCCATTTTTGTACAGAATACCACATGTTTCTAAACCACCAAGATTATTTGGCTCTGCTGCCCATGTCCTGTGTAGAAGAATAAAATGCAATGCTTTGCATGATTAACTTATTACACACTATCATACTGTAATTGCCAGCAAATCTTTATTCATTCAGCGACTCTTGCCTGTTTCATTGTTTCATCTGGAAAAGAGCCAACCCACAGCATAGAACAATGAGCTATTGTGTTTAAGTCTATACTTCAACTTAGAAATAAGCTATTTACATGTACTTTGTTTATGAAATACTCGTAAGAAATTGATTATGACATCCAAAAATTATCTATGATTGGTTTAACAAATTTATTCAAGAAATACTGAAACAACATCTTATACAGTAAAAAGGAAACAGATTAAGGATCCGAATGGAAGTATATGGCTGATATAGTTCTTCTCCTTTGTATAACATTTTCTAACAATAGACAGAAGTTATAAAGAATCATGATATGGTTCCATTGTGCAAATAAAGAGGAAGCCATAGCTACAAACTGTGGCTGTGTTTTAACCAGCTATGCAGACTGTCACACAACATTTAAGTTATGATTCATATTATCTTTATAATTTGATCAGAAAAAGGAGACTTTCGAATGATTCTCAGGGAGGAATGTTTGTTTGATTAAGATGTTTTATTTGTATATGTGATTTGTTGGTTGTAATCTATTTTTATACATTTTTCATTATAGGTAGAGTGTGATATATGCTTGCAACGTTTCCTGGTAATACATTCAGGATTTTTATGCTTTTAGATACAGAAGAAACGCGAAATGAATAGACCTACTGGCGTATGCATGGTGTAGGTTTAAAGGACGTTGGACTACATTAACTGATTTTACATCCCGAATACAAACCCTAATGTAATCGCTGAAGCATTTTAATTAAAATTATACACTCAAATTCGATTCATTTAGTTGATTTCAAGAGAGTGAAAGGTATATAACTAATAATTGCTGATTCTCTGTTTTTGCTTTAAATAGTAAGTGAGTATGACCACAAAATGCCACAATCACAAACTGTAGACTAACCCACGACACCATGAGTAAAGGTACAGAACACAAACGACCACAACATAATTAAAGTAAAGCAACTTATTCTATTTTCATCAACAATACGATTGCATAACTAGATTGGGCACCAACAACCACTACAGTACATACAAGGACCCAACACAAAGCTCAAACACACATTTTGTAGGGTTTTTTTTCTGTTTCCCTTAAATCATTTTATCAGATTTTAGATAAATCAGCTAAACATTGCCCTGTCAATAATTATTGTCCTGAAAATGGTGTCTACGTTTTACATCTGTTGCATATATTCAAGTCAAGTGCATTTCAGACTATATTTGATCATAGGTGTAAGCACTAAGAACCCTCAGTCCATATTGTATGCAATATTGACTACCTGAGAACATGAGCAGAAAACAGAGCAGATGAAAAAGTCATTACTGGTGGTAAAATATTTAATATGAACATATTACCAAAAGTGATTATAATAATCTACTAGCTTAATTCGCTTGTGCTCTCTCTGTGTGTGTGTGTGTGTGTGTGTGTGTGTGTGTGTGTGTGTGTGTGTGTGTGTGTGTGTGTGTGTGTGTGTTGCGTAGGACAGCAAGGTAAATTAAGCGATTAGTCTGTTAGCTATGTTGTTGTTATCAAATTATAAGGAAATATAAGGTACAATATATTTTCTGTATCATTGTTTTATGCTGTGTCAAAAACGTGTTTTCCCATCGTATGATACCAGTTATAACATATTGAGAAGGTAAATGCAGAACTCACATATTGTTTATTTGTACAGCAGTCCCATCTGTCCACCTAAAGTGCCCTTCTAGCTCAACATCAGTCATCCCAATCCACCATAGCTGTGACGTCAGCTGTACCAGTGGTAATTGTTTACGGATATATGTCTAGAAAAGCACACTGTAGAGATGTATTTACAATTTGGACATATCTTTGATAAAATGGTACTATTACATGTTTCAAACCACTATTTAGAATACCTGATTAGCTACACAGTGGGGTTACAACTTTTAATACTAGCCTCAAGGTTATAAAACTTGAGTACAGTCTCAAGTTCAAAATAAACCACAATGATTGGCTGCTTGCGGACGCGTGTCCGCAAGCAGCCAATCATTGTGATCTATTTCGAGTTTGAGAATGAAACCTCGAGGCCTAGTCAAATTCTTCTTCATCTTTCATAGTTTGTATATTTGATGGTTCTGTCGTTTGTGTGAGCTTGTCTGAGTCTTAGCCGTTCGCCTATGCAAACAAAACCTATAATTATATTCGATGGCTTTTTAACAAAAGCAAGATTAAAGTGATACGGCTAGCTGTTGTTGTTTTTTAAAGAATGCATTTTCTGAAGGCAGATAACATAGCTACATTTTATAAAAATACAAAAAAATAAGTTGTCAGCATTGACGTGTGCTAGTCCAATCATGTTGCCACTTGAAAATTTGCTGCCAAAGCAATACTATGCAGCGATCGACATCACCAGATGACAGATTCAAATTTTCTCTGTTAGTGAAAAAATAAATACACTAATGAGGAGATACATTAAAATCGTCAAGATTTGGTCGCCCCCCGGATCCAAATACGATAAAAATTATTTCTGCTTCACTGGCTATTCTGATATTTTGCACTCAATAATAAAAGTAAGGAATGAAGAAAATGTGACTTTTGCTACCATGAATACTGATATCTACAAAACCAAAAGATGATACTTTCTGTCCGTATTTATAATTACCAATTCATCCATTGTCTCTATATATAGAAGATGTGGTTTTATGTTAGCTGATTGTGTTCCTGTGAATATAGTATTGCATTTCTTCTTCGCATCTGACCACGTGACAAGATTCCATGGATCTCTAGGTGTAACTAGTTTATAACAACCATTTTTATAGTTTATCCATCCATTTTGGCACTTGCTGCCTGGAAAAAAATGTAGGAATATAATGAGCAACAGTCTGATCAAAGGCACTGTTGTTTATGTTGTGAATAATGTATGAACTATAATAATAACCATTTGAGCCGCGACATGGGATTTCCAACAATGTGGTATGTGCGACCAGCAAAGCCTCAGATCAGCCTGTGCATACGCGCAGTCCGATCAAAGCCGTTGCTTGTCGCTTGAATATTCCATGACTCCTATGCCACTGACCGAGTATCATTTGGAGTTTCTAAGCTTAAAAGGAGTTTAAACTTATCAAAATACCACATTGTTGGAAATCACATCTCGCGGCTCAATTATGTATTACATTAACTGGCAGCGTAAAATGGAAGTCTTCTTTCTGTAAAAAAATAAGAAACCTGATTTGAAGGTTGATATGGGCAACGAAACCAGTGAAAATGGCATAAAGAAGGCAAAAAAACGTGTTTGCTATCAATATGTGAGTATGTATCTAAATGCTTGGATATGTGATAGATACCAAATCACAATACACTGGCTCACAAATGTCATCTTGTCTTTTCACAGGAGTTATTCGCCTGAACATGTCACTATTACCTGCTTGACAATAATATAAGAACCAAAATCTACAACGTACTGCCTCTGCGTGTTACCATTGATCGCCTTATAACCTGTCGTCATGCTGTACTCACTGATATAGCCACCTCTCGCCCTATTACCTGTCGTTATACTGTATTCACAGATATAGCTATATTTATCCACACACCTATCGCCCCATTACCTGGTGTTATGCTGTATTCACAGATATTGCTATATTTATCCGCACATCTCTCGCCCTATTACCTGTTGCTATGCTGTATTCACAGATATAGCTATATTTGTCCACACACCTATCGCCCTATTACCTGCGGTTATGCTGTATTCCCAGATATAGATATATTTATCCGCACACCTATCACCCTATTACCTGCGGTTATGCTGTATTCCCAGATATAGATATATTTGTCCGCACACCTATCGCCCTATTACCTGCGGTTATGTTGTATTCCCAGATATAGATATATTTATCCGCACACCTATCGCCCTATTACCTGCGGTTATGTTGTATTCCCAGATATAGCTATATTTGTCCGCACACCTATCGCCCTATTACCTGCGGTTATGCTGTATTCCCAGATATAGATATATTTGTCCGCACACCTATCGCCCTATTACCTGCGGTTATGTTGTATTCACAGATATAGATATATTTGTCCGCACATCTCTCGCCCTTTTACCTGCGGCTATGCTGTATTCCCAGATATAGCTATATTTGTCCGCACATCTCTCGCCCTATTACCTGTTGCTATGCTGTATTCACAGATATAGCTATATTTGTCCGCACACCTATCGCCCTATTACCTGCGGTTATGCTGTATTCACAGATATAGATATATTTGTCCGCACACCTATCGCCCTATTATCTGCGGTTATGCTGTATTCCCAGATATAGCTATATTTGTCCGCACACCTATCGCCCTATTACCTGCGGTTATGCTGTATTCCCAGATATAGATATATTTGTCCGCACACCTATCGCCCTATTACCTGCGGTTATGTTGTATTCCCAGATATAGATATATTTGTCCGCACACCTCTCGCCCTATTACCTGCGGTTATGCTGTATTCCCAGATATAGCTATATTTGTCCGCACACATCTCGCCCTATTACCTGTCGTTATGCTGTATTCGCAGATATAGCTAGCTATATTTGTCCGCACACCTGTCGCCTTATTACCTGTTGCTATGCTACATTCGATGATATAGCGATATTTGATCACACACCTCTCGCCCTATAACCTGTCCTTATGCCGTATACTAAGATATAGATATATTTATCCACACACCTCTCGCCCTATTACCTGTCGTTATGCCATATTCACAGATAAAGCTATTTTTGTCCGCACACCTCTCGCCCTATTACCTGTTGCTATGCTATATTCACAGATATAGCTATATTTCTCCGCACACCTCTCGCCCTTTTAACCTATCATTATGCTTAATCCCAGATATAGCTGTTTTGGTCAGCACACCTCTCGCCATATTACCTATTTCTGTGCTGTATTCACAAATATAGCAATATTTTCCCGCACACCTCTCGCCCTATTACCTGTCGTTATGCTGTATTCGCAGATATAGCTATTTTTGTCTGCACACCTCTCGCCATATTACCCATCTCTGTGCTGTATTCTCAAATATAGAGACATTTTCCCACACACATCTTGCCCTATTACCTGTCGTTATGCTGTATTCCCAGATATAGCTATATTTCTCCGCACACCTCTCGCCCTATTACCTGGCATTATGCTGTATTCCCAGATATAGCTAGCTATATTTGTCCACACACCCCTCGCCCTATTACCTGTTGCTATGTTGTATTCACTTTATTTGTCGGTACACCTCTCGCCTATTACCTGTTCTTATACTGTATTCGCAGATATAGCTATATTTGTCCACACACCTCTCGCCCTATTACCTGGTGCTATGCTGTATTCGAAGATATAGTTATATTTCCCCATACACCTCTCGCGTTATTACCTGTTGCTATGCTATATTGACAGATATAGCTATATTTATCCGCTCACCTCTCGCCTTATTACCTGTTGCTATGCTATATTCACAGATATAGCTATATTTATCCGCTCACCTCTCGCCTTATTACCTGTTGCTATGCTATATTCACAGATAAAGCTATATTTGTCCGCACACCTCTCGCCTTATTACCTGTTGCTATGCTATATTCACAGATATAGCTATATTTATCCGCACACCTCTCGCCTTATTACCTGTTGCTATGCTATATTCACAGATATAGCTATATTTATCCGGACATCTCTCGTCACTGATTGCTCCCTGAAAGTTTAACGCTCCACAGTTTTCTAAACCACTGGTGTCATCTGGCTCTGTATTCCATTCTCTAAAACAATTAACGGACCGCAAAATGAGAAGCCAACAATGATCAGCGTAGGCATCAGCGCCAACTAATCAGTCTTCATTGTCCGCATGAAGACTGCTGGAGTACCTGGCTATCCACTGAGCGCATATATAAGACCATATGTCCAGATAAGGATAGTTTGTGCACCTAAAATTGCATTTATTTCCTTACCCATCAATTTAAACATGTGTTTTGGGTGCTCAAAAGAACAGTCTCATTGGACGGTTCTTTTGAGCACACAGAACATATGTTTTGGTTGAGAAATAAGAAAAATAATTTTCCAGTACGCACTCTTATCTGGAGGCCTGTTAAAAGTTTCTGCTGATGCACCGGCTGAGCTGAGTCTTTGCATGGCGCCTACTCATCCTGTTGGTTTTGTAATGAAATTGCTTGATTATTGAAATTGTTAGAATTATAGTGAATATGTGGAGATGCAACCACATTAACTCAATGTCATATGGATCAAAATTTCATTATTTTGTAGTATTTATTATAATGTTAAGTACTGTCATGCCAGCCAAAAGTGACAGTGACGTCATATTTTGTTTATCAGGGACTTATAATCGATAAATCACTTGTGTATTAATCCCTATCCTCTGGATAGGATTAATACACAAGTGATATATCGATTCGGGCTAGCTCAAGTGAAGTGTACACGTTCGTGTTTTACTTAGCAATTGTAAAAAGCATTACGTCACTGTCACTCCTGTTTGGCACGACATTAGTTTTGATAATCTGGTGATGATCCAGAATAATGTAGATACACGGATCGTATCGAAACACACTTTGAAAACAGCAGACTCAATTTAGTTGAAATACATGCTGTATGCACTTTTTATTTCTTTGAGCATTGTGTACATTTTTATCTTGTTTTCAAAGCTTTGATAGAATGTATTCAATTTATTCATTACATGTTAAAATGTTAACGTGAAGATAAACTTTCCCTATATACCTTACATATCGACATATATTTGTAAATATACTTAACAAAAAGTTAAGGAAATCTCAGAAAACAATGGAACAAAAGAACACAGACAAACCAAACAATTATTCAAATTTTATTTATTTGGTTTAAACTTTATTTCATTTGTATAATATATGACAAGTATACAAACAACACAGAATACAATTACAATACAACCAGTATACAAATGGGATTCAGAAGAAAGTCAAATGACTTATTTGAATCTGTATCCCAATAGTTCACATTACTAATATATGTACTATCATGTCGTAATTGTTATTCATGTAGAGAATAATGGTCGCACTTTTAGCTGTTTGGCGATATGGGTACTAGTTGGCTGTTGAGGGCTCCATGGGGAATGGAATGTAAAGTCATAATTTCAGTGGTCTTTTGTTGGACTAAATTCATCCATAACAATTAGATTTCTGAATAAAATACTATTGGGCGTATGCGTACCCGCAAATTAGTATCATATTAGGTTTTTACTTAGTTTTGATTAATTGTGTGTGCAACTATTGTAAGAACTTTCAATGTGTACCTTTGTTTTTAAGCAGAAACGTTTTGTTTTTAATATATAATCTTGCACAGCTGAAAAGAGTTCTGCATTTTCAACATCTGTCAGATCAGTATTACCATATAAGAAAACATTTACAGTTGGTTGACAGTAGGTCGAGACTCTATCTAACAAAACATGCCTTAATTGTCTATAGAGATTGCAGTGTAAGAAAAAATGTGAAGTATTTTCAATCTCACCGCATTCACATACCGGATTATCAATTATGTTTTTCTGGAAAAGATGATACCTCAGTGAGCAGTTGAATCGTATGCGGGCATGGTATATTTGTCCTAATCGTGAACCAGAAAAGTATTTAGGTGGTGGTTTGGTAATGTTGCTGTTGAGTTTATGTTTAAAGGATTCAACCGATGGAGAGTTCTTAGTATCGTCTGGAAGGCTGTTCCAAATACGCGTGGTTGAAGGGAGAAATGAGTTGTAGTATTGTTGGGATCTTGCAGGGACTGTCTGAAGAAATTTTATTTATTTGTTTAGATACATTCTATCGGTTGAAAAGATGCCTCCTTTAGTTTGCTATCTCTAATACCCTTGTTGTGTAGACTGGAGGTCAAAGTCATTTTTCGCAAAAAAAAAAGTGTCTGCAGAGTATTCCCTCTTTTGACGCAAAACACATAAATACGCTGTAAGTATTTAAAACTTGAAAATGCAATTCCTTAAAATGTCACATGAAATTAACGTGATAGCCTTAAATGTCACGTTTGGAAGATGTGATGCCTTCAGTAACGAGAGTGTCACCGTCATCCGCAATTTAGGACTTGGACTGGTTTCTCATGCTCCGAATAATTCTGGTGATTTGGTACTGATTCCTCCTGCAACGCCACATTGAGAACACAGATGTTTCTTGGTGTCAGCAATATGCGCTGGATCCTCTGTCTATAATGTCCTTCACATGCTCAATCGTAGACATGTCTGATGAGCGTACTGGCCAGTCAATACGCACAACATTGTTCTGATGAAAGAAAATTTGCTGATTCTGGAGAGATATGTTCTGGCGTTGTCATCCTATGCCTGGTACATGCACTGGTTTGGGCACAAAAACACAGGACAACGGGCCTCAACACCCTAGCCATGTACGATTGGCTGATAAAGTTTCTCACTATCACCACCAGATCTGTCGCCCTTGGTTTTTAACACCTCCCGAGGGACATGGCGAACGATAATGCACGAAAACCTATATTTGATCCGAATATTAAACTTTTGCGAAAAATGGCATGAAGACCAGTCAACTTTGAAATTGATTTTTTATGCCGCTATAAGTGCTAAAAAATCCAAATAAAGCATCCAACTAAAGAAAAATGGACACATTATAATACTGCGAAATTCAAATATCTTTAACATTTTTAGATGTTTCGTCATGGCACCTCAAACACGATTTCCTTAACTTTTTTTGCTGAGTATAGTATAAAACGGCTCATGCCACCGTTTGATCTATTGCAGATAATGATCCGCTTTGCGACTATAAACACAACAGAAATTTAACAACAATATCTAAGGTGAGCTTTGTGCGTGTGCGTGTGTGTGTTTTTGTAAGTTAAACGCCCAACCAACCGCTGAGGTCATATGGAGACGGGGCCACGGCTTAAAGACTCATCCAACACATTGGAGAAGCTGTGGATATCTAAGGTGACATATTAAAAAAAAGAGCAAGATAATACATTTTGTTATATGACTGGAGAGAATCCTGTCTCCTGATTGGCCCATGTTGTCTTCATAAATTTCTATGTCTACCTGGTAACTGGTCTAAACCTGTTCACAAGTTAATATTGCATGAAAGCCAGCTCGAACCAGTTTCCAAAAGTTAATATTTTTTTACACTTCTGCAAAATTGCCCTCTGGAGATCTAAAAATAGCATGATGAGTGTGAAACTAGCATGTGCTGCATGAAATTGACATGATTTGCTGTTTTACCTACCAACAGGTAAATTAAAGACTTTCATGAATTCATACAACAGTTTTGTATTGTTTTGTTTGCTTATTTATTTTTGTTTGAATAAGCAAATTGTAAAAACAGTTTTATGATAATATTTTATATTCCCCATTAAGAGAATTAATATACATTTGAAAATGCAAAATACTATACATTAAAATATTTTAATGACAGTTGCTAAAACTTGTGAAAAAGTCCTTAGATGTCTTAGATTGAAGGTTTAACATGTCTTTAACAACAAAGGTTAAAGTAGCAAAATTTTTCATTCTTAAATGAAAAGTCATATAACAAGTCATATAACAAAACAGTTATTAACTTCAATTTTGGTAGACATAAGGATTTATCTACCCTTAAAAGTGATACTCACCTCGGCCTAGCGGCCTCGGTGAATCATCACTTTTTTGGGTAGATAAATCCTTATGTCTACCTCATTGAAGTCAATAATTGTATAGTATCGTTACAAAATGCAAGTTAATATGACAATCATTTTCACAGACCAACCATAGCTCTATGCGTAAGAGACACTAGTATTCAGGCAAGCAAAGAAGCTCACATACCAGTAAGAACATAAACCACCTCTCTCTCTCTCTCTCTCTCTCTCTCTCTCTCTCTCTCTCTCTCTCTCTCTATCAGCCAAAGTATTACTCAACTAGAGGGAACATCATTAGCCATACCAACAAAGCTGGACCAAGCACGAAGCCCAAGCAACAGACTCCTGTAAAACCTATGTTTGTTGAAATTGTTATACAACTATTGAGCGCATATGTATATTGACACTACTGCAACAACTAGGAATACACTAATTCCAAGAAAATTTCAATTTTAACTATTGCCTTGAAAGTGGCTTACAGCATTTGCAAACAGTTTTGACCCAGTCGGTTCTGATATGGATCCAATTCGTTTGGCACTGATATAGTTACTGAAAATGTTGTTTTTGTGCCTGTGTTATTAAGGTAGATTTGGAAAATATCAGCAAACGAGATCATAGGCATTAAAATTATCCAACAGGCAAATAGTTAAATGTAAAGGGCACGGGAAAAATACTTACATCAAATTTATCTCAACTTGTGTTGTTTGAGACCCATGCCCCCAGACCCAGATTCCAGTGGTCTTGAAGTCATTGAGATCTGTCCACCATCTTGTAACTGAGAGCTTGTCCGCCTGATTTCTTACATCTGCCTTTTGTCACAAAGAATAAAATAAGCCATTACATGATATTACTGTGTTTATTGTATATGCAACCAGCGAAGATTCAGACGAGCCTTCGTAGTACACACAGACTCACCAAGGCCGTCACTGCTCGTGCATCTAAAGTTACAGCTCACCAAGTATCATTCCTCTTGTCTGCTATATTACCATGCATGCATATATGAACACCTAAACACCCAGTCCGCCTTTTGTTGTCTTCTGATCTCATCTGCTTATTTTCTTATGTATTCTACATTGTATATTGGAAACAGGCCTGATAACGTTTGCTTCCATGATAAAATCTAGCCTAAAGTGCACTTACATATGTATGCAACAGACGTAAAAAGCAGGCAACATTTTCATAACAAAGCAGTAGTGGCGATGATAAGTTTAAGCAGAAGTGGCGATGATAAGTTAACAAAATGTAAGCTATCGGTATCATAAACTTCGCAAAGCCTTTTCTAATTTTTATAGACGATACTATGATTTGATATCTAAATTCTAAGTTGGACTTAAATCTCTCTTACGTCAAGGACTTTCGGAACCTGAATTCTATGGTGACTTGGTGTATAAATTGAAGACGATTGTTGGCTATGACAATTTTTCAGCGCAGTTCATTAAAATAATTTCCCATTATAAAAATATTGGCTATAACATTAATGTATTGCAGCAGACTGCATGCATGGTGGTCAACCCAATCACGGTTGGCAACTTCCCTTTCCTCTTCATTTGCACGCCGGTGGGTCGGACTACAGACTCTATGACGGTTCCGACTTAAAGACTTATCTATTGATGAGATGGTAGGAGCCTGATACTTTGGCTGTTTGTCAGGCCCACCGGGGTTTACCTGTTGGATTTCTTTTACTCCAGTATTCAGTTTTATTTACTGTTGAGTCATTTTCTTTGCTTCATCTCCTTGTTATATCTTGATTTATATGTTCTAGGAGATGATGCATTGGTAAGTTAGGGGTCTTTCATGCAAACCAAACATCTATGTGTCTTGATCTACATCTGAATTAAGGGTAAGGTCAGTGCTGTTAAACCGGTTTAAGCCCTCCAGTAAAAATATCTTACTGACCGTTCCAAGGCGGTACTTCTTTTGTGGATATTTTATTTATATTTTTTTCTGTCTTCTGTTTGCTATGCATTTGTGAGTGTCTATTTATATGTGCCGTGTGGTCACCTGCGAGGAAAGGGCTAACCTCTAAGAATTTTTAATTTTATGCTCAGTTGAGTTGAGCATGAAATATGTTTTAAAACTGCTTTCTAAAGATACCCTTTTAAAACTAAACAATACCCGCCATAACAGAATGAAAACAGTTTATGTCATACTGTATAGATAAATAATGAATTTGGAAGTCTTACGATGTCTTGAGCTGTATAGATTCTTAGTAAAATTGAGTCAAATTTTTCACATTCCTTCCTAGCATCTGACCAGGATAGTCGTTCACCGCTAAACCGGTAACATAGCCCAGAGGAACTTGACACCCATCCCTCGTCACACTGATTAATGTCAACATCTGAAGAAACTGAAAAAGACAGGAGACTTAATATACGAAAAATCTTGTTTTTGGGGTCCTCAGCTGGACAGCAGTTACTATCAAACTGGCCCGCTATCAAATAATATTGCCAAAAAATGGATTTTACTCATTTGGACCAGGACATGACAAAAGGCACCTAATGGTTATATTAATCAAAATCTAGCTTATGTTGCCTCTATAAAATGCTACCACTTAAGAGCAGTCCTTGAAAATTTGAAGCAGTTATCTTTGATATTGACGAATATATGGAGGTTTGAATCAACATATGTAATCGGGTTTGGAACGTAACGTCAAGAAGAACGTTTCCCTAATATGAGGTCAGAGGGTTTGTCTCCAGTTGCTTGTTGGTTATTGTTGTCTGTCAAATATAATGTATTCACATGCGTTATTCATGTTATAATGTGGATGCAAATGAAAATGTACACATTTATACTTTCTAAGCCATATTATATGCATTTAAAGTGACACACTCTTAATAATGAGCCTTTGTAGGTGTTATGGCCTAATTGTTGCCATGGCAACAAGCAGCATACAAAACTTTAAATATAATCAGAATCATTTACTACTTTGATAACATCAAGCTATAGAAACGTATTTGTGGTATACCTCTACCATATTAACCTGATCCTGACCTTTATGCATGAATAAACTATTACAGTACTAAGACTGAATATATAGTTTTTCGTGATGGATCGTGTGCAATCGGTATGTTTTGAGCAATTACGGAAATAAACGTCTTGGTACAATTGGGATGAGATCCATTGATAACTCAATGTATACTTCTACCACGACCTCTAAGGCATGACCCTCGATTTATTCAATGCATTTACCGTTACAGTCACGCCTCAAAGCGTTTGGTGGAAGTACTTGTACTTTCCACGGTAGTCTTGTTGTTAGTCAGCATAGCTACAGATACGTAAACTATGGGTTCGAATCCTGGTCGACGCAACTTTTTTTTACATTTTTCTTTGTTTTCATGTCAAAGTAATGCACATAAACACAAAAAATGTAAGTTCACGCTTTCTTTGAAAATGTAATGACTAACAACTCCTTGATGCTTGGAGTTAGAATTTAGTTTGTGAATAGGTCTACACCCATGCTCTTGCCTCCAAAGCAAAATAAATAAGTTATTGCAGATTGTAGCATTTCTCTAAAGAACAGTAAGGAGGTCTATATATGAGCCACGACATGAGATTTCCAACAATGTGGTATGTGCGACAAGCAAAGGCGCAGACCAGCATGCGCATACGCACAGTCTGTTCAGAGCCTTTCCTAGTCACTTGAATATTCTATGCCTGGTAAGCTTATGAATTAACAGCATTTAGTTTCAATTCTTAAAAGGAGGGTGCACAGACTCACCTGCGTCTATTAGTGTCAAAATGCCACATTGTTGGAAACATCATGTCGCAGCTCATATCTTAAAAACTGAAGAGGCGACAGGCGATAGTTGAAGTACAGTGTTACGGATCCTACGAGTGAATGTTATTGTCACCAAAAAGATCAAATTAATTAAAATGGAGAAACAATTTTGCAAAAGGAGAAAATTTAATAAAAATAAAACAAAAGTCTTTAAAGTAGTTACAAAAATAAATGCCGCGTGCAGGATTCGAACTAACAACGCAGAGCTTAAAAATATAAGTGTGCAATATTCGCGCGTTCTACCCACTGAGCCACCCAAGCAACTGATAGCCAATTGATCTTTATAGCGGTATATACATCTATTGTGTTAAAAAGTACCACGTGCATTTCCGTATTAGTCGTACGATGAACGCCGAAGATATATTTAGATGCTCAATTCGCTGTGAAATTATGTCAATGATAAAGGCCAGGATCAGGTTAATATTTTCAAGGTATACTATAAAAGCATGTATAGATTAGTCATTTAAGGCGTTTTTCAAATGTCTATAATTATGTAATAATTGCTGGAATGCCTTAAGGACCATTTTCTCAGATCGGCGCTCATTTATATATAGCGAACAGCTATTATGTACAGTGCTCGGACATAATACGCTGCTGCTTGTAGGATTCCCGGGTTAAACCTTTCAGTACCAATCACTTCTGCAACAGACGACCAATTGTGTGACATCTTTCTTTAATTTCAAAAAACCAGGTATGATATATCATGACTTATTTGTAATTTTTTTTAAAAGCAGCAAATTAAAAAGTGTCGTCTGCTCAAATTATAGGTGGCGCTTTATGGTTTAAGATTATTGTTCCACTCTGACGATCCAATCTCATATAGGAGGAGTTCGCGCGTTAACCATAGAGTATAGTTGCTCTTCCGACTGTCAGCGTTCCTCCCCAGTAAAACAGTCAACCAATCACAGCCATCGATACAAAACATACAGGTTTCCGGCAATTCCAAGTTTGCATTGGAGGACGGGTACCAATCAGCTATGGTCCGACCACAGATTTAGTCTGGTTTCTCTAGTGAAACCAGACATGCGCAGTGCATGAAACCAGAGAGAGTTTTATCGCTCTATGGTCCAACTAAAGGGACTGGACTGTAGTCTGGTTAACGCGCGAACTCCGCCATAGTAATATATTTTATTCGGTGATCTTTTGATAGTTCCGAGTACACTCTTTAGTGATTCAATAGATTCGGGACACCTTTGGTTCTCATCAGAAGGCATATTTCTAAATTAGTTTACTCACACTGTACAAATAAGTGCAATGTTACACAAAATAAGTTGGCATCTGGAATTCCACTACCTTTCAACTGTTTTAAAGCAGTATGTTATTTTCGATGGTAATTATACAGAATATAACCACAAACATGACATGTAGAAATCTGTTTCATTTATCACTGCGGCATTCATCTGCCTGGGTCTTCACTGTTTGCAAAAGGACTCTTTTGCGGAATAAAAAGACTTAAATGGGGGATTGAAAACAACATATGGAAGCAAATTATTGCTCACCTACAGAACATGTCATCAGCGTATACATCCCTATAAGAAGGAACCGGAAGTAACGATCCATAGTCTTCAACTTCATACAAACTATGTGAAACGAACTAAATCTGTGATAATTAATGATGTTACAGATCTTAACATAGTATTACAATAAATAATCTGTTCGTCCGTCAGTATTATGCTTATCAAAACTTTAATCCAAAGAACAAATGACAAACATAATTTGAACACAGTATTAAAATGGGCCACGTCGCGAGAAAATCTGTCTTCGGGGTTTTCCGACAAAGCGAGTTTCAAAACAGTCTCCTCAGCTACAGAGACTAGCTAGAAAATTGAAATTTCATCTGTAGCAAGTCTACATATCAAAGGCGCTGATCAGACTGCGCGTATGCACAGGCTGGTCTGCGCCTGTGTTGTTCGCAAACCCCCGAAGACAGGTTTTCTCGCGTCGAGGCCAAAATAGACTAGATAAAAGTAATATTATGCGTTGATAGTGACGTTAGAAAATGCACCTATGGGACGACAAGTAAAACGTGACATGATCTCAACTTAGTTTTAAGTCTTACACTTCGAAACAAAGGTAGCTTGATAAAAGAATTATATCAACCCTCAAAAATCGGAAACAAAATTCAAACATGTTTACCCTAAACGGACGGACATGCACATGTTAATCATGTAAACTCGGATCAGAGAAGACTGGTCAAGATTAACACTTTATCAATCTATCACTTTTAAGGATCTCATAAGAGCCTCAAACTCACATGTGCATGAATGTACCATGCTCATAAATGTTAAAAGGCCAAACAATTTTTGGGATAAGCAGGATAAATACAACAGCTAAGAGTTTAAAAGCAAGAAAATCTAGATTTTTCAGCTACTAGCAGTTGAACTATCATGCGCAGTTGAGTTGAGCATTAACAAAATTTCATAACCTCGGGGTCAGGTTGTAAAATGGATATGTTCGAATCTTAGTAAAGACAAGAAATGATAATATGTGTCCGAATACTTAAAGATGTATTTGCTGGTATTATAGAATTTTTGACAGGAAAAAAGTTTGTACTCATGTGAGCTGAGCATGGTCACTTTAACATTAGCTGGATTATTATAAATACTACACATGTTTCATAAGTGACACCTCAATGCAAAATTTAGGTAACCAATCGTTAGGTTGAATGTGATTTCATACATGGTATTCACAGAACATTTCTCGAATCACTTAACTGTATTCGTCGCATTGATAATATGCCTGTATATGGCAAGCATGAGTCATTATATGTAATTTTCATGTGTCGCGGCTATTTGTATCTACATGTACATCTTATCAGAATCAACGATACGTTTTATCCACCCGTTTATCTGAGCTCGTCTGTACAATGGCTGTTAATAGACAGCGTCATGTGAAATATACACTGATATTATCATGTATGCAGTCAACGCATGCTAATCCATCCATGCATCCAACAGTTCCTTCAACTGTACTATAGCTAAATATTGCTCTACGCACAATGTCATCATCTAACTACATATGTTTAGAGTAGTCTGAACTCAAACGGACTATTTTTCTAAACCTGGCCCTCATCTTTTCTGATAAAGTTTGAACTCCAGATAAGCCCAAACCAAAGAGAAACGTTTTTTAATATTTTATTTCTTAGTTTATGTTCTGCAAAACTGAAAAGAATTACTCAGAAGAATCATTGTTTGGATAAGTCTTTAAGTTAGCATACATGTACTTTTGTTTGGAAATAAGGAAACGGTATATGTTTACTCTCTTTTAATTAGGACACCTCAATACCTGTCACTAGGACACTGGATATTAAACATTATTAAGTCAAAATTACCGCGAAATAGTATTCTGGGTTCGTTTATATGTTTTCTAAGCATTGCCATGTGATATGAATCGACATTGATATCAGCAATGGGAGCCCAATATTGCATTTTAGTTATTGGACTAGCTATTTCTATAGTGTTATTATGTAAGTATTCTAGATCAGGATTATTTACTGGATTTTAGTTTTACCCGACTATTAACCCTTTGAATTCTAGAAAGCCCTAAGCGAGTACTTTTGCAAACAGTGAAGACCCAGATGAAATGCAGCATTATGCTGCATTTCACCAGGGCCAACACTTTTTGTGAGTTCAAAACAAACTTCATAGACTTAAATAAATCATAGTTATGCAATTCTGAACACTGACCCCTTAAATATATAATGGACAATCCCATCTTCATCAAATTTATACGTATGGGAAAATCCATCACAATACAAAGGGCAAGTAATCCTTTTCGCCAAAACATGTCATAGTATTTTTTTCTAGAATAGTAATGGCTATTAAATAATTTTGAATTAAAACTACGACACGCCAACATACAAAATAGTCACTGAAAATAGCTATTATCCTCGGGTGAATTTATGTTTCTAAATGGGTTTTGGGACAACATCTAGCAGATATAGTCTTTCCTTGGTTCTGTAGAAATCAATGTAGAAGTTAGCATCAAACATGTTACCGCATGAATATGACATTATCAAGCGTCACTTCATCGACATCGAATATTTGCAAGTGACGTCACAACTGCATAAAGTTGCAACGACACCCTTTTAGTATTGTCATGTACTTGTTTACTTATACAGGTAACCAGATTCTAGCGACATCTGTCGGAACAGTCTATGTTGTGAATATCACCTGTCCTGATGGCTGGGTAAAAGCTATGAACAACTGTTACTATTTTAACACCCAAGATCAGGTCACGTGGTCAGAAGCTAGAACAGAATGTAACATCAGGAATTCGGATCTGTTATTTATCGCAAATAGCGAAGAAAAGGTAAGTTATAAGGGTTTTGTGTGGGGTCCGTGTTTTGTAGTATAGTTCTTTGAGTCCTTTCTAGCTGTGCAATCATAATACTTAGGAAGAAAGAGCTGATTGCTTTTCTTTGATAGTGATCTTGCTGTTGTGTGACTGCTTGTGTTCTGTGTCTGTTGGTCGGGATCTGTCTGCTGGTCTGTATTTTGGAATATTCCAGTGGCGGATCCAGAGGTTCGCTCACCAACCCCCCCCCCCCCCACTCCGTTTCCGTTTTTAAATATTCCATGAAAATGAAATAATTTGGTCTCACTGAGGCCAAATTATTTCATTTTCATGGATTCTTTAAGTAAGATGAGATAAATTCAGCAAAGCGAACCCCCTCCTTTACACATCTGAACTCCCTTTCAAGAAATCCTGAATCCACCCCTGTATTCTTGCAATTGAATTAAAATGTCCGTCCATATTTTTCTTTACATGTCGCATCAGCGAAGACTCAGACGAGGAGTACAGTTTCGCCAGGATCCTCGATTCTCGTATTCACAAAGTATATAACCACCAATAATAAAACAGACATGTATGACATTAACATATATAACATCACATTTTATCGCATAGAATGAAATTATTTATATCCTTCAATACCCAAAATGACACGGCCATTTGGTACAAGACATGATTTTTTGCCATTTATATAGGTCAGTTATAAATGGGCATCGATGTAAGACCACTTGATTTTGTTGCGTGCGAATAACTAAGGAGCAGATAAGTCTAGTCTGATCAGCGCCTTCCTATTCACTCTTTAGTTAGTATGATGGCTAGACTCGCCACACACAAAATATCAATATTACAGCTATTTTTGTAAATGCACAAATTGGTTTGACCCTGACATGGTCTCAAGCACGAAGTCATTTTTTTCTCGCATCGAAGCCCAAATTACTTCGAAAGAAATGTTCTTAATACTCGTAGAACATAAAGGGGGTTGTCAGGAACTTGTGTCAGAATATCTCTCATCTTAGCATCAACTTATAGAATAGTGATAAGCATGATAACTGTTAAAATACACACGCAAGCTGCCACTGTGGCAACAGTAACTTTGTATTTTATCTTGGGTTACAAAGAAGTTATTTGTAGGCTTTTTGTGTGCTCCTCCTCCCCTTTCACCCACTTTTTTTTCTCTTTTTTCCCTCTCTTTTTATGTTGTTGTTTCAGTTGTCATTATTATTTTTTATTTTTACATGGGAACATAATTACAACAATAGATTTACAGTACAGCGTAATATATAGCGTTTGTGTTCTGGTAGTGCTCTTTCTGTTCTTTTCTCTGAGTGCTGGTTCTGAAAGAGAACAGTAAAGCAAGAGAAAGTAACAAGTGACATTAGTTTTTGCATTGAGACAAAACGTTAGGCATTATGTTTGTCAGAATGCACAATAAAAGGTAATAGATATTATTGTACAAAAAATGATCAATTTCATATGATATGGTAAACATCACACAGTTAAAAGCACATCATAATATTACGCGGTTAACATGAAGTTAATTTATGGATCATAGGTTTGTGTTTAAAAATGTATTTGTGCCATTTTACAATAAGTTCTGCTCATAAATCTTTTAAAAATGCTAACAATTGTTGCCATTTTAACATTTATAAATACAATGTCTGAAGTAAAAATAAAGGTTATCTTAAGTTTCAGATTTATTGTTTACGAGCATGTAAAAGTGCATTTTCAGTTTGGCTGAGCATAACCTCGAGGCCGCTCGATCGTCATTTCTTTGTAGGAGTGGGTAGCATTACAGACAGAAGAGTATACAACTGACGAGTGGTGGGTAGGCTTGTCCTATAGTACGATTAAGAAAGCCTGGCACTGGGTACAAGCGGGAGGAGATATCTCAGCAATGTAAGTATAGAACTGACGAGTGGTTGGTAGGCTTGTCCTATAGTATGATTAAGAAAGGGGAAGGGCCGTAACTAATGTTGAAAAAACATATGACCTGACCCCTTGCTTTGTATTGGCAATAAATACGTTCAAACTATTAAGAAAGCCTGAAACTGGGTACAGGAGGGAGGAGATATCTCAGCAATGTAAATATAGAACTGATGAGTGGTGGGTAGGCTAGTCCTATAGTACGATTAAGAAAGTCTGGCACTGGGTACAGGCAGGAGGAGATATCTCAGCAATGTAAGTATAGAACTGACGAGTTGTGGGTAGGCTTGTTCTATTGCACGATTAAGAAAGTCTGGCACTGGGTACAGGCAGGAGGAGATATCTCAGCAATGTAAGTATAGAACTGACGAGTTGTGGGTAGGCTTGTTCTATAGCAGGATTAAGAAAGTCTGGCACTGGGTACAAACAGGAGGAGATATCTCAGCAATGTAAGTATAGTACTGACGAGTTGTTGGTAGGCTTGTCCTAAAGCACGATTAAGAAAGTCTGGCACTGGGTACAGGCAGGAGGAGATATCTCAGCAATGTAAGTATAGAACTGACGAGTTGTGGGTAGGCTTGTCCTAAAGCACGATTAAGAAAGTCTTGCACTGGGTACAAGCAGGAGAAAATATCTCAGCAATGTTAATATAGATTTGACGAGTGGTGGGTAGGCTTGTCCTATAGCAAGATTAAGAAATCCTGGCACTGGGTACAAGCGAGAGGAGATATCTCAGCAATGTAAGTATAGAACAGACGAGTGGTGGGTAGGCTTCTCCTATAGCACGATTAAGAAAGTCTGGCGCTGGGTACAAGCAGGAGGAAATATCTCAGCTATGTAAATATAGAACAGACGAGTGGTGGGTATGCATGTCCTATAGTACGATTAAGAATGTCTGTCGCTGGGTACTGGCAGGAGGAAATATCTCAGCTATGTAAATATACAGCTAGATACATGAAGTTCATATAACAAATTAACCCTTAATGCGGCAATCACAACATATGTCGTATGTTTTGTCGTCTGTTGAAATGTTTTAAAGTAAGAGAGAAGGCAAAGATCAGGAATCGGTACAATCAAGCACCACACCTGACCCAGGATACCAATGGGTAAGTGGCAACGTCACAATTAGACATAACAAACGAGTGCCATGAGGTCAGCCCTTTCCCATCAGGTGACACAAAATATAAGCAAACAGACGTGCATAAAAGCATAACAAAACAAACAGAAATAAAATAAATGATCCACAAAAGAAGCACCGCATTTGAAACACCAGTAAAATATCAATTGAGGGCTTAAATCGGTTTAACGGCACACCAACCTAACCCTTAGTTCATATGTGAATCGTGACACATTAGATGTTTGATTTGTATGCAAGACCCCTAATTTATCCGTGCATCATCTCCTAGAACATATAAATCAAGATATAAAAAAGAGATACAGCAAAAATAAGGACTCAACAGTAAATAAAACTGAATACCGGAGCAAAAGAAATCAAACAGGTAAACCCCGGTGGGCCTGACAACTGCCAAAACATCAGGCCCTTACAATCTCACCAATAGATAAGTCTTTTTAAGTCGGATCCGTCATAGAGTCTGAAGTCAGACCCACCATCGTGCAAATAAAGAGGAAAGCAAAGTAAGTAAGGGTGCAAAGACCAGGAATCGATACAATCAAGTACCACACCCAACTCAGGATACCAATGGGAAAGTGACAAACTCACAGTAAGACACCACAAACGAGAGCCAAGAGGTCAGCCCTTTCCCAGCAGGTGACCACAAAGCACAATTAAACAGACGCGCACAAAGACGTAGCAAACACAAGACAGAACAGAAACATAAAAAGTCCACAAAAGAACTACCGCCTTGGAACGGTCAGTAAAATATTTTACTGGAGGGCTTAAACCGGTTTAACGGCGCACCAACCTCACCCTTAATTCAGATGTGGATCAAGACACATAGATATTTGGTTTGCATGAAAGACCCCTAATTTATCTGTGCATCATCTCCTAAAACATATAAATCAAGATATAACAAGGAGATAAAGCAAAGATAAGGACTCAACAGTAAATAAGACTGAATACTGGAGCAAAAGAAATCCAACAGGTAAACCCCGGTGGGCCTGACAAACAGACAAAGCATCAGGCCCCTACCTTCTCATCAATAGATAAGTCTTTAAGTCGGAACCATCATAGAGTCTGAAGTCCGACCCACCAGCGTGCAATTAAAGAGGAAAGCAAAGTTGCTAACCGTGATTGGGTTGACCACCAAGCATGCAGTCTATTGCAATACGTTAATGTTATAGCCAATCTTTTTATAATGGGAAATTATTTTAATGAACTTCGCTGAAAAATTATTAGAGCCAACAATCTTCTTCAATTTATACACCAAGTCACCATAGAAATCGGGTTACGATAGTCCTTGGCGCAAGAGAGATTTAAGTCCAACTTGGAATTTAGAAATCAAATCATAGTATCGTCTATAAAATTTTGAAAATGTTTTGCGAAGTTTATGATACCGATAGCCTTGTTTAAGAAGTTTCTGAGTTAACAATTTATTGCGAGTGTTGAAGTCAGCAACATAGCTAGTTGCCAACCGTTATTGGGTTGACTACCAAGCATGCAGTCTGCTGCAATACATTAATGCTATAGCCAATCTTTTTATAATGGGTAAATGATTTCAATGAACCGCGCTGAAAAATTATTAGAGCCAAAAATCTACTTCAATTTATACACCAAGTCACCATAGAATTCAGTTTCCGTAAAGCCTTGGCGCACGAAAGATTTAAATCCAATTTGGAATTTAGATATCAAATCATAGTATCGTCTATAATTTTTAAAAAATGTTTTGTGAAAAGCCACTTCGATCTACAGTGCAGTCCCGAATGCACGGTAATATGATAAAATTGAGTTAAAAAGATACTTCTTTGGTAATGTTCTATAATAATTATTCTTTGTGGAATTTCATGGTAAAACATTAAGAGCCATCAAAATGACTGTGCTATACCCAAAGGTGTGTTGTAAAGGGACTTTGGGAGTACAAAAAGTTAACAACTAGCTATTTCTTCCTCTACGCGTTTCAAAACACAAAACCCATCCATCACAAGCAGAATGAACCGCGATCCCCCATATACAATAGGAAGAATAACACTTAAACCATAGAATTAATAATAGCAGTATAATTATCCCATATCATATTCATTAGGAACTTGAACATATTTTTAAAGTCAAAAAGCAAGTGGGTATGGAGATTTCACCTCTTGCTTATTTTCCTCAATTTGTGCTTATTATGGTTACAGTAGATCCCTCGCAAAATTGCACACGTTTCATATATAGTACATTTCAAGCAGCTATACACCTTTAAATAAACCATTTGAACATTTCATACAAAAGATACTAACTGCATAGATATATTGTGGGAAACACGCGGTTCACAATTTAAAATCGGCACAATGTTTTTCAGAAATTGGCGTCACGAGCCAGATAACTACGATGGACAAGACTGCTGTGCTATTAACGAGTTTGGTTCGTTCAGTGATGAGTATTGTAACACTAAATTAGGCTTCATCTGTCAGCTTCCTTTAAAGAGAGGTAAGTTGTTTATAAAGGCGTTTTGGGCTTGGGCTTCTCTATTGCCAGATTATATACGAATTGCAACAGCTGCATTTTATTTCGTACACATAACTTCTGAACAATATAAGCGTTTTATTTCTCTAAGCCCCTTTTGTTTGCTTCATAAGAGTAGTGTTATACATCAAGTGAGTGTTCAAACTTTCAGCTCACCTCAACCGAAGTCTTATAGTATATAAACGTGATGCACTGGCCATCGTCTATCTTACCGCCGTCCAGCCACAGACAATTTTTTTAACATTTTCAACCATCTCTGAAACCGCTTGGCTAATTAAACTCCAATTTTATATGGATACTGCTGAGGGTAGAGAAACAAAAGTTTGTTCTAGTTGTCCTGATCACATGACTAAGATGTCCGCTACTCCCATATTTTAATAAAACCACTTTAAAATCTTCATAACTAGAAGGGCGATGACCTAGGGTCATGGTATGTAGTATAAGAAATATAGGTCTTATCAATTTTGTTAAAACGATGGTCCTAAGTTGACCTTAACCTATTTAACTGCAACGCCAGATTTGATTCCTAATCCACTAAAATGGACAAAACAACGTTTGAAAGGTTGTACTTTTGATAACTGTTAAATTCAAAGTCAATATATAAACTATGATATATTTGACACTGACTACAGATCAGTCTTAATGCCCACCTTTGACCTTTTAGCAAAGGTCACTCATATTGGATAACCATCAATATATATAACATATTATTCACAGAATACACTTTTGAACTTGAATTACACATGAAGACTCCTTGTGGTAGAGGAAATGACGCCACAAGGCAAAGAGGGCAGACGTGTCCATAGACATAGACATAGAAATTTTATTTTGTGTCAACAACAACAGAATCGCCGCCTTAGAAGGGACAGCAGCCCAAGCCAATGTATGCTTGTATGCATTTTACTAACGCTAAATCTTCGCCCTAGTTTCTGTTGGTGCTAAAACACAAGATTGTTTAGCTCGCATGGAGGCTTCCTATCTAATGCAATATGTTGCATGTTTATTTGAACAGATGTAAATATCACTTTTTGCTGTTGTATATAAATAAAACAAACACACTTTGCTTTCTCATAAGCAACAGACGTGTCCTTTGTATGGCAAAATAGACAAAATGGCAATACAAAGAATAATCATATGATGGAGGCCCAAAATACATGCTTACCCCCTTTTAAATGACTTTAAGATCTAAAACGGGTGTATCATTCATGAAAACGCGTATTTAAGGGTGCAATTTTCTTTTACAATAAGAAGAACATTCAGTCTATTATTCAAATGAAAAAAAGTTTATGTGCGCATGTTTACGCATGACAACTGGGCTTAATAGTGTTCTTAAAAGGGTATCCTTTGGAAGCAAAGACTGCACCAAGGAACTGAAACTAGAGTGTGCATATTTCCTGGGCCAGACTAGCTAGTTTCTGCCATTTAGGCTTCATCAGTGACCCTCTAATAGTTTCCAAGTTCCACAATGAAACCTATGATCTCAAAGAACAAGAAAATAAAACCTACACTATAGTGAAGGGCAGGGAGACGTTCTACCGCCGCCACACAGTCCCAGTCACCAGCTGTAGTGAAGTCAAATATGTTCTTAAAAGGGTATCCTTTGGAAGCAAAGACTGCACCAAGGAACTGAAACTAGAATGAGCATATTTCCTTGGCCAGACTAGCTAGTTTCTGCCAAGTTCTACCATAAAGTGCCCAAATGGGTATTCCATGTATAATATCTGTCCTGGAAATTGTGAAAAACAAATTCTCAAAACTCGCACCGGACTCACGTTTTTGGACATTTTAAGTTTATACCGCCAATAAAACTGATCATCAAATATTGCATTCATGTATTTTGCATACAATTTAGTGTTGCCTTGGAAACTGTAAGCCCTAAAATTTGATGATCAAATTGCTTCCAAAAAGTAAATATCAAACCAAAATGCTTTGTTTTCTAATAGAACACACTTTAATGTTTGATGAACAATTTATAATAGGTTTCAAGAGAAAAACTTCATCTCTTTAAAAGAAAGCACTGGAGAACGATTTAAAGATTTCGTTTCGAAAGCATTTTCAAACGCTTAAAATTTTACTACTAATCTTCAGAGACTGGTACAAAGTAAGTAAGGGTGCAAAAATCAGGAATCGATACAACCTACACCACACCTGACCCATTATACAAACCTGCGAAAAAAGTTCAGAGCTATTTTGTTTTGATTGCTTTTTGCTGGAGATCAGACTAACCTCGGTAAATTATTTTTTACAAAATAATGAGAAAAAGATGAGTAACGGCAATTTCAAATGTGTTCAAATAAACATGAAACACCTCTTGTATCATCACACAGAAACAAACAAAATCAAATTACCACATTATGATGATAAAAGGAAAAGGGCTTATGACTCATAGATAGTCAGAGCTAAAGATTAGTTACTTTTGAAGCCAAAATCATTATACTTACTAGATATTTCTAACTAAATTAGACAATGACGATAGATAAGCACCTAAGGCCAATGTCATATTATATTTCAGCCAATTCGATCATACTTGACTACTATCAATATATTTAATCTTTTCAGTAACCAGAAGGCCAATCGAAGTCAAATTTATATATCACCCATTATATGAGAGTATGAAATTGACATGTGGTTCAGGCCACATATTAAAAAGTTTTCTTCTGAACTATTTTTTTCTTGTGTTTTGTCACTTTCCCATATGGTGTCCTGGGTCAGGTGTGGTACCTGATTGTAGCGATTCTTTCTCTTTCCCTTTTTCCTTATTTTGATTATCAGAGTTGTTTTGTCTAGGCTGTGTGGCTGCCCTTAAAATTATCCATACTCTTTTTTCTCCAATTCTCAGGGATGTCGTGTACAATAACCTGCCATTATTCCTTTCCATGGATAGTAATTCTACTACCATCAAACATGTTTAAGCCCTCCTGTAATTTTCTTACTGACCGTTCCAAAGCATTGCTTCATTTGTGGATCCTTATCGTTATTTATGTGTCTAGCTTGTCTTTGTCATACTGTCTTGTCTGTTCCATACAGCCTTGTGGTCACCTGCTGGGAAAGGACTGACCTCTTGGCTTCTTGTGTTTGTGTCACTTTCCCATATTGTGTCCTGGGTCAGGTGTGGTAATTGATTGCATCGATTCCTGGTCTTTGTCTTCTTCCTTACTTTGGTGTATAACATTGGGTGTAGAATCTGCAAAATTTCTTGAAATGATGAACCTGAGTTTACGTTGTTCTACCGTACAGCTGCAAGGTCAAATGAGATTCTAAATTCATTTATATGACAAAAACCTTGAAAAGATATTTCTCTAACTGTTGGAGCCAAAACTATCTAACTTCTAAATAACTACATTCAGATAAATTCAACCACATGAGACAGTGACTATAGGTTACCATTAAATAAAATGGGTGTCCTTTGACTACCCAGCCTTGATAGCTCTTAATGGATTGCAATTAATTTCCTGAGTATTCTGAGGGCCAATTGGCGTTGAATTTTTATGATATGGAGCATCCGTGTGATTAACCTTGGTTAATATTGCTTTATGTTACATCAAATGTAATGATGCTTTAATGCTTATCTTGACATTGTAAAACCTTAGATTAAGGAGATCTAAATTCACGTAACTCAGTGTAAGGTATGGGCTTCAGGACTTATGAACATTAGGGTAATTATTTTGGCTCTTTTAGCGTGCGCTTTTGTGACACACCGTTATTATATGAACCCAAAGTTTTTTTCTTATTTTCTTGCTGACTCATCTAATCACTTCTATCAATAATTTTTGCTTGATTTGTTTTCGTTTATTTTAGGGGAAATTTGTGATACAACTAACCGCTGGTTGATGAGCAATACACACTGTTATTTTATTAGCCCCCTTATCAATGTTTCTCTTCAACTTACTTGGAATGACGCAAAGACATACTGTTCAAACTTGAAACCAGGAAAAACCGCACATCTACTTTCTATAAAGACACCAGAAGAAAAGGTAAACCTGATAAATAAGGGTGATTTTGGTATTGTCAAACATGTTTAAGCCTTCCAGTAATTTTCTTACTGACCGATGCAAGGTGGAGCTTCTTCTGTGGATCATTTTTGTATTTTGTGTTTGTCTTTGTCATAATGTATTGTCTGTTCCTTACAGCCTTGTGGTCACTTGCTGGGAAAGGGCTGACCTCTTGGCTCTGATGTGTTTATGTCACTTTTCCATATGGTGTCATGGGTCAGGTGTGGTACTAGATTGTATCGATTCCTGATCTTTGCCTTCTTCCTTTCTTTAAATGGACAAAATAACGCATCGGTTTGTTGAGGATTCTCTCAGAATGAAATGTGCATGGATATCGGCAATATATTGCCCAGTCACTCAGTGAATGAATAGCTTAATTGTAATAAAAAAGTATTTGTATACCTTATCATGCCAGTAGAATAGAACTTTTATTTTTATTGCCTTTTAATATGTATCTGAACTCAGGACCTTTGGCGTCCAATTTAATTTGGTCAAGAAAAAAGGGTTTTTTTGTAAACCCTGACACAATTTGCACTATGTGAATGGCAAAAATCGCCCATTTGAAACAAGTATGCATAAGCATACTTCACTAAAATACATGTACGTAAGAATTGTAAGCATAACAAAACACAGCTTGAAAAAATAACTGTAGTTAAGCGCAAGGTATAGAAGAGTTATCAAATAATTAGTTTGCAAAGTATAAACGGAGTCTATGATATATGGTTTGAAACAACCTTAGAGAGGTAATCAGGACTACATCAGGTGACTAAGTAATACTACCTTTTTGTTTGTATGTGTGGAGTGGCTTGCCGGGAACAACTCATGTGAATCATTTGGATCATATGATTTTTTCATTTGTTTCATAATGCAGCGAAAAGTTTGAAAAATGACGTGTTCAGCAAATTAAAGGCGGTCCTCAAAGGCTAATAATCTTTTTCATAGCTTGATTTTTTCTGTCATTGTCTTCGTATGACTTGTTTCAGACCACTATAAACAGTTTACTCCAGACGTATGATACATCCAGAGTTCTACTACCCTGGTGGACAGGCATGAATGATCTTGCTGCTGAAGGAAACTATTTCTGGCAAGATGGAACCAATGTTAACATGTCATTTATGTACGTATACATACACGTCATTGTAAAGCCTCTCAATGTCATATACGAACGCAGCAATCTGCTAATAGTTGCAGTCTGATAATCAACATGATGTTGGCCTCGTCGCGTGAAAACTTGTTCTCAGGGTTCACCTATATACAATATATAGGCCTACCTCACTTTAAATATATGTATCAAGACCAATCATCGCATAATGCAGGTCAAAAGTATTGCAGAATGCTACAAGGGGAGCGTTCTGTAATACTTTCGACCTTCATTAAGCTTCCATTCGCCATTAAGATCTTTGTTTTGTCTATTTTGAGTGACTGCTTAAGACAGGTTATACTGCAATGCACTCAAATTCATAACTTTGATCTGTTTACATCTAGGTGAGGCGTTTCTAATTGATGCCAATATGTTTATTATATTTCTCCCAGAGCAAGTATATTTTACCAAGTCATTTGTTTACACTATTCTTAGCACAACTCATGTCAGCAATGAATTTGATCATTAAAATGCTGTGTTTTACATGTATATAACAACGTCATTTTAACCGCTGCGTTTGTCAGTTTTTAAACTGTATAAAATATTTATAATTTCCACTGTAGAAACTGGGACCAAGCCCCAAGCTCTGATCGTTCTAAAAGTCGTGACTGTGGTGTGATGTACCAAGGCGGTGTTATAGATGATACAACATGTGATAAACGAGCACATTATGCCTGTGAGACAACTGCCTACTCGGGTAAGAAAAAATATAAGTGTAGCTAGACATTATAATAATTGGGTCAGGTACCTATCATGGGCGTACCCAGGGGGAGGGGGGGAGGGGGTCTAGATCCCCCGTTACCACCAGGAAAATCACATGTCTCTATTTATACCACCCTTACCAAATTTAGCACGAAATATCTCATGATGTGCAAGGTCTACACTGATATAGGTGGTATAAAGTATTTATACCATGTTTGTCCGCCTGTACGAAAGTTAATCCACTCGCTTAAGCTCGTGGATTATCTCTACGTACAGGCGGACAACCCATGGTATAACTATTACATGTTTCCCTAGACATTTTGGTACAGACTGCCCCGAGAAGCAACAGGACCTGAGGGGTGCAAATGCTTCTAAAGGGAGGTTCGTATGAAACATATTTGTATTTGTTTTATTTAACATTGTTTAAAGAGGACAGCACATTTAGCGATCAACGCTAGTCTGCCATGCATTCGTCTATAACATATTTACGTATAAAAACATATGCACAAGTTAAGTATATGATAAAAACAAAATATGTTTAATCGAACGTATAAAAACATAAACATTCGGCAGCAATTGGTCTCGTTAATACAGCTAAGCTTAAAAAAATTGTAAATGAGTAAACCATTCACGAAACATAAAACAACTTAAAGAAGATGCGTTTTGGTAGCTTCTGTAACTGATCCACAATCAAGGTGCAGCAAAGAGAATGAGCCATCAAACATTGCTGTTTTCGACCTGCTAAAGAGCCGTTTGAAGTTGGCCTTAGCGTTTGATTATGCGTTTGCGACATAAGAATTAGCAGTTCAGATATATATGAAGGTGTAAGACTATTAAGCGCATTATATGTAAGTACTGCAATACTATAGCTATGTTTTTTTATGGTTGGTCTTCGGGCTGCTCGTTTTTGAAGTTTTGAGAGCACTTCTGTGTTAATTGATGACTAAATGATGTTATCATTTTTTATCATTATTATGTTTATTCATTATGTTTTCTCAAAGCTGTATGTTTTATGTGTGTGTGTGTGTGTGTGTGTGTGTGTGCGCGCGCGCGTGTGTGTGTGTGTGTGTGTGTGTGTGTGTGTGTGTGTGTGTGTGTGTTTCTTTTCTTTATCTGTACTCTTTTTGTTTTCAAATGAATATCCACCGCTTGATATTCCAAACTAATAATTGTTATTTAACTTCCCTTTAAAATATAACAAATATATTATAATAGGGAGAAGAACTATATAAGCTTTGCTTTCGTTCTAATCCTTTATATTGTTTACACATGAATGTATGTATACTATAATTATTAGTGTGTTCTTTTAAATAAAATATGTTTAAACTAAATGAAAACACAATATGTTGTATTTATCATGCTTATAAATGTTAAAATGTCAAACAACTGTTGACATTTTAACATTTATGAGCAGAATAAATTTCGTTCTCAGCTGACTTGAGTATGAAAAAAAATTTATAACCTCAGGGCCAGGTAAGTCTGCAAAATGCACAGCCTCGTGAGAACTTTAAATGCCTGCATACACAACGAACTGATGTATACTAGATAGAGTGTAAGGTTAAAGCGTAGACCTCTAAGAGAGCCTAGATCTGGTGTATCGCTTAGCGATTTTCCGTGCAATTTTAGCCATATTTTATATTAATAAGCGATTTTTAGCCATAAAAATGTCGTTTAGCTATTCTTTTGCTCTAAAATTTAACGATTTTCTGCCTAAATATAACGAGGACCAAAAACAGGTGTGATAACTGATTAAGCAAATACTAAAATTTAACAATTGAGTGAAAGATGGTAACTATAGGTTTAACTAATTAACAGGTGAGTTTTGTCGATTAGGCAAATATTTATCGTAAGCGATTAAGTGGATAAAAATGGGCTTTTGCGCATATGTCAGAAGAACCAAAATCTAGTGTTCCAAAAATACCGTTCCAAGGCGGTACTTCTTTTGTGGATCTTTTATGTTTTTGTTCTGTCTTGTGTTTGCTATGCTTTGTGCACGTCTGTTTATATGTGCTTTGTGGTCACCTGCTGGGAAAGGGCTGACCTCTTGGCTCTCGTTTGTGGTGTCTTCTGTGAGTTTGTCACTTTCCCATTGGTATCCTGGGTCAGGTGTGGTACTTGATTGTATCGATTCCTGATCTTTGCACCATTACTTACTTTTAAACACTTGTACTTACTTGGCAAATCAATCAGTTTGTATCCTCAAGTCAAGAGATATTAATTCTTTATCCTATATATCAAAAACATCCTGGTGGCACATACCACATTGTTAGAAATCTCATGTCATGGCTCATTTTTCTTTGTTTGATATGATTCTTTACGTCCAAGTCAACACTTTTTCAGTTATGTCGGGATGGGTATACCTGGGCTGAACCAATGCTAAACAGAGATAAATGCGTCTTGCTCAAGGACACACGCAGTGCCGTCGCTGAGGCTCGAACAAAACCCCCAGATAAAATACCACAGAAAATATTTATGCAATGAAAATATATCGAGCTTATTCCTAATTTAGTGTAAAGAGGCCCAACTGGCATATCTTATATTGTTATTGAGGCTAGCCATTCTGTATTAAAACACGTACTTTTTAGATAGTAAAACCTCACAACGACTGTTCATTGAACAAGAATGCTTCAATAGAATAGATCACTGCAATTCTCTATAGTTATGTTATGTTATGTTTTGCATTCATGTTATTTCAAGTTTGTGTTTCTGGTAATAACATACTACAGTAAGATATATCTGGTACATCTTGATTATAGGTTATCTTGATATGGGCTGTGGTTCCTGGTTGCGAGCAGGATCAAAGTGTTACCTTATGTCTACAGCAGATGGATACTCGTGGTCACAAGCTCGAGACTCGTGCTCCAGAGCAAATGGACAGCTACTTAAAGTTGATAATCTGGACGAAATGGTGGGTGCATTATTTTTAAAAAATCGTTTCTTTTCATATACAAGATGGTTGATACATAAAACACATTAAAATAAGTTTTGACATTGTCTTTGCAAGACAACAGCTGAACTTGGTATACAACAGTATAAAACAGTGGGCATAGAAGATCTTAAATAAGTGTTCATTGTTTTTATTTAAAAAAGGTGAAACAACTGATAAGTAAGATGTGAGGCTTTGTAGTGCTTTTTAGTATTATTTATCCTAGCAAGCTAAATGCCTTTGGCTGGAAACCTAAAGCCACATGTGATTTGCAAGGAGATGGGTTCCGATCCCCTATACCCCCTCCCCATATCTGGACCCAACCATAGGTGACGTTGCGTTTCAGTATTGCAAAAGTTTGACGTATTCTCACCAAATAACGCAAATTAAAAATGATTTTAATTTACAGTCATATCTAACATATTTATTCTCAAATGATATTAAAATTCATTATTAAGCTCGTATGACGAGGATATGGCACAAACACAGACCAAAGACCAACTTATGGCATCAGCAAGGAAGAGACATAGAACAATAATATCTACAGTACAGCAAAAACACAATCGAATTACAGTAAGACAACCACAGCTCCCTAGCTCAGCGAGATGATAGATGAACTAGAACAAACACTAAGTACTGCATTACACAACAAGGACCAAACACACACACACACACACACACACACACACACACACACACAGGAGCAGCAAGAAATATTGAACGAAAAAAACATCACCACCACTTTTGAACGACAGCAGTTGAAGCCACTAGATAACATTTTTAAATGTGACATCATATGATTATCATGAATAAATAATTGTTAACCCGTTGTATACTGGAAGCCCCTAAACGGACAATTATGCACAGTGTAGACACAGATGAATTGCAGCATGATGCTGCATTTCATCAGGGTCTGCACTTCTTCCAATGGTTAAAACAAATTTCAGGAACATAAATACTCCATAGTTTATACATGTGACCCCTTATATATCGGACAATCCATCAGATTACATATGGTTATGACAGTGCTTGGAACTTGTATATGAATTCTATATAATTAAATTTGTCAATAAGGATCGGTTATTTAAACAGAATAATTTCTTTTGATAAGTGCAAATTTTATTTAAAGGCTTTAAGCATATTATCCTTAAATAAAAGATAATTTTATTCGCATCTTCAGTTTTGGCTACAGACATTGTATATCCGGGAGAGTGGCTATTGGACAGGTCTCAGCAAGACAAGTGGCACTGGTTCCTGGCTCTGGGCAGATGGTTCCATTCCAAACCACAGCTTAGTGTGAGTATGTCGTATCATGTCATCGACTATAGCTTATATTAAAGCTGCATAGTCTGTAACTTTTGATCTTTTAGTTTTTGAAATAATGTTTCTTTTTTTCAAGAACACAGTAAAATACTAAAATTCAGGTATACATTTTACCAATTTCGTAAATCTTTACAAATTATCAGTAACAAAACAACATCATTTATGATAAACTTGACTGTCAATGATTATTGGAGGGACGCAAATAATTACCAACAAGAGAAAAAAAACACCTGCTTTATAAGACAATTCACTTTCCCTTCCCATGCAGTTTTCAGCTATAGTGAACAGATTTATTATGGAAAACTTAACATAATTCTGCTTTTACAAATGATTTAAAAAGAAAAGATTTTTTTTTCGAAAAATGTTCATAGTTGCAGACTTAGTCTCTTTAAGTATTGCACAATTTATTGGTTCACAAATGATTTGTACTGCAAGGCAAGCGAAACTATTCTGTATTATCATTACTTCGACATCACAGTGCAATCATATCATTTTCTCTAACCATATTTTACATTAATGCAAATACTGGCCTTTAATAAGTTGCAATGACCGTCCTTGCATAGTGTTACTAAATATATTGACCACTACTTTACTTCAAAGATTTCAGTGGACGTCCTTTTCTTTTTAAAAAAATATTTCATAATCAAGTTTTAGACTACACTTTTACATATGTCGTTATGTAAAGAATAATTAATAATCGCCTAATATAGCATTGATTATTTTAATATTTAGAACAGAATGTAAGACTGGTACATGTTTCTCTTTTAAAAAATAGCCAGTCTTTTTTATATAAAAATCCCTCATTATTCCTCATTATGTAGTCATAAAGCATAAAATACACCATTATTAAAAGACTTACACATCATCAAATCAGTGTTTATATGGATATGTAGCACATTAAAATGGCCAAGGGAAAATGTATTTATGTCCCTGAAATATGCTTTTTAATATCAACTTCTTATTAAGCTGCTTATTTTTTGTGAGAGAATGTCTTCAACAATAGACATATGTTTGTATGCTAAGGAAATAAAAAAGACTATCACATTCATTAACTTCGTAAAGTATTTTCTTAATTCTATCGCAGTCGCTACGAGTTGACAGTTAAATACAATGTTTGTTTGAAAACGATTCTGCAACTGTCGTGAAGTCTTTTTACTTTTGCCTTCAGCTTATAACTTATTTAAGCAACGAATTTTATTTCACCAAAATTGCAGAATTTTGCAATGTTTGTATTTTATAGTAATGAGAATAAACACAGAGAAAGTTTTACCTTCTTTAATTGCGTACGTCTATCCATTATATTCCAAAGCACATATATATCCACATAATGAAATCCAAACAGCTCTTGCCCTTGGGTGATGTCTGAAGGCTTTATATACGTGGTCATAATCCGTGATAAACGATTTCCACGTGAATTCCATTACTCAGCGGAGTTCCCACGTGCTAATCGTTCATGTGAGCGGAGTATAAACAGTACTAAGTAGCGGAGCTACTTAGGAAGTATAAACGGAGCATAGGCGGAGCTATGCATGCATGAATAACTCACAGGGAGTAATAAAAAGTACATTCGTTTCGCGATCTTCGCGACATTCCCCAGGAGCAGATGAGCACATATTATTTTAGCCTTTGATAAAAGATTATATTTTACTTCTTTCACAACCAACATTGCCAAAGCTGCCTGCAGATTATTCAGCTATTGTGTTTTTGACGCAAAATGCAAAAGGTTTGGACCCAAATCAGAGTATTTATCTGGTCAGGGAACGACCCCATTTAGCAAATAGGTTAAACTATGCGATTTCAGTATAACTTTATGAGGCATACAATATCTGCAGATAACTATTGACACTTTTATATCTGTCTTTGAAAGTTTTTTTTATATACGTATTTTTATTCAGTTTGTTTCATGCTAAAACAATGATAATCATCTTCATTCTTATATCTGAATGCAAGACACCAATAGCCAGTTCATACCAAGTCTTCTACTTTGGTTCTGAGATTTTATGTTTGCCCGAGCATCATTAGATGATATCGTCACTGGAACTGTCGACTCTGATGTCACAAAACATACCATTACATCGCATCTTACTTCATCTGTAGAACGATGAAAACGAATATAATTCACAACAATAGTTTGATTGACGTTGATGCTAGCATTATTGGTTTTAACGCTGCTGTTGAAATCATCACTGTTGATTTATCACTGACAAGGTTAACACTGAAGATATAACCACTGACGATCTATCACTGACGATGTAAAACTGATGATGTTAACACTGACGAGCTATCACTGACGATATATCACTAACGATGTTAACGCTGACGATCTATCACTGGCATGAATATCACTGACTTTGTACACACTCAAGATATAAACACTGGCCAACTATCACTGACGATCTATCACTAACGATCTATCACTGACATGAATATCACTGTTTTTGTAACACTGATTACTGACTTTGATACCACTGACGTATTTCCATTTGAATAAATCCATAATTACACCTGTGTTCTGGTAGAATACATATTGAAATTAAGCTAACACTGATAGTTTTATTCATTTTTTTTTCATTTTTTTTTCAACACTTATCTAGGAACTTAACCTGACTGTATAGATAAACATTAACTGTAACATGTAAATTTCGCACTTACGCGACCTCCCACACACAGAAAAATTCTATACTTCTATTGGAAAAAGTAAATTCAAAGGTCTCCTTAACGTTCTTCCAGATGATATTTGCAATGCAGCAGAACGTATTTTCCCATCATGACTTGAACGTAATTCTGTTATCTTTCCCATTTTCCATTGCCCGCGAGGTAAATTGTCTTTGATAAGTACCACATCACCAACACTAGGAAATGCACTGGATTGCACTCTATGTGACTTAATCTTACTCTGTGTTCTTTCACGAAGGCTTAACAAATATTCATTGCGCCATATTTGCCAAAATGTATCTAACATTTTCTGACCTTTTTTCCACAGCTTCAACAGTTTGTCAACACTGCTTTCGTATGGTTTGTATTCAGGATCATCACTATCATTCTGTAACTCTGGTATGCCAGTTTGAGGATTCGCACTGATGAAATGTGCTGGAGTTATGGAAATTGATGAATTCAAATCTTCCCCAACATAAACCAGTGGTCTTGAATTTACAACTGCTTCACATTCCTTTAAAAGTGTTAACATTTGCTCATATGATAACAGCTTACGACCAATTGTTTTTCGCAATGCACGTTTGACGAGACCAACTAAACGCTCATAGAATCCGCCCATCCATGGAGCTAGTTCAACAATAAAACTCCATTTGATGCCTACATTGGAAACATAGTTTTGAACTTCCTCACTCATTAATAACCTACCCCATATTGCATTAATTGTATCACTTGACAGTTTGAATTGTTTAGCATTGTCACTGATAATCTCTATGGGTGTTCCTCTTGCAGAGATGAAACGTCTGAAACACAAAAGGAATGAGTCTGCAGACATGTCATTGACCAGCTCAAGGTGTACTGCACGAGTTACAAGACATGTAAAGAGGCTGACCCAGATCTTTTGAGAATCTTCATTTTCCTTTATACAAAGTGGGCCAAAGTAATCTATTCCAACTCTAGTGAATGGTGTTGATTCTGAAACACGCGATTTGGGCAATGGAGCCATAGATGGCAATTTGTATGGTCCTCCCTCTAACTTTTTACATACTATACATCTTTTCAACACTTTTGCAACAGTCGCTCTACCACATGGTATCCAGAATTGTTGTCTGATTTCACTGAGTGTTTGTGAAACACCACTGTGTAAGAGTTTTTTGTGTATATTCTCGATGAACAGATGTGTAAATCTTTCAGATGAAGGCAACAAAAGTGGAAACCTCGCTGCCTCTTTGAAGTAAGCGTGCACTAGACGCCCACCACATCTCAGCATTCCACATTCATCAATGAACAAATCAAGTTGTGAGACAAGATTGTTTGGTTTCTTTGTTACACACGAGTGTAACGCTTCTGAAAATTGCTTCTCTTGACAGTGTTTAACCCACATGATTTCAGCTGTGTATAATTCATCATATGATAAGTACTTTGTTTTAAGGCTTTGTCCACGTATGCGTTTTATGAAACGATGACACCATGCCGTTACTCGAACCAATCTCTGCATAGATGAAAAGTTTCTTTCATCAATTCCGAAGGGTGACTCACTATCTACTGACTGTGAAGTTATAACATTTTCACTTTTGGGAGAATCTTTGGTGTTTGTTGTTTCATATTCAACTTCGTCTAGTTTTGCTGAATCTGGCACCATCTTTGGCCAATTCACACTTGGAAGTAACACCCAGTTTGGTCCATGCCACCATAGGTTTTCTTCACACAGTCTTAACATAGACACACCTCTAGTTGCTATGTCAGCAGGGTTATCCTTTGTATTCACGTACTGGAATTTTGCTTTTGTATGTCCCCTTATTTCTTTCACTCTGTTTTCAATAAATACTGGAAGTATTTTTGTGCTTGAAATCCAGTGCAATACACATTGTGAATCTGTCATTAAGATGACTGTATCCAACGGTAGTTTGAGTTGTGTTTCTACATATTTCAAACATCTAACACCTATAAGTACCGCTAGAAGTTCAAGTCTTGGTATGGTTATCTTTTTTACTGGAGCAATTCTGCTTTTACAGAATATCAAGTCTGACTTTGTTTCATTCAATGACTTTTGCAACAAGTAGATTGTTGCTGCATAAGCTTTTCCTGAAGCGTCACTAAAGCACACCAATGAGTTTGTTATATTCTCTCTTTGACTGGAAATCGATATACATCGTTTTATTTCCTTTTCACTCATTTTCATAAGATCACCTTTTATCTCAGCCCATTCATTGGAGTCTTCTTGATCAAGCGGGTCATCCCATTTCAGTTGTTTAATCCATATTGTCTGAAGTAAGATCTTTCTCCTCAATGTGATGGGAGCAAATAATCCAAGTGGATCAAAAACTGAAGCTAGCTGTCTCAAAACATTTCTTTTGTTTATGGGCATTTCAGCATTTATAAGTTTTGACTGTTGTACTGACAGAGTATCCTCATAAGTGTTCCAAAGATAGCCTAACACTTTCATAGACGTTTCCTCAGATAGGTCTTCATGTTCTATATTCTGATTGACTTCTTTACTGTTAGTCATCCATTCACGTAAATTCATCTTAGCATCACTGAATATGGCTTTTGCTCCTTTGTACAAAGAAATTGCCTTTTCCACTGTATCTGTACCAGTTATCAGGTTATCCATGTAAATATCGTTTTTCAACTGTTCAGCTAATTGTGTTTCAGATGAGTCCAAATGACTTTCAACTGTAGCACTTAAGAGAAATGGGCTTGAAATAACACCAAAGGGAACTCTGCAGAATCTTAACTCCTGAATATGAGATTCATCTTTTGTTTGTTTGTTTGGTGCTTAACGACGCATCAACCCTTGTGGGTCATTAGCGTCAAGCGGTATTAAACTAAACATGATGAAGATGGAAATAGTAAAAATTTGTATGATAAAAATAAAAGAAATGATGATTATGAGTTTGTATAATGAAAATAAGTTATAATATGGTTGTTGACAGAAGAGACCACGTACAATATCTGACAGTTTCAAAGAGCTATTCAGATAACTGTACATGTTCTTTGACTGAACAAAGTATAACTTTAACTAGTCTGTATTATGGTCTGATACAAATGTAAAACAAAACATGATTTTAAAAATACTTATTAGATTTTGTTAAAATTCATCTATTTTTGGCTACTGGTAGTTTTTGAACCAAAGAAACCTTGTAACATCTCTATCTGATGGTTGAAGTTCTATTTGTAGAAACGCCTTCTCTATGTCTGAAACAATTCCAACTTTTGGAATTCTAAATCTCAAGATCATACCAACGAGATCACGTAGCAGTACAGGCCCTCTGTACAGACATTCATTTAGACTTTTGTTATCCTTTCTCACTTTCGCAGATGCATCATAAACTACTCTTAGTTTTGTTGTAGATTTTTGAGGTGTAATAATGACATGATGTGGTATATAATGTCGAATTCCATCACACGTGGCACGTTCTACTCTTTCAATATCCCTTTTTCTAACTGATCTTGAATGACATCATTATATCTTTGCATCAGGTCTGGTTGTTTCTGGATCTTATTTACTAACGACTTAAGTCTTCCGAACGCTAGACCACGATTTTCCATAAGTTCTGAAGTATCGTCTTTCCAAGGCCAAATGACCTGATACCTGCCATTTACACGTTTTAGGCTCTCTTTGAATTTGATCATAGCCTTTTCATCATCTGTGTTCACAGGATTATCATTGATTCCTATTGATTCCATGCTCCAAAAATCTTCCAGATTGTGCTCAATGGCTAAATTAACATCACATTCACTTAGTGAATTAGTCCTTCTTAGATAATTTCCATGTGATAGAATCAACATATTAACTCCACTTAAGTTTTGATTTAAGGGATATAAATGAGTTCTTCCTGACACAATCCAGCCTAATTTTGAGGAGAGCAAATACAATCCAGGACTCACTTCAATCTTGTCAGAATTAATAAAATCCAGGTAGTAATCATTACCAAGTAACAACTCTAGTTTATTTGATTCTTTTTCTGTTGGGATAACATACGCTAGATTCAAATTTTTAGTTAGTTCTGTCAATTTGCTTAACCCTTCTGGTGGAATTGGGTTTCGCTGAATACTTCCACTTATAGTGGGTACAACATTTGCTAATATTGACATGTAGTCTCCATTCTTAAGCTTTATACTTAAAGATGTTGTTTTTGTTTTTATAGCTTTTGATTTTGAGCTTCCAAATGTTACCACATTTATTTCTTGCTCATTTTCCATTTCAAGGCCTAGACGATCTACTAAAGCCTTTGTAACATATGTCCTATGAGAACCTGAGTCTAAGATCAGTCGCACACATTCACTTTTAGTGTTTTTTTTTCCTTTCACTTCTGTCAGCGCTGTTTGCATTAAAACAGTTTCGTGGCAAGAAAGCAATCCAGGTTCTTCTGACACAATTTGTACACTATCCATATTTTCCACCTCCTCTGTTAGATGTGCACTTTCACTTCCCGACTTTTTGGAGAATTTTACAATGCACAGACTTCTGTGATGCGCATTAACTTTACCACAGTACACACATCTTTTAGAACTTTTACACTCAGTTGATAAATGACTGTCTTTCAGACATTTGAAACAACTGCCCTTTAGTTTTGCTTTTCTTTCTTCAACTGTTTTATAGCTGTTGCACTCATCACTCCAATGTGATTTGCCACAGTATCTACATTTTTTGTATGGCTGTGACACAGACGTTTTAGTTTCATTTGCCACAAGAGCCTCAGCAGAGAATTTCAATCCATCTTTCGAATAACCTTTTGTGTAAGTGTGTCGGTTTTCAGCTTGAAACCTTGACATTTTCTCTGGCTGACTCATTTCATTTCCTTTAACTTTTTCTGATTTTTCTTTTGACACTACATACTGACGTAATAAGTCACGTAACTTAGCTATTGTCCATTTTACATCTGTACCTTTCAACATTTCAAGTTGCAAAAGAACATCACTAGGTAATTTTGAACGAACCATTGACACAAACACATGCTGATCTAGATTCTCTTGCAATACTTCAAGACTCCTTAAATGACGCTCAATTTTATCCAGAAATATGCGTAAACTTTCAGTAGTATTAATGGCTTGAAACAGATTCAGTAACCTTTTGTAATGCAAATCAATAATTTCTTGTCTATCACCAAACCTCTCTTTTAATATTCCAATTGCAACATTATAGTTTTCATTTGAAAGAGAAAGTCCAGCTATTGCACTTTTAGCTTCTCCCACAAGTCTACCCTTCAAATAGTTAAATTTATCTATAGGCGATAGCTTGTCATTTTTATGCACTGCACTTTCGAAAGAATCCCAAAACTCCACCCACTGTAACTTATTTCCATTGAAGGTTGTAATGTCTAATTTGGGTAACTTTACCGCTGTTGCAGATGGAGGTAGTTTTTGTTTGTCAATAAGTTCTTGTTGTAATTTGACTTGAAGCTCACTCTTTTCTTTCTGATGCGAAAAAAAATCCTGTTGTAATTTCATTTGAAATTCACACAATTTTTGAACTGCTGTTTCTTCAGGAGTGACAGTTTTCTTAACTTCAGTTTTTCTCTGCTCTATATTTTCTTTAATGTCGTCTTCCAAACATTTCAGGTTATAAAACACTGACCACGCTTTGTCTGTTAAAGAAGAATCATCTTCTATGATGGTTTGTGTAAGAGATTCATCTGAATCACCTAAAGCTTGGGCTAATTTTTCTGACTGTGAGCAGAGCTTGTCAATATAGGTGTTGATTTTAAGAGTGCTTCCACATACTTGCTGTAGAACTGACTTTAAGTCTTGTAAAGATACGTCTTCTAACGTTTTATCCAGCAATGAAGAGCCAATTTGAATTTCCTTATCCAGATTATTAAAGTAACGAGTACGTACTCCTTTCACATACTGTAGATTCATTTGTGCCATAGCTAGTTGAGGAATATTTTAACTTTTTATAACATTTGCTTTACACTTTGGGTTGAAATTCCCGGGTTCCAGCGCCAAATACAATGTCGTGAAGTCTTTTTACTTTTGCCTTCAGCTTATAACTTATTTAAGCAACGAATTTTATTTCACCAACATTGTAGAATTTTGCAATGTTTGTATTTTATAGTAATGAGAATAAACACAGAGAAAGTTTTACCTTCTTTAATTGCGTACGTCTATCCATTATATTCCAAAGCACATATATATCCACATAATGAAATCCAAACAGCTCTTGCCCTTGGGTGATGTCTGAAGGCTTTATATACGTGGTCATAATCCGTGATAAACGATTTCCACGTGAATTCCATTACTCAGCGGAGTTCCCACGTGCTAATCGTTCATGTGAGCGGAGTATAAACAGTACTAAGTAGCGGAGCTACTTAGGAAGTATAAACGGAGCATAGGCGGAGCTATGCATGCATGAATAACTCACAGGGAGTAATAAAAAGTACATTCGTTTCGCGATCTTCGCGACAGCAACAAGGCATATCAGAATCAGTCTTTTATGGTGATTAAGTTTATAAATCCAAAATAAATCTAATTGTTGGAAAATTTCTTTTCCTGATAAATTAAAGAAGTTATCCAACTGTTTAAAATATTGAGAAATAACTTTAACATGTACACTATATTACGTGACAGTCTACCTACTTGGTTATACAATAAATCAGGTTATAAATGTATATGATTTATTCTTTATTTGGACGATGTTGGGCCCGGCATTAGACTGAATAAACACCCTGATCTAAAACTTTCATCATTGGGCTGGTTTTAGATGCTAGTCTTTGGCTGGGCCCACCATGGCTCAACTTCAAATGGGTTTTCTATGATTATGATTGTCTTTGAGTTAAGATCCTTTTTCTTTGTTTCACCACTGTAAGTCAATTTACTATTGATTGTTTCCCTGTGATGATATATTGTATAAGTAAGTAAGCATGCTATGCGTGCAATATATTTTTGTGTTATAACAACAGCATACTATTTGGCAGTAGTAAATGGACTTTGTTTCATATTCAAGTACTAATGCTCTAATGGAAGTCAAACACTTACCAAACTAGCGGCTTTCTCATTTTAATGGAATATGCCCAATCTAATCGGAAATGGCTTTGTAGTGTAATCTTACTGTCTTGATCGTTACTGTGATTTGAGAATATATAAATCCATATATATTGCCATTTGGGTTATTTTGACAGGCAGTACATGCCCTTGTGAGATATAGATGTGTTCAAGTCATGAAATTATTAATGAAATAATTGTATTACAGTGCCTGGGTTCATGAACCGAACAACTACCATGGAAATGAGAATTGTGCGTCTATATCTAGACTTGGCCTATATAACGACGATACCTGTACTTCGAAATTGGGTTATATATGTGAATATACCAAAAACACAGGTAGATTGTTATTATCTCATAATATTATAACACAATCAAAGTAAAACATTAAATCACATTTCCGAAAACCACACCTCCTTTAACTACTTTTATTTGTTTGGTCTGCTTATAACATATGCAAACAGTTCGTTATATCAAGCCTAACACGAAAAATGGCAAGAAGCTGACACATGTTGACTAAAAAGTAAAAATACAAGCAATAGTAATCAGTTATAAAAGTAAGAAAGGTGGCAATGATCAGGAAATGATATAAATCAAGTACCACACCTGACTCAGGATACCACATGGATAAGTAACAAAAATACAATAAAAATCACCAACAAGGGTCAAGAGGTCCGTCCCTTCCAAGCAGGTGACCACAAGGCAGCAATGAAAGACGCAAAACATGAGAAACACAAGACACAAAAAACACAAATGATCCACAAAAGAGGTACCGCCTTTGAACGGTCAGCAAAACTATTTTTTATCAGTTACTATTCTTCTGGAAATATCTAAGGGAAATTTAACGTGGTGTGTGTTTGTATTGATATATACTGAAACAATAAAGTTATGTCCGCTTGACGTTTATGTCTGCTAGTTCCAAATGTATGAACGCATTTCATTCAAATTTTCAATTACCAACTGTGATCATTTAAAAACGTTTTGCAACTAAGATAAATTCATTTGATAACCAGTAGAGCCGCAGACAAAGCAGCGAACACGAGTACCCTAAAAATCAAAAGTCACAACATCAATAGCTTGTGTGTCCGTCGTAATCCTGAATTTTTAAGCACATTTAAACATCACTGAGCAAAGTCTATAGGTGTTATGCTTGCTAGCTGTATGCATTGCTTTTACGACCACAGCCATTAATGTGTCTCTGACGTGACAAAATATCGATCACGAGCGTACGTTAAAACACTCAGAAAATTTATTTTTGGTCCAGTATTTTGATAATGAACAGAATCGGACAAATTTGAATTTGTTTTCGTCCTCACAAGCATTTCAACATTAATGAAGACTAATCAGCATCAAAAAAAATGATAATGGAAATTTTCTGATGATTTTGCAGTAAGGGGTGGGGTACAAAAGACAGATTTAGTAAACCTTTGATGCCCGACATCAGCCATAGATTTTGTTGTTCTCTTTTGTGTAAGTGTTGTCATAAACACACACAACACATTAAAACAAAAACGGTCTCAAAATAATGTTAGGTTAAGGAGATTTGGAAGTTCTTAAATTGTTATTTGTTTAATTCAAAGGGAGGTAATTTCAGTTAATTTCGTAAATTAAATGTTTTGAGCTGCACTGTCGCTCTTTCAATAAGCAGACTTGGAATTTTTAGCTGTTTTTTCATCGTCGGACGATTCTGGCTGCCATTTAACGTAAAATGTGTCACGCTTTAATGATTAACTTCCTGATGGTAATGGGAAAAGCTGTGTGCATATAAGGTTCAATAACCCTTCAACATAAGAAGATAAAATCAAATAAGTACCAATTTTAGTGTGTCCTACGTTTGATAAACATTTTGGTTTTATTTTTGTTGCGACATCTTAACTGGATTGATAGCTACAGTACCATGAAAATCGGACGTTTCTTTTTTGTTTGAGTATATTAGTAGATCAAGTAAATGCTCTATATTGCTATTATAATGGTTAAGGTATTCAAGATGTAAGATTATCCAAGCTGTATATCCAAAAGAGCAGGTGAGTACGACAAGAAAATGCAACACTAACATATTGAAGACCAACCCATGGTACCGTGCATCTACAGATTACTGTCCTCATTTGTTAGAGAGGAATCGTGTTCTAGAAAAGTCATTATCTTGTTATTATTTATTCTTTCCAGGAGTAGACTGTGCACGAGGGTGGCTGTCACGTGGTTCTTCTTCTTGCTATTATATAAGCTCAGGCAACAAAAATGATTCAGTCACGTGGTTCGAAGCGAAAGATAGGTGTAATGATCTTGTAGCCTCAGTCAACCTCATTGCCTACAGACTAGCAGTAAATAGCAAAGATGAACAGGTAACTCACACCCTACTTCATGTCAATCTTGTTGACTTAAGACTTAAGAGGTCGCGACAGCTGTCATTGTTTCTGTGAGGAGTTGATAAAACTTACCCCTGTGCAGCGATATAGTGTTGATATTTTCATATTCTGATCCTTCAAGAGTATTGGGTTCTGACGGAAAGCAGAATACCACTTAAGCCGGTGCAAGAGGGCGTGAGAAATGTTGCACTTTCCATTGCTTCTTATGAACAGACTCAATAAAACGGAGCCGGCTGTTTCTTATATCATAGGTTCTCTCCATTTCTGAAGATTCCGTTTTTCTATATTATTTTCACCCCAGCTGCTTTCCTTCCTTTGGCGGTTGTTCTGTTATTGTTTATTCAAAGATTATTTATGCTCACATTGAGTGTGTTTTTTTTTATTTCATATCATATGACTTCGCGTCTGGGAATGAAATAACGCCATGCAATAAAATTGTTAAACCACTTGTGGTTTATAGATTAACGGGAAACGTTATGACGTCCATAACAACGTTGCGTACATAATGACAAAATTATAACGTTTTTACGGCAGAAATGAGATTTCATAGTAATCTTAATGTCACATGATAAATACAATCTAAAATTCCTGCTCTTGTGGCATTGAATTCATTAAACTCGTTGCGAAAAAGAGATAAAACGCTATGCAAGACTCGCATTTTATCTCTTTACCTGAAGTCGTTTAATAAATTTTATAAAACATGAGCATGCATGTAAGATCCTCTATGTATTTGGTCTTGGTTTTGTGGTGAAGTTCTTAGTGTAAAATGATCTTGCTGAGAATTACTTAAATTGTGTTCTTGTTGTTGTGTGGCTGTATGTGTTTTGTGTCGCTTCCTATCTTTCTGGTGCTATCAGTTGGCCTACGGTCTGTGATTGTAGCATTGTATTGCCTTTTGCAGTAATGTGTCTTTAACGTTGTGGCCTACAGATTGGAGTACATGATAAAAATGAGCTGGTAACGTGTAGGCTCAATTATTCAGGCCCTTAGTTAAGAGTGCGTAACAGAATAAAAATTATTATTTCTCAACCAAAACATATGTTGTGGGTACTCAAAAGAACCGTCTCATTGAATACCAAAACATATGCTAAAATATATGGGTAAGAAAATATTTTAAATTTTTTGCTGATCCGTTTTGTTTATCTAAATCTGTGGCTCATTCAACATTGTTACCTACAGAATTGAGTAAATGATTAAGATTATCAGGTAACTTGCAACCTAATTCAATTTTGTTGCTCACATGCTTTGTTATAAACCCAATAAGTTTTAAAGCCTTGGTTATATTACATCTCTAATAATACAACAATTGGTCAGTCAGGCCTCATACTGAACGGTATTGTGCCAGATGAGTGCCTTTGGCTGGGCTTACCATAGCTCAACTAGGGTTCTTTTTAGCTCCGACTGTTTGGGCGTTTAGAGTATTTTCTTTGTATCATAACAGTAAGTTAATATGCTTTGATTGTTTCCCTGTGATGATACATTGCATAAGTTAGGAAGCCTCTATGTGAGACAAACAGTATTGTGTTTTAACAACAGCAAAATAGGTAGTGAAGAGTTGGCCAGTAAAATAATTGGGCCTCGTTGCGAGAAAACCTGTCTTCGGGGTGTCCGACAAAGCCAGTTTCAAACCAGTCTCCTCAGCTACAGAGACTAGCTAGAAAATTGAAAGTTCATCTGTATCAAGTTTACATATGATACTTTCCAAACAGCGAATAACAATGGCGCCCATCAGACTGCGCGGATGCGCAGGCTGGTCTGCGCCTGTGTTGTTCGCAAACCACGGAAGACAGGTTTTCTCGCGACGAGGCCCAATTATAGCTTACGACTGCTGTCTATTCTAAGGTGGTAGTTGTGTTGTTGTTGTTTAATTTTCTATTGTTGCTCCCATTGTTTGTGGGGGTTTGTGTTTAGTCATTCTTTTGTGATATAGTTTTTAGTCTCCTTCCTAGTTTTGTGGTCATCTTGTTGAGGAAGAGAGAGGTGGTTACATAGAGGATCTTACATGAGTGCTCATGTTTATCGAATTTATAAAACGAGTTGGGGAAAAGAGATAAAACGCGAGGCTTGCCGAGCATTTTATCTCTTTTTCGGAACGAGTATAATAAATTCAATAATACAAGAGCACGGATGTTAGATTCTATTTATCATATGACAAATACTTTGAAAATCACATTTCTGGCGTAAAAACGTTATAATTTTGTCATCATGTGCGCAACGTTGTTATGGACGTCATAACGTTTCCCGTAAATCTATAAACCACTAGTGGTTTCTCGATTTTATTGTATTGCGTTATTTCACTCCCAGACGCGACGTCGTGTGATAAATTGCTTTAATCGTGCTCTGGCTGCCATAAGGCTGTGTTTGAAACTCTTTCACATGGTGCCACGAAGAGGTTTCTAGCCTGTGATGATGGAAAGTCCTAGCCATATTTGTGTTGTTGTTTTTTGCAGTAAATGTTAAAGAGGAATAAGTATATTGTAGCTCGATCTGACCTAATCACATACTGAATTTCAATAAATGATTGTCTCATTGAAGCCTCATTCAATCTTCTGTTTTTGTTGACTTGTTGTTTATTGTTACTCCATTGTGGGAGTCTGCAATTGCTCTATTTGTTTTATTGTACGTTAGAGGCTTCTTAAACTGCAGTAGACGAGAAAAGCAGACGACTTGTGTTGCGATTGGCGCTTTAAGGGCTAATATTGGGGACGATTGGATAGCTTGCGACCTCATTTTACCTTTCCTCTACAGACCTGTAGTAAATAATAAATATGAACAGTATACTTGCAGCCTCGTTCAACTTTTTGGTTGTCTTTCTTAGGATTGTAAATTAAATAAGACAAACATAGTTCAAACAAAACTTAACAAATATATACTTGCATAAGCCACGATCAGCCTACTCCTGAAGGAGCAATTCGATCAGAGTTTGCATAGCTTTTTTCATTGCTACACAATACTAACCTCATCATGATAGTCACGCTTTCGGATAACACATAAAGGTGTCTGTATATTGAGTGTAAATATTATATTTCAATACTTTAGGCTTGGATCCAGGCTGAGTTACTGAAGAAACCACCCTTTTCCCACTTTTACTGGACAGGGCTTAATGACAGGACGACACAGGGACTCTGGCAATATGACGAGAATTTCAACAATCCACCAAATTATCTAGTCATGTAAGGCTCTTCCCCTAATTTTGCTAAGCTATTTCTCCAGGCTTTCCAATGTTCATGTAATGTCAAGCATGATTAATATTTGATACCACAAACATTAATATAAATAAATCTATTTATCATATCACGTCGCGTCTGGGAGTGAAATAACACCGTGCAATAAAATCGATAAACCACTAGCCGTTCATAGATTTACGGGAAACATTACGACGTCCATAACAACGTTGAGTACACAATGGCAAACTTACAACGTTTTTACTGCAGATATGAGATTTCAAGTAATCTTAATGTCACATGATAAATAGAATCTAACATTTGTGCTCTTGTTTCATTGAATTTTTTTAACTCGTTTGAAAAAGAGATACAAATGCTCTTTTCCTCCTCTATTTACAGCACAACAACCTTAGAAATAAATATTAATCTATATAGGACCAGAATGAAAGATATTTTAGAAATAGTTTTTGTTAATAAATGTCACAACATAGTTTAAGAAATGAGACATATATCTTTAGTACTATATAAATTCAGAGTTATTTCATGAATCCATCGCAACGATTTGGCCCATCATTGTAAGTAAGAAAGAGGGCAAAGATCAGGAATCGATACAATCAATCACCACACCTGACCCAGGATACCGATGGGAAGGTTACAACGTCACAATTAGACATCACAAACGAGAGCCAGGAGGTCAGCCCTTTCCCAGCAGGTGATCACAAGGCATCGACAAACAGACGTGCCTGAAAGCATAACAAAACAAGACAGAAATAACATAAATGATCCACAAAACAGGTTTACTTTTTTTTATTGGTGCTTTCATTGTTCATGAGGATTTTGTTCTAGGTTTGCAATAATCTCACTGAGAAACAGAGAGCTGGTTGCTTTGATTTAATTGTGTTCTAGCTGTCATCTGACCGTCAGTGTTCTGTGTCTCTTCCTCTTGGTGTTGTGGATTTATCTGAGGTCTGTGATTATGACATTTCCTGGTCAAAAGCATCTGCTGTTTTTCTTATTTACTTTCGTATTCTATAATATAAGCTAAATACTATGTCATAATAACTATATAAGACTAGAATGTGTACATATTTAATGTCAGAAACAAACAGTATACTATTCCAAATACTTTAGGTGATCTGGTCTACATAGACTTAAAATATTATATCGCAGGTTCATGGCTATATCACAAATATTAATTCCTTGACAAACGCCTCTGCACGTTGTTGTGTGTTATTTATGTGAAGTGGTAAACACAAATTCATATTTTATTACCCTCTCTTCTTTGTTAGAAATTGGTCAGTTGAACCAAACAACCTTAATGGTTTTGAGGACTGTGCTATGTTAATAGATGGTGGAGTGTTCAGTGACCGCAACTGCCAATATCAAGCACGCTTTATATGTGAAAGACCTTTACGTAAGTATAGATTTGAAGTAAAATGTTATATTCATCTAAATAGTGTGTGTTGTTGGGTTTTTTTTTAAAGATTTATGTGTGCTTAAGATAACTGTAAGACTTTTCATCATACCATTTAAATTTCTAAAATATCGTAATTGAAAAGAATAAAATATATTTACTACTAATGAGCATGACACTCTCTGATTTTTTCCTTTAAGAAAAAATCAAACGAAAAGTCTCCTCGTACTTTCATTTTATGCTCTTATTATTCCAATCCTAAGGATTGTGTGTGCAATCTCCTTCCATTATTTTGTGGCTCTTTTATGTTTTTTTCTGTCTTGGTATTTTGGGTCAGATGTGGTACTTGATTGTATTCCTGATCTTTGCACCCTTACGTACTTTGTGTTTGCTAAGCCTTTGTGCGTCTGTTTATATGTGCCTTGTGGTCACCTGCTAGGAAAGGGCTGACCCCTTGGCTCTCGTTTGTGGTGTCTTACTGTGAGTTTGTCGCTGTCCCATTGGTATCCTGGGTCAGGTGTGGTACTTGATTTATCGATTCCTGATCTTTGCACCCTTACATACTTTAATCTACGTAACTCATAAAGATGAAGTGAAATAATTAATTTCTAGTGGTCCTAAATGTATAATTGGAACAGTTTCTTAAACATGACATGCGCTGATCCGGGGGGGCAGTTTCTTAGCAAGTCTGGTCCGGATCACCTGGTAAATCATAAAGCTGCCAAACCAGCGTTCAATGGCGGACCAATGATGGCCTGCTTTAAGTGGTGTGTTGATCCTCTCTCCCCTCAGCAAAAAATACGTTGTCAGGCTTTGCCCCCTCTAATGAAACTTTCTGGATCCGCGTTTGCATGTTTCGTTGTGTCCATTCATAAAATAGTAAGTTAAACATTATTTGACATTAGAAAGTCGAGTATTTGGAATTATTTTATGAGAGATAAATCGTGGCAATTATTCTTTCTACATTTTCTAAATTATGTCGTAAACACATGGTTCATTGCTAAAACAGCGATGGTTTAACAACTCATCTGCATAAGCAAATCAGAACCAATATTTCATGTTGATTTAGTTTATTAATTCAAAAGAATCATTGAAAAGATTTCTCATATTGATCAAATCAATAAGATGCTATCAAAGAGTGGACTTTAGCAATGGATACCTCTTTAAAATGTGAGCCAGACCTCAGATTCCATGACGACACTTACCTTAGTTTTCATCAGTGGGCTGGTGTCTGGTGTTTGTCTTTGGCAGGGCCCACCGTGGCCAAACTAGTAATTGTCATGAACCCTGGCTGTCTATGAGATAAGAGGTCTTATCTTGATTCATTACTGTTAATTAATTTGATTTCATGGCAAGCATTTGACTAGTAAAATATATGTAGGCACCAGAGGTCGTATACACGCTAAGCAAAACATTAAGCACTCTTTTCCAAGCTGACTGCCAAACAATTAAGGATATAAATAATTACATAATAAAAGAAATTAAGGATGCAAAGATCAGGAATCAATACAATCAAGTACCAAACCTGACCCAGGATACCAATGGGAAAGTGACAAACTCATAGTTGGACACCACAAGCGAGAGCCAAGAGGTCAGCCCTTTCCCAGAAGGTGACAACAAGGTACATATAAACAGACGCACACAAAGGCATAGCAAACAAAAGACAGAAAAACATATAAGATCCACAAAAGAAGTTACACACCAGTTTTGACGGCGCCAACCTCACTCTTAATTCAGATGTGGATCAAGACACATAGATTTTTGGTTTGCAAGAAAGACCCCTAACTAATCAATGCATCATCAGAACATATACATCAATATATAACAAGGAGATAAAGCAAAGACAAGGACTCAACAGTAAAGAAAACTGAATACGGAAGGAAAAGAAATCCAACAGGTAAACCCCGTTGGACCCGACAAACAGCCAAAGCATCAGGCCCCTACCATCTCATCAATAGATAAGTCTTTAAGTCGGAACCGTTATAGAATCTACAGTCCACCCCTCCGGCGTGCAATTAAAGTGGAAAGCAAAGTTGCCAACCGTTTTTGGGTTGACCACCAAGCATGCAGTCTGTTGCAAAGCCAATCTTTTTATAATGGGAAATTATTTTAATGAACTGCGCTGAAAAATTATAAGTGCCAACAATCGTCTTCAATTTATACACCAAGTCACCATAGAATATAGGTTCAGAAAGTACTTGGCGCAAGAGAGATTTAAGTCCAACTTGGAATTTAGATATCAAATCATAGTATCGTCTATAAAATTTAGAAAAGGTTTTGCGAAGTTTATGATACCGATAGCCTTGTTTAAGAAGTTTCTTAGTTAACAATTTATTGCGAGTGTTGAAATCAGTAATATAGCTAGATTAAACCAGATATAAGATATAAACCCTGATACCAAATAACTATAACGAAGAATTAACAATAACAGAATCACAAGGGAAACACTTCAATAAAATTTACGAACTGTGATGGGCTCATAAACCACACAGAGCAAAGAAACTAAAGAAAACCACTAGTCTAAGCCAAACACATGTGTCAGCCTATTGATGCGAGATATTGTATGCTTGGTTTTGTTTTTATATATGACAAGTCAACAGATAATTATAGATCAGAGTCTATCATTGAGCCATCATTGAGTCTAAGGTTTGTATCACCACTATGCAAGTAAAGAGAAAACATAGCAAATATTTAATACTCGTTTCCAACCTGGTAATTTTTATTAGAGCCCTGAAAAATATAATGCTAATGCCATATGGGTTCAATGGATGTATATGAAACCATTTTTAATCAAGCTGAAAAATATGCAAACTAGAAGTAACATTCTACCAATTATCGTTATATAAAACACATGATTCTCTATTGCATTAAAATTTTGGTGGGAGTGCCTCAATATAGTGAAACTAAATACAAATAACTCTGATCTATAATTATCTGTTGACTTGTCATATATAAAACAAAACCTAGCACACAATACCAGACACTATCTCAAAAAAGAAACGAGTGAGTATAACCAGGAAATCACGGATCACTGAGCAACACATGGCGCCTTGATGAAGAGACATCAGGAAAAAGACAAACACATAAAATTAGAATGCAATTGAGTGTGGATCTGAGAAAAAAATCTTAACGTTAGGCATTCCAGCAATTATTAGCGTAAGAGACATTTGACAAAAGAAATACATAAGTTAATACAGTTGTACACGTTTTAATATTATCACGCAACCAGTTCTAAAGCTTGATGCCATAAAAATAGCAAGCTTTTCAGTTTATATTTACAAAATTGTATGAGGTCATGGCCATCATTAGGCCATAATAAAGAGCGGGTCACTTTGAATGCCTATGATACGACCTAGAAAATATAAATTCATATAATTGTATGTGCATGTACATAACACTAATCAAATTATTATAGTTTTTCGATTCTTATGCTGCGCATACAATATCCAACGCATAAATAAATACCAGTACTCTGACGACATAATATGATAAACATCGTTTTTGGCATCACATTTCAAACTTGATTACATATGCCGTTTCTAACACCCATGCATTTGCCAAAATTGAAGAGAATTGCTTCAAATGTTCAGGATATGCTCTTAAGATGTAGTTTTCTGCAGATGTAACATAACCTGCATTTTGATAATCGCAACCACAGTTACCTTTTATGATATCCTGGTCCAAGTAAAGTAATAAACCATCTCTCTTTTCCTTAGGGAGATGATTTTCAAGCTGGAAAGGACAACATAACAAAATTGTTTTAACCTATTGATACAACAAAACTTCTATATGTGCCTTGGATGAACACCATGAATTGACTGTTCACTATTATATCGAAATCCCGCATTGTAAGGAAAGTGGTCTATATATTCGCAAGAAACGTGGAGAAAACGTTAAGTGGAGAAACATTGCTTCATGAGGCTTAACTGTTGCTGGCCCTACCGATGCAAAACGTATTTAGTTCTTGCTGATATATGTGTGTTATTGGTCTGGTTGAGTATGAGTGGCTCTTTCCTTTGGTGCTGTAGATTGTCTGTGGTTTGTACTCGTAGCTAATCTTGGTCATACCCACTTCTAATGTGAGGATTTGGGCAGTAGATTATGTTAAGCTACAGCATTTACAATAGTTGCTGTCCTTACGGTGCAGTCTGCATTTAAGCCCTTTTGTGGCTTAGGCTGCTATCCGTTCTAAGGGGGACGATGATGTTGTTATTGTTGATTCGTTGTTCTAAGTACCTCTCACTGTTTTTGGTGGTTCTATGTTTGATTTTTGTTTTGGTATGCATTACAATGTGCACTTTCTAGTTTTGAAATCATCTTGACTTAAAGGGGAGAGATGGCTGTTTTACTTTAATTGCCTTCATGACGTCTTGTGGCTGTTAGTGCTCTGTGACTCTAGCTCACTGTGCCTTGGGTTGCTATGCAGTGTGTGATTGTGGTATTCCCTGGTCATACTCACTTACTTTGGGATTGTGCCATCTCCTGGTCATACTCAATTACTTTTTCTGTGGCGATAGTTCTGTCGTTGTTAGTTTTGTGTCTGTTTTTTGTGATTTTATGTTTAGTCCTTTTGTTTGGTGAACAGCATAGGTAGCATTCATCTCACAGAGGAAGAGAGAGTTGGTTTAATTTTGGTATTCTAGTTCTTGCTTGTATATGGTTGACTGCGATCTACCTTAAGACATCTCATGGTCATTTTTCATATCTTCTTTCAGAAGGCTCTCAAAAGCAACAACAAAGCCATGTCAGAGGGAATAAACCAATTCATTGGATGTTGTTAGTTGTGGTCTCAAGTGTTTATTTCTAGTTCTACCTATATAGTCAAGACATAAAAGTTAGACGCCGATTGGGAGGAGATGTAGTGGATCAACCCAGAAAACCTCCCAACATGACTTAATAAAATGTTGACTTGGGTGTAAAGCATCAGCACAAACAAAGATATTAATGCCAAATGATATCTATGCGATATGGTGATAGAAGTGTACATTTTACATCATTGAATCATCTTCCAATGAAAGTGACTCCAAAGTTTTTACCTTATATGCATCTGATATTGACATAAATAGGAATTGCGAATTCGGCTACCTACAGTAACATTTTAGAATATGTTCAATGGGGATGTCTTCGGATGCTTCTATGTGGCATTTTAATAAGTTTTTAACTAGAAATAAGTATGTGTTATGCACTGATTGTATAAAGATTACCTAATTTACAGGTAACTGTTTCTCAAGTTATTATAAGACTATAGCATTATGAGTGTGTATTTACTTCCACCTGCAAACCTTCTACAGAACACAAAGTCAAGAGTTTGGTTGTTATGTCATTTTTGAAACATATTAATACATTTTATAATAGGACGACCTTGAGGGAAGGTTATACTGTAAAATAATTGGTTCTGTTGACACTATCTCAACAATTAAATGTTTTTAAGCAACCTTATAGTTAGGCAAGTGAAGGTATGCGCCTAACTTTACTTCTCAGTAGCAGCATGTTGTCATTACAAATATAATTTTTATCATCTAAACTATGTTTAAAGCGGTAAAATTCATGCAGAGCAGAACAGGGCTTGATGGAATATGACAATGAACCGTCATCGAGATCTGCTTGACGAGAAAAATATGTTCAAGTGTTAAATGAAAATGTGGAGACATGTAGTCTCAGGACTTAGCACGAATATGATAAGTGATAATGCTGCTGTGTATCAAATTTGATATCTAAAACCTGTTCTGGTAGCCAGTCCTGGGCCATCAACTGAACTGAACATAAAAGTTATCATGCTCATAAATGTTAGAATGCCAATATTTAAACATATATGAGCATGATGAATACAAAATCTGGGAGTTTGAAAGCATAAAGTATTTATTTTTCATCAATTTAGTCTTGGTGAGCAGATGAAATTTCTTGTTCATTTGTGTTGAGCATGAAAAAAGTTATAACCTTGGCATCCGGTAAAGGATCGTTACTAATAAGGTATGAAGAGTTTCCTAATCTCACTCTTCCAAGGGCAATGATCACTCAAATATTTGTAATCGGTTTATTCGGTTGAAATACCTAATAAATTCTAATTCATATATAATTATTTTTAGATGAAATATATACTGAAGGACTGTAAAAACGCACCACCTGCTTAAATGCTAATTCATGTCGAAAATTGGATATTTTCATTATGTGAAAAATAAAATTGACAAGTTCCGTCATTTAGCTTGCATTCCATAAGAAAATCGAAACGCTGTGGCTTATGATTGCTGTGACGTCGCGATAACTCTGAGACAACTCAAATTCAAAAAGTCACAGAGTACCGATACCTTCCATTATGAACGAAAAAAAGTTTTCGAACTGATGTTTGTTCTTGAAAGCAAAAGAAAAGACAAAATCAAATCATGAAGTTTTAGGCCTCTGGCATTGTTCATTACGTCTACATGACGTCATTGATTTTTGACGTAATTGGCCGTTTATATCCTAAGTATCAGGAAAAATCAAAATCTTTTTGTTGCCAACAGATACTCCTCAATCAGTTGCATTAAAGACAAATGTATCGCGACATGCGCGGACGTTACCAGTCTGTTATTGATGTTTGAAAATTGAAGACTGACGTTAGAAAAGAAACGCTGCGAGTGGAAGTGTAATAAAACGATTATTTCTGAAAACTTTTGTTTTTTTTATTTGTTAAGACATCTGGCTACCACCTAAAAGTGTTTGTTTTCAAATTGAATCAAATTCACATTTGTCAGACGACAATTGTTGAAAAACACTTACGTCGATATTACGTCAGAATGAACAGCATGAGCAAATCGAAATAATGGCAAATCATGGTACATTTTGCAAGAGGATAAAACATGATAAAGAAAACATCCTCAAATCAATCATGTGGAAGAGACAGAGAATGTAAAATGGTGCGTTTTTAATGTCCCTCAGTATATATAACTAAAGACATGCTTCACATGTACTGGTCAGTAGTATCGCTTTACTAACCAGTCTGTATGCTACATTGATTGGCTACAGTTGCGGGTTTTATGTCAAATGCCTTATCAGATCACATATATAGGAACACAGCAAAATGATTTGAAGCTTCTTCTGCAACAGGGCATATCTGAACAAGTATCCTATGGCGATTTAGTTTATAATTCGAAATAATTTTTGGGAAACCTAATTTTAGTGATCAATTCAAAAAGATTATCAAACGTTTTAAAGATGTTGGATATAAAATGGATATCATGCGACAGTCTTCGTGTCTTATTATTAACCCAATCACCGTTTATAGCTGTGGTTTCCTCTTTGGTTGCACGTCAGTGGGTCAGGCCTCAGACTCACTGATGGTCCTGAGGTAAAGCTTTAATCGGTTGGTTTGTGCCTGATGCCATGCGTGTCAGTCTCTTTCGCTGGACCCACCTTGGCTTCACTTGAGGTTTTCTTTAGCTTTAGCTCCGACTATCTGTGAGTCATGATCCCTTTTTCTTTGAATCAGCATAATGTGTTAATGTGATCAATTTGTTTCGTTGTAATAATAAATTGTATTAGTCAAGAAGCCTCGATGCAGCTAGATTATTTGTGTGTTTTAACATAATAGAATCAAAGGCGAATATTTGGTACTATAAAGATGCATTTAGGTAACCCCCCCCCCCCCCCATTGGCTTAGGCTGCTGTCCACTCTAAAGCGTTGGTTCTGTTTTTGTTTATTTCTTTATTTATTCTTGTTTCCATTGCTTGTGGGGGTATTGTGTTTGGTCCTTGTTTCGTTATTCAGTACAATGTGTCCGTCTAGTTTTGCTTTCAAGCAAACCAAATATCTATGTGTCTTGATCTACATCTGAATTAAGGGTGAGGTTGGCGCGCCGTTAAACCGGTTTAAGCCCTCCAGTAAAATATTTTACTGACCGTTCCAAGGCAGTACTTCTTTTGTGGAACTTTTATGTTTTTGTTCTGTCTTATGATTGCTATGTCTTTGTGCGCGTCTGTTTATATGTGCTTTGTCGTCACCTGCTGGGAAAGGGCTGACCTCTTGGCTCTCGTTTGTGGTGTCTAACTGTGAGTTTGTAACTTTCCATTCGTATCCTGGGTCGGGTGTGGTACTTGATTGTATCGACTCCTGATCTTTGCACCTGTTCTTACTTTGCAATTATCTTGTTGGGGAAAAAGAGAGCTAGTTGTTTTGCTTTAAGTATCTTCCTGATGGCTTGTGACAGTCAGTGTTCTGTGGATCTTTCTCGCTGTGCCATGGATTGGTCTGTGGTATGTTATTGTGGTATTTCTGATCAGGCTCACTTGTTTTTGTCAGTGGAGGTTGTTTACATACTGTATCGACTGGTACTGTCGTGCCAGCCAAGAGTGACAGTGACACCATGGTTTGTTTACAAAGTTATCGGGGACTTAGAATCGATAGATCACTTGTGTATTAATCCTATCCACAGGATAGGATTAATACACAAGTGATCAATCGATTCGCGTTAGTTTAGTTCAAGCGGAGTGTACAAGTTAAAATTTTTCTTAACATTTGTAACAAAATATTACGTCACTGTCACTCTTGGTTGGCACGACAGTAAGTGAAATGAAGTACATGCTTACAACTGGTCTAGATCACCCGTTATGCATGAAGCATACGTTTTATAATGATGTCGATTTACAACCAGGTGTTATGTTTATCGTGTTACTTGTAAAATGAATTTACGTCATAAATTACAATTTTGATTGCAATTCTATTGTTGGTTAAATGATTGTATCGTTATACAGTGTTATGCACGTTATGGTGGAGACATTTTTCTCAACTTTATTACTGGATTCTATATAAACGTACGGCTTGTAATGAATTTTGTATATATGAGTTCTGTTTAAAAGTCCTATTTTTTTTACTTGGGTGCTCAGTTATACGAATTTGTTCTGTATGTATATGGACTGTTTCGTTGAATTGTGTTACAATTTACATTAACGATTACAGTCATCACTTGTTTCCATTCTAATGTATGGTATCGTTCTTATATTTTCCATCAAATAGACTTTCAATTATTTTAAAATGCTTGAGACTTAGAACTTTTCGAATCAGCAGCGAGAACTATATATTTCCAAAGACATTATCTTAATTGGGTATTCTGCATCATGCGCGGATCCAGAGGGGTGACAGGAGGTCAGGATCCCTCCGCCTGAAAAATCACAAAGCAACCAAGGCAGCATTCAATGTTGTGCTATCATCGCCCCGCCAGCGAAACGTCATATAATTGGCGTTTCGAAGGTGAGTCGATGATGGCCCTCTTTAAGTGGTATTTAGGCCTTCCCCTCCCCCTCATCAATTGAAAAACATTATCAGAAATGGACGCCCTCTGACAAACTTTCTGGAACCGCGCGTGTGCATCAAATACCAATTTACAGGATACTGCCTGCATTTTTGTACTTGTCGAATTCGCATTGAAAACGCAGGTAATACGCATTGTATTTTCAATGCAATTCCAAATAGCAAATCCCCGCTCTTTACCGATAATGTTAGAAAGATTCTTTCTAAATGCTTAAAGCCATAATGGTCCATAAGTATATAAATAAATACATATACAAATACAATACAACTGCAGTGAATCGCATTTACCTGTCTACCAATCGATTCAGCTGAGTTATAAACGCGAATCAACGTTTATAACTGCGTATCAACGCAGTTGCACATTGCAATGCGTTGCTGCATAGTGATTCGATAGGGAGGGTAAAAGACGTATAACAAAATAAAACATTGAGGTAAGAAATAGTACTGTTTTATACACGACGATATAGGCGCATTTCGAATCAGACTAAAGTTCCTACTATAGTTCTTACGTAATAGATGCGCACGCACGTTTACACCCGAACGACTTACTGAGATGGAACTTTTAGTTGGTTGACAAGTAAACAAAAATAATAGCCCTGTATGCTCCACTTCAATTCTTTGTCGTAAACAAAAAGGGTGTTATAAACTGCACAGCGCTTTCTAATAAAGCCCCGTTCTCACTGTGCCAGTTTAAGGTGCCGGTTCACCCCGGTTTGATGATCCGGGATGAACCGTGATGAACCGTGTCACAACCGTGGCGGCACCGTCGACAACCTTGGAGATCCGGGATGAACCGTGTTGAACCGGCTCATGTCCCCGGTTGTTTTAAAATGTTTAAAACAACCGGGACTCACCGGGAGTAACCGGGAAGGCTGTCAAATACCGTGATAAACCGGGAAGACGCCGGGAGCAACCGTGTCTCCACCAGGACGGCGTCGGGGCGATACCGGCGCAATCCGGGAACATCCGTTTCTCCACCGTGATAAACCGTGCGGTTCCACCGCCTATGTATATGTAATAAAATGCAAAATAAAAATGAAATGTCACTCCTGCTGCCCCTAAAATGAAAGTGGATTCTTCCAAATTATAAGGATGGGAAAGTCCATTCGTCACAAGTTGGTTAAATTGTCAGCATATGCTCATTTACAAAGCTTATCAATAAATGCACTTATAGTTACTGAAGAGTCAAGCATATATGAGCCACGACATGAGATTTCCAACATATGCCTGATTTTTCAACATTGAGGTATGTGCAAACAGCAAATCCTCAGATCAGCCTGCGCCCAGCCGCAGTCTAATCAGAGCCTTTGCTAGTCGCTTGATTGTTCTATGACTGTTAAGCTACTGACCGAACAACTTTAAAGCTTAATTAGGGACTGCACAGGCTTGTCTGAGTCTACACTTCTCAAAATACCACACTGTTGGAAACCACATGCCCCGCTCAAAGTGTTTATATATTTTTACGAAAAAGCGAGACAATCTGGGCCTAGAATAGTAAGTGAGTATGATCAGGAAATACCACAATCACAAACCGCAGACAACCCCGTGGCACCACGAGGAAGAGCCGCTAAACCATCACGAGACACCAGGAAGACAAATTAAGCAAAGTAACCAGCTCTCTCTTCCCCATCAAGATGATTGCAATGTATCCTTAAAGTTAAGGAGTACTTAAGTTAATTATTGAATTTCCAGGATGCGAAAAATAACGTTTCCAAACTGATTAAACCCAAAATAGTTTCATTTTTTTCTGTAGACCACAATGATATCTTTTACCATGAATACCGCATCGGTCTTGGCAATTTATTAAGCATTTAATGTACATGTTGAAGTATCAATACTTAAATTAAGTCTTCCTTAACTTTAAGGAGGCATTGTTATTCTGGGCCCAGATCAACCAAATTTAAACCTCGTCGTAAGAAAACAGGTCTGCTTCTGCTTATTTGTCATGCAAATGAGCTGCGAGGTTACTAGGCATTTGCTTTCGCTACACAGATCATGATTCCTCTAGTAACTCGTATATGGCTGTGCAGTCCAATTTGTGTCATAACTGTTATGCGATAGAGACAGAAGAAAACTGATGTTACTCCACGTTTTTATCTTGGTTTTATAGTGTAGAGTAGCACCGGGACGAAACCGTGGCCCTACCGGCATGTAACCGTGGCGCAACCGGCAGTTACCGGGACATCACCGTAAACAACCTGGGTAACACCGGGGTATACCGGCACGAACCGTGGCTCCACCGTGCTGCACCGTAAGTGCTCCGTGGTGAACCGGGGATCAACCGGCGTCTTGCTTCCTCGAGAACCGGGGCTATACCGGGGTAACGTCGGCAATGTGAGAACGCAATTTATTTTTTTATGAAAAGTGTCCCGGTGCATCACGGTATACCGGCTGTCCTGCAACGGGATGAACCGTGGCTACATCGGCACAGTGAGAATGGGGCTTAATCAGTTACGAATAAGTGGGACCAAAAATTGTGCTCAGCTAGGTTTATTTTACAAAAATATCATTTTGAGGCTACTGACCGATCTTGAACCCATCGTGCTAAATCTTGAATCCAGCAGGGACCCATCCTGCTGGATAGGTCTAGAGTAGGGAACCAGCCTATCTAGTAGAGTAACGGTGCTCCGACCATCTCTAGTAGGTTCGTCACGTCACCCTAGTAGCGACTATAGGTGTTCGGATCAAACTTTAGTTACTATAGTAGGGACTATAGTTCGATTCGAAGTGCGCCATAGCAAAATCAGAGTCAATTCAATTCAATATCGATTTTTTCCTGAAAAGGCAATTTGATTGGTTAACGGACTAACGCTTCCCATCCCATATGAATATTCTTGAATCTTGCCTTGCATTGGTCGATTTGTAGAACATAAAATGGAAATTTCGATTATGATGTTTCCTTTCAAAGACATATGGTGCCCATCACTTTCAAAAATGGTGTATATCACATTTATAATAGTCTGTATGGTTTATGTGTTTTTTATGTACGGGTGCACCCAAATGCTCACTGGCAGTGGTTTTGGTTTAAAACGTCTCAGAAGACGTGCCACGGCTTAGAGTCTCTTAAGAATGGGAGAGACAACCCCTTGACACAAGTACAAGGCGAGGGTTTCATCCACTACGCCACGGCGGCCCTTGTTTTCTTTCAAATGCTAGATATGTTGTTGTTTGTTTTTTTCCCTCTCAATATAGTATATTTGAGAATGAAAACGCGAAGGTATTGTTTTGTGATATTAATCTGCCTTGTAGACCAAGTAAAAATAGACACAGGTCCTTCAAAAAACATATTTATAATTTGATATATCTGACCCATTAAGTTCAATTGAGTTTCTTTAGAGATAGGTCATACGAGCTCCTGAACGATTTTATGGTCTAATATTTCATTTATTTAAAAATGTCACTGACATTTACAGTACTGTTAACATATTGGTAGCTAGGGCAGGTCGTGAGAAAATTCTATTTTTGGTCCATGAGAAAGCAATACTTGAGTCGCTTCATGACAAAACCTCCAAAGGGTAATTTGCGACCAGCCTAATCTACCGGATCGTAGGTCCGTCGCTATTAGAGCACACATCGAATAGGCAGAAGGCAATGTCGATCTACTCTTCACGCTATGCACGTTCTAGTTTGTTGGTTTTCGCGTTCGGTTGAGAAGCCCTTGTTAAACCTAGGTTTCGAAAATTCCATTGGGTCGCGCTAGTCTCTGTAGGTGACCAGGCAAGATTGAGAAAACGGGGTTTCTATCATCAAAAGCCAACTAATGTAACTCAGCAGACTGTTATGACTAACTTAATCGTAAACCCCTATACAGATTTTCTCAGACTCGTGATTAAGTTCACAAACAGAGAATGTCAAGGTCAGTCTGCTAATCCCATGCCTTTGCCTTTACAAAGATTATCCAATGATGCTGTATGCCAAAACGACTTCAAAATTCGAAATTGTCTAACAAGAAGTTTCGTTAAAATGCTAAAACTATGAGCCATTTATTATACATATAGTGAATAAATAAGTAAATATTGCAACTATAACTCCAAGATCATTTTCATTAAGCAAAAGATTTTAGATTATATTTTCCTAAATGTCTATTTTGCAACAAAAATTGTACACGAAAAGGTTCATTTTTGCGAAAATGACATCTTCGCACTTAAGGATCCCGGAAAATAGACTCTGACTGTTGCAACGAATTAAACAAGCACACGGCAACCTTGGTGAGCGTAGAAAACTCGAATGTAACCTTATAGTGTAAAAATCCAGACTCGACAAGGCCTTCGCTTCTCGCATGCACAAAGTTTACAAGTAAAGGAAGGCTCAAAATAAACTTTTGACATCTAGCCCCGCTGGATATCTCAGATACGGCTTTTGTGGTCACCTGCTGGGAAAGGGCTGACCTCTTGGCTCTCGTTTGTGATGTCTAACTGTGAAGTTGTCCCTTTCCCATTGGTATCCTGGGTCAGGTGTGGTGCTTGGTTGTATCGATTCCTGATCTTTGTCCTCTTTCTTATTTTTTATGAGAGCTTATGCGCATATACGATAAGTACCTAAACGTGTGTACCGATCCATTGATAGACACACTTCTATTTAATGGTTAATTTAACTTGGCTAAGTTTATGAGTAATATACTTTCTTGCATTATAATAAAATTTAGGTTAAAAGCAATAATTTAGAACATTACGTTAAAACTTATTTAAAGAACTTAGTTTCTTTAGAAAGCATATGAACTGTCAATATTTAAACCAACACTACATGTACGCTGTTTCTGTTGTTAGGTAATGAATACCTCCACCCACACCACCACCCGCCCCCGCCCCCACCCCGATCCCCTCCCATGAAGTATCAGTTTTAGTACCCATTTCATCCTAAATATGCCCGATCCAGATCTGGCGAAATCTATACCTGCTACATATAGTAATATTTTTTTTCCGTCTGCTGATATCAAAAACGCCGGCTGATCTGGGTCAAAACTGTTTGACACTTTGATGTTTTCCTGAAAGAATTATTTTAAAACATAACTTTTGAAGAAAACAAACAGCATACGACAAGAAATCATAAAAAAAAATACTCAGCATTTAAAGAGATAAACGTTTGTATTCGGGAAGCCCCTAAACGGGTACCTTTTCAAACAGTGAAGATCCAGATGAAATGCAGCATACTATTACAGTAGAACCTCAATGGCTCGAACAGGCTTGGGACCATGAAAAATAGTTCTAGCCAAGGGTATTTCCAGCCATACAGGGTGAATTATGCCTAAACCATGGTGATAGTTCTAGCCAGCCCAGGTGAATGAGCCATCAGAGTTCGAGCCGTTGAAGTTCCACTGTATTAGTATTTTGACAATTGTTAAATGAGTTTTGACCATGACTGTTTAACTTAAGGTCATACCTGGGATGCGAAACTTCCCTTGTCTTCTACTCACCAAAGGCAATCAATGAACTAAACATGAACACCCTCTGTCAAAACTGGATTAGGAATTCGTGATAAGGCCAAACAGACAGGTTTAAGTACATTTGATCTTTACTTTGGAAACCAAGGTAATACATGTAACGGCAACCTAAAATCTTCAATGTCTACACACCATAAGTAATTATCGTGCTAAATAGGAACACCCGCCAAAAAATGTAAAAATGGGTTCGCGTTGCAAGTCATAACACAGATTTTAAGTATATTTGACCTTGCCCTTTGACATCAACGTCAAAGTAGCAACCCGAACTTCGCTATCATCTGCACACCATCAGCAGTCGTCGTGCCAAATAAGATCACCCATCACCCAACAAATGTTAGAGTAGTTCACATTACGAGCCATGGCGAGTTTTAAGTATATTTGACCTTGCCATTTGACTCCAACTGCATATATTTTTGGCTGCTGTTGCTAGTTACTGTAACATCCCCCCAGATAAGAGTGCGTAACAGAAAAATAGTTTTCTTATTTCTCAACCAAAACATATGTTGTTGGTACTCAAAAGAACCGTCTCGGTGAGACAGTTCTTTTGAGCACCCAAAACACAAGTTTTAACTGATGGGTAAGAAAATAATCGCAATGTTACGCTAAAATATTGCGGCTGGCAATCTGAAATCTTCGTTGTCATCTACGATTGTGCCAAATATGAACACCATTAATATAAAAAAAGAAATAAAGGTGAGAGGAGTTCACGTTACGAACCATAGGACAAATTTTAAGTATTTTGACTCCACGGTAATAGCGGCAATCTGAAACTTTCATCATCATCTCCACACCATAGGAAAAACATTATGCCAAATATGAACACCCGTCTATCATAAAATGTAAGAAAAGTCCGCGTTATGAACAAAACCGACTGACGGATGGGGACGGATTATAGTATATCCTTTTGTTGTTGGTGGTGAAGGTGGTGGTGGTGGTGGTGGTTTTTGTTGTTTTTTGGTGTTGTTTTCTTTGCTTGTATTTTATTTTAGAAAGTGCTGATATAATGATTTATAGCAAACTACCTACTCAATGCAACACAATGTGATCAACTTTCAAACCAGGCTAACTGCATTTTAATATTAGATGAAGTCGTGTTTCAGAACTGTGACACAAAGATTGAACTCATAAAGAAGTCTGTAAGTTAAGTTGGATGATTCATGATATGGCGCCTTTGGTGCCACGAAAATCAGCGTCATCAGCATGATATTTCTAAATGGAGTCGTGCCCCCATTTCGTGTGACTGATCTGAACAATCACTTAAAAATCTGAAGGCCAGTAGCAGATGTTAAAATAGCTTGTTGACCTGTTTGATTTATCTCGCTATGAATGTTATTGTCCTTTAACATCTCACCCTTATCGAGGTTATCAGCTGGACGAGACCTCAAACGAGACATGCGAAGTGAATTAAGCTGAAATTTCGATGCCTTTGCTGATGAGTGTCGGCAAGCTTTCTGAGTTCCGAGGTCTTGCGAAACCCAGTTTGAGCACGGAATTACCAACCTCAATGGTGCAATTAATCGTGGAAGACTGATTTGATCTTCGTGGATTTCGCGTATGCCTTTGCCCTTTGACAAGGTTTAAAATCTATAAATGGAGAATGGCCAAAGCCCTTAAAGCGGAGCATGGAATATTCGCTCTCCTAGGTTGGCCAATCTGTGGCTTAACAAAACTGTAAAGGTGTAACCCATAATTATTATAGTAAACTACCGTCCACACTGCAAAAATAAGTGTAAGTTAACATTAAAGGAGGTGGCAGCTGAGATACTGGTCCTTTTGGTAATCCTAACCAGCACTAGACCAACATTCCTTCAGTGAAAAAAAGTTAGTGACATTTTTACCTAGTTATTCTACGGATCAGCAAAATCGAACAGAAGATAGTTTTAAAGAGTGACACATCAGCTTATAAAACCAGCTAGCAAACATTGTCGGCCACCAACGGTCCACCAGCGATACGCCATTGAAACAGCGTATCGCTGGTGGACCGTTTTGACACTTATTTTACACGTGCTTGAACAACTAAAATAACCTTGTATTTAGTAAAATGCTTCTCTTCTTACCGTGCTTTTAAAGCGTTTACCAACACTTAAATAATGAAAAATTCTAACCGCATTATGCGCGTATAAAGTGAAATAAGGTAGCTTTGATAGTGAAAAGTAAGACGCTGCTTCAATTCTGCATCATTTACGCTTGATATGCCTTACTTATTGTGGACGTTTTACTATCATGAGTAGCTTTCATTCATAAATATAGTTCATTGATCGTGGGAACCGGTGTTAGGCTTCAGGTTTCACATGTGTGTTTAGATCAGACTGACCTGACTGAAGCTTACATAAGGATATTTAACCCAGCCACGTGAGTTAGAAAACATTTTCTTGTGTGTTCTTTACGTATTTTAGTTGTTTTTATGTTCTTCAGTTTTGTGCGCTGAATTTACGCCTTTAAGTATTAATCTCGTAACATACATGTACAGTATTATGATTAAATAATGTTCCGTATCGCACAAATACCTCAAGTCTGGTGTATTTTAAATCCCTCTTCTCTTCGGTAAAATCGTATAATATTACTATATTTTATTAGCTGATACCCAGGTGTTGGCAAAAGGTCTCAAAATGTAACAAATATTACATAACATCGGATTTCTGACGAATTACGTATACACCGGTAAAGAAAATACGTGTGTGGATTTAGTATACTGCTCAGAATATGTCAGCACTCTTCATGCCACCACAGAAATCGTCTCTTAAAGACAATATCCATTCCGTATAGACTAGTTCTGGATCCTGAGGTTTGGGCATCGATGCCAAACCGGTTTTAACATATTTTGGTGATACATGTATTTTGTGTAGAAACGGTATTTATAGTAACGTTAGTCGTTCATCGTGTTTTAATGTCGTAGAGGGCTGAATTTGTATATGTTTCACAGGATTATCATCATAGTTGATGATAATGTCTTGTAGCATGTGCCACATAGCCAACATTGAATGGTTTCGGACATCAGGTAAATTCGGACAGCGACCTTGTTTGTTTCATTTTTTTTTAATTTTATGAATAAAAAAGAATGAAACGAAGCAATCAGCAAAAATTCTCTTAAGACGGCTCATCAGGATTTCCACTGTTTGCAAATGTATGTCCGAATTTACCTGAGATCCGAAGTTACCTGACTTTACTTTAGCATTTATGGCTCACCGAGTAGCTCAATTCGAAGACAATTAAGACAGTGTATAATCACGCAATGCAAAATATCAGTTTTAATATGATTCCGCTTCATTTCATTATTATTAAATACATAATAATATTAGTCTAGTGGGCCAGTAGTGGTTCGAATTAATACGAAATTATGGCAGACTATAATTGTATTTAAGCCACATCACGTGAAACCCCTTTTTGTTTATGACAATAGCATAGGTGCAGACCAGCATTCGCTTCTTCGCAGTCTGAAAAGTGTCTTACCTCGTTGTTTGGATACAATGTACAAGCTTAAATGTGCATGCAAAATTTCCACATTATAGCTAGTCTCTGTAGCTGTTTACTAGCTGAATGGGCTTGTTTGGGTCTTATCTGGATGTACACCCTAGACAAGCTAGCCAATATATCATTCGTAGGGGGCATGCTGAATGTACACCCTTGACCAGCTAGCCAATATATCATTCGTAGGGGGCATGCTGGACAAGTGTCTGACGGTCTGTGCTGACATGATTTGTTTACAAGGTCATATATTAATGGCTCAGGTGGATTCCTGTATCCAGATTAACAAAACATGAGTGTAAAATTGCGAATAATTACTTGCACAGTAGTTATAACATATATTGTGGGTGCTCAAAAGAACCGTCTCATTGAGACGGTTCTTTTGAGTACCCACAACATTTGTTTGGTTGAGAAATTAGAAAATTATATTTGATTACGAATTCTTATCTAGGGGCTTGTGCCAACAAAAGAGAAGGCGAGAGAAAAGGTATTTTCGAAATGTGTGACATCGCGGCAGCAAACAAAGGTGTCCGAAGACGGCCTGTCCTCTAACTAAGAAATCTGTTACTCGTTTGTTTAAGTTTAAATAAGTGAACTCTTAAACTTTATTCCATATCAAGTGTAGTGGCAGCTCATTTTCTTGTGACATAGTTCATTGATAATTTTCGCTAGAAAACCTGTCTTCAAGGTCTTACGACTAGGTAACGCTCTAATCAGTCTGCTGAGCAACAGAGACTAGCTATAATGTTGAAATGTTGCATGTGGCAAGTTCAGCAATAATTATTATTTTAATGAGCGAATAAGTAAAAACAAACGATCACAAGCTAAACTCGCCAGAATGCATGATAACTTTGGTAGGTCAACGCCAATATTACCAAACCAAATCAATTTTGATTACTGATTATGATTTTATTAAAATGAAACTTTTAAAAAATGAACTTAACGTACTTACGTACAATAAGGTCGGGATGATCCATTGTAGAAGTATTTATTATATACCTACAAAGTAAGTAAGGTTGCAAAGATCAGGAATCGATACAATCAAGTACCACACCTGACCCAGGATACCAATGGGAAAGTGACAAACTCACAGATGACACCACAAACGAGAGCCAAGAGGTCAGCCCTTTCCCAGCAGGTGACCACGAAGCACATATAAACAGACGCGCACAAAACATAGCAAACACAAGACAGAACAAAAACATAAAAGATCCACAAAAGAAGTACCGCCTTGGAACGGTCAGTAAAATATTTTACTGGAGGGCTTAAACCGGTTTAACGGCGCCAACCTCACCTTTAATTCAGATGTGGATCAAGACACATAGATATTTGGTTTGCATGAAAGACCCCTAACTCATCAATGCATCATCTCCTAAAACATATAAATCAAGATATAACAAGGAGATAAAGCAAGGATAAGGACTCAACAGTAAATTAAACGGAATACCGGAGCAAAAGAAATCCAACAGGTAAACCCCGGTGGGCCCGACAAACAGCCAAAGCATCAGGCCCCTACCATCTCATCAATAGATAAGTCTTTTAGTCGGAACCATCATAGAGTCTGAAGTCCGACCCACCGGCGTGCAATTAAAGAGGAAAGCAAAGTTGCCAACTGTGATTGGGTTGACTACCAAGCATGCAGTCTGTTGCAATACATTAATGTTATAGCCAATCTTTTTATAATGGGAAATTATTTTAATGAACTGCGCTGAAAAATTATTAGAGCCAAAAAACAGCAGAAAAACACCCATTGATTAGCGATTCATTTACAATTTAAGGCTTATGGGTCCTGGGACTCGTTGTTTTCCATATCAATGAGTCCAACTGCAAACGCATGAGTCTAGAACACTGTTTTAATGACAAGTCTGCAGTACTATTGCATCCTGGACTCGTTGAAATAAAAACTTTGCATTCCAGAGACAAAATTAGCGCAAAAGATGCAGGATAGGCAGGTACATTTAACAAAATGACTGATTGATCCTACCTATTTTCCTACACAAAATACAAAATCCTGTATCACCCTACTAGCGTTTTCTTATTCCGTATCACAATCCTCCATATTTTACCCAGAGTTTATACAGTTTATAATTTCAAATAATATTGTTTTTTTTTTTCTTTTTGTCTTAGCAAACAGTGCAGACCCTGATTGAATGCACCGCATTTCATGTGTCCACTGTTTGCAAAGGTACCTTTTAGGAGCTTCCTGTCTAAAAAGGAGCAAGGGCGGGTCAACTATTCAACTATTCAAATATACTGGACACCCCTGTTCACTGTCTCAATCAAAAAAACAAAGCTTCAAATAAAGCTTCAAATTTTCCTTCTAATCCTGTGAAAGCTTCACAGGATTAGAAGGAAAATTTGAAGCTTTATATACTTTTTTATGTTACAAAAACCTCTCAGACTAGTCTAGACTTATATCAGTCGTAGATGTTGTTATAACTCCTGTGAATCCATACCAACCAATACCATTCCACATCTTATCTTTTGCCATATTCCAGTCCAGATTTTTAATTAATGCTGGCTCAAACATCTACGATAGCAGAAGAAATAAATTTTCCTTTTTAAAGGAGGGCTTGCCTAGTTGAAAAACAGCATGTGCACATTGTATGTTGGGAACACCTGCAAATTTGGTTATTGTTTACACTGCACTAAAGCCACGTCATAGACGAACATTAACATTAGTTATTGAGTAGGTGGGTAAGATTCTCTTCTGGCAAAAGAAAAACACAAACAGTTATTTAAAGTGACACCTACCGCCGTACACTGCAGGACTTTAAAAACGCAAAAAAATGAAATTAATAAAATTTACTTATTTTTAATGTATCATTTTTTTTAGTTTTGGCAACAATGAACATTAACACGTAAGCAAAACTTTTTTTTAATTTCATGCCAAAATAACAAATAATGTTAGGACAACAGTCTATTGAATAGCAATACCCTTAGATTCTAAAGTTGCAAATTGAAATTTGTCTAGGAATCAGACGTGATTTAAAGTAATTGTATCAAAATATTTTTATTAAAAACCTGGATACAAATTACCCTTGAAGCCCTATTATTTGTCTGGATATGACGAATAGCCAGCCAGAACCGATATCGTCGATGCAAATATTGGTGATACACTCGACGTAAGTTGCCGTCTTAACGTCAGGTCGTCAGTAGTATAGAGCGTTTGTTTTGGCTATAGTTGTTCCTGTTGTTCCAAGATGGCGGCCCCCATGAAAACGATTGCACAACATCCTGTTAGGCCTGAGATATGGTGAATTGCACAACATTTCATAATGTCCAAAATGGCGGACCATATTACTTCCGGTTCCTGTTATTACACAACATCCGGAAATGATAAAACAGTTACTATGGGATTTCACCATAGTTTGGTAATCGGGCCGGGTTTTCCCAACTATTATGAGCAATGATGCAATATATATTAACTGCTTATCCATTTCACGTTTTACCCTTGATTTCATGACATTATTAAGTGCTATGATGTTTATAAAATTCCTTTGTGTTGTTTGCAATTCTTAAAACATCTAAACCCTATGAATAAAAGAGAGTGAGCCGCTGCATTTGCTTTATTTCACAATGTATCCTTTTCCTGATTGCACCTCTATTGCTGTCAGTGGTGCCACCTGTAGTGGCAAGACATTTTGGTTATATCGATTGCTCCGTCATAAAAATGAGATGTTTGAAAACCCACCCCAAAAAGTGTTGTATTGCTACGGAATATATCAACCATTCTACGAAAAAATGGAGAAAGAATTGCCATTTATCACCTTTCAACAAGGATTACCGTCAACAGTAGATTTAGAAGCCCTGGCTGATGAGAAAATGTGTAACCTGCTTTGCCTGGACGATCTTATGGAATCTGTGACCACATCTTCGGAGATGGAGAATTTATTCGTGAAAGGCATGCATCATCGTCATTTGAGCGTAATATTTTTAAATCAGAACATGTACTCTCAAGGCAAGCATTCACGCACCATCAATTTGAATACTCATATCCTGGTGCTAATGAAAAATCCGCGTGATTTGTCTCAAATTCAGTGTTTAGCTCGTCAAGTATTTGTGGGCAAAAGTAAATTTCTGCTCGAAGCTTTCAAAGATGCTACTTCCAAGCCCTATGGGTATTTGATCTTGGATTTCTCACCCATGGGACATGAAGCCTATCGAGTGAGAACACGTGTATTTCCGTAAGAAGATACCATCATATATCAACCAGTATAAATTAAACTAGAATTTAACAGATACTTCATTTTATATTTTGACATTGAAGACAACGGGTATGTTCCTTGATAAACAGTTGAAATATAACAGCGACGATGCGTAAAATGATTTTAATTCCGTATGATAAATACGAAAGACTCCTTTCAGGACAAGTCAGTCAGCCTAAACTAGTGAACACAACAGATTCAGACGCAGAACAAGACACAACAGATAGTCTTCAACGCGATAACCGCCAGTTAATCGCTCAGGACAGCACAACAGATGACTTATTGCCCTCATTGCCATTACCTCTAAGATCAAGAGGCAAAACTATAGTCAATCATTTAAAGAAACACGCAGATTTTCGGTGGAACGACAAAGGAGAAATCATCGTTGATGGTCAATTGGTAAAGGGATCGAACATTATTGACTTGATCAAAATTCAGTTAAAAGACTACAAATCATTTCATCCCATTGGTGCGGAAGTTTTCAGTCAACTTGTTCGAGAAAGCAACGTACCACAGAGTGTGTTGTCACCAACCAGACGCTTTCAAATTGGCACTGGAAAAATACCACCTCCGCCTGGAAAACCAGTTCGTAGCAAGCCAATGATTAGAGTATTCAGGCACAAGTGGATAAGCATTTAAACGATGCCCTATCAAGACAATTTAAAAAGTATATATTATGACCCAAACCATCCGGCAGCTTATGGTGGGGTTGAAAAGTTGTACAGAGCTGTCAGAAAAGATGGAAAGTTTGTCTTGAGCAGAAATAGAATTGAAAAGTGGCTCATGAAGCAAGAAGATTATGCCGTTCACAAAGAAGAGAAAACAAAATTCTTACGTAGGCGTGTGGTTGCTTTATTTGTGGATTATCAGTGGGATGTAGATACAGCTGACATGCGTCGCTATGAAGATCAAAAGTACAAATACTTTCTTTTAGCCGTGGACATTATGTCTAAATACGTTTGGACTGTGCCCTTACGGACTAAAACTGCTGTGGAAATTGTGAAAGCATTTAAGACCATTTTCAAGGATGGAAGGAAACCAACACGTATACGTACTGACAAAGGAAGCGAGTACGTCAATAAAGATGTCAGAAAGTATTTAAAAGAACAACACACTATTCATTTTGTGACTCAAAATGTAGTCAAAGCCTCCCTCGCAGAAAGGGCTATAAAAACCATCAAATCTAGAATAGCACGCTTCATGACGCACATACAATCCCACCAGTGGGTTGAAGCTCTTCCAAAACTGACGACCAGTTATAACAAAACTTATCATCGTAGTATCAAACGAACACCTGCTAGTGTAAAACCTTCAGACCACGTTGAACTATGGAAGGAACTGTATGAGTCAAAACTTCTAACGCATAAGCCCAGTACCCAATCATTCAAGTTCAAGGTGGGAGACATTGTCAGAGTGAGCTTCCTACGGAGACAATTTCAGCGACAGTATGATGAGCGCTGGTCACGTGATCTATTTGTAGTGACAGAACGTTTCATGAAAGAAGGGATACCTCAGTATAAACTCAAAGATTATGATGGAGAAATTATTACTGGAAGATTTTATCAGAAGCAGTTAAGTAGGGCTTATGAGCAAGAGATGTACTTGATAGAGAGGATGCTTAAATCTCGAAAGAAAGCTGGACAGAAAGAATACTTGGTTAGATGGAAAGGATGGGGGCCTAAATATGACAGCTGGGTGTCGGAAACTGACGTTAAAAATATAAATAAGGCTGCATCTTCTGAGTCCCAGTCATAACCGTTCAAGATGAGCGTACGAATGGTATTGAAATCTACAGACAGTCCTCTTTTTCATCCGAATAACCAGCCCTACAATTTCAGGGTACACCTGCCTAAACCCCTAATTCTAAATGGAGTGTGGACTGTTTCTTTGCTAGAATTTTCACTGGATCCAGGACAAACAAAACAACGAGGACTCCCAGATGTATTTCTTTGCTCTAATATCTGCGATGACTCTATTGTAGGTGATAAAGAATTGCCGTTAATCAGAAGAGTTTATCTGGAGAAAGAGAATATCATATATCAATGCCCGTATGAAGTACCTATTAAACTGGGACAGTTTCAAGACGTTCATATGTATATAAGAGATGCCAAAGGTTCACCCGCCTCATTTCTCTTTGGGGAAGTGACAGTGACATTGCTCTTGAGAAAACTTCCATTCTTTTAACGATGTTAGGTTCGATGTACGTATCTGATCCCACTGTGTGGCGTTCGTTTTATGAAAATATGATCGAAGGAAAGTTCAATCCGGGACAGTATCGAGGCAGGCAGAGAGGGGGAGGTGGCATCGCTGGAATGTATGCTAAGAAACCTTATATGATCCCTGTAAATCCCCATGCTACTCAAGAACCCGAAGAAAAAGTGATTGTGGGTAAACAAGTGAGTCCTGTGACAGCAGTAGAAGAGAGGGCCAAATCTGACCTAAAAGATGCCATTCAAGATAATAAACCTCACATTCCTATTTCTATAAAAGGAACAAACACTATCAAAACAGTCAGTGTTAATCCTGCTACTGCCAAAGCCGCATCGACACAGAAGAAGCGTAAAAAAAAATATCAGGAGGACGAATTCACTATATTTAATAAGAAGTCACGCAAGTTAAATCATGGCCTATCTAAGTGATCAGAATACCACATTGGGACAGCCAGCTGAATTATCTATATTTACTCTTCCTGCCAATCAAGTTGCTATACAGAAGATATACTACTCTGAATGTCGACCAGTTTCCTCTTTTCAGTCTGACGAAGCGCCTATTGAGATAACAGTGCCTGGACAAGGAAACGAATATATAGATTTGCGTAGAAGTCGAATGTACGTGAAATGCAAAATTGTCAAGGCTGATGGATCACCACTGGCAGCCAATGAAAAGACAGGAATAATAAATTTACCGCTTCAAAGTTTGTGGTCTCAAATTGATACGTTCATGAATGGAAAACTGGTGTCCCTTAACACGAGTTACTACCCTTGGAAGGCTTACTTAAAACTGCTTCTGTCGAATGGGAATGATGGTGCCGCCTCTCAGCTCCAATCACAGTTATTTTATCTCGATGACTTTGATTTGGATGACGTAGATCCCGCAGCTGGCAGTAATGGTGGATTGGCACAACGATTCCAATACACAAAAGAAAGCAGAATATTTGACATGGAAGGACCACTTTACGAAGACATTTTTTTGATGGACAAATACCTCGTCAATGGTGTTGACATACATCTAAAACTTTTCAGAAATAGAGCACCGTTCTGTATTGTAAGCGATGAAACAACGCCAAATTACAAACTTGAGATTCTTGATGTAGCATTTAAAGCCTGCATGATCAAAGTGGACAGTGGGGTACTCATAAACCATGCAGAAATTATGAAGAAAACAACTGCAAAATATCCACTCCACAGAACCGAGTTGAAAATGAATACATGTCCCAGTGGTTCGGGATCTTTTATATGGCAGAATATATGGTCAAATAATTTACCCACAAAAGCATTTTTCGCTTTCGTCAAGCAAACTGCTGTTAACGGAGATTATTCAAAAAATCCATTCAATATGCTAAATATAGCTAATGAAATAGCTCTCTATGTGAATGGAGAAAGTATTCCAGCTCGACCAATGAAAATGGACGTGGGTGCGAACAAGAATTACGTCACACCATTTGTCAACTTATTCGAAGCTGCTGAGAAATGGAATAAAGATGCCGGTCTACAAATAACCCGAAGCAGGTTTGAGCAGGGCTATGCGATATACGCCTTCAATTTAGCTCCTAGTGACCTTGGAGAAGAGTATATAAACCTAGTGCAGCAAGGATCGGTACGTTTAGAAGTCAGATTCTCCACTAACACTACGGAAACGCTTAACTGTATAGCCTATGCAGAATTCCCAGCATTGATAGAGGTGGACCTTTCAAGGGAAGTCAGATACACGAGAGCATGAATACAAATCAACTTCTTTGTGCCATTTGAGAGAGTAGTTGTCTCTCATCATTGACTGAGACTGTTTACTCTGCAGATACATTACCAAATACTGTGACTTCATATCCTTCCGCTTTTGTATGTAATACAGATCCCCAGCATCTTCCGGGAAAACATTGGATTGTGTTTTGGTTTCAAGATTCTTATCATTCAGAATGCTATGACAGTTTAGGACACCTGCCAGGAGCCTATGATTGTAATTTTGATTATTTTTTACAGAGGAACACCGTAAAGTGTGTCTATAATAACGAACCTTTACAGAAAGAAGGAGCAGACACTTGTGGATACCACGTGTTGTTTTACTTATTAATGAAATGTAGATCCCTCCCTTTGATCAACATAGTTGAACAGTTGAAAAAGAGTGATTCATCGGACAAGTTTGTGGTTGACTACGTCACCCAACACTTTAAGTGCCTATAAATAAGAGGGTAATATTCATTCTGAATCAGTCGTATCAAGATGAGTCGGGCTGTTCAGATACAGGTGCCTTTTTTGGAATTATTACAGGCTACATCAGTAAAGCAACGCAAGGCTTTATTAAACACACTTACTAAAGACCAGTTCCATGCTTTATGCGAAGTCATAATAAATGTCTATAAAGGCAATGTTCCAGTGAGTAACTACTATGTGAAGAAGCTGTTTCCCTTCAAAAGGAGTATTCAGATGGTAGCAGATAAACATGTCAGCACAAAGCGCAAGAAAAAGATACTCGCAGTAAAACATGCTATCATCCCTTGGGTGCTCAAGCCTGTGCTTTCCATGTTGAAAGAGGAACCAGCCCATATTGCTATTGACTCTGACCGGGAAGAGTAAATCAAATGACTAATAGGTCTTGAGAAACATTCTTTTACTAAAAGATACAAATTTCTTGACTTGATTATGCTTACAATGTTGTGATGTTTTGGTTGAGATATAATGTGTTCTTTAATTATATGCTTTTGTGTTCATATATGTTGTTTTCCATGTGCTGTCTTGTAAAAACATAGCTTTGTGTAAATGCTTTTGTGTATATTTCATGTAAATAAAAAATGTAGAAAAAAGTACATGTCTTTTTCATTCATATCCTTTCCGAGATTTGAAATTGAGTTCTATGACCCTGTAAACATGAGGGTTAACACTAATGACAAGATATGCGGAATGCAGTGGCTGAGCTGGTAGAGCATTAGACCTCGATTCAAAGAGTTGCTATGTTTGTTTGTTGGTATGCAGTGTGTAATTGCTGTATTTCCTGATCATACTCACTTACTTGTTTGAAGAAGAAAGATAACTGAAAAATTGTTGCTCTGAACGTAAACCATCGGAACAAACACATATTACGAGATGTGATGGAAGAAACAAGGTGTAAACAACGATATTTTATTGCATGCAAATATATCAATATATACACATATTTCAAATAGGCATACATTATTACACATATGATCCATAGCTGAGCAAAAAATAAAATATAAAAACACACTGCTATTCACATTTCTCCTTTTGAAAAAAATAAGAAAAATTTAATCTGTTTTTTTGTGAAAAAAAATCTTTTTTTGAAAAAAACATATTGTTCAATTATGGGAGAAACTATTTTCATCTGAAAAAAAAGTATTTTCATTTGTAAAAAAAGAATTTTTATTTGTGAAAAAACTAATTTTTATTTGTAAAAAAGAATTTTCATTTGTAAAAAAACTAATTTTTATTTGTAAAAAAGTATTTTCATTGGTAAAAAAGAATTTTCATTTGTGAAAAAACTAATTTTTATTTGTAAAAAAGTATTTTCATTTGTGAAAAAGCTATTTCAATTGTAAAAAATAAGTTCTTTCATTTGTGAAAAACTTATTTCATTTGTGAAAAAACTTATTTTTAATTGTGAAAAAAGTATTTTCATTTGTGAAAAACTAATTTTTATTTGTAAAAAAAGTTTTTTCATTTGTGAAAAAACTAATATCATTTGTGAAAAATTTATTTTTTATTTGTGAAAAAAGTATTTTCATTTGTGAAAAACTAACTTTTATTTGTAAAAAAAAAGTATTTTCATTTGTGAAAAAAAGAAGTTCTGTATTTGTGACAAAAATCAAGAGAAACCTGATTAATTTTCAATTCATATTAAGCATAGTTAAGTATTACAATATCAAACATACGTTAGACAATCAAATATCATTCGACTACACACTTCATGTGAAGAACAGCAAATCTATCATAATTTAATTGTCTTCATTATCACTTTCAAAATTTGTAGCCAGTAAATGAATGAGATAGGCATCGTCCACCTCTTGCTCTGTCTGTTGTTTTCTGACGGGACAAAGTTCTAGGTCTAAGGGAACGGTGTCTATCCCATTCTCAAGCACCTTTCTTTTACAATACAGATATGAAAAGCCACAGCGTTCCTGATCATAGGTAAAAATACCATTTTTATGTGCCCTGAAGCCAATATTTGTTGCTGAACCTGGCTTTTGTGAATTCAGCACATGCCTAAATGTCGTGAGAGGAGCTTTGACCCTTCGTTTACTGATGCCCTTAGAACTAAATTTTGTTTCCATACATGTTCTCTGTCGTCTGCTCAGCCTTTTAAGCTTAAGATGTTTTGCCCGTCTTAAGATCCGATAGGCAGCAATCTGAGTACCCGAAGTTTTTACAACTTTGGATCGCGATACAATGTATGTTTTTGAGCACAGGCCGATCATGGTGTCACCCTGCCACTCTAGTTTAAAGAGACCTACGGTTCTTTTGTCATATTTAGCATGAGTAGTACAACAGGTGCGGGGAAACCAGCGGAGGTCATCTTCAGCTTCGACCTGGCGGTCACATAAATGGAAGCCCTCTAAACCAATCAAGTATTTCTGCTTCATCTCTGGTTTTATGACAGACTCAAGGGATGGACCAGCTAGTGCCATATATGCGCTGTCTGTGTCCATTTCACAGTATTCAAAGTCGTCACGGTTGACAAACTTCAGCATGAAATCATAATAAAGTTGGAGCATGCGCAATTTAGCATACTGTAAAATAAAATATCCAATTTGAATGGGAAGATTCAATTTAAGAGATTTCTTATCTTTTTCAATTTCGTAATATTCTTCTTCCTCTAACAAAGGTGTAAGTTTCTTAAATTGAGGAAGATTTGCCTCCATCATGGCTTCCCCTTCCCCTTGCACATATTTCACTGACTGAAACTTTTCCTGATCCATTATTGTTGAGCCATATGCAGCATTGCCCTCTAATTTGCGGGTGTCTGCTAAAATGGCTTTACTTGGATCAGAATCCCCAAGTCGTCTAGCATCGCTGACATCTTGTACAAACTGACGGAAGCACCTTTGAGGTTTAAATTCTATAACCTGATAAATTTTGGTGACCTCAAGCCCGTGATTTAAATACCATTTGAGAAGAGGAGTAGCCAATAAGATTTGTCTAGCTTTCATTCCACCTACCAATAACCGACGAGGTTTCTGTGAGAGGCCAAACTTTTTGAAATGGGCCTGCATGTGAGAACCAATCACGTCAAAGGGGACGTCTGTGGTACAAAACAAGGGGGACATTTCTTGAAAATACTGGTAGGGTGTCATGGTGGGATGAGAAAATTGATCAGTCCATTGATCTGGGACACTAATATCCACCTCGACCATTCCAAAAAGACTACCAGATAGCACACCATCGAGTATTTCGCTTTCATTAACAGCCCGTTGTGGTGTTACTGGCAATCGACTATCAATGAAAGTTTTCAACATGGTGTCAGAACGCATTTGTGAACGAAAATCGCATTCCCACTTCTCAATCACAGTAAATCCTTGAGACTGTAAATAACGGGTCGTTTCTAAAGTTTTCTCAAACTTTTGCTGACGATTTTTATGCCATTTCTCATCTTTGACAGACTTGGTAAGCCAACAATTATGCCCATGCCAATAGCAGCCATGAAACTGCATAATGGAATTATTTTCTCTTATAAACCCATCAACTGGATAGGGCCCCACCTTTTTCTCTTTTCCTGTGTTCATCTTGTGTTCAATTTTGACATCCTTGATTTTGGCCATATAATCCATCCAATCGAACATAAGACAGTACTTGTCTCTTTTTTCTGGTTTGAAATCATTTTCTACCTTGCGACGCACAAAAGGACCAGAAGGCATGTCTTGACCAATAGACCAAAGGTAAAGAGCATTCGCGTCAAACCTGACAATGGTTTGACACTGTTTGTCGGGATTTCCACGAATGAAGGTTTCACCAGCCTTATGATATCTATTGAAAATGATAGAAGGCCCACCTATAATATTCTGTTTTACAGTGTAATACAAGTCTTTGTTGGACTCATCGAAAAGGGCAAATGAGGCGCCGGCCTGTCTACCACATTCAAACAACATTTGTCGAGCTAAGCCCGGAAGAGAAATACTGACTTTAAACATATCGATGTTTCTGTCAAAATAATATTTCTGCAACTTTTCTACTGCTTCTACAAAAGGTCCGCAATCTAAATTATTATAATAGACAAGGTACTCCTTAAATGTTGTCATGCCCTCGTCTGTCCATGCCTGCTGCACTGCAGCATAATTCTCTTCTGGTGTTTTCAGACCATCATTCAAATCACTGTCATTTTTTAACAACGAAAACCAAGCAGGGCCAAAGGGAGGTAACTCTGTGTGATCTAATTTATCTTGAGAAGTGAACCACTCGTACGGGAAAAACCCTTTTGATTCTTTGACATCGAAAGCTTTGAGAAAGTTGGCATAATTGACACCAGGGGCCAGGTATTGGGTGATATCCAGAAATTTAAATGTCTCATTGCTCAGGCAAGCGTATTGATTATTTCTCTTGACAGTGAATATGGTTTTACTGTCGTGCATTTTTAGATGAACAGCTAAATATTTCTTGATGAGGTTTATGTCATATTTAGACCCATTGAAACTTATACACGGAATTTGATGACAAAATGAGTCCAATTTGTCTCTGAGCGTTTTACATTGCTTCATATGCATTTCCTCTTGCTTCTGCCACTCATTACTATCTGCGACAAGCTCTTCTAAAAATGACTCATCGTCATCAGGATCTTTAGTTAAAGGAAACTCAGACCGAATCACGCGATCCAGCTTTGCAAAGGTCTCGGAAAATTTCGCTTTTGCCAACTCATAACTTTTGTCAGAAATTTGTGACATATATTGCACCATCTGAGCCACCAACTCATTGGTGTTAGGCTCAATTATGCAATGGGGTGTTTTAAATCCCTCAACATTACTGCAGACGCTAACTGAAATAGGTACGTGTTCCGCAGTCCAAGTGAGTTTTTCTGACTTTTGTTCCTGAACAGAGGACAACATGGCTTCAAAATCAAAAACTAAAAACCAAGGGAAGATACGTTCTTCTGCTGGAACCACAATGCCATATTCTTCCAGCTTGTCAAATATGGTTTTGGGGGAAGAATAAAAGCCACCAGGGAATCGATGCTTGGTTCTCCCTTGACATTTTAGACTATGCCTTTTCATACTTTGTACATACCGAAAATACATTTGACAGCTAGGACATTGATACTTTTGCGTATAAGCATTTAAATTTGAAATATAAGACAAGTGTTTATCAAACAAATTCAAATGCATTGTGTCTTTAAAACGGCACTGGGATTTGTAGACTGGCAAGGCAGACTGATCGTCCTGTAGACGAAAGATATTGATATTAATTTCAAAACATTTTTCAAAATACACGAGTTGTGACAATTCAACACCTTTGAATGTTTTCGGGTCTAAACTAATATTGTTCTCCGGACATTTATGTTGCATGTACTCAACCCACTTGGCGAATAACGATTTAGTATGCATTTCCAGTCTTTCATATTGATGGCCTTGATATGTGGCGAGGCAGCGAAAAGCACATAAGTGGTCTTTATACAACTTCCCCCCTGTTGTTTTATCAAGAGCAATGATCGATCTGCTGTTTTTCACATGATCAGGTAATTGAATAGAAGCAATGCCTAGTGGATAATCTAAGGCATACAATGTGAATCTAACCTTAGTGACTATAACTGGTTTCCATTTAGTATTGGGTCTCTGGCGTAAAATAAAATCCGTGATATTTAGACCCTGCAATCTGAGTCTCAGCCTATGGAGATCCTGTCGCCGCGATACATAGATAGGACGGTCAAATAACGATTCATTAGAGTAAGGAGTAAAATATCTATATTCTCCACTGTCAGTATTTACTAGGATTAATCCAAATTCTAAATTAACACGAAAAGCACTTTGCTGTCTGTCGTAAACCTCATTAGCATGGGTCATTATGTCATCCACACTAAAGTTGTTCGAAATAGGAAAATTGTAAATAGTCTCGATGCCACTTTCCTGGTTGTTAGCCAGTATTAAAGGTCGGTTGGCATCATAAACCTCAAGGAGGGGTTGATTATCTACAAATGGAGGTGACTGGCTACCCCAAGGCGGTGGTTGTAGTGGAGAGCCAGATCCAGTTTGGATATGCTGTTTCATCCTGTGGAGATAGTGCTCATGGCGGTTGGGAAACATTTCAGCGCACACTCTACAACGCACTTCAGTTCTTCGTTGCTTCGATCTAGTAGACTCAATAGCTGTTGATGTCTCGAATTTTCGCTTTGCACTTTGGACCTGAGGTTCATTCGTTGTTTGGGGTGAATCATGATTTTTGTTAGCTGGACAATTATTCTTCTCATGTCTTGTTTTAGCACTAACATACATAAAGGGCTTATGACAGTAAATACACAGATGTTTTTCATTCAGATGTTGTGCCCTTATATGTCTCTGTAGTGACTTGCTAGTTGTGAAATGAGCTCCGCATGTTTGGCATATAAACTCCATTCTGTGCCTGAAAATGAAAAAAAAAACACTTTAAGATGGAAGAAGCAATAATATATACACTGACGTCAGTTTCAAATGACTCACCCATAATTAATGTTTTCTTAGCAATGCTAAGATGTACTCAATTTATAAGACGTTACAACGCATAGAAGTTCAGATATTTGGTCTGTTCCGACTAAGATATATTTATGTTGATTTTGCTTGATTTGATTCTTTAAGTCCCATCAACAATCTTTCAGTTAAACCAGTACTAAGCTAGGATAAATGTGTCTTGCTCAAGGACCACAACGCACTGGCGCCATCGACCAATGCAACCTATAACACTTAATGCCTGAAAACATCATGCTAGAGGGATAATTGTGTCCTACTTTAATCGTGGGGCCGTTAAAATGGACCAAAGGCCCCTGAAGAATTTATCATGAGTGAAAACCAACAGCAAAAATCAAAAACAAAAACGAACACTATATGTAAACTAGTACTAATTATTTGTGAATTATCAGTTTAGTGCAATGTCTATCGACGGGCCTGTTCTTATTTCTTTTTGTATTAATTTAACAGATAACAATATTATAATCAATATCAGTATTTCAGTACTATTAACCCTTTTCATGTCATTTTTTATCCTGAAAATGTCGCCTGTTTATTAGGTCAGTTGCGCATATTCATAGGGTTTCCTAATTTTATCACTGAACTTTTGAGCATTCTTGTCCGAATCCATTCAGCTTTCTATTTATGCTAGCCGATTAGAAATTAACCCAACTGATATAGTATTATATAGCCAAATTTACCTACACCACCGTTACAAGTCGTATAATTTCTGCTTAAAGTAAATGTTTTGTTGTAAGTGGGTTGAGGCAGTGAATATCAAAATCTAGGTATAAACATGCATATGTTCCGTAGAAAGACTCAAGTCAGCCTACGGTATTGAGAATCAAAGCCGTTGCTTGATATGGTTTAAACAGAAAAGACCATTAAATGTCTAAATAAACAGCGAAATATATACAGGCCTGCTGTAGTGACCTATTATTCGGTCAATGCGACTCACATAGGTTAAGCGAGGTCATTTTCACTCAAGCTGAGTGTCTTCAATTGTAGTGAATTATATCAGCTGTTTAACAATGAACAGGTATGAGATCGCCAATAGATTTCGAATCAAATACCATAGTAATACTTTAACAATAAAAATAAAACGCTTGAATTAGTATGTTAACCACACACACACACACACACACACACACACACACACACACACACACACACACACACACAATGTGAGATGTAACGCTTACCAAAAGCAACAGTTTCTTCTAGCTAGTAGCGTAAAACTGATCAGTTCTGCCTTTTTGATCTGTTGCTGAAATGAAATAATCTAAGTGGTCAGCGAAATTTATGATTGCCATTTTAATAGGAAGCAGAAAAGTTATAATTATAAATGAATTCAATTTGAAATGCGATAGAGCTTTAATTTTGAAACTCTATTAGTTGTTAGTTGTATTTCAACACGAATGGATCAAAATTAAATGACATATTAAAAGGGCAACTAATAACATTTTTATGCTGCAAAAATAGTGCTACAGTGATACTTCTGACCTAATTAAATAATGAGGGACAAAAGACCGCTCTCCATTTATTTACATGTAAAAATCAGATTTGTGAGCAGCATAACTAATCTACTATTGTGACACTTCTCATTTTTGAATTGTCGTTTAAGTACATGCCTTTATTTAGGGAAGCTCATCTCTTAGCTGTTTGACTTCTGGATGCATTTTATATTAATTTAGCAAATGGCGATATAATCTATAATACTAAATAAACGAATTACCGCATAAACTGAAAAATCGAGGTCATTTTCATGCTTGATTTCTTTACTGTTACTTTAAGATATTGCTTTCATTGATAATCTCGGTTAGGATGAGTTTTCATTTAGCATAGATTTAGAGAATTTTGGAATTAAGTGTGTTTTCTAAAAGAACTGCGCCCTCTGGCGAATGTTTCTATATTTAGTGTATGTCACGTTCATGGTCACGCGTCACTATTTTTAGATCGATTGGGTTTCCAATACAAACTGAATGGAGATGACCGAAGCGTTCCGAATTTTTGTGTATATGTCATATGTATATGTGTATTATGCTGTGTCAAGTCGGCCATATTATAAACAACAATGGGGAAAACGCCGCCAAACTCGCCAAAGAAAAAAAGATATGGCTGTAATTTTAAATAATCCCTTATCAAAACTGATTATTAGTCGCGGTAATCATCACACCTTTCTTCGACACGCGCTTAATAATCCTAAGTGTCAAGGTCGCTGCGCATAATGTACTGTTTACATCGATTGGCTTGGTCGTACCACTTATATCACGGTAGGCAATGACGCTATCAAATATTATTAGTAAAAGGCGCCTCGCTGAAGTTTTTCTGTGATTTTCTTGACGAGAAGAAATAAACATAACCGCATTTACAAGTATCAGCTTTTGTAAAAAGAAAATAAAAAAAAAATCGTCGGTTCCGGGTCATTTCGGCCCATGGTCATTTCGGCCCAATAATCCCTTTTTGGTTCTTAGAAAAAAATAAATCTCACTCCTAAAAAATTTGGTAAAATTGGTCCGCGCGGTAAATGCGAGCAGAAAATAACCATTTTAAGGGCGTCGCGCGCAATCTCACTCTTTAAGATTTCAAAAAGTTGACAGGTATGCAAATAACGAAGTAAGAACTACACCAAAATCACCACCTTAGAACGGTCAGGTGCAAGCTACTGGTGAGGGCTTGAGGTTGAATTTGTTTTTAGCTCACCTTAGCAGCATATGTCAGCTTATAGGTAGGATGCCCATGGTCCGTTGTCGTCAACAATTTCAAACATCTTCTTCTCGGAAACCATTTGACCAATCAAAGACAAATTTAATGTGGAGCCTCTTTGGGTAGGGGGAACGAAAGTTTGTTTGTTGCATCTGGGTCACATGACCAAGATGGCCGCCACACCCATATATGGTAAAAACCCTTCAAAAATCTTCTTCCCCGGAACCGGTGAACCAATTTCCACGAAACTTGGTATGTAGCAGTGGTGACTCTGCCCATCATACTTTGTTCAAATGATGACCTACGGTTGACCTTGACCAATTTTACAACAAGGTCAAATTTGTTAACTTAGGCTTTTCTACAGGAAAAAGTGAAAGCTGTTGATTTTTTCACAAATATTTCAGCCTCTGACCTGAAACCAACTGAAATAATGAAGAATTGTGAGTATTGAAGGCCGAGGTCATTTCTTGACCTTGGCTAAAGGTCATTTACGTATATGAAAATTAAAACTGGCTTTTCTCGGAAATTGATGGGCCAATCAAACCCAAATTTTATATGTTAGCTTTCAGGTACAAGCAGGGTTCCAGTTTGAGGGCAAATCGGCGAAATACTTCGCCCCAGACCGCTCCGTTTCGACTATAATGGTCGTAAAAAGGGAAGTGTATTTCGGCATATGGAGGCGCGGTGGCTCAGTGGTAGAGCGTCGGACTCGGGACCTAGAGGCCCCGAGTTCGAACCCCACGACCGCTGTGTAGTGTCCTTGAGAAAGGCACTTTCACCTTCCCAAAGTACTAATAATACCCAGGAAGAAGTGGCTCCGTCTCAACATGACTGAAAAATTGTTTACCGGGACGTAAAACACCAATCAATCCGAACCATTTCGGCATCAGTGTTCCTTTTCAGGCCATTTTGGGCGGCGAAATTCGGCCCCACTCCCAAAGGCGAAACACCTCCTTTTTCCCAATTGGCACAGTAAAATTCCCAATCAGAAGTTGGAAGAAAAATAAGGAGAAAAAGTTTGTTTTTTAACCACGAAAAGTAACGACATTTCCAGGTTTGCCTTTGAAGAAGATAATTTGGTATACAAAAATTTCCTTAAATATTGTATTTCTTTGCATTTTGAGTGTGAAAACCACTCATTTATTGGTTTGGGCAGCTACCACTTAAAAAATTGCAGACTAATTTTTCCGACATTGTCCCTATTTTTGGACAGTACCAGTAACCAACACAACACTAAACTATAATAATCAGCAGACCTTAGTATAAACTTAAATTGACACTAGCTTTAAACAAGTACAGACTTTTGGGGGGGGGGGGGACTCACAAAACAGTAACAAAACAAACAGAACTTCTATAAAATAGTTAATTACTACCATTGATGGCAACTAGAGTTATGAAAGTTCAAGACACCTTTCTCTGACTCACGCTCAATAATCCTAAGTTTCAAGGTCGCTAAACAGCTTACATTGATAGGCTTGGTCGTACCACTTGACGCAGTAGGCAATGACGCTATCAATAAAATCTGTTTAAAAAAGTGCATTGTTCAGAAATAAGAACCTGGATTTGAGCGATTTTTGGCATTGTTTGGAGGAAAACAAATATAGTAAAAGTCACCTCGCTGAAGATTTTTAGTGATTTTCAAGATGAGAAGATATAAGCATAATCATGTTTACAAGTATCAGCTTTTGTAAAAAAAATTAAAACTCGCCGGTTTCGGGTCATTTCAGCCCATACCTATTTGGGCCCATGGTCATTTCGGCGACTAGAATCGCCAATACAAGTTTCAGATTTCATAAAGCTGTGAAAAATTAACACACATGAAAGGGGGATACAAGTTTCAGCTTTTTTAAATGCAAAATAAAGGTAAATTGACAATCATGAAATATTTCCGCGCTTGCGTGGGCTCTTTTCTAGTTCAATAAAAGCGTCTCTGTACTATTTAATTTTTAACCCTTTATCTGTCAATATTTGCGATCATGAAAATGTCGTTTGCTAAGCATATATTCACATGTACTCCAGACTAATTTTATCACGGAAACAAACACAATGAACCCTGATCAGACTGCTCCCTTAGAAGCAGTCTGATTAGGGTCTGAATTCGATCGCAGAAGAGAGAGCAGACGATATTTTACAGGAACAGCGGGTAAAAGGTTAAGAAGAAACTACAGAACTTTTTAGTCAAAGCAATGACTTGCTGTACAAAATAATTAGTGTGTCCTTCTTATCTCAAAATAAAGTTTCCCCTCTGCTTTTTTTCTGATAAGTGAGAATCTAATGGACACATCAGAACTTTAAAAATTAAACGCAAATAAAACAGGGTTTTTATCTGTATCAAACAACGTAGCTTATCTAGTCCACTTGACTGAATATCGATATAGATCGCCAATTTGAATAAAACACCATAGTAATACTTTAACAATAAAATGAAACGCCTAAATAAGTATGATAACAATCGACTAGACAGTATTAAAAAAAGAAGAAAATTATCGCCTTACCTGTCAGCTTTTATTTAGTCCACTAGTACGAAGTATCACATTCAAACACTAGAGCTGTTATGCGGCGCATTAGGGTCTCTACGTATATATAAATTATAGCATTGCACAACGATGGTGAAATACCAGCAAACGTAAGTACAACGACAGAAAATGGGAAAACCTGTCACTTATTATCCCGTAATAGCCGTGGCATCATTTCCGGATGTTGTGTAATAACAGGAACCGGAAGTAATATGGTCCGCCATTTTGGACATTATGAAATGTTGTGCAATCGTTTTCATGGGGGCCGCCATCTTGGAACAACAGGAACAACTATAGCCAAAACAAACGCTCTATACTACTGTCGTCATTTTTGGTTAACCAGACCTGCACAATTTCTCACAAAAATAACCTATTTATTCCAGCAAGCATGTCGGCTTCAGTGGGGTTTATGTAAAAAAATATGTAGTCTGGACATGCAATAGCTACAAGTTGACATGTGAGCCCATCGAAAACTCAGGCCAGCCTGCATTTCCTCGCAGGCTGATTTGAGTTTTCGATGGGAGCTCTATGAGTAGCGAAGGTTATGGGTAGCTCAACGTTTTTTCGGGTGGAAAACTAAGACTCTCGTCAGATTGTACGGATGCGCAGACTGCTGCTGACCTTATGCTGGTTACTAAAGCATACATGTTAATATCGATACATATAGTAGCTATGGTAGTGCACTGTAAAGTTGGTGGTTTGGGAAATGGGATTGCATTTCCCTCTTTCGTCCTGATTGCCTTTTTGGAGTACCAAAGTTTTTTTTAAGTGTCCAACATTCATTAATGATACATATAAAAGCCGGATATGAAGCTAAATGACATTGTAATAAAATGTATATTAATTACTATTACGCACATACGAAATGTGTGTGAAAAATAGAATAGTTCTGAACTTTTGATCATAATCGAAATTCCATGAAAACAGGCCCTTTGAATAAACGCCTTCAAATCATGTTTACGGACTGCTAAATGTAATGGGTGTATGTACGTGACCATCTAGACCATACTGGAGTGTAAGTAAGATATATTTTGTTAAAAACAAGGTTTAAAATATGACGATTTGAATTTTCGCTATAAAAGTTTAACGGGACGGGAATTTCTTACTGTACACATTTCTATTTTTGTGTGTGATTTGTATCTATGATGATAATTGATAGAACATGTGTAAAGTTGTCGCGTGAGACGTTAAGTTTGTTGCGTGCAAGGATCCGTGGTTATTCGCACTCTAGAGACCAGGGCCCGGAATTACAATGCCTCCTTAAAGTTAAGCAAGACTTAAGTTAAGTATTGATATTTCAACATACTATATTAAATGCTAAATAAATTTCCTGGATCCATGTGGTATTTGCAGTCAAAGATATCATTGTGATATCTTGAAAGAAGAGCTATCCCCAGCTACTGTTTACTAAGGTATAACGGGGGTGAAGGGACCGAGAGGCCGCGGGTTCGAGCCTCGCAGGCGTCACTGCGTTGTGGTCCTTGAGCAAGACGCATTTATCCTAGCTAAGTACTGGTTCAACCAAGGAAGACATACCCCTGTTTAACTGAAAGATTGTTGATGGGACGTAAAGAATCAAATCAAACAAACAAACGTCATTGGTACTTTGCTCCAGCGACAACCTGGAACTTTTTCTGCGACAAACAAGTTTGGCTAAGCTGGGCCCGGAATTACAATGCCAGGCAGACTTAAGTTAAGTATTTATTTTTCAGGATCTCTGCAATTTATTAACTCAATTCAAAAGATTCTTAAGTAATCCAAAGTTCTAAATTTAAGTAAAGAAGAAGACAAATATCAGAAATCGATAAAATCAACGATGGGGAACCATCACAAATCCCCACGCTAAAGTTTTTTACTCCCCCCAGCACCCCAAAGTCCCATCCGCGAGGCATGACCCTTTCTTTCTTTCTTTCTGTACAGGCCTCGCTCATACTTGAGCATTACGCCAGGGAGACCTAATTTTGAAATTTTGATATAAAAAACAACAATGGCTGAATGTTTGTTTAAATAAGAAGTGCCCTAAACTCCTCTGTGGACTGGGTATTGGCTACAGAAGGAGACAGACTATTCCAATGTGGAATAGTTCGTGGGGGGATTCTTCAGGGCATCACTGTATGTCTGGTATCTGCGGTATTGAGCACTATGTGATGACCTGGTAGTTTTCAAACTGTATCAGACCCTGGCAACAGAATGAAATTCTGTTCAATACGTTTTCGATCTTTTATTTGTGAGAACACACGCAAAGTTTGGTATATGACATGTTAATGATATTTGACCTTTTGACCTCACTCCAAGGTCACCAGTTTGACCTAGGATGAAACTGTTACTTGCATTCTGTTCTGCTCGTCATCCCCGTCGATTTGATATGCCACATGACCATCTTTGAAAAAAAAAATTCCACCCCTGGGCGACAGAATAAAAATCGCGTCTGATATGTTTTATCACAAAGTTTGGTAAAAAAATATCTTTGAAATTGACATGATGACCGAAATTTGAAGATATTTGATCTTTGACCTCACCCCAAGGTCACCAGTTTGACCCTAGGATGAAAATTTTACATTCTATTCTGCTCGTCATCCCCGACGATCTTACCATGTTTGAAAAAAGTAAATTTTTGACCACCTTGGCACCCAAGCGCCCCAAAGTCCCACCCCTGGGGCACGACCCAGGCAAGAGAATGGAAATCCCGTCTGATATGTTTTGTATCTTTCATTTGTGAGAACACACACAAAGTTGGTATAAAAAAATCTTTGAAATTAACTTTGTAATTGAAATTAAATGATATTTGACCTTTTGATCCAGGGCCCCAGGGGGCGAGACTAAAAACAATTTGCTGTTGCACGCCCCATTCATGTGAGTAACTCACATACTAAATTTGGCTGAATTTCGTCGAATGGCCTAGGAGGAGAAAGCATAACGGACAGACAGCAGGGCGGAATTTGATTTTTGACCCCTAAGCACCCCCAAGTCCCACCTCTAGAGCATGACCAGGCGACAGAATAAAAATCTCATCATGTGACTGAGAAAGGGCTGACCTCTTGGCTCACTTGTGTGTGACGTTTCCTTGTATTTTTGTCACTGTCCCCTATGGTGTCTCGGGTCAGGGGTGGCAATTATCCCCACGCTTTTTTTAGAAATGGTAATAAAAGGTGGATTTAGATTTTGTAATACTTATCTGAAAACTTTTGGTACTAAGTTTAATTCAATTACTTATTTAACAGCAACCAAATAATTTTAGTGCAACCAGTTAACTGTTGTTCATATTATATGAACATTGTCAGTAACACGATACATGCTAGTATTCCTCCTTGTATATGTATGCTCATGTACAGTAATAAAAACTACTTTTTAAATAAATGTTGTGTTGGATGTGGTAGCATACAAAAGTGTGTGCTATCAATCCAGATAGAATCAAGCATATATAAGTTGGTGCGATAAAATTTGCTATGTGTTATATTAGATACTATACGTTATAAGTGAATGTATTCAGAAACTGTTTAAAGAATTTGTCTTCAAATAAAATTTTAAACTGAAATCTTATTTGCATATGCAGATAGTGACACATTTCTTTATTTTTAGCTTTTAAATGGACTTTGTTAGCTTCAGCATATCTTTCACTGTTTAATGAATGAAAATGTTAATGAAATCAACATAGTATTTCTGATCATTTGCTCAAGCAATGTAAACTTTATATAAATAAGTAAATGACTTACAAAGAACAAATACTTCAATGAAAATGGGGAAAAATAAGTGTTAATGATGTTTTTACGTGACAATGATCGCATTTGATAGGATCATATGGACAGAATCAGGCCAGTTGTTACTTACGATACCAATTTAAATTTATAAGACTTTATCGGCCAGAATAAGAGCAGACCAAATTTGGCGAGCTGACATTCAAGTTAATGTAAAATAGATTTAACAATGTTCTTTTAGCATGTGAGATGGAAAAGTAAAACATAAAAAACAGTGCTGAGAATTTACTAAGTTTTAAAAATTAATGTCAAAACGGCTGATGCTAATTTCCCTTATACAGAATGTGGCATGACCAAATTAATGCAGGAATTCTCTATAGCAAAGTTTTATATGAATATTAAACAAATAGAATGAGTTGTAAACACACCAGAGATTGGAAAAAGGGCACATACAAAAAAGCCAACTGTTCTGACAAAAAAAGTATTGAGAGGCCACCCTAGTCTCTATCAACAGTGTTACCATGATAAACTTACATGCAATGTTAACAAAGTATACATGATTTTGTTGATAAGTATCTATGTATTTCTGACTTCCATGGGTCTTTTTCCTCAATTATCTCCAAACGAAATCATATTTCTTTCACAATGAAAGAGATATGATAGATATCAGATATATTGCAGTGTATTTATTGTCGTATGTGTTACATGAGTGTATGATATAATATCATTTGATAATTTTGTCAATTCAATATTGAAACCTTATCTTAGATTTGTTCTTTGACAGTAGCAAAAGTATGTAATTATTGCATTAAGATGGAAACAATAATTGCTGATATTATTTAATATGATATATAAAGTGATCAAATGAAGATTTGCCCAGCATGTGAGATTTTGGTACTTATCACATATGGGCAAAAGCCAGCATAAATCGTCCATACTGACACAGTGGAGCCAGCTGTCTTAATTCTGGTCTACGTCTTTACTTAGTGTATGCAGGCAGCAAAGGCTCTGGTGAGTCTACACATTTACACAGGCTAACATGTGCCTTCATTTCTTGAAACTGTGATAAGTACATGTACCAAAATCAAATGTGCTGGCTCATTTGATTTATTCTTTGCGTTTCTAGTTATAATCTTTTTAGTTTGATTTGAATTATGCAAATGATTAGAAGGATGTAATTATATAACCATGATCATATTTTCATTTGGCATGCGAAATAGGAATAAAATAAAATTCCACTGTTAGACTAAGTATAATTGACAGAAATAAGTCAAAGCAAAATTACAAATGAATTTATTTAAGTCCATTCAATTAGTCATGTCTACAATACAATACTAACAACGCAAGGGAGCCTTTTTATTTAGTGTCCCTTTTAAAATTAATTTATCACTAACAAAGAACCTTTAGAACAAAACCGATGCTGTCATGTTTCATTACTTCACAAAATTGTATAACCAGATGAAACAGATGACAAGTGTTATATTCTCATAAATTATTTGTGTTATGCATGTTACCGAGATAAAGTGTATACTGGACATGCTTTAGATATAGAGGGATTCATTACTATAGGGGATTTAATCATAGGTTTGGCATGGTGGGTCCCATATATGGGTCAGAAACAACTATGATTTTAAAAACTTATATTTTTGTTCAAAGGATAAACACCTGTTTTAATTCTTCATTTCTCGATTTTGACCATGCTTAAAATGACTCACAATTTTAGAATTTGTAAGGTAGCTTCCCCTGATTGTTATCAATATAGTTGTTGTAATCAATAGCTGATAAGCTATATATGTATTTTGTTGGCTTACATAATGGTCAAGTGATCATACTAAACGACTTCATGCTTAATATCATGTTTCATCTAAATTGAACTATAGACAGTGAGGAAAATGTCTTGCCTATACAATGTATCATTTCATGTATAAAAATAATTAGACATAATGTGTAAGACAGTTAAGTGATATTATTTTAGCATTTAAGAAATATTATTGGATCATTGAATTAAGCATTTTCTGTAAGTGAATTGAAACGGCATTTTATTTACTTTGAGTTTATGTTTTTTTCTTTTTCATCACCCAAACTTTCGTCAGAATTTAATCCCACTTGAATTTTATGTTAAAAAGGTGATACTTATTGTTTCTCTCATCTAATTGAGCCCTTGAATGGCAATTCCCTACATCCTCTAGCAGTTTAACCTCATATGATGCTAATATTGCACTAAAATGATGTATTTAATGAAATGTCACGTATGTAATAGTAATAGAAGGTGCCTTAATGTATTAAACTTATTCTGCTAGTCATTTAATTTCAATGACAAGATAATATTGATATGTAAGAAAAAGAAACAGCCTTATATATATACTGTAGGATTTTCTATTATTTTAGGGTAACGTATTAAACCCTGCTTTTACAGGGTAATGCCCCAACCCATAAAGAGGTAACATGCATTATTTTGTGACTTATGATACGAGGTTTTATAAATTTATAGTGTATAAAACTCCCCCTCAGATATATTTTGGCAGTTTATGGTCTAATGGAGGCACAACACTAAATAGTAGTATATTTGAAAGTAAGTAACGTATATAACTGCGATATAATATACTTAATTTGTATTGATGCATAACAGCTGTTTGCTGCGTTTAATTTAGTGATTTTAAGGTCATTAGCATTTTGATAAATAAGATTTAGGTATAGGTTTGTATTTGCACAAGAGGATTGGAAGCTGTTGTAGGGTAACGTAGTTAACAAGGCTGTAACACAGTAACGCCCAACTGCCAGAAGGGTAACATGTGTCATTTTGCTTCATATATCATGTAGTTTTAGAAAATCATAGCGTACAAAATTTCCCCTGGGGGGAAGGGGGTCTATAATTAGCTCACGGTCTACTATTTCTTCACGAGTATTTATATAGCTTAAAACTTATATAGCAATATCATCTGGTGGTCACAAATGATCACAGACCTTCCAGCAAATACTATGTGGGACACCTTACTGACATCAATGTTGTTATAACTAATAATCTAGCTGTAATCTAGCTGTGATCTTGACCTTACGCCACTGACGAATGTATGTTCATACTAGTAAGGTTAACTGTTTACCTAGTTTTCGCCAATGAAGATCCTATGTTGACATTGACCTACTTAATGGAAAGGTGTAAAAAGTACTGGTGCATTTATATATAATAATGGGGGAAATCTATAAAAGTTGATGTTTCTTGAAACTTTAAAGATATGAATTTAATATTTAACCCTTAAAGCGCCAATCGCAACAAAAGTCGTCTGCTCTTCTCCTCTGCTGAAATGTTTAAGAAGCCTCTATGGCAAACAGTGTGGACCCAGATCCTATAGGAGCAGTCTGTTCTGGGTCCGCGCTTTTTGCTTCTATACTTAATTCGTCAGTAATGCTAGGCAATTATTTGCAACAGACGACTTCAGCAGACGACATTTTCAGATGCGTTTGTTTTTTTCTTGGCGCTTTAAGGGTTAAGGCCTATATCCTCTTTTGTAAACAGTGTAGATCCTTGCTAGCTGGCTTCTGAAGACAGATTCTACACTTTAGTTTGTTATTGTTGTTGCTGTGTGTTCATCTACGCAATAGTTAATTAGCCATCGTATATCATATTGAAAATTTCTAGAATTTTCTTTTTTTATTATTTAGACAGTATGTTATCAGGTTACAAATCATATTGAGCATTTCTAGAATTTTCTTTTTTTACTAAGACAGTATGTAAGCAAACACTGACTACACGTACTACAATAGTGGTTACTAATGCTGCAACGTCCATTACTATAGTACTACTACTATAACACTTTTACAACCACATGCGTTACACCCCCTACCATTAATGACAGAATATATTATTGAACATTTCATTTAGGCAAACACTTCGTTGACCTTATAGGTGAATATAGTTTTACAACAAAAGACACACATACTGATCAAACATATTTGATTTCATGACTGATAACTGTCAGAAGTTTCTCGACTCAGAATGAGTAATATCGAAAGCGACAGAAACTCTGCGAGGGTTTAAATTAGCTCTCCAAATGGCGGGTAGCATTTCGTTTATGGTTACAAATATACATGACAACTCAAAAACAATCTCTGATATAAATACATGTATGTTACACATGTTAAATCAGTAGTTTTGAAGAATTCAATTTGGAGGTCTTGATTTGGCATTGGAATAGTTTAAATACTTCATTTATTAAACAACTTTTCATTCTTTTCTTTTTTTTCAAATTTTATTTAATTATCTCTTTGCCTGATAGTACCGTCTGCTGATAACCTTTGAAAACTGTTTGGATCCAGATCAGGTCCGACGTTCTGTCGGACCTGATCTGGATCCAAACTGTTTGACACTCGTATGGGACTTCTGATTTGTTAACATTAATTTTAGGGAGAAAATGACCAGGCGACAAAATAGCTTGCAACATTATCCAGCATGCATATTTTAACCCTTAATGCGCCAATCGCAACAAAAGTTGTCTGCTTTTCTAATCTGCTGAAATGTTCAAGAAGCCTCTATGGCAAACAGTGTGGACCCAGATCAGATTGCTCCTATAGGAGCATTCTGTTCTCGATCCACGCTGTTTGCTTCTATACGTAATTCGTCGGTAATGCTAGGCAAGCAGACGACTTCAGCAGACGACATTTTCAGATGCCTATTTTTTCTTGGCGCTTTAAGGGTTAAAACCGTTGCCAATAAAAAAAATTGGTGCATGCTACAATCCAATAAAGTGAAATTTGGCTATAGTGCTCCTTATAAAGACGTTGATGATGAAATGTAACGGGACACACACTAAGTCTGGCAATCTTCAAGAAAGATATCGTTTATGTTCACTAAGAGCCACGTCACGTGACACCACTGTCATCGAAGAGAGCGACCAGGTAAGATTGAAACCAGCCAACGTGCCTACATTCAGGTAGGCTATTGTGGGTTTTGAAATTTAGGTTTTAACACTTATTGTACTTTTATACTCGACCCCTCGCAATTTAGTCGTAATCATTTTGGAACACGACCTATTTGCCAGATAAATGAGACTAAATATGTGAACCAATTGGGACATTAATGAGACACTACGCGACTACATTACGAGTAAATAAAACTAAGCGACGTTCTAGCAAAGGTCGTGAGACAATCGCACAAACGTCTGATAGTATCACGATTATCGTGCGAGTGTCTTTAATTACAGGCAATTATATCGCCAAAGGTTCCCCTATATCTGAGATGATAGTTCCTTCTTAGTATGATATCTTGGTAAGGCATACTTAAGTTTACAGTTTTGACTTAATCCAGTTGTCTAACATTATTGCAATCTGAGAGGATAGTTTTATATAAGTATGGTGTATTTATATGTATACTGTTTGGACTAATTTCAGCCATTAAAAGTGGTCATGCTATCTGAGAGGAAAGTTTTTGTTAAGTATGGGTTTTTATTAGGCCTACTTAAATATTTGCTGTTTTTAGTACAGTATAAAGATATTATTATTGTGCCTTGGCTAGACTAAAGCAGCCTGCTTAGTCTCAGAAGCTCTTCTAAGGTTTGAATTTGGCATATAGAACCCTAAAAAACAAATTATCACAGTAGCAGACATCAAATATTTTGATTAGAACACGCATCCGTGTAGTCTGATATGTGCCTTTGTTGTTCGCGTTAATGTATAAAATAGATTTTCGCAGGACGGGACTCGAAATCATTGTAATTTTGATTCGATTGGGCAAAACATGCAATATATAAGGGCAATTAAAGCATGACATTGTGCTTTCTCAACTGTCTGTCTTAAGCTGCTGGATGGGCTACAACAACTGTGCAGTTTAAACGAGTTAACTTCAAGGCACCTTTCTTTTTTCTAACACAATATTTTGCTACCATTCAGCAGCCCAACACCACCCAGCAGCGTGGCATTTTTTCCTTCCAGCCGTCTAGTTCCTTCTAGCAGCCTAGTACCTTCCTAGTCTGAAGTTCCAACGATTGCTTAGCTCACCTGAGCCATTGGCTCATATAGAGCTTTGTGATCATTCGAGGTCAGTCGTGCGTCGTGTGTCGTCAACAACTGCTTCAAAAGACAACTCCTCTTAACTACTGGCTGGGCTTTGACCAAACTTGGTAGGAATGATCCTTGTATGGTCCTCTTCAAAAAATGTTCAAATGGTTCCGGTCCATTGCATGTCTAGGTCACACAGGTTAAAAATAGATTTTCAAGTTGAAAACTTTAAAAATCTTCTTCTCTGAAACCACAAGGCCTAGAGCTTTGATGTTTGGTATGAAGCATCACCTAGTGGACCTCTACCAAATGTGTTCAAATTATGTCCCTAGGCCTAAAATGGCCCTGTCCCGGGGGTCTCATGTTTTGCATAGGCTTAGATAGGGAAAAACATGAAAAAATCTTCTTGTCTGAAACCTTAAGGCCTAGAGCCTTGATATTTTGAATTTTGCATCACCTAGTGGACCTCTAACAAGTCTGTTCAAATTATGCTCCTGGGGCCAATAATTGCCCGGCCCCAGGGGTCAAATGTTTTACATAGGCTTATATTGGGAAAACATGAAAAAATCTTCTTGTCTGAAGCCATAAGGCCTAGAGCCTTGATATCTGGTATGAAGCATCACCTAGTGGACCTATACAAAGTTTGTTTAAATTATTTCCCTGGGGCTAAACATTGTCCAGCCCCAGGGGGTCACATATTAAAAGGGAAAACATGGGGAAAATCTTGTCTTAAACCATAAGGCCTTAGTTATAGATCCTTGATATTTGGTATGCAGCATGACCCGTTGGACCTCTACCAAGTTTGTTCAAATTATGCCCCAGGGGCCAAAATTCGCCCCACCCCAGGTGTCACTAGAGACATGGCCAGCATTCAACATGTACCTATATGTAAGCTTTAAACAAAACTCGGGTGAGCGATTTAGGGCCACTTGGCCCTCTTGTTCTTGGTTTACCATTTCTCGTAAAACCATCGTGCGACATGATTGCGCGACCTTCGCGCGACAGTCGCACGACGTTCTTGATGTCCGTGAGAACGTCGTGAGGCGGTCGATGGTAATTAATGCCTGGGTTACATTTGCCTTACGACGAGTATACGAACCCGTACGATGTCCAAAGCACCGTTTACGTGCGTCCTCCGCAGGGAGACCTTGCGATCATCGTACGGATTTACGGGCATCGTGGCCTCTACGATTTTGTTTAACACCGCACATTGACAAATTGGAAAAAATCGTAAGCCAGTAGACACATCGCAGTAGTATCCAACGATCCCCGTACGAGCACCGCACAGTGAGCGTGAGGACAACGCACGAGTTTAGATTGTCATTTTTGGCTCAAAAATGATCGTAGACTCTTGCGACAGTCCTAGGGAGCCCGCAAGGTCGCCCCATAATGCCTTTGCAGGGCCCATAAAATCGTACGGACATCGGACGGTCATCCTGCTGTAACCCCATGGCGATGGCACAATGATCGTGCGGTCGCCTCGCGACGTGTCAACAATTTTCAGACAGGTATATATTGGTTATTATTAGCTGTTTGTTTCATTTCAATACATGTATTTGTCTTCAGACGATGTCTCTAATACCACCAAACAGAGTGACTCAATTTGGACCCAGATCAGCCTTGCTGATTGAAGCAGTCTTATCAGGGTTCTTACAGTATGCTTCCATGATACAATTGCCTGAAGTGCAACTGAAAATATGCACCTAACATGAAATGCGTATGCATTTTCAGTACATAAATGCTGGTTTAATAAGGGGTTTAATAATTTAGATTAGATTAATAAGAAATCAAGATTTTATTTGCAATTTATTACTCTGGGATTTGTTTGAGTATTACTACATGGGTCTCGTAGTGAGAACATGTGACTAGCTCGAACATTGAAATTTGTATATATGAATGTTAAATAAAAAGTACTTTACTGAAAACGAATGGCAAATGCGCTGACCCGAGTGGAAGGAAGCGCAGTCCGGTCAGTACCTTTGTTGTTCGCATGCAACGACTTCATTTTTGCTAATGACGAGGATTTTAGCTGTTGCTCGTCGTAGAGTGCCTTTGGATAATTAAACTTAATAAAACCATAATTAGCTGTCCAAACATGTTGTGAGTACTCCAAAGAGCCGTCCCGCATTGAGGCGGCTCTATGAGCACAGGAGCTTGAGGTTCGGTCCTTGAATCACCCATGTGGCCTCAAAGCCAAAAGCTCACAATGTCATTACGTAGTGACACCATGAGCTTTTGGTTTTGAGGCTGTATGGGTGATGTAGGGACCGAGCTTCAAGCTCCTGTGCTATGAGTATCCTATTCGTGCTTTGAACTGATGGATACGCTTTCTGTCACTCTGCAAAATGCGACTCCATTTTACAAATAAGAGGGTAATCTTGATTTAAATTTGCAATTTTCAAACTTAATCACATGCTATGGCGACTCAGGAGGGTCGCTCCAATGTGAGACGGTTCTAATGAGTATCCAAAGCATGTTTTAAATGATGAATTGATGTTATGTCATTCATTTAATTAAGCCTCGGGATAAGTAAAAAAAAAAAAATAATAATAATACTAAGAAATAAAAATAAAATTCTGTAGTTCTTAACCAAACACATGTTGTGAGGACCAAGTGGAACCGACTCAAGATGAGATGATCCTATTGAGTGCTCATAAAAATGTTTGGACTAATGGTATAGAAAGCGAACGCAATGTCCCGTAAAAGAAAAGAAAAAAGAAAAGTTTATACATTTGTATATCTTAGTTAAAAATCTCGTAAAGTGGATGCTTTGTTTACTTCTCGGTTAAAATCTTTAAATTTCGTTTCGTTAAGGTTAAACTTATAGGTATTCAAAGTGGCACAGTCAAAGTTAAGTCACATTCTGACTAGACCTATCAGAACCTCGGTGGAACGGATGGGACTAGGCCAAGAATGTGACAGTAAGCGTCTCAATGATTGCAAACGACAGGGCGCAGATCAGCCAAGCACACGTGCAGGATGGCATGTACCTCTGTTGTTTACTACTGTGAAATAAACTACGGGTTCTCAAACATTTTGTAGATGTACATAACTATTTTGTCTTTGTTTTTTGTACGTTTTCGTCTGTATGTTGTATATGTGTTCGCATTGTGCTCTCCATATCTGGAGGATAATAAAGTATCTATCTGTTTTAGTCCACACTGAGTCTACGAGGAGATACAATTAAAGCATCTTTATATTTTCAATTAAAGTGATACTTTTCGAATTATAAAAGTGTACTATAAATAAGGGGTTGTTGTAATATTCTGTGATTTAAACTTATGAAAACTGCAAAACCGATAAAATTGACATTAAAATATACATAAACGTAACACGCTGTATGGTATCATGAATCCCATACCTTGAGACCATGTTCAACAAAAAAATACTAGCCTCTTCATAGCACGATTAATTTTGTCATCACATGACTTTGAAACACGGTTCGAATGTGCATGCAAAAATGAACATGGATGGCCGTTTAAATCCATGCACATAATTACACGACAATAGTACAGTCAGCGTACCGACTCCTTGCGACTTTCGCAAGGTCATCGTACGGGTATCGTTCGACTTATATAGGGAGGTCTTGAAGATAACACGATGACTGCACGATAACCTTGTGTTACGATATCCGCAAGGTCTCTGTAAGGTTTTGTTCTAGTTTGTCGCTGAAAGAAATCGCAAGGTGGTCGTAAGCGGCAATGTAAACACATACGTCGTAGCTTATAGCCGCCTACGATGTCGAAAAAATCGTAGGGAAAATCGTAGACAAATAAATCATTCGACGACCGTGGCAAATGTAACCGAGGCATAATGTTTGCAATTTCATCGGGCGAACATCGTGCGAGTGTCTCGCGAATGTCCTGCAACATGTGTGCGAACTGGAGGTCGAGTTCGCCAATGATTCGTGCGATAATCGTACGACATTCATGCGACTGTCGGAAATATGTCGTAATCACCCATTCGGTGTGACCGCAATGTGAAAAGGGTTGCAATGCCGTATTTCTGTCGCAAATACGTGTCTCAAAATTAGTCTCGAATTAGTCGCCAATTGCTCACATCCCAGTTAGATACTGGCCTTATGTTGTTTTTGGGGTTTTTGTTTTGCACTTTTTCATTAGTTTTAAATATGATTTTCACGTTGACGCTGAAAGAATGATAGTAGTTAAAACGCGAGAAATGTACGAAATATCTGCATCGATGGTTTAAAAAAAATAGTAAATATTTTGCACGATACCTCTTCCGTAGTGAAGAATTGCCGATATTTGTAGGTTACAGTCAACTAAACTAATATCGATCAACTAAACTAATATTTGTAGGTTACAGTCAACTAAATTCTACTATTGTTTTAGATTTTTTACACCAGGCATGTATAACACTAGCTATATAAATATGCAGCATTTGGGCGCAGGGCATATTTTTCTTCGTTCTGACTGGAGTTTTCACGATATTCCAGCAATCCTGTACCCTAGAAGCATCACTACAGAACCGTTTGAATAGCATAGGTTCCTTAAGCCAAACGATTTACAGAGCTAAGCTGACCAAAAACATAACAATGTATAAACACCCACTCATCTTTTCTTTTCAATTTCTTTATTAAAAATTCTCACGTTACTCATATCAAATATGTCTTCTGTCACTTCGTCGTATACCATTTTTAAAGATATTTCTTGTTCAGCATTCAGTTATAAATGAACAAAAAAACGGACAGAGACAGTATCCTCTTCACCCCAGTAGGGGACTTATACTGAAACAATTGAGCCTCTTCCCATCCTTTCGGTATTCTCTGTGCTTTGCTTTTCACATTTTGGGAATTTGACATTTTAGAGTTTTGTTCGTTAATACAAATTTTACTTAAGTTATAATATAGTTGTCTCTTTAATTGGTCACTTTTGTAGCATATTAGTTTAATACGCGTTGACAACAGCAGAACCACAGCCGCAATGGTGCTGAAATATAGTTCACTGACAAAATATAATGTGCCTTAAGGGAATAAACATATTTAAATGTTTAGACCATGCATGAATCCAGACGAAGGACAAAAATGTAGTGTTTAGCAATACTGGTCCGGATCCCCTGCAAAATCACGAAGCTGCCAAGCCAGCATTCAATGTTGGGCCATCATCGACACGCTGGCGGGCTGATGATAGCCCGCTTTGACCCGCTTATAGTGGTATTTGGATCCTTTCTCCACTCATCAACTAAATAAAGAAAACGTCATAGTTGATGGGACCCCCTCTGACAAAACTTTCTGGATCCGCGCATGTAGACATTATTACAGAAAATAAATATAGAAATGCAAGCACCCAGTTAAGAATCTCATCACATGACCTGGCCATTGAACGAGGTATGTGCCAAAACATAGATCGAAAGGGAAATAAATGAATTTTCTGTAGAGGCAAAAAGTGAAAATCACTTTTATTGGTTTGCCCGCTCTACAGAGAAATGCTTGTAAAAGCCCTGCCAGTAAAACAGCTTACTTAACCCTCAGATATTCTCATTGCCAAAGTACCTGCCGTCCAGCCCACATAACACCAAACTTATTTTTGTTTGGCTAAAACATGCTGTGATTTGATAGAGTGCAGTATACCCCATAGCAATGACGACGTGCAAATCAACACGGCAATATCTATTGCTCGAATCTATATAAAATTTTGTGTGTTGCTCACGTCTGTAAAGCCGCCTTAGAACTGATTTTACACGACACTTCGTTTGCTAATACCTTCTTATTCTCAGTCCGTGCATGACGACTGACTGAGTAATAATATACTGCACAACCTTTGTAAATGCTAGTACAGCCAAGACAAATATTCTTCTCTATTCGATGAAACGAGCAGAATGTTAAATATTTCTACAGAAAATACCTAAACCCTTCATGGGACCACTGTATTGCACTCTGTAGGAAAGTCATAATCACCTCATAAAGATTAGCCTTTAATCTTTCTGGAATAGCCCTCAGGCAGTTGTGCTACTTTTATTGTCTAAGAATTTACCCCTTTAATGATGAAATAAAAGTATTAATCGGCTTATGGTTCACTGTCTAGCTACGCCCCAACTGGTTCCTATCTCCGTTAGCTTTACAAGAGACCAGGGCCCGGAATTACAATGCCTCCTTAAAGTTAAGGTAGACTTAAATTGACGATCTTACTTAAATTTCACGAAAAGTGCATTACAATTATTTTCCCTATCTTAAAGGTCTCCTTATCTCGACAAAATACTTAAATATTTAAGGTAGCAGCGAGGCTACCTTAAATTTAAGATTTAACTTTTTGACGGGTTGCGAGTTCGAACCCCGTCACAGTTCCATGTTATTTTTTTTATTTTATTTTTTTATCAATTATTTATTGTGACGTGGCATGTGATTTCCAACAATGAGGCATTTTTCACAAGTGTAGACTCAGACGAGCCTGTGCAGTCGCCTTTAAAGCTTAGACAGTCAAAATGCTGTTTGGGCAGTAGCTAAATATTCATAGAATATTCAAACGACTAGCAAAGGCTCTGATCAAATTGCGCGTATGCGCAGGCTGATCTGAGGCTCTGCTCGTCGCACATACCACATTGTTAGGAATCTCATGTAGCGGCTCATTTAAAGATATCGTAATTCTAGCATTTCCAAACCATTTGGGTTGCTTAATATCGCTTTACTTGATTATGTCGATTCCTGATCTTTGAACCCTTACTTACTTTATTGACAGGAAACAATGCGTACCCTATTGAGTTGATGCATTCAGTGGCATCTCGCATATGCGTTTTCGTGTTTGATAATGTCCCATTTGATGGAAACTTTGCATAAATGTTAAAACTGTTTTCCAATAATGCTTAAAGGACACGTGTGAAAATATGATACAATAAAAATGAAGAAAAAGAAATAAAAGCATTGGTGGGATTCGAACCCTGCGCATAATGGAAAAATAAATGTATGTTCTGCTGCCATCGACTCTATCTTCTGAGCTATACAATATGATATCAAACAGTTTTCAAAACTACACCTGACTGCTGAATATGCCAGCCTACTGTTTTGATTTCAATGTTGACAAACAAGCAAATGTAAACATGGTCATTAGATCTTGGCAGCACTATAGAAGGTTTTATCGTTTCTATAGCACCACGATAACGTATATTCACGCGCGGATCCAGGAAATTTTCGTCGGGTTTGGCGGTGGATGGGGGTCCAAGCCCGACTAATTTAAAAAAGCTCTTACGTTGTTGTTTTTTTCTTCCTTTTTTGTAAGTCCTCCGCTTATTTTGCTAAGGGAGTCCAGTGATCATGACTTTTACAAAGAAAACTATCATTAAACTATAGCTTTCCGATATTCCATGGAGAAGGGCGCTCTAATTTTTCCAGGGGGTCCAACTTTTCCCAGGTGGAGGGGGTCCAATTGCATATTTCTATATAAACCTATAGAATTTGTGATTTTCCAGGGGTCTGGGCCAGACCCCTGCCCCCTCCTCTGGATCCGCGCGTGGCATCGTTAACTGGGTTCGTCCACACAAGACTTAGCATGACACTCACTCCATTGATGCAAGTTATGTGCGGTTGTTGTAAACAGCGACAGGATCCTACTGTTTAGTGATTGGAGATACGCTTGGGGTATCAAATTTGTCAAGTAGTGCACCGTGTATCAAAGGCGTTTTGTGCAATGGGATCTTGTATTATTCCCAACGTCGGATGTGAAGGGAGTCTCAACAATGTTGCTAGCACATATAAAATACCGAATTACCCACATGCTTTGTCCCACACTGTATGCGGCGATCACAAATGAACTGAATTGCTAGAAACGCTGTTTTGTATTTAAAAAATGCGTATCGCTGCCTATCTGGTATGATTTTTTAGTATAAAGGTTGAAGGGTTCACCACATCAAGACGTCTGCGAGTATTCTATAACTACCCCCCCCCCCCCCCCCCCTGTTAAGCATATGAACAAACTAGAGGATCTGAAGGTCCTGTAGCGCTTACCTGATCTCATTGATTAAATTAAAATAGGTCAAGGTCAACCTAGGCTTATTATTGAAACATATTTTGTTTTACCATATATGGTAGTGTTTTTTTTTCATTTGGAATTATCACGTATGCATTGTAGCGCGTTGTGGCTCAATTGGCGCCTTTAAATTAAAAAAAAACTAGCTTAGTATCTGATAATCAGCCAATTTCTGGCTTGCCATTGGGAATTTATGTGTCCAAAATGAGTACATGTACGCTATGTAAGTCATAAGTTATGACTCGGCAGGGCTCGCGAAATAGATGGGTAACCGGGTGCCACTTTGGCAGAGATATTTGTAGCTTATAGCATGGCATCAATGTTGTACAGCTCAAGTCGGATGAAAATCCCGAATTAACGTAGATCTCGAAGTCTCACAAATTACTGATGTTGCTTGGGAGCGCTGTGCCTTAGTGGTAGAGTGCTTTACTCGAGACCGAGGGGCCGCGGATTCGATCATAACCGGCGTAACTGCGTTGTGTCATTGAGCAAGAACATTATTCCTAGCTTAGTACTAGTTCAACCCAGGAAGCCTCGTCCCTTTATAACTGAAAGATTGTTGATGGGACGTAAATAATCAAATCAATCAAACAAACAAAACTGATATTGTACTGTTTACCTTAACTTTAAACATTCGTATGAGCAAACTGCAACCGAGCCAGCACGATGTTATGGTACTTAGCGCATAGGCGAGCAACCATGGATTGCTCAAGGATCCACATAACCTGCCAAATCCACCTCAACTTAAAATATGCACGCGTGTGATGGTTCAGAAAAAAGGATAAAAAACTTAACCCCCACTGGATAGCTGATCATGCATCATTTATGTTAGGTTATACGGATGGGATAAGCAACACAGTATCATTGGTTAGCCCATAAATAGTCTACAACGAGCTAGATGCATGTTAACTGCCCCCACAAACACACAAAAAACATGATCATCGCGAACGAGTTCGTGTGTACTCCCCCCTATCCCCCCGCCGCAGATCACCCCCACCTGCCCTCCCTCCCCGTCTCCACTAAAAGGACGCCTACACTCTTTTATCAAATGAAAAATATCAACTCAAGTAATTCTGCGTCGTGGGGCAGGAATTACTCTATTTTGTAGTTTTTTTTCGAGTCCGCTGATTAATTTACAGGACGCGCGAAACATTTGGGTCGCTTACAGTCATTAAAACTCTATATTTTTCGTAAGCCTTTCCGTCAAATTAACGATTTTAGCCGAGGATTTATACTCAAGTTAGGTTCACAAAAACGGTGCATTATAAATGCACATTTAAGATAGAATCTTACCTTTAAGAAATATTGGAGCTACGTTCGTAAAAGTCTACTTAACTTAAGGAGGCATTGTAATTCCGGGCCCAGGACATTGCATACCACGTGGTGATACAGCGACCGAATAGCTGTTTAATATAGCAGTACGAGGGCTGTTCTTTAATACTTGTCATTTGGGTCTGAAATCAAGAACTGAAATTGAAAATTTGAAATATTTTGATTCATTACTTTAACGTATTCCCTTCGGTATTTATGCAAAGTTTCAGTCTTTTTATCCACATTCTAAAGGGATTTTCTTAGTCCTTTTTAGGTATACCTTTCAGACACTGGAACACTGCAGATCCCACAAAGCAACGACGCAAAAAAATCCTTCCAGCAAGCAGTTACTTCAACCGAGGAAACAGAAAATAATCATATGGGGTTAGTTCTGGTGAATAGGGGGGATGGGACAGCACTGTAAGCTTTTCCTGCTGCAAAAATTCCAGGACAATACCTCCTTTGTGTGAAGGAGCGTTGTCGTGGAGAAGTCTAATATTCTTAATTCCACTCTTTGGCCGGCGTTTACTATTGTACCATTTAAGATTTTTTAGTACCTTGTCACGATTGAATTTACCTGTGACACCTCTACTCTTTGACACAGCAATCTGTATTGGAGGTCCTTGTGTTGAGAAGAAAATTACAGTTATTGATTTCTGAACTCTCATTGTCCTCCTGACAGTACATGGTCTCTTGGTACTTTTCGTTGCCCAAATTTTATTGTTAATTTTTCCCTGTGATTCTTAAAATTGAACCCAGGTTTCAGCACCTGTAACAGCATTAGCAAATGTTACACGTGCCCTCTTTTGGTCGTCTGACAACAAATGTGGTATCCAGTATGTAAAAATCTTTCTAGCATGAAGCCGTTTCTTCAGAATAAAATGCACTTTGGATATCGAAATGCCGGTTGCTTTAGCTAGCTCAGGAATGGTAAAGCGTGCGTCAGTGTTTGTTATTTTTTGAAGTGTCGCTTCGGCAGTTTTGTTGATTTTGCTCATTTTTCTTCCAGCTCTAGGGTTATCTTTCAGGCACTCAACACCCTCCCAAAATTGCTGTGTCCACCTGGCAACAGTTCTATACTATATTGCATGGTCTCCATACAAAGCCCGAGTCTCTTTGAAAATGTTTTTGCAATAATTCCAAGGTAACATCGATTCTTGATGTATGTCCGAATTTCTGTAGGATTTCCATCATATTTCTTATACATATTTTACCACAGTGTCCAACGAGTACATGTGTTCAAATCTAAATTTGGCGATGTAAGCCTGGTCGTACATGTACAAACTTGGCATCAGTGTGTAGGTATTAAACTGATGCTAATAAATGTGCATGAATTATGTGGGTAACTATTGCAGAGCACTAGAAAAGAGGCCAATGACAAGTATTAAAGCTGCATAGTCTGTAACTTTTGATCTTCTAATTTTAAAAATAATGTTTTTATTTTTCAAGAACACAGTAAAATACTCAAATTCAGGTAATCATTTTTCCATTTTCGTAAATCTTAACAAGTTATCACCATCAAAACAACTGCATTTATGTTAAAATCAACGGCCTAGAATTATTGGAGGGACGCAAATAATTACCAACAAGAGAAAAATACACCTATTTGATAAGATAATTCACTTTTCCATGCAGTTTTCATCTGTACTTAACATTTTTATTGTGAAAACATAGCTCAATTCAACTTTTACAATTGATTTAAAAAGAAAATAAAAAAATTCGAAAAATGTTCATAGTTACAGAGTATGCAGCTTTAAAGAAGGACCCTCGTATATTTAGAGCACGTCGGTAAAGGTAGGTGTTCATCGTACCTGCAGGACAATGGTGGTGTAAATAACTATACATCATGTCTCCTTGGCGTATTTAGAAACCTGTCCTTGGTTGTTTAATTAATGTAGCTAGTTGATGTTGTCATGGTTTGTGACGATGAATAAGTGTGTAAATTGGTTTCTCGTATGATGAGCAAAATGAATAAATTTCACCTTTATAAACTTGTTGATTTTCTGTGAACATCAGTGGCACGCGTTTGGATTAAACAGTGTCTGAATGGACTAATAAATTTTGGTGCATTTTTTGGTGAAAGCTTCATACGCTTTTTATGATTTTACAAGGCTTTATACAATAAATATTGTATGCGAGTTGCTTTTAACTTTGCATTTTGACCTGTTGATAGACTGTCACTTGCAATGAACAGCTCAACAAGCTTGAGATTATATTTATACAACCCCATAAACCTTTAGATTGGACTTTGTATTTTCAGTAAACAGCTCAATAAACTTCAGATTGGACTTAAAGTTTGCATTTGCAGTAAACAGCTCCATAACTTTCGGATTGTTCTTTGCATTTTCAGTATACAGTTCTGTTAACTTCAGATTGGCTTTGCTTTTTCAGTAACAACTCCAAAACACTTCAAATTGGATTGTGTAAACAATTCAATAAACCTTTTGGATTGTTTAGTATACTTCAGATTAGCTTAGTATTTTCAGTAACAGCTACATTAACTTCATGTGGATGTTATAGTTTTATTAAACAGCATATAAATTGCAGAATGGACTTTGAATTTTCAGTTAACAGTTAAAAAAAACTTCAGATTAGACTTAAAGTTTGCACTGGCAAACAGCTCCATTAACTTCATGCGGATTTTGTTGTTTTAGTTAACAGCTGCATTTCTTTGTATTGTAGGATTGCTCTTTGCATTGTCAATTAGCAGTTCCATTAACTTCAGATTGGCTTTGTATATTCAGGAATAGCTCCACAAACTTCAAATTGGACTCTGCATTTTCTGTTAACAGCTCCGTAAGCTCAGGATTGCACTTTGCATTTTCATCTAACATCTCCATACACTCCAGATTGTACTTTTAAACAGTTTCAGTAAACAGTTCAATAAGCTTCAGATTTGACTTTGCATTTTCACTAAACAATTCCATAAACTTAAGATTGGATTTTGCATTATCGGTAAACAGTTTCATAAACTTTGTATGGATTTTGTAGTTTTATTAAACAACTCCATAAACTTCAGGTTGAACTTTGCATTTTCAGTAAACAGTTTCATAAACTTAAGATTGGACTTTGCAATTTCAGTAAATATCTTCTGATTTGACTATTCAGTAACACCTCAATAAACTTCAGATTACACTTAACAGCTCCATAAACTTCGGATGGAACTTTGCATTTTCAGTAAACAGCTCCAAAACTTCATGTGGATTTTATGATTAGTAAACAGCTTCATTTCATCAGATTGGACTTTGCATTTTCAGTAAACAGCTCCTTGAACTTGCAATGAAGTTTACTGTTATATTTTTTCTGAATTTAAGGTTTATGTTTATCTAATCAGCGCAAAAACTTGCAATAAGATTTGTTGCGATTTGATCGATTGATTTAATGCGATTTGAGCAGAAGATTTCGGCGAGCAGCGACGTGTTCTTGTGATCGGGCTTTTAAGTTTTGGTGAACAGCGTCATATATAGTAGTTGTGATTGTTGATGATTTGATTTAATGTAGAAGAGCATAATATTTTCGGTGAATGTCACCTTTTCTCTCGATTTGACTGAATAACAGCAGCATAAGCCTGCGACTTGACGTATAGTATCGGCGTTTGAACACGGTGAAGAGTGCCTAAGTTTATCATTAAGATATATATATGGTCCTTTTTTTATAGTGGGATTTTGCTGTGCACTGTGTCAGTTGTTTAGTTGCTCGTAGCTTGTTTTTCATTTGATCAAGAGAAGCCTACATAAATGTTTGCCATGCATCAACTCAAATATACCTACACTCGTAATATAATATTATGATCTTGATTGAACAAATAAAATATAAGTTTGCAAGGCTTTAGCCTAGTTTTACTTGAGATGACGAATTCATACTTGAATAGACTACAGAGGGATTTACATTAAATATGATGTCAATTTCTCTTAAGGCAAATGCTTATACGTATTTTATATGCGCCGTTCTAGTTTATACGTCAAAACAAACCCTGGTCAGCCCAGCAAACCCGTAAAGGGCTGTTAAGGTTCATTGTAGGATAGTGTATAAAGCAATTTAGACCGCGAGTCAACACTATTATAGTCTTATGCATAATGCTTGTATTGTTCAACTATTAGGTCACTGTATCGCCACGTGGTATGCAATGTCTCAGTCTCTTAGAATGCCAACGGAGATACATGTACGAACCAGTTAGGGTGTGGTTAGACAGTGACCAAATAGCTGAATAATACTAATTGATTTACTGTGCTACATACTTGATAATTAAGACACGGTACACTAGTAAATTTAAGATGTAACTTTACGCCAAATTTGGTTGCAGCTGGATTGCCACTGATTTTAGTGTAATCATAAATGTTCTTACTGACATAACACTTGTTTTTTTAAAACCTACTTGGTTATATTTCGTTAAATATTTAGGAGTCACGTAAATTACACACTGTTACAGGCAGCATTCCTAAGCTGTCATGAGTCACGCTTGTCTGTTGGTGATAATAGTTATGCTTAAAAAGAATATGGTAAACTAAATTCCTCCTGGTGGTTGGGTAGTGTATACCATTGTTCTCTACGATGATTTAGTTTCCTACTTTAGCTTGATCAAATGGCTCTTTTCTTTCGTCAAGGTTCATATAAAATCGTATTTGTACCAACATTTGTGTAGTTGTGAGGCCCTTATACTAAGATATTAGATTGAGTATTTTGGATTAAAACTATGGGGAAGCATCAACGTTACAGTGTGACCGGGCCAGCAGCGTCGACCAAGAAGACAGGCATGATTGAAATAGTGAGTTTTCTCAGTATGGAATGATCTCCCCTATTTTCACATTAACTGCCACTTGCGACTTTGATCGTCTGCTGATAACTTTTCCAAAACGTTTTGGGTTCAGATCAGGTCCGACAAATTATCGAGCCTGATGTGGATGCAATCTGCCTGACACTCTACTTGTATTCCTGATATAGTTTTTGAAGTATAAATTTTGAAAAACATTAGCAATCGTAAAAAAGCATGCAAAATTACACAGCATTCAAAGAGTTAGCTATAATACATATACGGGCAACGTGGGCATGTATTATCTACAGTTCGTGTATCTCTGCATGTGCGGATCAAGAAAGTTTTGTCAGAAAATTTTGACACCGTTTTTTTTTTCTTTTTTTCTTTTTAATGAGGGGAGGAAGGATCCAAATACCACTATTAGCGGCGAAACGTCATTTAAAAGGCGTTTTGCTGGCGGGCTGATGATGCCCCAACATTGAATGCTGGCTTGGTAGCTTTGTGATTTTAAGGGGATCCGGACCAGCATTACTAAGGAACCCTATATTTTCGTAATGTTCCAGGGGGTCCGGAGCCCGTGCCCATCCTCTTCTGGATTCGCACATGCTCTTTACATGTACGAGACGCTTCCAAATGCCTCTGTAGAGCCACAATATCTTCTCTCCAGGAGTATAGTGTGTACCGGGCCTGCATACACAATGTGCTTCCATCAAAACTGGGAGCATGTTGTGTTTGAGCATGTATGAAACATACTCAGCTGCTCAGCTGCTCAGATTGATGCCAGGTTGTTATCAAGTAAAGTTGAACGTTATTGTGTTGTACAGTTTGGATACAATACCGTCCATTCGTATGTAAATCTGAACCGCGATATGTGATTTCCAGCAATGTGACAATTTGACAAGTGTAGACTCAGACGAGTCTGTGCAGCCTCCTTTTAAGCTTAGAAACTCCAAATGATGTTCGGTCAGTAGCTTAACAGTCATAGAATATTCAAGCGACAAGCAAAGGCTCTGATCAGTCTGTGCGTATGCGAAGGTTGGTCTGAGCCTTTGCTGATCGCACATACCACATTGTTAGAAATCTCATGTCACGAATCATCTAAATATACATGTACTGGCTGGCAAGTATATTGACCCCCACCCCTGATAGGGGTGTAGATAGAGGTTCCCCTACGTGTATGTTCATCTGTTACAGTTCGTGGGCGCTTTGTATCGCAGATGTTTTCATGAAACATTTCTCAAATGTAAAGTGTCTTGAGACGATAACCGTTTGCTAACTTTCCGATGTTATGGCCTTGAAAATATTATGATGAAGAAAAATGATCATTTTACCTTACATGAGTTTTGTTATTGTTTCAAATTATTAGGAGTCAAACCCGCAGTATATGCCGCTGTTACAGAAACATATGTGCGCGTCCAATGAGACTGCACAAGACTGTTACTGAACTAGTGTGCATGACCCGTTTATTTCGTAACTATTGCGCACGTCCCGATTAGACTACACGAGAAGAAATTTGATCATTTTGCTCACATTTCCCTGTTCAACCTAACAGCATGTTTCAGATTCGAAATTGCTTTGCATGTCCCAGTTTTAAAAATAAAACAACTACACAGTGCATGTCTCTATGAGACTGACTTTGAAAGGAAACGGAATTAATTAATTTTCAAAATTGATTGGTAAATTCAGAAAATAATTATTGTCAAACAAAATATCGCGTGTTTGGTAACAATATAATCACAACTTTATATTTTTGTGGCCGTGTTCCTTGGCTGTACCAGTACTGTCCGGGTGGGTTTATGCTTTTTGTGGTTCTTTGTCCAGGAACTCCCGAAGGCTCAACCGGCAGTGGTTCTGGTTTTAAAGCGTCTCAGAAGACGGGGCAACGGCTTAAAGTCTCATCCGACAGACTGGGAAAAGCCGGGAATCGAACCTGCGACCCCTGGTTTACAAGACATAGGTTTATCCCCTACACCACGGCGGCTTCTTGATGCAGAATCTGACATAGAATGGTTTATATTAGTTAGAACATGTTTTACTTATCAACGTTGGATTTTAATTCATTCTGCCGTCGTTTTCTTCTTAATTACCTGGTCGAACCAACGTTTCGCACAGGTGTGATCATATTTTAGCGTCTTACATTTGAGGAACAATAGCGCTGTTCACACATGAGTCAGTTGTGCAAACATGCTCACGGAAGTTCATATCGCAACGTCTGCCATCCGCGTCCGTTTGGCGGCGGTGCTTTTGTCCTTTAAAGGGATTAATATTTAGGACCGCCTTATACCTCTGCCAAGGCGATTGGCTAATTCTGTATATGTTAGCTATAGGCGTGTCCGTTTTTAGAATTAGAGAAATTTTGAATTAAGAGATATTAGACAGGATTTACCAGCTAAACCGGTAACACGTGATAAGGAAGTTTGGAATTGCCAACCGAGCGGTTAAGAAGCAATTAAAAACATAGTTGGGATTTATCAATTAACGGTAACTGTATATTATTGGAACCTGTTATAGTATTTTGAACATTAAGTTTAGATAACGTATAAATTGAATGTATATTGTTTATTGAAGTTTTTAGAAGAGTTTTAGACTAGGTGCTGTACATATATTCTGAGTTTTATCGAACTTTTACCCCTGTTAACGGGTGGTTCTTCTGAAATAATAGGAGGAAAATACTACAGAAAAAATTGAAGAAGAAAATTGGAACTTTATATCTGTCTCCAGTGTTGTCATTTTACTTATTATATTTGACTCGGACCCAATACTGGGTTCGAGTATTTGAGCACGGATATACCGCTCACCATACCTATCATGCATGCTCACAACTAATGAACGAAATATTGATATTTGAGTCGCGTTTCAAAATACCTCAAATAGAAAGCAGAGTAAACCCTCATTAAATTGCTTCTTTCTGAAGAAGCCAGCTCATCGTGGTCCTCCCTGTTTAGAGCTTGTACACAGGTATTTATATCGCTTTCAACAATCAGCACGTGGGGCTAAAAATAGTTCTATCGGGGAAATACGGAGTAGTAAACCTATGGTGGACCACAAACGCCTTATCTTAGGAGATATAAAACGAAAAATGCTCCTCGGATGATGCATAATGTATCTATATTTATGTTGTTTATATGTCTGTATGTAATGTTCTCATGTTTATTTTGTTTGTAGGCTATAAACATTGTATTATGTTTTATGCTGAATAAATTTATTTGATTTGATTTGATTTGTTTCCCATTTAGCAAGTGAATGATTGATGATAAATGTAACCATTCATCCGAATTGAGTGGATATGCATAAAGAACAGGGGTTCAAACCGCGCGTTGTCTTAAGATCTGGGCCAGTAATTACAATGCCTACTTAAAGTTAAGGAAGTCTTAAGTTAAGTATTGTGTTTTAGGATGCGAAAAATAAGGTTTCGAACTTAATAAAATCAAAATAATTTCATTTTTTCTGTAGATCACAATTATATCTGTGACCATAAGTACATTTATATACTGCATCGATCCTGGCAATTTGATAAACATAACATGTTGAAATATCAATGCTTAACTTAAGTCGTCCTTATCTTTAAGGAAGCATTAAAATTTTGGGTCCAGGCCTCTAGATTATAAAATTTTTTAATGGTCAAATCAGCTGAGCACGAAATTTATCACTGCTCATAAATCTCATAAATGTGCTGGCATTTTAACATTATAAGCATGATAAATGCAGCATCTGAGAGACTAAAAGTAAGAAGCTTCTTCATTTGTCGGTATTTTAGTTTTAATGAGCAGTTGAAATTTCGTGCTCAGTTGAGTTGAGAATGAAAAAGTATGACCTCGTGGCCAGGTCTTGGGGTTCTCACTAGCAAAACCGTAGGAGCTAGCATGTTGTAGTGGATTAACCAGTCGCCTTGAAACCCAGGAGTCCCGAGTTCGATCCCAGGCCCATCCAGTATGTCATTAGAGACTCTAAGCTGTGGTACCGTCTCTACATGATCTTAGTTGTTGGCGGGACGTTAAACACAAATGCACTAACTCACCAGCAAAGCGGTATGTTCTCACGACGCAAACAATCCATTAAAAGTCAAATACCTTAGACAAACAATATTTTCATTTATGTCATTTTATCACCTTGACAATACCATTTCTTGTGAAAAGCGCCTTACACCACATATTTCCCTGCTACGAAAATATATCTTAGCCTTGAGTCTTTGGATTGGTCAAGTGTGCAGGTAGCCACTAATAATGACGCTTATCAATACGGTATGTGCAGCCTGATCAACGCTTTTGTGTGTTAATGGGTTTATATTTAGGCCAGTGCATGAGATTTCCAACAATGTGGTATGTGCGACCAGCAAAGAGTCAGATCAGCCTGCGCATACGCACAGTCTGATCAGAGCCTTTGCTAGTCGCTTGAGTATTCTATGATTGTTAAGGTACTGACTGAACACCATTTGGAGTTTCTAAGCTTAAAAGGAGGCTGCAGAGGCTCGTCCGAGTCTACACATGTCAAAATGCGACTCATACACTGACTCATTTATTAGCTCACCTGAGCCGAAGGCTCCGAGGTGAGCTATTAGTATACCAGTGACTCTGGCGTCCGTCGTCCGTCCGTCCGTCCGTCCGTCAACATTTTCAAACATCTTCTCCTCTGAAACCACTGGGCCAATTGAACTAAAATTTCATATGGAGACTCCTTAGGATGGGGGAACCAAAGTTTGTTCAAATGTTCCTGGTCACATGACCAAGATGGCCGCCATGCCCATATATGGTAAAAACCCTTTTAAAATCTTCTTCTCCAGAACCAGAAGGCCGATGACCTTTGGACTTGGTATGTAGCATCAGGGATGTGGGGCCTACCAAGTTTGTTCAAACAATGATTCTAGGTTGACCTTGACCTACTTAACGTCAAGGTCAAATTTGCTTCCTAATAGATTTAAAAGGGAATTTTTTTGAAAAGTTGATTTTTTGAATACTTTTAAAGCCAAAGTGATTGTTCTTACTTGATATGTTGAAACTAATGAGACAATGGCTATAAATAAGTTTCAAAGGTCAAGGTTGACCTTTGCCCTTTCAGCCAAGGTCGCTCATATTGTGGTCCCATCAATATATTAAAACATAGTTTCCTCACAAACCTTTGGCCCAATTGAGCTCAAGTTTCATAGGAAGACTTCTTATGATAAGTCAACCAAAATTTTTACAAAATATTTTGGTCACATGACAAAGATGGCCGCCATGCCCATATATGGTAAAAAAACCTTTTAAAAATCTTCTTCTCCAGAACCAGAAGGCCAGTGACCTTGAGACTTGGTATGTAGTATTGGGGATGTGGGGCCTACCAAGTTTGTTCAAATGATGATCCTAGGATGACCTTGACCTACTTAACTTCAAGGTCAAGTTTGCTTCCTAATGCATTTGAATGGAACATTTAATTGAAAAGTTGATTTTTTGAATACTGTGGAAGCCAAAGTCATTATTCTCACTTGATATTTTCAATCTAGTGGCTATAAATAAGTTTCAAAGGTCAAGGTTGATCTTTGACCTTACAGCAAAGGTGGCTTATATTGGAGTCCCATCAACATATTAAAACATAGTTTTCTCAGACAATTCATGGCCAATTGAAACCAAATTTCATATGACAACTCCTTATGATTGGTTAGCCAAAACTTATACAAATTGTTATGGTCACATGACTAGCATGGCCACCATGCCCATATATGGTAAAAACTCTTTAAATCTCTTCTTCTCTGGAACCAAAAGGCCATTGGCTTTGGGACTTGGTATGTAGGTTTGGGGATGTGGGCCCTACCAGGTTAGCACAAATGATGAATCTAGGTTGACCTTGACTTACTTGTATTGTATTGTATTGTATTGTATTGTATATGGAGAAAATCTTAAAATGTTCATTTTCTATAACTGAGCCGAATTCATTAAAGTTAGACCTATTGAGACAATGGTTAATTAAATACCAAATGTCAAGCTGACCTGTGACCTTTTATCCAAGGCCACTCATTTGGACTGCCACATACCTATCTAAACATCTTTTTCTCAGAAATCACTGGGTTGTTTGATGGATTATTCATTAGATTGTTGTCACTTGACCAAAATGTATATGGTAAAAACAAAATTTGTTCCATTATAAGCTGTAGTTAACCTTGACCTATTTTAACATTATTAAGAAGATCAGGTGAGCGCCTCAGGACCTTCAGGTCATCTAGTTATTATTATTATATATTTCAGTCGACTATACAGGTGGGGATGGACGACCGGTTGATGCCGAAGTCTGCCTCTAACGGCTATCCACCAGTGACGCCCGCCAGTCCCTGTATAGAAGAAGATATAGTAGAAGAAGAAATAAGTGAAGATACAGAGGCACCACTTGTTTACAAGATCAGTGATAGACCGCCAATACACCTCATTCTCTTCTTTGCATTCCAAGTAAGTAATGTACAACTTACTGTCCTGCCAGCCAAGAGTGACAGTGACGTCATGTTTTGTTTACATAGTTATCCTAGACTTAGAAACGATAGATCTCTCGTGTATTAATCCTATCCTGCACACAAGTGATCTATCGATTCGCGATAGCTCAAGTGAAGTGTAAACATTAGTTTTTTTACTTAGCAATTGTAATCAATGTATTACGCCACTGTCACTCTTGGCTATTAGCTGTATATAGATCAGAGTACGTGATGTATAGACCATAATAAAGTGTGTGTAAACTAGAGTAAGCTGTGTATAGATCAGAGTATGATGTGTCTAGATCAGAGTACGTGATGTATAGACCATAATAAAGTGCTGTAAACTAGAGTAAGTTGTATATAGATCAGAGTATGATGTGTCTAGACCAGAGTATGTGATGTATTGAACAAAGTAAAGTGTGTTTGTAAACTAGAGTAAGCTATGTATAGATCAGAGTATGATGTGTCTAGATCAGAGTACGTGATGTATAGACCAAAGTAAAGTGTGTTTGTAAACTAGAGTAAGTTGTGTATAGATCAGAGTATGATGTGTCTAGATCAGAGTACGTGATGTATAGACCAAAGTAAAGTGTGTTTGTAAACTAGAGTAAGCTATGTATAGATCAGAGTATGATGTGTCTAGATCAGAGTATGTTATGTATAGAACAAAGTAAAGTGTGTGTAAACTAGAGTAAGTTGTGTATAGATCAGAGTATGATGTGTCTAGACCAGAGTATGTGATGTATAGAACAAAGTAAAGTGTGTGTAAACTAATGTAAGCTGTGTAAAGACAAGAGAATGATGTGTCTAGACCAGAGTATGTGATGTATAGAACAAAGTAAAGTGTGTGTAAACTAGAGTAAGTTGGTATAGATCAGCATATGATGTGTCTAGATCAGAGTATGTGATGTATAGAACACAGTAAAGTTTGTGTCAACTAAAGTAAGTGTCGAATAAACCAATGCAAACTGTGTATAAACCAGAGTAGTTGGCGTAAAAGCCAACACACAAGGTTTAAAGACCAGAGTCGATGGTTTAAATTAATGAAAGTGGTGTATGATCTTGTAACGAGACTTAGCGGTTTGTAAATTGGAGTAAGTAGGATATAAAATCCATGGAACAGAGTTGGGGTTTATATATACTAAGTTGTGATGTATCTACCTTAGTAGTGTATAAACCTTAGTAAATGGGAGTGGTATATAAAGCAGAAAGAGTGAAGCAGAAAGCAGAGTAAGATGCGTATAGATCAGAGTAATTGATCTAAAAACCAAAGTAAGTTGTGTATAAACTAAGGAAAGAGGTGTATAAGCGATATAAACCAGAGTAAGGATGTATACGCTTGAATAAGTGGTATATAGACCAGAGTAAGGGGTATGTAAGCTAGAGTAAGAGGTGTATAAACTTGAATAAGTGATATATAAACCAGACTAACAGGGTGTATAAACTTAAATAAGTGATATAGTAACCAGAGTCAGTTGTGTAATAATAATGATACATGTATATGAACCAGGGTAGACTTGAATACGTGGTATATAACCCAGACTAAGGGGTAATTAAGCTTAGCGGTGTATAAACCAGAGTCAGGGGTGTATTAGGTTTCATAAATGATTATAAACGGGATGTATAGCCTTGAATAAGTGATATATAAACCAGCGTAAGGCGTGTATAAGCTTGAATGAGTGATATATAAACCAGATAAGTTGTTATGTAAGCCATATCGCTCTATATGCCTGAGGCAGGGGGCCGCACTACGCCGACATCACAACCGAAAATAGTATGTAAGCCATAGTAAGTGATATATAAACCAGAGTAAGGTGTGTATAAGGTGTATAAGCTTGGATAAGTGATATATAAAACCAGTGAAAGGGGTGTTTAAGTTTGAATAAGTGATATACAAACAAAAGTTAGGTGCGTAAAAGCTTAAATAAGTGATATAAATCAGTGTACGGATCGGGGGTGTATAAACTTGAATAAGTGAAATATAAACAGGAGTTAGGGCTGTATTAGCTTATATAAGTGATATATAATTTCTGTTGTTAACATGTTTTTGCTACGATTTGACCTATTGCATCACGTAAATAAACATGCAAGTTCTGTGTTCAATCTAAACTAGGATCATCCACATGCTAATGCAGGAGGGATTTTTCTTGTGAAGAGGCAGATGCAATGAAGAAGATGTGTGTTTTCTGATAAGCACAAATGCACATGACAACAGAGCAATGAACCTGTTAAGCCTTTTGACTAAATATCATCTGTTGTGTATCGTCTGCTGGTCCTTTTAAAACATCTCTATAGCAAACAGTGTGGACACAGATCGGACTGCTAAGAGCAGTTTGATCTCAGTATACACTTTTTTGTTGTTATGCCGAAATTAGTCCTTGACGTAGGCATTTACATGCAGCTGTCTACTTCAGCAGAGGACAATTTCAGATATATTTTTTCGTAGCAGGCGAAGGGTTAATTCATTATTGTTGTAATTCATATCACAATCAGCATCTAAAATATGCTAAAATTTCTATTACGTAATGTTTAATTAATAGTAAGCCCTTTTAACGCAATAAAGCAATACCGATGGACGAATTTACATGACATAAGGAGTTTAAAAATTACGGTGCAAATCAATGCACTGCACATTTGCACATGCTTGCCTGAGCTTTCTTCGATAATATCATAAGTACCGAAATCTCGTTGCTGCCTCATTCTATATTCGGACCAGGACAAACATTATCAATTTAGGCATTTAAAGCTTTGTGTGTTTAGGCATTTATGATCCTCGAATAGCCTAAGGTTTCATACATCAAGTGTTTTCTGTGCAAACATAGATGTTCTCTGTCAAAATCATAAGTATACTAGCCAAAAGTTCTAACCGGCCACCTGCATTTTATTAATTTTCTTCAAAATGTGAAATGCTGTGACTAGTCTTTTTGCATCTCGAAATAGCAAGACGTGTCATGTACCTCAGACAGTAAAGATATTGACAGAATGTTTAACAGTACATGCACGATGCCAATTTGAATAGTGGTACCCCCATTTTCAAAATTCGCATTTTGGCACAATTTGCGAGTCGTGACTTTTTGAAATAACCCCCTTTCACACGCCAAACGTTTTCGTTTCAAAAGCCAAACTCATATTGAACACTAAAATGTTGAAATGAACACTCCATCTGCATGAGACTCGTAGCTATTGGCCAATATGTCAAAAATTACCCCACCATCTAATGCAAATTCTTGTGAATTTTGAAATTGAGGGTACACGTGTACGGCAAAGCCTCCCGGATACAACTTAATGAATTTTGCTTAGCCATTTTCTGCTATCATTTACTGATAGGCTGACCTATTCGGTAGTGCAAATGAAATTTGTATAGTGCCTACAACTTTTAAGAAAATCGGTAAAAACACACGTGGCCGATTAGAACTTTTGACTAGTATATATAAAAAGCACACAAAATGTTTGAAAAGAATAATGAGAGAAACAAAATAAACAGTCCTCTTTGAGTAAGTAAGCAATGGGTTCAGATATGCAAATTAAGTTTACTTATAATTGTGATCATTTTAGTACACCTAACACTCAAAAGAACTAAAGTGACAGAGCGATACCACCGTGATTAAGCACCAAACAGTCCAGTCTCTTTGCTAGGGTCAAGTCTCCATAGGATTCTGTGAGAGTCGTTCATCATTTCGCTTTAGGTAGCAGCCACAATATAGATTTCCGTCAGTTGTCAGGTATTGGTTGTTTCCCTGTGATGATACATTGCATAAGTTAGGAAGCGTCACATTTTGTGTTTTTACAACAACAGAATCTAGGTTGACGTCCCGCATAACTGAAAGATTGTTGAGTGGACGTAAAGAATCAAATCAAACAAACAAAGAATCTAGGTTGAAGTTTTGGCCAGTAAAATAATTTAAATCCCAGTTGCGTCTGCTGCTGTCCATTCTTAGGCGGTGGTTCTGCTGTTGTTTATTTATCGTTTGTTGTTGCTCCCATTGTGTGTGTGTGTGTGTGTGTGTGTGTGTGTGTGTGTGTGTGTGTGTGTGTGTGTGTGTGTGTGTGTGTGTGTGTGTGTGTGTGTGTGTGTGTGTGTGTGTGTGCTATTTTGCCGTACTCTGTATCTTCTCTTCTAGTTTTGCAATCATCTAGCTGGGGAAGAGAGGGCTGGTTGCTTTATTTTTGTTCTGTTCTGAAATTCATTTGCTGTTATCGTTCTTTGAGTCTCTGACGCGATGTCATGGGTTGGTCTGTAGTATGTGATTGTGGCATTTCCTGCTTATTCTTACGTACTTTTTTACTACTCGCAGGAGAGCGTGACTTATATGTCTCGCTATGCGACATAATACAATCACAACTTTCTCCCCCGTTTTCTCCTTAGGGCCCTGTTAAAGGTATTATCCGAAAATGGTACCCCATCCAAAGGTTGAGCCCAAAACTTGAAATCTACCCAATTCCCTGAATAAATATGCACATGTATGAAGCCAATAGCAAAGACAGGTTACTTACGTGATAAACTACTACAATACCATGCTATAATGATATATGTACCTGTAACTAGAGTTAATTATTAGAAATACATATAGATCTAGTAGCAGCAAATGCCTGTATCCTGCAGGGGACATGTTGTACAATAATTATGTCCTTCATGTGACATGTTTTATGAAGACTGTTTCCTCTACGGACATATTTAATGATTTAAAATTGTGTCCTGCATGGGACAGTGATTAAGAAAGATGCTGCAAGCTCTTTAGACTTTATTCAATCTACAGAATCCAAATTAAAATGTGCAAGTGTAAATGGACACTACTTCAGATATTCTCACGACTGTAGACTCTCGACTCTGAAAGATATTTACAACTGTTGTTAACATATTCAGGCCTAATTTGTTTTGGTTATAAATCTAAGCCTTTATCTAGTTAAAAGCCACGCAGATCCCAACGTATGGTTACAAATTGTTCAGACTCAACCTAAGGCTAAAACTTACCATCACGTTCACTTGAGTCAGCAGCATTTGTACCTATTGAATTTGTTGAACCCTCAGTCTGAAGGTGAGCCAACTCCATGTCTAAGGTAACTTCTATCTCGGAACCGTTTCAATCAACATCTCAGGAGATTCATACCAAAGTACTTGGTTGACACTCACAATCTTGCTTACTGAACTCAACTGCATCTGTATAGACCTGGTTGGCCGGATTAGGACTCTCAATGTAGAGGCTAGACAGCTCTGTGTCCACGTTCAGTTCTTTTCATACTCTATCAACATCTATTTCCATGTGCTGTTAATTATCTGTAATTAAATACAATTTTCAAAGTAATCAAATGTAATTGTAATCATGTTTTTTTTTCAAATACATGTAATGTAATTGTAATGATTACTGAAAATATTTTAGCTGTAATTATAATTACTTTCAAATACTTTTCAAATACATTTGGCTATTTACTTAGAAAATTTGCCCAACACAAGAAACAAATAGGTGACTAATGGTAATATTTTAGTTCAGATCTACGGATGAGAAATAGAACACAGGATAAATAAAACATATTGACTTTTTTTGGACAGTAAAATCAGCACACTTTAAAATATGTAGAACATTTCAGACTTAACATGGTGTTTAAGATTAATTTGCATTTTGTATAAAAAATCAAAACCAAACTTATTTTTTCAAAATTAAAAAATATGGCAGTAGACATCTAACATGATATAAGGTACATTTTTCTCCCAAAATTCACTCTTGACAGCATTTTTGTTTCTCCTATTTGCTGGAAATGTTGAGAAACAAAACTAGTCCTGTTCATTTTGACATGCTTAGCTGATTTCATATGTAAATTCATCAAACCCAGACCATAAAAAGAAGACTACTCAAAGGTGTTAAATCTTTTGTTATTGAATATAGCTAGCTTATGTGAAAAGGTACTTATGACCTTCTTAATAGCTTACTGTATATGTGTGCAAACTGGACAAAGGTTATTACACAAAAGTACATTTTCTTGTGGAAATGCCAAATAACTGTTTTTTCATCCAATAGTGCAACATCTGCCCCTGTAGAATGCTTATTCAGCATAGCAGGCAAAGTTTTAGGCCTGAAAGGCGTTCCCTCAAAAATGACACTTTTGAAAATCTTAAATTGATGATTAAATGTAATCATCAAATTAAATCTGAGTGATAGGGAGTGCAGTGGCTCAGTGGTCGAGTGCTTTACTCAAGACCCAGGGGACGCGGGTTCAAGCCTCACCGGCGTCACTGCATTGTGGTCCTTGAGCAAGACACATTTATCCTAGCTTAGGACTGGTTCAACCCAGGAAGACCCGTCCTTGTTTAACTGAAAAATTTGTTAAAAGCAGCTGACTGAGCTAAAGGTTGCAGTTGTGTAACAGACAATTTCCATGTTACATACTTTATAAATCTATCTTGCTAAGTGGTACTGTATAGTGAAATAGATCTATAAAGTATGTAGGCAGATATAATGTATGATGTAATAAACTTAAAAACCACATTGGTATGAACTGTGCATTGTGTATATATATTTGTTTAACTTTGATAAGAACATGAATAAAATTTCATAGCTAACTTAAGAAATAACAGTGTATGACATGGCTTTATATATAACTTCAAAGACCCTATCTTTTTAATTTTAAAAGTGAGTACTATATAGCATTGCAATTTTAGATAAAAACTTCAAAAGCAATTAGTAATGTATTTGATTACATTTCTAAAGTAATTGTAATTGTAATCATTACATTTCTACAGGACCTGTAATTGTTATGTAATTGTAATCATTGATAAGTCAAAGTAAATGCAATGTATTTGAATACTTTTCAAAGTATTTGGCCGCAGGTCTGTTCCCATGTTCCGTTGTTGAGAACCCTATACGCACATCTGATAGTAAACTTGATTCTCTAGAGGATGCAATGGCTGGCTGAGGAATTGACTTTTACTCTGTCTGAACAGTTTCAGTGATATTGCTACTCTGATCAACATCTCTCGCAAGAGTATTGTGCAGTTGTGCTGCAGCGTCTGACTGTTCAATCAGACAGGAATTTATGGACATACCGGTTCCCATATCTAAAGCAAGGGATGTTTCACTAGTCATCTCACTAAAAGGGGATTTTGTTTCATGGTAAGTGAGAACGTCTTCATTGCTACTTGCAGGCTTTTCCAACTTTCATTGCTCCTGATGTCACACTCTGCATCATTTTCCTTATCATTTTAACTGTCACAGTCAGTTATCTGAACAGGAGACCTATTTTTTTCAATTTCACAGCTTTATTCATAAACATCAGTTATGTTCAAACATGGTAAAACTATCTCATCGTCTAGCTCTTACTAGCTATGGGCTCCGCAGACGTCTTACATTTTGTATGGTCACCAATCTTTTAAACCCATTAATATCACAGGTGATTCAATAAATGACAATGCATCTCAGCCTTGACCAACAGTCCCATGATCTGTAAATAACATTTCCACATTGTCATACTTGACACCAGGAGTAGAAAATGTTTCTTAAAACCACTGCACTATTGGTTCCACTTTGTCTACTTATATGGTATTTTTCAGTCTGCCTTCTCTGAATGAATCTGGTGGGGTTTGATAGTCTGCCGCCTTTAATTTCTACGAGGCCTCATGATGGCATTTTTTGTTAATGCTCGGCATCCAGGCTAGAATTATTCCTTGGACTATTACAAACAATATAGGGGTGGATGCCAAGCGTGATTTTTCGATTTAAGGTCACGGTGAGGTCAAAGGTCAAGTAAGTGCAACTATTTAGAAAAATGGCATTTAAATATAGTAAATATTTTTTTAATCACAAAATGCTACTAATATGAGCAAAAACACTTGCACGTGAGAAAAGAATGGCACAGAGGCTTGCCACAGCCTCCAAATTGACATTTGCAAAGAAATACCGTATTTATGATAATAAGCATTCAGGCTCAATACAAATTAAAGAACAATATAGTCCGGACCAATTAAGCTTACCTTACACCCCCAGGGCATTTTTTCTGGAGTGCCAAATTGTTCATTAAGAACCCTTAAATGCAATATAAAGTTCTAAAAAAATAACCTGTCTGGGCTATATGAAAATGCATGGTTTCCATGGCAACCCACAATCCTATTCAAGAATGGTGATGTGCCTAAAGAATTACTCATATCTTAGTAACTACTTGTCCTAGACTTCTAAACATGGTGTCAAATTAAAACGTAGACAGAGGCCTTTAATCCATTGTCGCTTATGCAAATTATCTAATTTGCATAACTATTTATGAAAATTTTAAAATGTGATTCAAGAATGGGGGTGAACCTACAAAATCAATAATATCTCCGTTGCTTCTTGTCACAACCAACTAAAATTGGTACCAAATGAAAGCTTAGACATTGGCCTTTTATCAATTTGTGACATATGCAAATTATCTAATCTACATAATTTGTGTTTACATGAATATTAATAAAAACGTTAAAAATTTGGAAATCATTTAAATCATAAATAAGCAGACTGCATCTGCATATCATCATTTATGCATATTGCTATGTCATCAGTGATACAATTGGACAATTTCATTCATCCAATGGTCCGATTTGTAATTGCCTCAATTGCATATCCATTAATTTATATGTGTTAACTTATCAAATGACGTGTCTGGCTACAGATGCGTGTCTGACTGCAGATCCAGGGGTCGCGAGTTAGATCCCGGCCCGGTCCCACACTTTCGTGGAGATTGATCATGAAATAATTTCTTCGGTCATTCTCTTCCCTTCCGCTGATTCATTCAAGAAGGGTTGTTGTCAGTTACAAGCGAAACTATGTGCACGAATTACTGGTTAACCGCTTGTTCAAGCCTGCCCAGGAAAAAGTGGGATTAGGTGAACTGACCGTCCCGCAATGACCATAGCTGTTGACCTGGGACGTAAAGCAACAAAACAAACAAACAAACAAACTTATCAAATGAAGGAAAGTCATATAAAAACTAAAAACCTTGGGAGAGGGGAAGGGGAGGTGGTAATAAGACCTTCCTTGCACCCCTAGGACATTTTCTCATGTATGTCAACTTGTTTAGTTGGGTCGCCTTAATGACAAAAATATTGTCATAAAAATAAACCCATTTGGAATATATGAAATTACAATGGTTTCCATGGCTACCTATCATACAATTCAGAAGAATTGGGTGTTTGGTGATTCTAGTGAACAATTTGGCACCCATGAAAAACTGTCCTCGACTAGTACTATATATGTAAATTGTATGAAACATGACCCTATAGATTTGATATATAATTTTAAGTTATCAAAGGCACTTCTAATTCACATCTACGTTGTATCAATTTGGTGTATGACTTCATTTATCATACACCTAGCTTCGAATATGTGCCTATACTCATATTCGCAGGTAATCTACGTATCTACAGACAGGATTGTGATTCAGCATATTCAGCACCCATACAGCATGATACAGGCAAAAATCAAACTCTTTAACTTCCCAAAGTTGCAAGCCTCTAGGGCAACTTGTAGTCCTAAAAGATAGGTACACACCACTGCATCGTATGCACATTCTATCATGCAGATCTGATTAGCATTCAACATTTAAACATCTGACGGTTCTGCACATTTTTGCAGCCACAAGTGCTGATGAGCTCCATGCAGGCCGGACACACAGCTGGCAATCTGTCAGTCTGAACCTGAATTGTGTCCGGAGCATATCTGTTATACAATTTGAGACAGGAATCCCAAATTTAGTGGGTGGATACACCTTGGGGTCGCAGAGTGTCACATACTGTTTCTGGGGTAACTGTGATTTTGACCTTGTCCTCTGACCCAAGTTCTAGGAAAATCGTGTCTAGAGCATATATCTTGTATTGTTTTAAGATAGATATTCCCAATTAAGATTGTGGATACATGTTAGGGTGCCAGAGTGTCCCGTATTGGTTGGGGTTACTTTGATCTTGGGGTTGTAGAGTGTCACACACTGTTTATAGATCACTGCCTCATTTATGAAAATTTATTATCTTTGGGGTATTTTATCAATTTGTGACACAATTCATGATTTTGCCTAATAATCAACTCTCAAACAGTGCAATTCAAAGGTATCTTTATAGGTGGTACAACCCTTTTCTCACATAGAAGAAAAGATTTAATTGTACCAAATCAATATCTACATTTTTTCGTTCAACCCAGCACCCATACAGCATCATACAGGGAAAAACAAACTCTTTAACTTCCCAAAGTTGCAAACTTCTACCTTATGACTGTCCCAGTGTTTGAGCTTCCAGGTAGTACTTCCAAAATATATTTTGTACATGTGAATTTAATGAACAGCGTTGAAAACACCAAAATACAAAAATGTATAAAGGACCGTCTCAATCTATTGTAAGAATTCCCCAGAACTTCTTTATTTATTATACCTCAGATTGGAACTTTCTGGTCACCTGAACAAAACTGTTAAAAACACCAATGCCAAGTTAGTAAAAGCGAACAAACATATATGTGTATTCTTACGTACATTTGTAATTATCTTTTTCTATTTCATACTCTGTTTTATTATAAAAACAGCGATTGAGTCTTCCATTTGAAGGAAGTTTTGCTTTATCAAGCTTGTGAAAACGGGTTAACACTTGGTCAAGCTTTTCAGGTATGTTGTTCTGTTGTGCAAAGCTTTCTGTCAAACTGTTGTCAGAACTGCGCTACCAAGACATGATCTCTGTACAATGAAATGTGAATAATTTGCTACCCAATGTTGCTTTTAGCAAAGCAATATTATCGCATGAAAATTGTATGAGTCCTTCTATGTCAATATTAACAGGGAAATATACATATCCATTTTTAGACACATTTGTCAAAAACGAATTTACAATCGCATCACTGGCTTTATTCAATTAGCGTGACTTTCTGCATTGAACTGCCTTGTAACGGATCAGCGTGACCAGGTGTCTTCATCAGATCAGCCATAAATTTGAATTTTTTTTTGTGACAGCATAAAGCAGTTCTAGTAATATGCTTAAAATGAGTGCTCTGTCATCATGTCATCTTCAAAGGAACTTTCTGAAGAATAACCTTTTTGGGCCATTGTCAAAATTTGGGAATGGCATGGTCAGATTAATCAAATGGATACATGAATAGTGGGGCCTTTATATCTAAAGAGCATACAAAATTAGCGATCAAGATGCATCTTTACATCATAAACGAATGATTGACATCTTGATAAATATATCTGTGGTATTTCATAATTTCAAATTGGGGTCTTCTTCTGTAATTTGCTGGTGCAGCGGCTCAGTGGTAGAGTGCTTGACTCGAGACCGAGGGGCCTCTGGTTCGAGGCTCACTGGCGTCACTGCGTTGTGCCCTTGAGCAAGACACATTACTCCTAGCTTAGCACTGGTTCAACCCAGGTAGACTCGTCCCTTTATATCTGAAAGATTGTTTATAGGATGTAAAGAATCAAATCAAACAAACAAAAAAGCATGTACTTTTTCCAGACACCCAATATCATTCACATGACCAAGAGCCAATCTGTGTCCAGAATTGTGAAACTCTACACCCCCCCCCTCCCTATTTATTGTGTTTTTGGCAAATTAAGACATCATTCAAATATATTGCAGACCCTCTTACCAATCAAATAACACAATGTACAAGCATTGCTTGTGAGTGGTCTATAACTAAGGCATGATTGAAAATTTCGTTGAAAAAAAGACTGTAAATATGAAAAATCTACCCCGAAATCACTGATTTTTCTGCGGAAAGTATATTTTCTATCCCATAATAGCTATAATATTCCACAAACTATTCTTTTCAACATTTCTATATCTGACTTTTAGTTTTCAGCATATTAAACATAATTAGAATGATTTAGATACCATCTATAGCAATGTTAAAAGACCTAATGACGATTCTAATAAGAAAATGCACCTATTTGACCTTTGACCTTGCTGTGACCTTAATTCGAAGTTTCAGACGTGGCATCCACCCTGGGGCACTTTGTCATACCCCAAAGAGTATTTCTAGCATGGATGCCGAGCATTAACAAAAAATGCCATCAAAACCATTTTCTAGGGGTCTTAGAAATTACAGGCTGCAGACTATGATGCCGAAATGATAAGTCTGATCTGTAGCGCTTCCCTTATAACGCCATGCAAATAGATCAGGCCTTGTTTAAACTATTTTCGAGTTTAAAACCATGTTCAAACGGCACCTGAATCTCCTGGTTTGAACATGGATTTTCGTTCACCTGACAATGGGTTAAAACAACTATAAGTATAGGTATTTGTGCAAGAATGCATTATCACTCACAGAAGGTATAACTTTGTCACCATTTACACCTCCATGAACCAATCCAGTAGAATCAATGTGGATTTTTTAAAGGCATGTCTTCACCAGGGTTCCCCTTTTGTTCTACGACTGCCATACACAACACATCTTCTTTAATATCACCAGCAATACTGTTCGTCCATTTCACTCGTCAATTCTCTGGAATGAACCTTTATCTAATTTGTGACCTTCATCCAAAGCGTGCACTGTCATCAGAAATGAATCTGTTATTTGGTCAGATTTGACCTAAATATTAAAATCGATCTTCATCCTCAAGGTATTATTGACTTAACTTAATGGAGTTTTTCCATATGACCGTTGACAACAATTTAGAAGCATCTCTTTCTGTAGACTGTCCTCAGAACCAGTGTTCTTGCAGATTCCTGTCATCCAAACAAGACATACTGGCAATCACTTCTATGTGTGCTGTACCTTCGATACTCTTCTGGGAACACTTATCTATTGCCAAGATTTCAGACATACGTTCCTTTGCTTTTTCTTCTTAGTTTTTGACTTTATGAATGGCAGTTGGTAATTGTGCAGCATAACCTTTTGTTGTTATTTTGCTAGGGGAAGAGTACTACACGTGACTCTTTGTTTAATATAAGAGACTGGTACTGTGCAATATGTTGTGCATTTGCTGATAAGTCCAGAGCAAGGTTAGCCTCTGAGATGTGCATATACTTCTGGCGGTAAGTTCTTGAGCACTACATAATGTAGTACAGTACCATGCACAGGGTCTCCGTATGACAGTAAAGTGCTTATTGTCCTGCTTCTTGATCAAAGCATTCTGGCGACATGTTCTTATGGACAGCGTGTTCGCGTAACTTTCTTACTTGCTCTTTAAGGCTCTGCCTGGTAGCAATCATGTTCTGTCTGTCCTTCCATGCTATTTTTTTCACCTGGAGGCTGGCTGGCTAGCAAAAACCTTTAGTAGGGATCTTCTGCCTTGGCCAGCTCCTCCTCATCTGTACTAGCATACCCACCTAATATTTCTTCCAAAGAAAATATCATTGTTTGAGCTGCATTTTCTCTCAGAGGATAGGCCAATCTGTCTTCTTGTTGGCTTTCTTCTTACTGGAGCGTATGTAGGTCTTTGGAGATGCGTCCATTCTGGGGGCTGCTTTTGGATTATGTGCCTTTTGAAGAGCTTGCTGATATTTTGTGTGGACTTTGTATCCTGGTTGGTGTCCCTCTTGGGGAGTATGCAGGTCTCTGAACAGGTAACCCCTCAGGAGAGTAGGTCTGTATTTTGGCCAGTGAGTTTACTGCAGAATATTAGGGATGTCTAGTGGGGTTCCTAAAAGGAACTACCCAACTAGGGAGATTTCTATAAGGGTTACTCAATAATCTTTATCCACCAGCACGACACTGTTCTTCCAGGTGAGTATGCGGGCAATGTGGCCGAATTTTCGTTTCATGAGTGTGCAATGTGAAACCTTGGGGCCGATCTTGCGCTGGGAGAGTATGTTGATCTCTATGGGCTGGTGTTTCTCTGGAGAATATGCAGGTCTTATTGCTGGAGTGTCTTCAGAAGAATGTTATGATTTTCTTCTGATTCTACTGTTAGTGTCAGTCTCAATGTGTTTGTTAGACCATGAGCCTGTCTCTGATGACCTATAAAATAAATTAAATGTCAATCCCAGATTATGGCTGAGTGTGTAGTAGACATGTATGTTTGAGTGCTTCTGTTCTCTTGAGTCTGTCTTACCCCCGACAGAAATGACGTCCGTAATTTCTTGCAAAATCAATCATTCTGAAAATTTGCCTTAATACCTTCAGGTTTAGAATGTCAAGTACTGTTTCGGTAGTCATGTTTGCTTTCAAGCATCTGAATTATGACATTTGATCGGCTGCTTTTCTACCCACGTCTGGATAGCACTGGGGTGTGTTCTGATCCCTTTTCTGACACCAATTAAGTGACAGAGCGATACTACAGATTCTACTGTATACCTGTTTAAGCATCAGACAGTCCATGGTCTCTTTACCGGGGACAGGATTACATTGGATTATGTGAGAGTCGTTCATCATATAGTTTAAGGTGGCAGTTCTCTGTCAGTTGTCAGGTGTTTACGTGGTTGTACTTCTCGAGGGAGAACAGGCTGTGTCAGTCCTGCTAATGTAACATTATACATTCACAACAAAACCTAGTATGTATAGGACTTATTGCATCGCTCAGACAAGCCTGTGAATCAGTGCAGCAACACCAGAGCCCTAACCGCTCTCCAACTAACCATAGGCAAATTTTCAAGATTACAGGACGTTTTATCGGGTGTGCCCCAAGGCTCTGTCCTTGGACCGATACTTTTTCTGATTTTTGTAAATGACATTGATACAGTGGTATCCAGCCACATCCAGAAGTTTGCAGATGATTGTAAAGTTTACAGATCTGTTCCGACAGCAGAGGATATTGAAATACTTCAACAAGATATAAACAATTTATGTCAATGGTCCAAAGATTGGCGAATGCTATTTAATGTGAAGAAATGTAAAGTTCTCCATATAGGACATAACAATGCATATTGTGATTATAGTATGAATGGTGAAATTTTACAATCTGTTACAGAAGAGACTGACTTGGGAATTATTGTGTCAAATGACTTGAAGCCTTCAAAACAACGCGTTAGCGCAGTTAAGAAAGCCAATATGACATTAGGAATGATTAAACGCCATATAGTATCAAGGGATAAAAACACCATTGTCAGACTTTACAAAAGCCTTGTGAGACCAAAGTTAGAATATTGTATACAAGCATGGAATCCGTCATTAATCAAAGATATAGAACTACTTGAACAAGTTCAACACAAAGCAACCAAGTTGATTCCTGAAATATCTCACTTGCCATATCATGATAGACTTAAGTATTTAAATCTCACCACCCTAGAGCTTAGAAGACATCGTGGAGACCTTATTGAAACATTCAAAATACTTAAAGGATTAGAAGGCATTCCATCGAATAGCCTTTTTGAACTAAATACTTCTGTCACTAGAGGAAATTCTCTCAAGTTAAATAAACCAAGATCAAGATTGAACATCAGATATAATAATTTCAGTCAACGTGTGATCAATGCATGGAATCGACTTCCAGAGCGAGTAATATCATCTACAACTGTGAACGGATTCAAAAACAACCTAGATAGACATTTTCAAGAATTACATGGGGTTTCTATGACTCGGTCGCTTAACCCCTAGGCTGCACTTTAGGGTGTGGCCAACAGGTATAACAGGTATATGTTATTGTCGTATTTTTTTGACCCTGAAGTTCAAAGGTAGTGACCTATTTTGCTAATTTTTTCTCAGACTTATTATCGATAGTTTTCGCCAAATGAACGGGAATAAATTAGGTTTTCTGGAATTCAATGTGCATTGTATTATGATAACGGTAGTAATATGTCTATATCATCCGCTGTGGTGTAGAGGGCTAAGCCCAGGACTCCTAACATAGAGGAGGCAAGTTCGAATCCCACAAGGAGTTGTTTTTTTTCCCAGTAAAATAGTTTCTATGTACTGGCATGACGGAAAACTCTAGAAAAACGTGAAAATTTTTGTGCAATTGCGTAAACCGGTAAGTACACATGTACACGTGATCGTGTAGTCGCTAGGAAATCGAGACTGTTTCGCCTAAGAGCGAAGATTGGTTGTCCGACATTCTTGGTTTACTAGCAACTGCAGTTATGATCATGTGTATATTTACATTTACTTTACATAATTCGCACGCACGCAAAAAAACAAACAAAAACATCATTTTCACGCTTTCTTGTTTTTTAAAAGCATACAAACCTTTTCTACAGGAAAAAAATAAAATGAAACGCGCCTCATTAGATTCGAACTTATATCTGCTTTTTGCTATGAGTCCCGTGCCTAAACCACTACACTGCAGCGGATGATATTGTCCCACTGCTGCTTACATCAGACATTCCATTTCAAATAGCCTAATTAGTTCGTATATTCGGCGAAAAATACCGATAACGGATCGGAGATAAAATTAGCATATGCCACGCCCTATGAACTTCAGGGTCAAAAAATACGACAATAGCATTTGAATGTATAGACCAAATATGTTTTTTGTTTCGGGTCCTAGTTCTGTGAGGTGATGAATTGTGCTCTGGTTTTGTATGGTTATAGTTTTTTTGCCAATCATTCACCTCGGAAGAATAGAGAGCTAGGTGTTTGACTAAATCCTTCTTATCATATCCATCTATCATATACGGACGATGACTGACGTATTACTTGACTTTTCGCTTTCTGTAAAAATGCGTAATTAGGACTGGTCAACTTTAGACATAGGTGAAAGCTGAAAACGAGGCGTGGTTTATTCAAAAGTAACTGTATCATCTTGTGCCACCACCTCAGTCATTATTTAGTCCTTAAAACGCCAGCAAAATAACCGCATCTGAAAATGACTATTTAACAGGGAGGCAAATATTGTGGACCCAGATCAGACTGGTCCTACAGGAGCAGTCTGATCTGGATCCACACTGTTTATCTATAAGGCTTCAAATAGTTCAGTGGACGATAAAAACATACATTTTGTGATTATGCGCTTTAAGGGTTAATAAATGTGAGTTCAGTGTGTATACGGTGAGGATTTTCATGAAATGCACGCACGTTTGACTGGCTCATAAAGCTTATTTACTCTTTACCAAATTATAAATAAAACCTGATTTCCCTTCCTAAGCAGATGAAATAGCCGAACCACACCCAGATATGAATATTAAAGCTGCCGCCTTTACAGTAAGCGAAAAGTCAAGTTATACGATAGACCATTATTGTCATATCAATATCTAACATGAGCCTTCCAAAACTCGACAGTGTTATGATCTCTCTAAGAGAAATTGGGTAAACTATATTGTTTGTCAAAATTGACCCGAGACATATGAATATTCAATGACCTTTTACTCAGTCTTCGTGAATCTTCGTAAAAAGTTCGCTTGAGATTGTTCTATTATTACTAATCTGAATGAATTTAATCATAATTCCCCGATAGTCTAGTGGATAGTCTTGTATTTTAGCACTCAAAAGATGTGGGTTCGAGTCCAGTAGCATTTAAGTATTTTTTTTCCTTTTCTTTGTCTTCATTCTTGATTTTGTGCACAACTGGATGCATTTATTTAAATTTGGCATGTGCTGATTTAACAAATACAGCACCGTGAATAATTTCAATAAGCCTTCATGTGAATAACTCTTTGCACGCTGAATATTTTTCGAGACATTTGTTATCATATGCTGACTTTTAATCAAAATTAACATTTTCAATTTTTTAAGGAACACTATCAGAGTGTCAAATGGTCTGTATCCAGATCAGAACCGACGTTCTGTTGGTACTGAACTGGGTCCAAACTATTTGCAAATGTTATCAGCTGACAAGGAAATAGTGGGGAACTAAATGGAATAATGAATACAAAAGCGGCTAAATAGAAATAAAAGATGTAAAGCTCATCACAAGATGATGTAAAATTTACGAACAATATTAACTTAAAAAAGAATGTAATTTGAAATTTTTTTTTTAAAAAAAGGTTCCTTCCAAGTTTCGATCCAGGTATGCTTGATTTGTAAGTAGTCAACTAACCACTAGGCTATCAGACCATTTGCATTAACGAATTGACATTATCTTCATATTCTCTGTAAAAGCGTGACCAAGATCGGAGTACATATGAATATTCAATGACCTTTTACTCAGTCTTTACTCCACGAAAACGCACGAATATCACGAAGATTTTGGCGAAAATTAATCAGTCTAAGGTCAATTTTGACAGACTATAACTAAATACGTGTAGCTTCAAAATATTTTAAGACTTGACATTATCCTTTGCTGGACTGCATTTGTGTACTTCTCTAAATTTTAAAATTTTGTATGAATAGGATTGGCATCGAACCACTTGTGTCGTGGCCTTATATATGTATATGGCATGATAAAATGTCCATATCATCGATTATTTGTTACTTATTGCAACGGCTACAACCATGTCCTCACATGAGCCTGTACATCCTGCGTGGTCACATCAACCTTCTTTGCTCGTATACTCAAGGAAGTGAATTACTGGAAGCTGTTGACAGAAGACAAGACATCACTATATCATTAATACAGGAGCAAGAATATATACTGAATTTCTTTATTTCAGCAAGCTGTCTTGTCTATAGCCCACCAACTTGTGATCTCAACACTTGTAGCTGAAGTAGTATGTGCCTCCAATGATTCTGAGTTCCGTGCCAGGCTTCTGAGTTCCACCTTGTTTATGACGGGTCTCACTACATTACTTATGGTCACTGTTGGAAGCAGGTGAGTTCCGTGCCAGGCTTCAGTTCCACCTTGTTCATGACTGGTCTCACTACAGTACTTATCGTCACTGTTGGAAGCAGGTAAGTTCCAGCCAGGCTTCAGTTCCACCTTGTTCATGACTGGCCTCACTACATTACTTATGGTCACTTTTGGAAGCAGGTAAGTTCCGTGCCAGGCTTCTAAGTTCCACCTTGTTCATGACTGGCCTCACAACATTACTGATGGTCACTGTTGGAAGCAGGTGAGTTCCGTGCCAGGCTTCTAAGTTCCACCTTGTTCATGACTGGCCTCACAACATTACTGATGGTCACTGTTGGAAGCAGGTGAGTTCCGTGCCAGGCTTCAGTTCCACCTTGTTCATGACTGGTCTCACTACAGTACTTATCGTCACTGTTGGAAGCAGGTGAGTTCCAGCCAGGCTTCAGTTCCACCTTGTTCATGACTGGCCTCACTACATTACTTATGGTCACTGTTGGAAGCAGGTAAGTTCCGTGCCAGGCTTCTAAGTTCCACCTTGTTCATGACTGGCCTCACAACATTACTGATGGTCACTGTTGGAAGCAGGTGAGCTCCGTGCCAGGCTTCAGTTCCACCTTGTTCATGACTGGCCTCACTACAGTACTTATGGTCACTGTTGGAAGCATTGAGTTCCGTGCCAGGCTTCAGTTCCACCTTGTTCATGACTGGCCTCACTACAGTACTTATGGTCACTGTTGGAAGCAGGTAAGTTCCCCGCCAGGCTTCTGAGCATTTATCTACCCGAAAAAGTGATAATTAAACGAGGCCGCTAGGCCGAGGTGAATATCACTTTTAAGGGTAGATGGGTCTCACTACATTACTTATGGTCACTGTTGGAAGCAGGTGAGTTCCGTGACAGGCTTCAGTTCCACCTTGTTCATGACTGGTCTCACTACAGTACTTATCGTCACTGTTGGAAGCAGGTGAGTTCCAGCCAGGCTTCAGTTCCACCTTGTTCATGACTGGCCTCACTACAGTACTTATCGTCACTGTTGGAAGCAGGTTAGTTCCGTGCCAGGCTTCTAAGTTCCACCTTGTTCATGACTGGCCTCACTACATTACTGATGGTCACTGTTTGAAGCAGGTGAGTTCCGTGCCAGGCTTCAGTTCCACCTTGTTCATGACTTGCCTCACTACAGTACTTATGGTCACTGTTGGAAGCAGGTGAGTTCCGTGCCAGGCTTCAGTTCCACCTTGTTCATGACTGGCCTCACTACAGTACTTATGGTCACTGTTGGAAGCAGGTAAGTTCCGCGCCAGGCTTCTGAGCATTTATCTACCCGAAAAAGTGTTAATTCACCGAGGCCGCTAGGCCGAGGTGAATATCACTTTTAAGGGTAGATAAATCCTTATGTCTACCGAAATTGAAGTCTCTTAATGTTTTGTTATGTGTCTTTTCATTTAAGAACGAAAATTTTGCTACTTTCACTTTTGTTGTTAAAGACATGTTCAACCTTCAATCTAAGACATCTAAGGACTTTCTCACAATTTTTAGCAATTTTTATTAATATATTATAATTTAATACTTTGCATTTTCAAATGTATATTAATTCTCTTAATTGGGAATATAAAATGTTATCATAAACTGTTTTACAGTTTGTTTATTCAAACAAAGATAACTAAGCAAACAAAACAAAACAAAACTGTTGTAAAAAATCATGAAAGTCTTTAATTTACCTGTTGGGAGGTGAAACAGCAAATCATGTCAATTTCATGCAGCACATGCTAGTTTCACACTCATCATGCTATTTTTTAGCTCTCTAGAGGGTAATATTGCAGAAGTGTCAAAAATATTAACTTCTGGAAGCTAGTTTGAGCTGGTTTTCATGCAATATTAACTTGTGGACCGGTTTAGACCAGTTTCCAGGTAGACATAGAAATTTATGAATACAAATTAAGCCAATCAGGAGACAGAATTCTCTACAGTCATATAACAAATGTAGATATTTTTGGATAATTTCAGGTTGCCATTATTCCAGGGAGCAGCAGTAGAATATCTGGCCCCTTTATTGGCTCTTGGCACCGTAGATACGACCTTTTGTGTCGCCACAGATAGTGAGTATCAAATACATAATAGTATCATTTATGCAACGCGTGAAAGTTATTATATGGTTGTGCATCTGTGCGGGATGATATTCCACGAGCTTTAATACAGCCCATTTAATATTTTTCTTATTGTACAAGCATGCATTTGCACTTAATGATTTGCGAGATATTTGATATATTTTTGTGTGTCTTTTCCTTGGCATTAGCCAGTACTGGACCGGATGGGTCCATGGTTTTGTGGTTTTATGTTGGGGAGCATCCGAAGGCTCAACCAGCAGCGGTGTCAGTTTTAAAGCGTCTCAGAAGACGGGACCACGGCTTAAGGTCTCATCCAACAGACTGCAAGAGCGGGTAATCGAACTCCTGGGCACAAGGCACAAGGTGCAATGAAATAGTAAATTTTAGCTTGTTTGAACCATTTGTAAAGTCAATAAATATTGAATATAACGATGCCATTGAAATAAAATTTTCTGGCTCCATGTACTAGAAATAATATCCTCGAACATACACAAGTATAGGCAAGCACCAGGAGTAAATTGAAATCACTATGTGGTGCCAGAAGTATCAAAATGCCACTGTGACTATGATTAGAAAATAAAACTACGGAAATCAGCATACATAGACGTAACACTTTATCAGATCCCGCTTACTCTATAAACTAACTATTAGGTCACTATATTGCCATGTGGTATGCTATGTCCTGGTCCAGAGACAGCAGCCAGTTGGAGTTACCTGGTACTTGAATATATGATCGAAGGCGATCATGTTGACAGTTTAAAGTTCCCACTTCTCTTCTTTTTAACTGTCTGCAACTTAGTGTGTGTTACAATAAAGTAACGTCAGCATCTACGTATTTATTTAAAACCAATTGCATGTTAAGTACTTTTTATCTGACATCTTTTGGCTCATTGGCCATTCTGTGAATGTGAGTTTCCCATATATCTTATATTAAACCTTAGTTATTCAGAAATTTATGATAAACGAGGTGATGCTAAATTAGATATTCCATTGATCTATATCTTATTTTGTATATGTTTCTGAATAATTTTAATGTAGGAAAGTGTGTTTATAAACCTTGAAAACTTATAAGAGTATAGATAGAATGTATAATAAAGAACTGAAAAGGCGATGGAGGGCAGTCATTTTAATTAGTATGCACACACAAAATAATTAGTTTACTGCTATTTATCTTAATAAAAACCTGTTAGTCCATTGTAACGCCCTTTGACGCGTTTGTTGACTTTTTGTTTATTGTTGCTCCCATTGTGGGAGTCTGTAATTGTTCTTTGTTTTGTTGTACAATACTTTATGTCCATTCTTGTTTTGCAATCATCTTGATGGGGAAGAGAGAGCTAGTTGCTTTGCTTAGTTTGACTTCCCGGTGTCTCGTGATGGTTGTGTGGCTCTTCCTTGCGGTGCCATGGGTTTGTCTGCGGTTTGTGATTGTGGTATCACCTACTATTTTTGAAATATCATGTCATGGAAAATATTATGGAAAATGGAACATTTGCTCTTTTCAAACATTTTAACCCGTACTTTTCCAAAATATTTTCAAAAGTATTCAAAACTAAACTTAATTTTTTTCTTCATTTTTTCAATGTTGTCTAAAAATAGAAAATGATGTCATGATCAAAAAATAGCCTAGGGGGTAAAGGGTTAGCTTTGTTTGCAAGTCTATTGTTTCTCCTGTTGAAAATGGTTGAGTTTGAAAAACAGTCTCTGTATATGGCAATGAAAATGGGGTTTTTATTTGCATTTCAAATTTTACAGGATGTAGTTACATATTCAGAATGGCGGCTTCCACTGGCTTAAAAGAAGTCTGAATACAAAATTTTTGATTACTTTCCATCTCAATTTGATGGGGGATTGCAACAAACAACATGCTTTAATAAGGGCGTGCATTTCACTGGATACACATGCAGCATGCGTATTGAAATCAAGAAAAAATTGTATAAAGCATTAGACACAGCAAAATGTGATTTTTTTTCTGGTGATGTAAGCGTGAATGTGTATGTCAAACAATTAATAATCGTACGAAATACCCCTTTGGTGGCTTAGAAGAGATAGTCTGTGGAGCTGAAACATTTTAACCCCTCTATTTGCAGCAGCCGCAACTGCCAATGCGACCTATAATGGCACAGATTATGGAAGGGACCACATCTTGAATGCTGTTACCTCAGTAAGTATGATTACTATAATAAGATTAACTTTTTTATCACATTTTAAGGCGGATGGGATACTATTTTGATACTATTTTGGCGTTGTCCATCCAGGGCGGATCCAAAGGGGAACATGTCCGGACCCCCCTCCCTAGAAAATCACAACCTTAGAAATACTGCAACGGACACCCCTCGAGATGCAATTGGACCCATCCAGTCCAATCGCTTCTCGAGGCTCTACGAAATACGTTGATGATTACAAACGTTGTCAGGACACCTCGACGGTATTTTCTGAATCCGCACATGTCCTTAATCTGTCTCAATCAATCTTTCTTTTCATCCATATTTCTGTATGTCCATTTGAAGCGAATATATCCAGAACTATAGGTTAGCCTGAGGATCATGTTACATGTAATTAAGTTTGACATGGAAACCATATGTATGCTCCGTGCTTGGGTTTCTACTATTGCATAAACTCCATATTGCCTCAACCCTAGTGTGAGATGACTAATGGGAAGCTGCAGCTGTGTGAAGTCAGTACTAAGCACAGACTAGCCCTTTATATCACTATTTATCACTATTTATGCAGTGGGTAACGTCATGTCATGAATAGAGGATATTCAAATTTTTGGAATAAATATGACATTTTTTTCATCGAATGAAGCGAAAAATCTATATTATATTTCATGAGAGGCGAAGTTGTCCGTTACACCAATGCATATTTTCATTGAAATAATCAAACGTTGCAGGCGATAAAGTCGCATTTTAAACGTCATATGAAATTTTTTAAACGAGCATTTGGCGAGTTTAATAAATTTAATATCAAGTAAGATCCTCTATTTATCATAAACAAAGAAGTTAGTGTTTGCTATGTGGTCACGATATTATAGTATAACCATATTAGAATAAAACCTTCATTGATAGGAAATTAATTGTAGATCTACATGTACCATCTGCGCATTGCTATATAAAGTGTTGAGTCATGATCAATAGCTATATTTTTGCATGCATACTTTAGCAAGTTTAGTAGGTTTAATCCAGTGAAGCTTGAACATCTGTTTACATACATGGAAATATGTTGCTCTGATATTAATATAAACATGATTCATGACATGGAAAAGTGGCTCAGACAAGCTATAATCCTGTATAGATATAATAGTTAATAATTATAGGACTAATATAGCTTAACACAAGATTTTGGTATTTATCGCATCATCGAGCAGCAAAGGCTCAGGTGAGTCTATACATAAGAGCCTTAGCTGCTCATTTGTACAAAGTCTATATGAAGACGAAGACCAATACCGGAATTTAGTTCTCAACCCTTGTTGGATACTGATGATTTTCAGTGCCGCTGCCCCTCGCAAAATTACATATAAAGCGCACACGACACACCCATCCTTGCTGGACACGTCAGCATGGGTGTTTATAAGAGGGATTTCATACCGATATCGTAATCTGACCCTTATTACTTAAGGGCAGATGTGGTACATGTACTATTCGCTAATGATTGTATGGGTCCTGTGTGTTTATTCCATGCATATTATAATTATGTCATACATAGTTAAGGCATGCCTTAATGAAGAGATTATCAGCTCTAGACAAATGCTCAAAGAGGGGCCCTTAACTTGTTTGATTTTTCTACTCTTTGGCTTTCAAAAACAGATATTTGCTTAAAACTATTTTTCGCATAATGTGTAAGATTTGGGTACTATGTGACTTTAAAATGGGGGTTGCCCTAGAGTTCTTTTTGCAATTCGGCAAGCTTAAGCCACAGGGATCTGATTTTGACATTGCATGCAATGCAAATAAAGGTCTTTAGCGATCGCATTATTACTTGAGTAAAATTTTTGATCAAAAAGAAGAAATTTCTTTTTCGTTTAAGTATATATGTACGAAGTGGCTATTTACAGTCAACTGTAAATAGCCAAAAAACGTTAAAATGGCTATTTACAGTCAACTGTCAATAGCCAAAAAACGTAAAAATGGCTATTTACAGTTGACTGTCAATAGCCATTTTAACGTTTTTTGGCTATTTACAGTTGACTGTCAATAGCCATTTTAACGTTTTTTGGCTAATGACAGTCAGTGTCGTTATTTATTTGGGATACAGGGGGAAATTATTTGTCATATCAAATTTATTTACTTATCCCTTTATTTAGCTGAAATCCTACTTTGGCTCTTGTTGAAGCATATTTTTTCATGATGGTGCGGCTTCGAATCAACGACTTCCCGCTCCGTTAGCGTAAAAAGAGAATCAAGACATTAAACATACTAATTGCAGAGATGCGATAAGCAGTGAATCTTGAGCTTCCTAGCATTATTTAGATATGACTTTAAGTGCAAAGTAAGAAGAATTCCTGAGTGACATGAGTAGCATTGTCTTTGTTGTTGATTTTAAGACTTGGAAACTTTCCTCACAAATTTTTTGTTTAAAAAAATTCCGTCCAGATCTGGATTGACACTATTTGGCATCACGGATCCAAAATAGGCTCCGTGTTGGCATTCAATAATACTTTACTTTAATAGACATCTCATCTGGGTCAACCGAGTACTCAATTATTCGTAAAAACTCATGATCGTAACCGTTCGTTTGACTAATTATATAGTTTACTTTTGACTAATTATATATCAAACAAGAGTGAGTCATGATCTGGTTATAACAGATAATTCCTATTTGAGCTGTCTGATTCTGATCTATACTGCCTGTTGATAATGTGTACATGCAAGTTGTCATAAGACATCTAAAGGTTTGGCAATTAGTTCCAGTCCGCAAAATTATGTTCGAGGGCAAGTACAGGGATTTGGTTTTTTTATACTTCACGCATTTTCGAGCATGGAAAGCGAAGGCGTGACGGCATATGCGATGACTCGTCAGACCCTTCTCTACTCCCTTATACAAAGTATGGATGTCTCGCAGAGAGGATCCAACTTCTCTTCATTGAGACAGCCATCCATTTTTTTTCTTTTCTTCTTTCATTAATAATTTTCTTTTCGGCCTGTTGAAATTTATTTATATTTTGTAAAAGGTTTACACCAAAAGGCCTTTGCTAAAAACATTTAGTCTCGAAAAATGTGTAAAATATAAAACCTGTGCAAAAATGTGCAAAATATGAAATGAAACCTGTGCAATATGCACAGGTTTCATATTTTGCACATTTTTCGAGACTATTTTTTGTAATTTCGAGATAAACGGATACTTTCATTTTTTTGTGGGGGGGGGGGGGTTGCGGTGGAGGTGATATTGGAAGGTTTTATTAGTGGAATAGAATCTTTTCATATAATCTATTTGTATTTTCACTTAAGTATGACCCAAAAGCTTAATCTGTCCCAATAAACAGGATTAGTGTACTTCACCGGGAGGCAATAAAACTCCCGTGGTGCGTGACGCCGGACTAAGAGGTGTGAAAACCTTTATTCAGGAGAGGAGACTTTAATGAGGTTTATAAATTACTTTCGGCGGCATCATTGGCCATATGCAAGGTTCTCGAGCAGGATGTGCACTTGCGCGGTCTGTCCAAAAACTCATTGTTTTGTATTTTTATGATTTTCCCTATGCACACAGAAGATCGCAATGACCGTAACCAGATTGAGCATATGCTCGCACTGATCTTGGCCATCGATGTCTGATGATCCTGGCCATTGATTTCTCTCAATATCTCGCCCCCCTCCAAAGAAAGTCCTTGGGAACATCTGACTATAAGTACTTTCGAGGTGCCTTTAACACATTGTGGCAAAAAGTTTGATCCAGAGGCACAAACTGTTTGCATAGGTAATCAAAGATGACACAAGCAGGTACTCTGGATGCTGACGTGCGCACTGCCTGGTATTAAACTTGAAACCCTTGTTAATGCACCATCCATGGGTGTTTCTTATGCTTTACATTATCTGAATGAGCTATAAGTTTTAAAGGTGGAAGATGGAAAATAATCTTGAAAGATGGAAAATGCAACTGAGTTTCCCGCCATAGTTTCGCCATGTCCAACAATGAAATTTTCTAACAGGTAGAAACCCGTCTCAAGCTGGTGACAGTCGATAGACTTCGGCTGTTTACCGGAAAGACGCGGTGATATGCGATGGTTATGTGTGAAAATAAACCCTGGGGCTTCTTGTCTTATCATAATCCTCATAAAACACTGGTCTTTATGGTTTTAATTGAAAAACAACTTACTAAAAAGAGAGTAGAGTTTTAAAATAAGATTTCATGCAAATCACACCGCGTAGGCGGCTATCAAAAACGCTCTGAACAATCGACGAACGGGCATCAAAACTCGAAAGAAACAGTGTTTTCGATTGCTATTTGTCGCCAGTCAGACGATAATGGCAATCGAAAACTGTTTCTAACAATTTTATCTACGTTCCTTGACAGTATTAGAGTTTTCGATTGCCTCCTATCCAGCGTGTGATTATGAGTCGAAAAATACATTCAGGCATACTATCGGAGTATTTAGCAGTGTAGATCGAGATAAGGATCACCATGTCATCATAGCAGATCTAGGTCCAATAGTTTTGAAAATCTTATCACCTAAAGAGACTGCATGCAACAAAATCCGGTTTTCTCACTACTAAGCCTAATTATTGGACATATGTTTACTACATTGTCTAAACTCATATCAAAGGGTTTTCCACAATTTCCTTTTTTTTCGAAAAAAAAATGATACCAGAGTTTCAAAAAGCTTGGAACAGCTATCTACAATAAAAATGATCTTATCAAGAATAACTCTTACAAGTGTACCGCTGTCTCATTTAAGTTATTTAAAGACCGTACACGAATAACTTAAGCGTTTAATACAGATGTCCCTCGAACACCCCAACTACAATCAACGGCAAATACAGTATCAGTGACATTACATATTGCAAATTCTACATCGCGGAAGTATGATTTCGGGACACTGGTTTACAGTATCAATGTACTCTGCGTTGCAATGGTGTCATATTCGATGCATATACAGACTCAAACTCTGCCGACAGGATATGCTGGAGTTACTCAGAGGAACCGTCTCATCGAGACGTTCCTTTATTCAGCAACAGCATAGTTTTACTAGTACAGTTGGTCGTTCTATCACTTTTGCTTACCGAATCGTCGCCTCTCACTAAAGCTTAATGGTTTCGGCGAGAAGACGACAGCAAAAAGCATATGCTGCGGTTACTTAAATGAATCGTATCACTGAGATGTTTCTCTTAAGTAACCACGGCATATGAATTGAAACTGATTAGAGAAACTCTGAGGGCTATTCCGGTGTTAAATTTCCAGGCGTTGAACTAACTGAGCTATATAAATGGGCCCAATGGTTAAAATGTACTTACATGTACTGTTAGTTTATATACTTGAATCGCCTTTATTTAGAAAATGTGAATCGGATTTCATTAATAAAACGATAAAATGTTCAAATGCGTTGCTTATTTCAGACATAATAAGACCTCGTACATGTACGTGTAACTCTGAGGAACAAAAGCAACTTGTGCTATAAACAAGTCAAAGTAGCTATATATACATCCATGGGATATAGACAAACAGTCGAAATCCAAATCAGATTTCGCAGAATGTGGTGTCTGATCAGGAAACCTTGGAATATATGTTACACGGAAGAAGTCTGAGCTCTATAATCTTGATCAGGAAATGTCACAATCACAGAATAATTGCCTTTCACCTGACTGCAAATCCATACTTGTACATTTTTTCAGATGATTGGCTCTTAGATGAATCATTTTCTACTTATGCGTACGAACAGCGATGCCAATGGAGCGTCTGTGTAGATGCACAAGCTTGCGTGTTTTTTTTAACTTTTAGCATGCGTCAAATACCCAAAACTCACATGCCAGGCTCAAATACGATTTACGACATGCACTTATTGTGGAAGAAACACATTTATTTGACTTTAATGTTCATCTGTACTTGAAATTGTCCACCAAATGTTCGAATATAAAGTAAACATCAATGAAAATATCTGATTTATCTGTAAATAGCCAAAAAACGTTAAAATGGCTATATACAGTTGACTGTCAATAGCCATTTCAACGTTTTTTGGCTAATGACAGTTGACTGTAAATAGCCACTTTAATGTTTTTTGGCTATTGACAGTCAACTGTAAATAGCCATTTTAACGTTTTTTGGCTATTGACAGTCAACTGTAAATAGCCTCTTCCATATATGTATTAGTTATACCAAGTGGTTCGTCCGCCTGTAACACGTGCTTATGAGGTATAAGTAGATTTGTCACACAGCGATCGAGCGGCAACTCAGACCTGCACATGCTCCCTGGTCCTGAGGTTATAAAACTGTTTTTCATGCTCAACTCAGCTGAGCATGAAATTTATCCTGCTCTAAAATGTTAAAATGCCAACAATTGTTCGCATTTTAACATTTATTAGCATGTTAAATACAACATACGAGAGTCTTAAAGCAAGAAACTTCTTTATTTGTTGATATTTTAGTTTATATGAGCAGTTGAAATTTTGTGCTCAGTTGTGTTGAGCATGAAAAAAGTTTTATAACCTCGGGGCCTGGTATATTCAGATAGCCAGATATTTGTGCATACTAGGAAGAGCAGTAGCATAAGTACGGGATGTCTTGCGCATATCATTTATTTCTTGGATTTTACAAAACACTTAACCATTGAAGAGCCATCAAAACTGGCAGCAGACGACATTTTCAAACTTTTTCACTGCCTTAAGAAACTAAAGGCTTGCCAGATTATTCACATGTTATACCAAGGAAAGCATCTATGTCACAAACACGTTGTCGTCTGCTGCAGGCATTTTATGTTTCACAAGTAGTCTTAATTTCGTATGAATGAGCATGGCGTTTAAAATTAGCAGCTAATGCTGGACTGAGATCATGCAAAGATATTGACATTAACTTTTTGCATGCTAGGAAGCTTTGCCTGTCGTTTGCTGTTGTTGTTTTGTTTTTTTTTCAAAATCAACTTTATCGAAAAATTCTTTCAGTGGGTCCAACTGTTTTGTTCCAGATCAAGCCCGACAATCTGTCGGGCCTGATTTGGGTCCAAACTGTTTGCAAAGCAACTCGTGCAGAAAAAGAGCTCAAAGTAAGCTATGGAAAAACGCCGCAGCGTTGTTTATTTTGTGTCGTGACTAACACGGAATCGATAAAATCTCCCTTCTGTTTTATCCCAGACTATTGCATTGGTCGCCTTGGTACGCTCATTGTCGCAGAAGTCACTTCATTGTTGCGTGGGAGACGCTAAATGCTAAATGACGGTTGTCACGCAGAGTGTGAATCGATTTACATAACATCGTATATCAGGATTGTCCCATAAAAGACAGCGCTCTTTGTAAACCAGATCAGCACCAGTGGGTGCCATGAATTTTTAACTGAAAATAGAAAGTAAATACTGAAAAATAACGAAATCTTCCTGCTTAATGCCCCAGTCACACACACACATACGTACTCTTACGGAAAGTTTCGGATCAAACCGCAGTCGTCCGCAGAAAAATGAGGGCGGGACCTAATTTCTTGATGCGTTTGCAACACCCACATACCTTCAATTGCGGATAGTAGCAGATCATTGCGGATAAATGCGAATGTCAGCGGATTGATGCGTTCCATTGAACCGACACAATGCGGATAGATACCAATAGATACGAACTACATACCTTTCATTACCTTCCCTTACCTTTAGATACGAGTAAATACGGAATAGATACCTTTAGATGCGGACTGTTGCGTTTACTTTGTGGATCTGTTTGCAACCGCAGACTTTGCACCCTATCGTTCGTCCATCGATCTTTTTAACATTATGCCTGGAAAGAAGAAGCAGCATGTCTCTAGAAGGCACACTCTCAGCGCCAAACATCTCAACAGGATGACAACTATTCTTACGCCTCAGACATAGTCAGCAAGAACAGAAGCAGCTGATAAAGACGCTAATGTCACATAATCTAAGAAGAGGCTATGCAAATAATATGAAACTCCATTTGCAGATTAGATAATATACAATGTACAATTAAGTTACACATACGTTGCTACATGGCGACGATTTATGAGCAATATTAGGTAAGATTCTTGACAGTAAGGACCTTTATCTATACATGCAAATGCAAAATATAACATGATAAATAGAATATTGCATTTGCGATCCAAAATTATTTAACTAAATGATAGCATCCTTGGCATAGCCTCACATATTATCAATTTTCCTCATCTCATTTAATAAATGCAAATAATACATGAACAATCATGTAAAACATCCCCATTCTTTAAATCTTAGAACATTCAGTCTTTTCTGCATACACTCCCCCCCCCCCTATAGCCAGTATGCCAAGGCATTCTCAACACATCGTCTGACACGAGAAAGACGATATTTGAAGACTCACTCTCCTGTTCCAGGGGCGTTGTAGCAAGGAGCTTCATCGTACACGTAAGGGGTCGTAACAATACGTATTTATCCGCATATGAAATCAGTCATTCGCAACTATCCGCAACGATCTGCGTGTATAGGTAAAATACGCCGAACGCGATATGTAACAAAGGGTTACTAAAAGTAACGACCCGAATGAAACCGTAACAGTCCGCAACTTTTGGGTCGACTTCGGAATGATAGGTTTTGATACGTTTAGATGCGGATGAGATACGGATGCGATACGAACAATTACGTATTATTGCCTAGGGTTACGTATCATTGCGTTGTTTTCATCCGCAGAACTTTTTTGATATTTTTCAAAATTTGGGCGCGGATGGAAAGGGCCTTGCGGTAAGTTGCGGATAAGATACTAACTGTTACGTTCTCTGCGGATGTGATACGTATCGTTACGGAATGAGCGGATAGTTGCGGACGGGCCTTACGTACCATCCGCAGAGTCCGTAAGAGTGTGTGTGACTGGGGCATAAAGTACTATCCAGCTAATAAATGTTAAAATGCCAACAATTGTTGACATTTTAACATTCATGAGCATGATGCATGTCATATTCCGTTGAGTTGAGCAAGAAGAAAATATAACCTCTAGGCCAGGCCTGAATGTGTATTTGAATCGTCTGCCGGACAATTCATATGTGTAATGCAGAACAAGCCATTATCTTGAAAAATAAAGTTATCGTCTGCTGCAGTTTCTGATGGCGCTATATAGAGGCGTATGCTGCTGCGGGCATTGTGTAAAAATATGGGTACCAATTTGTCAGCACATGAGACAAGTGTACTTATTACGTAAAATCACTCTTAAAGTATACAAGCACAAGATTTTGGTGGGGCAAGAGACCGTGCTTTTTTGCCCTGAGCCTTCGTCTACTTCTATACTTTTGTATACGATCAGCGATGACTCTGATGAGAGTGTCCGGATGTAAAGCATCGTTTGAGTCTTGGCTGCTGCCCGTTGCGATTTTTTTCAAACTCTCATGTTCCTTTTCATATGTATATGTGTGTCTCAAGACCTAATGACATACATATACACACAAAAGAAAGGCGGCACTATCAAACTACTCGATTTCACTGGTTAGTATATTTATTGACATATTAATTACGATAAGTGAAATTAGACCAATCTTCCTATGACGCGGTCTAGTTGCTGTCAAGTGAGTTCAGCTTTTCATTGTTCATAGAAGATATTGGCCCATTCGTTGAGACAAATATTTTCTTTTTGCTAATCTCAAGAGATGACGTTAAATGTAAAAAGCCACGCCATGGTAAAATAGCCCTTTGATTGATTGAGTAATGAAGCCTGGGACAGCTTAATGGAGCACCATGGCTTAGTTGGTATAGCTCAAGGCTCGTAACAAAGAAGTCGTGGGTTCAAAGCCTACAGCCGGCATGGGCCTGTGTCCTTGGGCAAGATAGTTTTTTCTCATAACTACATAATATACGTCCTGCTTCAACCAAGAAAAACGTCACACCATTACTGAAAACTTGTTTACAGGGACATAAAGCATCAATTCAAGTAAAAACAAAACACAATCAAAGTAGGTAAGGGTGCAAGATCAGGAATCGATGCAATCAAGTACCACACCTGACCCAGGATACCAATGGGTAAGTAACAAACTCACAGTTAGACACCACAAACGAGAGCCAAGAGGTCAGCCCTTTCCCAGCAGGTGACCACAAGGCACACATATAAACAGACGCGTACAAAGACATAGCAAACACAAGACAGACAAAAGCTATGCCTTTGTGTGCGTCTGTGCGTTTATATGTGCCTTGTGGCCACCTGCTGGGAAAGGGCTGACCTCTTGGCTCTCGTTTCCATTGGTATCCTGGCTCAGGTGTGGTACTTGATTGTATCGATTCCTGATCTTTGCAACCTCACTTACTTTGGTACTTATGATTAATAGAGCATGTTTGTGCTTAGATGGGGAATTTTGTTACCAGTTTGTTATTGATACTTAAAGGCCATGTTGATTCAGATGCGTATTGCAGTAGAGGTATAAGGTTAAATTGGTATTAATTGTTCGACAAAACATATTTGACCCAGCGCATGCGATTTTAGTACATTTCGCTATGGTGAGCTGCTTAGACTCTGACGAACCTTTGTATCAATGCAGTGTCACTAGAACATGTGCTGCTAACACACAAGTACGGACATAGATCGAGTTTCTGGCTAAAGTGTACGTCTCTATCCCTACTAATAACTGTACTAACATGTGAATTTGAAGAATTGAAAGAAGTACCAAAATGTCATTAAATGGCTCTTACTGTCCTGCCAGCCAAGAGTGACAGCGACATCATATGTTGTTTATAATTCTTACGTAAAACAAAAACCTGTACACACCACTTGAGCTAACGCGAATTGATTGATCACTTGTGTATTTATCCTATCCTGCGGATAGGATTAATACACAAGTGATCTGTCGATTATTAGTCCCTGATAACTTTGTAAACAAAACATGACGTCACTGTCACTCTTGGTTGGCACGACAGTAGACTTGTAATTTTCTATATTTCAGCTGCAGGGTAGTCTGATGGTAGCCGGGGCTATTCACACATTTGTAGGTGCCGCTGGTATTGTAGGTGTTCTGCTGAGGTTTATTGGACCAATCACTATCGTTCCTACAGTTCTATTAATTGGTTTATACATGATAAAGGCTACTGCAAAGTTTGTTGTTGTTAATTGGGGAGTCGCCATGTTGTAAGTATATTTTACTTGTAATGTTATTACATCAGCCAGCCCCTGAGATTTTGGTACGTATAACATATGTGATCAGCGAATGCGTATCCGCTCAGGCTCGTGAAAGCCTCTGATGGTCGCACACACAAAGCACTTAGCAGGTACATTCGTGAAACTTCATGCTAAAAATTAGGTATCTAGCCCCACTAGATATATTTGCATGCGTGTATAGTGTATAAATGACCTGCCGCATTTGAGATAAGTACCAACATTTTACTGAACCATATTTTCTATATATGATTTATGGTACTAAAAATTGTCATGAGTTATACCTTGAAAATATTAGCCTGATCCTGGCCTTTATCATTTACATAATTTCACAGCCGATTGAGCATCTAAATATATCTTCGGCCTTCACCGTATGTTCATATACGGAAATGCACGTGATACTTTATAGCACAGTTAATGTATATACCGCTATAATGACCAATTGCTCTATCGGTTTTCTGAGTGGCTCAGTGGATAGAACATTGGAATATATCACATCTTTATTCTTATAATCTTTATTTTAAGCCATGTGTTGTAATTTCGAATCCCATACGCGACATTTATTATTGTAACCATTTTTTTTAATTATTTTTTTTCTCCTTTTTGCAATATCGTTTAACCATTTTATTCAATTTGATATGTTTGGTGACAACAACATTCTCACGTCGGATCCGTAACACTGTAGCGTCATCTCTTTAGTTTGCGACATGAGATTTCCTAAAATGTGGCATTTTGACATTAATAGACACAGGTGAGCCTATGGAGCCTCCTTTTAAGAATAGAAACTCTAAATGCTGTTTATCAGTAGCTGACCAGACATCGAATATTCAAGCGATTAGCAAAGGCTCTGATCATAGTGTGCGTATGCGCAGGCTGGTCTGAGCCTTTGCATGTCGCACATACCACATTGTTGGAAATCTTATGTTGTGGCTCATATATGAACCTCCTTGATGCTCTTTATAGAAATGCTCCGACGAGCTATAACTGATTTATTTTGCTTTGGAGCCAAGAGCAGGGGTGTTTGTTTTTAAGGCGTATTCGCAAATTTAACTCTAACTCCCTGCATTACATTACATTTTCAAAGAAAGTGTGAGCTTACAAAGTCTTGTGTTTAAGTGCATTTCTTTAAGAAAGTAAAAATGAAAATTGAAAAAAAATGAAAGTGGGTCAGGCAGGATTCGAACCCATAATGTACGTATTTGGAGTTATGTGAACTTACCACACGACTACAGTGAAAAGTACAACTTTTTGGAGTTATCGACGGATATTATAGCAATTGCACCAAGACGTTTATTTCCGTAATTGCTCGGAACATACCGATTACACACGATCCATCACGAAAAGTTATATATTCAGTGTTATAACTGTAATAATTTATTCATGCATAAAGGTCTGGATCAGGTTAATTTTGCAGAGGTATATGTATTCTGGGTCATTCAGTGCGCTTAGAAGGTCTACTAAGCAGTTTCGTTACTGTTAATATACTGTGCTTGTATAAAACAAAGTTTATACATGATTTAAGCTACAGTGGAGTATGCAAAGGGTACTTGTTATGTACTTGAAAAAGTCGCACCCAAGTAGCATCATGTTTGCTTTTATATGACAGTATGTGGCTATAGTGTCAACGTTTTTATACCCCCACCCCTCTCCACAAACTGTGTTTGTAGAGGGTTTAGGGAGCGACCATTTGGTTTTTATGGGGGGGGGGCGGGAAGATTTTTTGAAAAAAAAAATAGTCAGGACCGGGTTTGCTGGAGCAGAGAATGAAACGTGGAAAGATTGAAAGAGTATTAGAGTAGTGATAGATATTATTTATAATGTTAAGGTACATTTTTGACAGACTGCATAGGCGCCCTCCTCCAATAATTTTGTAGGGGGCCGGAATAGCCCCCCCCCCCCAATAATATGTGATAAATTGACATATAATTGCTTTGTCACTCAGGGTAAAATAAGCAACTTACACACATCTGAAGGCCGACGATTTGCTCAGATTTTAAATCTTCTTTTATAAATTAGTGAGCAGGCTGTTATCACCTTGTATGTATATGTATGTATAAATGTATATAATTACGTATCATTCTTTTCAGAGAAACTTTCCTATTATTCCTATTTTCTATCCTAAATTTTAAAGAGCTCCAATTTTTCTCTATCCTTTTATCCCTTTTTGCTTTTTGCTCTGAAATACCTTTCAGGCAATAGGCTTCAACCAAAAATTTTCACCTCTCGCTTCGCTCGCTCGGAGCAAAATATTATATTTGTTTTTTGTTTTTTTGTTCTGTTTTTGATCCCCTTAGCTTTTTTCTCTGAAATACCTTACCAAAGTTTTTCCTCGCTCGCTCCGCTCGCTCGTACTCGAATTATATATTTGGTTTCTTATAAATGGAGATCCATTGCTTTGATTTTAATAATGCATGTGTATAGTTGTATGCAGATTCAAATAGCTTTGTAGGCAATATAATAACAAAAACTTTTATCGTTCTCTTCGCTCACTTGAAGTAAAATTACATGTATATATTTGGTATTTTCATAGAGATAGCTTGCTTTGATTTTTATGATTTTCGTGCATACATATGTGTGTGTGCATGCATGGGTGTATGAACATTTAGCAGCATGTACATGCGTGTGTGCATGCATGCGTGTATGTACATTTTGCAATAACCCCCCACCAAGTATTGAAGTTGGCCTCGCTGGCTTTGGCCCACCACCAATATTGAAAAGCTTCCTACGCCTATGCAGTCTGTATAATGCTGGTGTCAAACGCAGCCTCAGTGTGTACACACTGAAAAAAAATATGTGGTGGGATTTTTACACCAAGTTTTAGCAGATACTTTATGTGTTAAAACGGCTTTTGTGCCATTTATCGAAGTTTTCATTTGGTTTACTAAGGCTCCCCTTTTGTGACCTTGTCATGCTCAATCTATGAATATATTTGGACAGTCTACACCCCCACGATATGGCTTTGCCCATGAAATGACCATTAGAACAATCCTCTAACCCAGCACTTATGGTGAGGTGAGGCTTTACACAGAAACACAAACTGCAAACAGATGACCAATGAGAATTTCAAGCCAATATAGATTCATTGTAGCTAACTTTAATGTTGTTACTCAATATTAGAATTGCAGGTTTTGTATTTATACACATGATCCTGGCTGAAAAAAAATCCAGGGCCGTACCACGCAAAAAATAAAAACCAAGGCTCCGGTGTGTGAAAAAAATTCCAGGACCAAAGTAATCTTCCCGCCCCCCCCCCCCCCCCCATCAAAATCAAATGGTCGCTTCTTTACTGTTTTCACGTTGCGTGTATGCGTGCCTGTGTCCATCTGTTCCTCAATATACTGAAGGACTTTAAAACGCACCACCTGCTTGAATGCTAATTTATGTCAAAAATAGATATTTCATAATGTGAAAAATAAAATTGACAAGTTTCGTCATTTAGCTTGCATTGAATAAGAAAATCGAAACGCTATGGCTTATGATCGCCGTGACGTCGCGATAATTCTGAGACAAGTCAAATTCAAAAAGTCACAGAGTACCTATACCTTCCATAATGAACGAAGAAACGTTTTAGAACCGATGTTTGTTCTTAAAAGCAAACGGATCATGAAGTTTTAGGCCTCTGGCAACGTTCATTACGTCTACATGCCGTCATTGATTTTTGACGTAATTGACCGTTTATATCCTAAGGATCTGGAATCTGGAATAAGGATCAAAATCTTTTTGTTGCCAACAGATACTCCTTAATCAGTTGCATAAAAGACAAAAGTATCACGACATTCGCGGATGTCACCCGTCTGTTATTTATGTTTGAAAATTTAAGGCTGATGTTAGCAAAGAAACGCTGCGAGTAAGAGTGTAATAAAACGATGATTTCTGAAACACTTTGTGTTTTTCCATTTGTTAAGACATCTGGCTACCACCTAAAAGTGTTTGTTTTCAAATTGAATCAAATTCACATTTGTTAGACGACAATTGTTGAAAAACACTTTCGTCGATATTACGTCAGAATGAACAGCATGAGCAATTCGAAATCATGGCAAATCATATAAATTGATAAAGAAAAGATCCTCAAATTAATCATGTGGAAGAGAAAGAGAATGTAAAATGGTGCGTTTTTAAAGTCCCTCAGTATATCTTGAAGAGCCATCAATGGAATTTCATCAAACATTGCAAACATATTCATAATTACATGACAAACTTTTAAAATAAAGAATAAGTGCTATCGGCCAGTTCTCTTTGAGAGTTATTTAGTACCTCACAACATGGTAAAATTGGATGGTATGAGAGAAAAAGAACCCATTATTGGAGTTCATTGGGAGCCGGAAACCTAAACCCGCTGATCCACTGCCTCTTTTCCCACTTTATTTCGCGGTTCCCAATGAACATAACCATAGGTTTATCATAATCGCTGTTTAAAGACATCAGATATATAGTTAGCATTTACATGACATATTTTTCCATAGTTTTATCCGTTTCATATCATGTGATATTAATTTTACATTTTATCAACATATTATCACAGTATTTAATAATATACATTTTCAGGACAGCGTGTGTGATATTAGTGTTATCATTATACCTGGGACGAAAGAAGACGCCTATACCTGTGTGGACCAGGAAGAAAGGGTTTCACATATTTTGGTACCCATTTCATCAAGTATTTGCTGTAAGATATTTTAATGTTTAGTTTGTTCACTGGTGTATCTAATACATACTCTTTGCTTGAACACCTCAGTCTGTCTTCAGGGCTATCAAGGCAGCCTGCTTAACTACAAGGACAAGTAGCTAAAATCTTGAAATGTTGCATGCGGCTTGTTTACATAGGGCCAGTTAAGCAAAAAATTTCAGCGTAAATTTGCAATTATTTTCTTACCCATTCGTTTAAACATACGTTTTGGTGCTCAAAAGAACTGTCTCATTGAGACGGTTCTTTTGAATACCCACAACATATGTTTTGGTTGAGAAATAATATAATAACTTTCAGTTATGCCCTCTTTTCTGGGGCCCTGCTTGTTTAGCTATCTCTCTTCCTAGACGGTGTATATCAAATGTGCTAATCTGACTGTGTGGATGCCTAGGTTGGTATGCACCTTTATTGTCCACATGCAACAAAATCATGTTTTCTTGCTAAGATGCTCATTTATAAAATGTGTTGTTATATGACTGGAGAGAATCCTGTCTCCTGATTGGCCCAATTTGTTTTCATAAATCTCTATGTCTACCTGAAAACTGGTCTGAACTGACTCAGAAGGTGATAAAGGATGAAATCCAGCTCAAACTAGTTTCCAGAAGATAGTATTTTTGACACTTCTGCAATATCACCCTCTAGAGAGCATGTGCTGTATGAAATTGACATGATTTGCTGTTTCACATCCCAACAGGTAAACTAAAGACTTTCATGAATTTTAACAACTGTTTTGTTACGTTTTGTTTGTTCATTTATCTTTGTTTGAATAAACAAAATGTAAAAAAAAGTTTTTTGATTAAATTTTACATTCCACATTCAGAGAATTAATCTACATTTCAAATTGCAAAATACTACATTAAAATATTCTAATACAGTTGATAAAACTTTTTAGAAAGTCCTTAGGTTGAAGGTTGACTGCAACAACATAAATTAAGTTAAAATAGAAAATTTTCATTCTAAGTTGAAAAGTCATATAACAAAACAGTTATTGACTTCAATCTCGGTAGACATAAGGATTTATCTACCCTTAAAAGTGATATTCACCTAGGCCTAGCGGCCTCAGTGAATTATCACTTTTTCGGGTAGATAAATCCTTATGTCTACCTCATTGAAGTCAATAATTGTATAATATCATAGCTGATGAAAATACAATGCCAATAATTTCCACCGCCTGCTTAAGTTAGTTCGTTGGATTTATTGAACGTCTATGTTACTTATAAAATTAAGTCAAGGTTGAATTTGTGCTAAAGTAATAGTATTTTTCTGAACCAAAGTAAATGCTCATTGGTTAATCAAAAGAATAGCTTCAGTATCTGCACCTATAATGAGGGAATCCATGGATTTATGCCTTGTGTTATTTTGAGCACCTGTTTGGAGCAGCTAAAATGCAAAAGCTGCAAAAAATGTTCAGTCTCACTAAACAGTTGAATTGCAACTCTCTGGTTCATCTCCACAATTACTGCTAATTGTCTTTTTCAGATATCTGTCAAATATGATTCCTTGAAAATAAGTTCTCTACTGTTTAATTATTTGCAGATTTTGTAAAAGTACGCTAAAATTTGCCCAATAAAGGCACTTTCGTTAATTCTTTGTATGCTGGGTATTTTTTCATGATTTTTTGTCGCAGCAATTATTTTTTTAAATCAACTTTTTCCAAATATTCTTTCAGGAAGCACATTCAGGTACGTTTATCACAGGGATTTGAATCTGAACATTTTGGACTCAAACGTTCAGAACATGTTCTTAAATTAGCAGTTCAGACCTAAATGTTATTGACCGAATCAATTGGGACCCACTTTCTTGTCCCTGTGTTTTGGCGGAGCGTATTTTCAAAAAATGACATTTTATCTTAGGTCTGGTTCAAATTTACCCTGGTCTGAATCGGCTGATCTGAAATAATTATACTTAATATAACAGAAAAAATCTCCATACACCCCACAAAAACAAGTGAGTATGGCCAGGAAATGCCACAATCACAGACCAGTCCGAAGCATCTCTAGGAAGAGACATAAAACACAGTGATCCACAATACATCACAACACTTTTAAAGTTGAACAAAACTCGAAAGGACACTAAAACTACACCACAAAACAAGGACCAAACACAACCCCCCACCCACACACATTTGGAGCAACAACAAACAACAAACCTAAAACAACGGAATCACTGCCTTATAATAGATTAGAGCTGAGGTCACTTAAAGCTTCAATGTCTTACTGGCCAAGTTTCCCCCTACGTTGCACATGAAACATAGCCATAAAAAGAGTCGACTAGGTAAGTGTTGAAATTATGTCATGACTAGGTACAAACAGCCTGCAAAGGTCACCAGCAGATGATAAAGTTGCTACCGGCAGGTTAATAGTTAACGGTTTAGTAATGAATATGTTCATCTTTCTTCTTCAGGTGCTGATTGGTATTATAGCTGGTTGTGTTCTCTGTGCTGTACTGACAGCTACCAACGTTATACCCTATGATCCTAGTCTACGATCCTTCAGGACTCGGACAGATGCACGCGCAGAGGTCTTATATCAAGCTCGCTGGTTCACTTTCCCATACCCAGGTATTGTTGATTTGTAGATATAAGTAATCTATACTTGATTTATCTTGAAACTTTCATGTTCAAATATCAAGATAAGATGCCATTTAAATCTCGCCCGGAGGTTATAAAACTTTTTCCATGCTCAACTCAGCAGAGCACGAAATTTATTCTGCTCATAAATGTTAAAATGCCAACAATGGTTGGCATTTTAACATTTATTAGCATGATAAATACAACATCTGAGAGGCTTAAATCAAGAAACATCTTGAGTTGTCAGTATTTTAGTTTTTATGAGCAGTTGAATTTGCGTGCTCAGTTGAGTAGAGCATGAAAAAGGTTTTATAACCTCGGGGCCTGGTTTATTTTGGTTTTTAATTTGATTCATATTCCACCCATGGCATTTTGTTGTGTCCTTTAACAAGACACTTCAGCTTCCCTGCTAAGCATCTATTCAACCCAAGCTAACGTCATGACATGACTGAAATATTATCAACTGGAAGTAAAGCATTAGTTCAAACATACACAACAACTATATGAGTCTGTTTTATATAGCATATGTTCACACAAACTAGGGACTTAGATGATAGCTCAGGCCACGTATTAGGCTTCTACTTCAACTTGTTAGCCGTGGATGCATGCCTGAAAAGTAAGCAACTATAAGCACGAAATACGACAATCTCACACAATGCAGACCAACGCACAGAACACCGACAGTCACAAGACATCAGAAAATAGTAAGTGAGTATGATCAGGAAATACCACAATCACAAACCGCAGACAACCCATGGCACCACGAGGAAGAGCCGCTCAACCATCACGAGACTGATTATATAAATATACGAGGGTTGTTCCAATATGAATGCAAGTAGCCTGATATCTTTGGGCACATATATGCTACGACAAAATGGTATAGGTTTCTATAAAGGACTATATACCACCTTTAAACTGGCACCAGACCTAAAGTAAAATACAGTATACTTATCGAGTTACAGCCCTTTGAATGAGGGTTACTCTAGTATACATGTACTAACAACTCAACGCTTCGAACATGTAACAGTGAGATAGGCTAGCATACAATTCTTTAATAAACAGGTGAAATTTCTTGAATTTTTTTAAAAGAAGTAACCCCATGTTCTTATTAAATGATTCTGTGAAGGTTGCGAAAATCGGGCATGTTTTTTGCTAAATAACACTGAATTGTTTTCACTAAAGTCTCCTTATGTTTGCAAATGAATGGTAAACAAATTATCACCTTTCAGTTTACAATGTAACTTTTCTCTAACAAAATGCACGAACCAACATTAAAACCAGTTATAATTCAAAGACAATATGCTGATCGCTCAAACTGAGTTGTTGCTATAAATTATTGATGGATAGAGGGTAAAAATGCCTTAAGTGAAGCGGTTATAGAATTTATACTCTTTTTTTTCATAACATTGCAGCTTTATTCTAAATTTGAACATAAACTTAGAGTTCGAGCACTGTAGGCATTATTGAGGCCCCCAGGGGGGTCTGTGCTCCCTTAATCCCTGAAAACAATGCATTGATCTCTCCAAGTCCTTGAAAGAAAATTCCTCAGCTCCCTGAATGTATTTTTCCTTTGCTCCCCAAATTCTCAAAATTATTTCATCTTCTCCCCAAATCCCCAAAAATATAAGCCAATTCTCCGTAAAATGTTACTCTATTTTTCCTTCCATAGGATTAAAGTCAAACACTTAAAAACAATTAAGCTATACACGAGCAGATATATATTCACTAAATATTTTACGTTATACAAGTAAAGATAGGACTTAGCCACGGAATACATGATATATAAATATTTTAATGAAATGCATTATATATAGCTCAAAGTATAAGGCCATCCTAAAATTTCTGTTGCTGTACCTAGTAGAGTAGGTGTGGAGGAATGCTCTCTAGATTTGATTTTTTTATTAGGGACAGCTAGACCATTTTTTTCTGGTGGGGGAGAGGCTGTTTTTTTCCAATATATGAAACTAGATTTTCTTAGACAAAGTGAAAGCATTTATATTTGTAACCACAGAAGGTGCTTTTATAATTGTTTTATAATTGCTATTAGGCCCCTTGGTAAATTTAACTTCAGTTTCAACAAGAAAGAATATATCTGATCAACATTCATCAAAGTTTTAATAAGAACCACCTATTTACCTAGATAGAGAATTACATACCAGTGGCGTAGTAAGCCCTGTTATGATGTTGATTCACACTTGTGCTAGGGGGGTCCGGGGTCATGCTTCCCCCCCCCCCCCCCCCCCCCCCCCCCGAAAAAAAAATAAAAATGGTGTGATCTGGTTCATTCTGAGTGTTCCAAAGGATGTTATTATCAATCTAAATATCAACAATTTTTAGGATGATACATCAACAACTCAAATTTTGTGCCATATTTTCTCCAAGATCAAACCAGATGTGCACATTAGTACAGAAATAAAATACATTCACATTTTACAAGGGGGTCTGGAGAGCAATAGCCAGCCCCAAGAAGCCATAGAAATGTACAAAAAATGAGACTTTCCTTTTTTACATCAAATATTACATACCAGGCGTGTAGATATCCCCGTAATGATGTGGATTCAGATTCGTGCTAGGTGGTCCAGGGGCATGCTCCCCCGAATTTTTTTTTATTAAAATGGTGCAATCTGGCTTATTCTGAGTGTTCCAAAATACGTTATTATCAACCTAAAAATCAACAATTTAAGGTGAATTTTCTACAATTGTAAAAATTATCTGCCATATCATTCACCAATACTAATCCAGATTAGGATGTTTTAGCATGAAAGTAAATACATTTAGATTTCCCAAGGGGGGTCTGGGGGCTGAAGCTGAAGATTTTTTTTTAAAATCAACCGAAATTAAGGTTTATCATATAAGGTGAGATTTTTTTGCTTGTTTGCAGGGCTCCCTAAATCCACAAAACTATGAGCTTGCTCCCCCAAATCCCTGAAAATGATTACAGTGCTCCCCAGCTCCCTGAAAATAAATAGCCATTCTCCCAAGATCCCCAAAACCCCTGGGGGCCCATTATTTACAATAAAATTACTCACCTGGTCTTGAGGGCATATTTTAATTAACGTAAACACATCATTAAGAGGCAGAAAAATGATTCAAAATGTGATAACTCATTAAATAGAGGAAAGCACATTTTGATAACTCTCTTATGACATATTTTGCATATTTTAATTTAGTTTTATTTTGCATACATCAACATACCTAAATAGACCTGAAACCAAACTAGTATGAAACCTTATCATAGTTCTAGATAGAATAAAACAATGGAGTCATATCCAAACATTTTATTAATGACAGTCGTCGTTAGAAGGGTACACATAACAAACTTTGAGTAAAGAAATAAAAGAAAATAAAATCCCAAAAATGCCTTCTGGTTTGAATACACTGTATTCAGTAGTTTTCATTTTTTAAGATCTGATTCTTTGTTATTATAAGGAGTCCTTTTAGTTAGCTAAGCAATTTGTTGTTTAGTCTGTGGTTTAGCCTGTTTTCTGTGAAATTACATTTTCTGGTCCATCTCACTTATTTTGTAAACTCTTTATATGCTGGTAAATTGTGCATGAATTTGTCGTCTGCTGGTTGTTTTTAAAAGAAATTCAAAAAAAAACTTTCAGGAATACCATAAGAGTGTCAACCATATTGGATCTAGATCAGACTGGACGTTTCATTCCTCCTGATCTGGGTCCAAACTGTTTGCAACAACACTAGCAGGCAATAAATTATTGATACTTTCGTCTAATACAGTTACTGGACCATTTCATATGTTTTCCAGGGCAATTCGGAGCATTCCAGTTTAGTTTTAGTGCACTTGTTGGCTGTCTCCTAGCAACGATTCTCTCAATCTTAGACTCAGTGGGTGATTACTTTGCCTGTGCTAAGGCATGCAGTGTGCCTCCTCCCCCACGTCATGCTGTCAACAGGGGTCTAACTATAGAGGGCCTGTGTACATTTCTCGCAGGATGTGTAGGATGTGGGCATGCGACCACTACATATGCTGGCAACATTGGTGCTATAGGATTAACAAAGGTATGTAGAGAAGATATCAATGTCAGATGACAGGCCTCCAGATAAGAGTGTGTACTGGAAAATTATTTTCTTTATTTCTCATCCAAAACGTATGTTGTGGGTACTCACAAGAACCGTCTCAATGAGACGGTACTTGTGAGCACCCAAAACACATGTTTAAATTGATGGGTAAGAAAATAATTTAAATTTTACGCATATAAAATTTCCTAATCTGGATCTATGTATGAGAGGGCATCTTAGATTGAAGGGGAGAACAGTCATGTCCAAACCAAGGCTGTTTAATGCACAGTTGGATAATTATTCATTCAAGAAATACTTAACCATATTATATACAAACCTGTCTACGGGGGGTTTGCAAACAACACAGGTGCAGACCACCTTGGCATCGGCCTAGTCTGATCAGCGCCTTTGTTATTAGCATTGTGTATATCACAATACCTATGCTTGCTACAAGCGAAATTACAATTTTCTAGCTAGTCTCTGTAGCTGAGGTGACTGGTTTGAGTATCACTTTTTCAGAAACCCGGAAGACAGGTTTTGTCATGATGAGGCCCATACAGTAATAAGGTATCAGATTAAGGATCAGATCGAAAGCATATAGGTTTATAGTTTTTCTCCTTGAACAACTAGCAACATAGCTTTATAGACCCAAGTGAAAAATTTCTTATTATGTTCTATATTATTGGGATCAAAAAAGTCTTTTTCATGCATTAATGTCAAAGAGGGAAAATATTTCAACCTAAACCAGCCAGGAATCGAACCCAGATTGCTGGATCTACAGGCAAACACTCAACCACGTCGCTGTAAAGGGTGGCTTCTACCGCAAGGCAGTAAAATTGTATTATATACCTTGCACATGACATTCTCCCCTACTACCAAACTGAACTTCGTCTCCGAAGTTTCAGGCCATAGAGAATCATTTCTTATGAGACTCTGGGAATTGTTGCCAGCGTCTAGGTTGGGTTATATACGGTGGGAGCCATTGTCATAGAGTGTAAAGGTTAACCTACCCAAGCTGGGAATCGAACCCAGGATTGCTGGATCTACAGGAAAACACTCTAACACGTCGCTGTAAAAGCTGACTTCTACTGTAAGGCAGTAGATGTGTATTATGTACCTAGCCCTGTGACATTAATATTGACCAGGTACCGATTGATATGTAAAAAAAATGACGGTGAAGCCTGATATTTTTAACATCTTCTGATGGACCTGGCAAACTTTAGTGCATTGGAAAACAATGCTTAGTCTTTATTGTTTGCATAAATTCAACAATATCTGCACCTGGTTACAAAAAATATGACACTTTATTTTGTCACCATGAGATTCGACATTTCCGATCAGGACAAACGTTCTGTATGTACTGGTCTGGATCAAAGCCTTTAGCAAAGTTTATCACAAGCGTCAAAAGTAGCCTTTGCAACTACCAAGGCATTAGTTTATTTTTATTTTGAGATAGTATCTAAATATGCATTCAGCTTAGTTCGAGAAAGGTCAGTGTGTAATGGACTGGATTCTAATTTAAGGCATGTAAGCAAAGTGTGGTCTAATTCTAAAGGCATTCCTGTTACCCTATTTCAGGTGGCAAGTAGATGGGTATTTATCACGGTTGGTCTTCTCTACATGATATTTGGTGTGATTGGAAAATTCTCTGCTATATTTATAATGATACCTGAGCCAGTCCTAGGGGGAGCATTGATTAGTATCACAGGAGTTTTTATAGGTGAGTATATATGTAAATTCTCTGCTATATTTATAATGATACCTGAGCCAGTCCTAGGGGGAGCATTGATTAGTATCACAGGAGTTTTTATTGGTGAGTATATATGTAAATTCTCTGCTATATTTATAATGATACCTGAGCCAGTCCTAGGGGGAGCATTGATTAGTATCACAGGAGTTTTTATTGGTGAGTATATATGTAAATTCTCTGCTATATTTATAATGATACCCGAACCAGTCCTAGGGGGAGCATTGATTAGTATCACAGGAGTTTTTATAGGTGAGTATATATGTAAATTCTCTGCTATATTTATAATGATACCCGAGCCAGTCCTAGGGGGAGCATTGATTAGTATCACAGGAGTTATTATTGGTGAGTATATATGAAAATTCTCTGCTATATTTATAATGATACCCGAGCCAGTCCTAGGGGGAGCATTGATTAGTATCACAGGAGTTTTTATAGGTGAGTATATATGTAAATTCTCTGCTATATTTATAATGATACCAGAACCAGTCCTAGGGGGAGCATTGATTAGTATCACAGGAGTTTTTATAGGTGAGTATATATGTAAATTCTCTGCTATATTTATAATGATACCAGAGCCAGTCCTAGGGGGAGCATTGATTAGTATCACAGGCGTTTTTATTGGTGAGTAAATATGTAAATTCTCTGCTTTATTTATAATGATACCTGAGCCAGTCCTAGGGGGAGCATTGATTAGTATCACAGGAGTTTTTATAGGTGAGTATATATGTAAATTCTCTGCTATATTTATAATGATACCCGAGCCAGTCCTAGGGGGAGCATTGATTAGTATCACAGGAGTTTTTATTGGTGAGTATATATGAAAATTCTCTGCTATATTTATAATGAAACCCGAGCCAGTCCTAGGGGGAGCATTGATTAGTATCACAGGAGTTTTTATAGGTGAGTATATATGTAAATTCTCTGCTATATTCATAATGATACCCGAACCAGTCCTAGGGGGAGCATTGATTAGTATCACAGGAGTTTTTAAAGGTGAGTATGTACGTAACTTAACCTTTGTCATTCAGATGTAGTATCCAAAAATATTGATATGAGTATGGGATAGTCCATTTTCTGTTGTTAGGTGTAACAGGTCGAAGTTTCTGAATTACGAGGGGCATTTGGAAAGTTCTTAGCATGGTCTTTTATCTCAGTAACCGATTTACAAACCTTATCATGTTTGGTATCATTTTAAAGAACTATCTTTTCTCTATGTTATGGCACAAATTTCATGAGGATATTATAATGCAGACATGAAAAATATTATTGCTAATACATGTAAGGTTTGTATACTGGAAAACGCAAATATTCAGTCGAAAATATAACATTTCACCTTTGAAAAGTGTGCAGAACATTAACAATAGTTCATGAAATTAGCTACTTTTGTACCATTTGATAGGCCACAATCTGGTACAGTTATTATACAATTGATGGCCGATTTGCATGTTTCTAATGACTAAATACCGGAACAGCAATACCAAAACCGTCTAGAAAGCAAAGCAATGCGTTAATTTTTTCGACTAAAAATCGCATGTTACAATGCACATATTTTGGGAATAAATAACCGACAGTATTTAAAAAATGCCTTGCGTTGGTATTTTTGTCAAGTACACTTTATTTGCTTTGTATTGAAACACCAAAAACTTTTGTAAACCAGAACAAAGGGAAGATAACTCTTATAATCTTACCATGGGGCAGAGTAAGTTTAGCCATGAGCTGACGTTCTGGTTCATTTTAATTAAAAGTAGTGGCAAACAAAAGAGTAAAAATATCTTGAGAGTAGAAATCAATCAATTTTGTGGTAGTTAACGCGATACCATGAGAAGTTCTTATACCATCGACAAAATGTGAGGGGTTAAGTTACCCCACCCACTTCTTGAAAAGTAGGGGTAGTGTTATTAGGAATAATTTTCTTGAAAACAGAACTAAACAAACCACACTTTTTGCGCGACGAAATGATTTTTATGCATTGTTCGATACAAATAAAGCAAAACATATACTCAATAGGCATTTTTCGTGCTCCTGTAGTGACACAATTTATAGTAAAAGTATAACGAAAAATCAAAAAAAGTCCCATTTTTGAAAGTTTACCATTTCTCTATTAGTCAACATTTCCCAAATATTAAGGTGGTAGTCGTACAAGCAGTGATCGTATAATATAATTTAATAAAAAATAAGTTGTCACCAAATCGTAAATTTGTCAAATCAAGATCGCAAATAGGGTCCCCAATTTTCCTTTGTTTTTTTTTCAAGTATTTTGCTTAAAATTTTCGCCAGTATATAAACCCCTACTCATTTTAAGCATGAACTGCACGTGCACGCCAAGTCCTTTTTCGACAAAAATTAAACCATCAAGTAGCCATCGAATTCTTGTTTCCAATAATGTATTATTTGATAGCATTTTATCAACGCATTGTGGAGTCATGATGCCATGCTAAGAACTTTCCAAATGACCCTCGTATGAGGTATTTATTTCCCTAATGATTGTTTCCATCATAGCTAACAGTGCAGACCCTGATGAAATACTGCATTATGCATCATTTCATCTGGATGTCCACTGTTTGTTAAACAGGCCTCGACAAATGCAAACAACAAATGTGCAAACCAGCCTTCGCATCTGCGCAGTCTGATCAGCGCCTTTATATATTTGCCTATTGGAAAGCATCATATTTCACTTTCCCATTGGTATCCTGGGTCAGGTGTGGTACTTGATTGTATCGATTCCGGAACTTTGCACCCTTACTTACTTTGCTATAAGCAAAATTTCCATTTCCTAGCTGGTCTCTGTAGCTGAGGGGACTGGTTTGAGTCTCGCTATGTCAGAAACCCCAAAGACAGGTTTTGTCATGATGAGGCCCAAACTGTTTACTGGTATCCAGGATGAAAAGGATTAAAAGCAATGTGTCTGTTTGAATCAGCATAGGATGTACATAATCAAATGACTTTATGAATTATACCAGCACACAAGATTTTGTAACTTATCACATATATGAGCTGCAAATGCTCAAAAGAGCCTGCGCATCCATAGTCTGGCCAGAGCCGTTTCTACTTGTACACACAAAGTGGTAATGAATATAAAAGCTCAGGCTAATCTTTAAGGCTAAAGCCCCACTAAAAAGTTTAAATGCATAACCCTCTCCTGCATGAATATTCATGCTAAGCTCCATCCACTATGAATAATTATATATTTGTACATAGAACAAAGAAAGTACTTGTCATGTACACTAGTGTAGGATCATATCTAATCATATATCCATAAATAGCAGAGTAGGCCCTGATAAGGCAACTCTTACGAGAGCTGCCCGATCTGGGTGTGCTCTGTTTTTGAATGGTGTCACTATGAGGTAAGGGTTAAAGAATAATGTGTCATACTTACTTGCTTTTTAATGCATATGCTATTATTACGTAATATCGCTTACAGTGGCTCAATTAGAGAAATTATGAAACCAAAAAATAAATGGAAATGAGCATGAAAATTCAGTCATGAGGAACGTGGTGACTCCGTTCAGTGGTAGAGTTTTAGACTTCTGAATACTGGTTCTGGTTACAGGTTCCATGCTCACCGATGTCCTTGAGCAAGACGCTCTATCGTCTGCTTAGTACTGGTTTAACCCAGGAAGATGGTAAATCGTCCTGACATGACTGAAAAATTGTTGCCTGTGCTGTTAAACATTAGCTTAAACAACATTACAAAATATTTCGTTAATTTAATAATTTTCACCTGTGTTGTTCTGTCTCTTCCTCTAAATGCATAGGTTTGTCTGAGGTTGTAGTATTTGTTGGTTATGTTCAAAAGGGAGTAGTAAGACATTCCAATGCACTTGCTTTTGTAATGTGACATCTAATTGGTTAATGTCAAAAATTTGCGACAGTATAATCCTGCAATATACTGTGGGATACAGTTTGACGTCGTAAATTGATTCACATATTGTTGGACAGCGTGCAACTTTATTCGGCTTGCAACGCTCCGATTTAAGACGAGACTGCAAAAGTGCTTTAGAATGGGGATAACCATATTCAAAATTTTCATTTGGGGAGGTATATCATGGGATGTACTTTCGGAAATCACGTTTTACAGCTCCGCTTGTGCGTCGCTGTTGAACAAAATTTCCAACTGTATATCCGACGATAAACCTCCCCAAATGAAAATTTTGAATACAGTTATCCCCTAAGTGATAGTCTAACATGTATTCTATCTTGCCGCTGAATAGACCGTATAGATGCAAATGATTCATTGACACTTTTATGCGCCTTGTTTATTCACATATGACATCAGCAGGTTTCCTCAAAATGTGGATGGTATGTGTCTCGATTTACATATTTCAATATCTGGTATAGTAAACCTTATCACAGTTTATGCTATGTTTTTTTCTTTAATTGCACGAGGTTGGGTCAGGCATCAGACTCAATGATGGCCCTGACGTAAAGCTATCTTCTATGGGTTGGGGCCTGATTCTTGTCTTCGTGGCTATACTTGAGGTTACTATCCATGCATCTTCAGCCCTCTTCTTTGTTTCCTCATAGTGTGTTAATGTGATTAGATTGTTGCTCTGTGATTATGCATTGCATAATTTAGGAAAATGTCATGCGAGCTAAACATTTTGTGTTTTAACAATAACAGAATCTAGGCCAAAGATCTGCCGCCAGTAAAATGCATTTAACACTCCGGTAGTTTAGACTGATGTCCGTTCTAAAGTGATGGTTCTTTTTTTTGTTGATCTATTGTTTATATCCCTCTGAGTGTGTGTTCTCTGTTTTGTTATGGAATACTTAGTGCCCACTCCAGTTTTGTAATCATCTTGCTGAGGAAGAGTGGTCTGGTAACTCTACTTCAATTGTCTTCCTGATATCTTGTGACTGTTAGTGTTCTTTTCCTCTTCCTCACATTGCTGCAGGTTGGTCTGCAGTGTGTGATTGTGGTATTTCCTGATCAAACTGGCTTACTTTTTGCAATACTGACCAGCGTCAAATGTGACAATTGTATAGACATTTCATTTTGACCAGTGTCACATGTGACAATTTTATACATATTACATTTGTTTTTCAGGTGTTATTTTATCCAATTTGTCAGAGATCTCCTTGAAGTCGACTAGAAATCTGGCTATAATTGGGATATCTCTTTTATTTGGTGTGATGGTTCCCCGGTATATTGAAATGTACCCAGAAGATATCCAAACAGGTAAGCCATTAACCCTTAACAGCCAGTCATGACTTTTATGGTTTGTTCTCTCTCATTTATTCTTCGGCATGTGCGGATCCAGAGGGGGGGGGGACAGGGGGTCCGGACCCCCTCTGAAAAATCACCAAAATATAGGTTTTCTTAGCAATACTGGTCCGAATCCCCTATAAAACAACAAAGCTACCAAGCAAGCATTCAATGTTGGCCCATCATCGGCACGCCATCGAAAGGCCATTTAAATGGCGTTTCACTGGCGGGCAGATGATGGCCCGATTTTAGTTGTATTTGGATCCATCTACCTACTAAGTAAAAAACAAAAAAAAAGGACCCCTCTGTATTTTTTTCTGCATCTGCCCATGTTCGGTATCCTAGATCAGACTACTCGTATAGTGGGTGCTTCCATCATAAAATCTAGTCTGAAGTGCACTTGAATATATGCAACAAACGTAAAAATCAGACAATACTTACAGAAAAAAAATATTGTCGGGATAAGGGGTACCCTTAAAATACCACACAAAATGTGCAGCAGACAGCATTTTCGTCTTCATTTGAATTATCTTCCTGCATGGTCAACTTTATTTCAAACTTAAATTTTCCCAAAATTCAAGAAAGAAGTCATCACAAAACTTATCCTCTGCAATAGTGATAATTTGAAGTTCATGAGTAAACCGATTTGTTATAGTAAGTTATAAAAGTATTTACTCTTCCCATAATATAATCAAACCAGCCACTTCAGCTTGTAAAATGGACTAGATCAAACACCAGGGTAACTAAGGTGAGAAGTCTTGGTATATTGAAGCTAAATATGGTTTTACAAGACATAAATATTTATAGCGTATATTTTGTTTATTTCAGATAACAGGACTTTAAATAATTTTATCAAGATGTTCTTTGGTAATGCCAACTTTGCTGGTGCTATGTGTGCTTTCTTCCTAGATAACACAGTACCAGGTAGGAGAAATTTACATTATCTCATCATCTCTCTCATTCTGTGACACACCTATTCCACTTATATGGAACATTCGCATATACTAGGTGAAAGTTTTCGGAATTTGAGCTTTTAAGCTGACCTTTCATTTCTGAATTAGTTTTAGTTAAGACAATTCACCACATAATCTAGTAATTGTTAATATTTTGTAGATATACAATAACTTCTAAAATAGGAATACCATAATTTCATGATCTGGAAAATTTCACCCGTGCATATGCATAAGTAAGGGTGGGTATCACTGGAACAGCTGCGAAATTGTATCAGGGTAAAACTGACCAGAACAAGTGTTAAAGGCTCTTAGTCTCAGCCCAAACTGACAAAACACTGTAATATACTGTCCTATTAACATAAAACTAAGGTAAGGTCGTTCTAGGTTCAATTTGATTACAGTCGCTTTTTTAAAGTTAAGTTTTTTCAAAATTGTGTTTGGTCTGCTTGAAAAAACGTGGAATAGCATTGCCAATTTATTATGTAGTTTGTTTATTCTTCTGCAACTTAGTAAAACCTGCACAATTACCTATTTGTATTTACCAATTCCGTGACTTTGGCACAACCGTTTGTCCTGGATGTGCTGTTGGACCGAATTAACATTGACACAATAGTGTCTGATACCTAATAAAGCAATTGTTAAATCATACATGCATGAGCAGTTATCCAGCTGGCATATTTGTCCAGTTATTAGTCAAACCATTTATCAACATCACAACATAGTGTATGCAAACAATGAATGCACTTGCAAGAATATGTGGACGCTAAGTCTCAAATGGTTCCATTCTATATGCTCCTAAATGCATGAGCTGCATATAGACATGCTTTAATTTACAGAGACGCCAGGAATGATTTACATGTGCCCTTTAAAACTGAAGTGTTTGAAATAGGAATATTTCATCTTGCACATTTAATTAATTAAAACATTTGTATTATTTTAATACAAACATAGCAGATGTACAGCAGACATGGGATGTTTCACTAGATAACTATATTTGTACATTTATATGAACGAATTTACTTTTAAGCGATAAGCTAATATTTAAAAGTTTAAAACCATGGTTTATTCTGTAAGAGGAGAAAATCAACGAGCTTTAGTAAGTGGATTATTTTCCTATACAAATGGACAAACCATTGTATAATTTGAGCCATGACATCAGATTTCCAACATTGTTGTATTTGCGACCAGCAAAGCCTCAGAGCCTTTGCAAGTCACTTGCATATTCTATGAGTGTAAAGCTACTGACTGAACATCATTTGAGGTTTCGAAGCTTAAAAGGAGGCTACACAGGCTTGTCTGAGTCTACACTTGTCAAAATGCCACATTGTTGGAAATCACATATCACGGCTCATTGTCTTGTTTCACCTGCTGGCTCACCTGTATGTGATGTTTTCTTGTGTTTTGTAACTGGGTCAAGTATGGTGCTTGATTGTATCAATTCCTGATCTTTGCCTTCTTCCTTACTTCCACTTCCTACGCCAATAAAGCCCTTTCACATTATTAGATTGTTCACGCTAAATTGGTAAGAGTTATAGAAGTACTTTCATATGTGCACCAAATATTTCTATCCAGTTAGTTATAAACAGTTTTCTAATGTAAAGCTATGGTTCATTTGCAGGTACGAAAGAAGAACGAGGTATAACAGCATGGCATGTTCCAAACAGACTTGGGAAAGATCATTCTCATTACTTGGAGTCAGCAAAACTTTACAATCCCTGGATGCCAAAGGAATTGAAAAAATCGAAAATTTTGAAATTTATTCCAATCATGCCTTCACCAGAAATTGATGATAAAGACATTAGTGGTGTAAATAGTTGTGATAGAATAGAGACTGAGTTGTTGTGATACAAACTTCAGTTCATCAGTTGGCGAGGTTATAAAACTTTGTTCATGCTCACCACAGCTGAGCACGAAATTTATCCTGCTAATAAATGTTAAAATGCCAACAATTGTTGGCATTTTAACATTTATTAGCATGATAAATACAACATCTGAGAGATGCAAAGCATCAAACTTTTTTCATTTGTCAGTATTTAAGTTCTTATGAGCAATTGAAATTTTGTGCTCAGTTGAAATGAGCATGGAAAAGTTTTATAACCTCGGGGCCTGATTTCAGGAATGAAGTAGTGACAGACTGGGATAAAGAATAAGAAAACGATAAACCTGCAACTATTGAACTGTACGGCTAAAGAGTCTATTAATGACAGGGTAACAGGTCGTTTAATTAAGATTGCAAGTCTTACAGAGTCCACTACATAATTAAAGTCAGTTCATGATGAAACTAAGGGAGCACAGTGGCTCAGTGGTAGAGTGCTTGACTCAAAAATAGTAAGTCAAGACTGAGGGGGCGCGGGTTCGTGCCTCACCGGCTTCGTTGCTTGGTGTCCTTGAGCAAGACACATTAATCCTAGCTTATTACATGTTCAACCCAGGAAGACCAGTCCCTACATAACTGAAAGAATGATGAATGTAAAGAATCAAATCAAACAAACAAACAAAATGATGAAACTTAAAAATTAAGATGATATTATCATTAAGTTTTGAATATGGTACTGAGTTTTTTCTTTTTGTCATTCCTTACACTGCTATTCATCATCATAAAGTATCCCCAGTAAATTTGAAGCTTAAATTGATATGCCTTATTTACGCTTTTTTCTATTTTTATGCAGGAAATAATTTGTCTTTTTAGCTCACCTGTCACGAAGTGACAAGGTGAGCTTTTGTGATCGGTCTTTGTCCGTCGTCCGTCCGTCCAACCGTAAACAATTGACTTAAACGACAACTCCTCCTAAACTCCTTGCCAAATTTTGAAATAATTTCACACAAAGGATCCTTGGGTGACACTTTACCAAGATTGTTCAAATGTTTCTGGTCTGTTGCATATCTAGGTCATAGAGGCTAAAAATAGATTTTCGAGATGAAAACTTTAAAAAATTTCTTGTCTGAAACCAGAAAGCCTAGACTCTTGATATTTGGTACTTAGCATCACCTAATGGACCTCTATTAAGTTTGTTCAAATTATAGCCCTTGTACCAAAAATGGCCAGGCCCCAAGGGACACATGTTTTACATAGGCTTATATAGGGAAATGTGAAAAAATCTTCTTGACTGAAACCACAAGGCCTAGAGCCTTTATATTTGATATGTAGCATCACCTCCTGGACCACTACCAAGTTTGTTCAAATTATAGCCCTTGGGCCAAAATTGGCCCCGCCCCGGGGGTCACATGTTTTGCATAGGCTTATATAGTGAAAACGTGAAAAAATCTTCTTGTCTGAAACCATAAGGCCTAGACTATTGATATTTGGTATTTAGCTTCACCTAGTGGACCTCTACCAAGTTTGTTCAAATAAAGCCCTGGAGCCAAAAATGACCCTGCCCCGGGGGTCAAATGTTTTACATTGGCTTTTATAGGGAAAACGTGAAAAAACTTCATGTCTGAAACCATATTGCCTAGAACCTTGATATTTGGTATGTAGCATCAACTAGTGGACCTCAACCAATTTTGTCCAAATTATAGCCCTTGGGCCAAAAATTATACAGGAAAAAATGTGAAAAAACCTTCTTGTCTGAAACCATAAGGCCTAGAGCCTTGATATTTGGTAATATAGCATCACCAAGTGGACCTCTACTGAGTTTGTTCAAATTATACCCCTTGGGCCAAAAATGTCATGGCCCTGCCCCGGGGTCACATGTTTACATAGGCTTATATATAGGGAAAATGTGAAAAATCTTCTTGTCTGAAACCACAGAGGAGACCAGCTTGATTGCCATCCACCAAATGGTTTAAATCATTACCTTTCACTGAACAAGACTGGTGCACATAGTACAGGTGAGCGATTCAGTGCCATTATGGCCCTCTTGTTAAATGATTGTGGTAATAATTTATTTAAACATATACCTAGGGACTCAGTTATTTGTACATTGCTGTATAGTACTCATTATGGGAACAATTTAAGTAGCTCTCCTGTGCTGGTGACGCACAACTGAGCTATAAGTATAGTAAGTCTACCTCAATTTTAAATACACTTGACGGAATTGTACATGACAACAGAACTGAAAATAAGTTGATGTGTATAGATAGTTAACCCTTTGTCTTTTTATGGATCGTTTCTTCTGGTTTAATACAATAAACTTGGAATGGTCCATTATATATATGTAGGGCCGTCAGGTTATAATTTTTCTAAAAATGTGCTTTTTTACCTTAACAAACAGTGTAGACCCTGATGAAATGACACATAATTCCGCGTTTCATCTGGGTCTTCACTGTCTGTAAAAATACCAATTTGAGGGTTGTCCTTATACAAAGGGGGTTAACCGTTAGATAAAACATGTTCTATGAGGACAATCTTTTTGCAATAATGTTTTTATTTTAGAGAAACAGTAATGAATGCAAGATAAAATTAAACACATTTAAAGTTTAATTTTGTTTTTATGTTATGTTCTTAAATTTTGAATTCTACACCTCTGAAGCTGGGAAATGAAGTAGAGTTTTGACGCATTTTATGTTTCCACCATCTGTCCATCAATGTTTTCTGTACTATGCATTCTTTAAAGAAATTATCTCTTTTCATTCTGGATACAAGTAAAACAGTACTTTGACAACAACTGAAGACTCAGATGAAATGTCAGCATTTCATTAGGGTCAGCACTGTTTGCTAAGATCAGAATAATCTTAAGGAACAGAAATACATCATTTAGACATTTTGACATGGATCCTCATTGAAAGCAAAACGGACAATTTCATACCTCCTCACTTACTATTCTTCTGTATCATTATTGGGTTAACTTTAGTCTGACTTGACAATTTTTGTATCTTGCAAGATATCTAAACATATGTACTGATGACAACACGTTTTAAATCATTTTTCAGCATGATTTAGGGGGGTAACTTTCAATCATTCATTTTAGGAAATCTGATAAAAGTTAAAAATAAAGTTATTTAAATTTCAATTTAAGAAGATGCTAGTCGTCAACATCACATCAAATGTTATGTTTAATGCGCTACATAAATGTGACGCGCCATGACATTTTGTGCCCAAATGCGGTAAAACGTGACGTCGGGAAAACGCGCTGCAAACGTGACGTAATTTACGCAACTGCACTTTGTTGCGCAATTTGTACGTCGCCAAGCGTCATTTGTTTCGTTTAAAGCCCAAAAGGCGCAAACATTTACGATTTCTTCACAAAGAAATTTTTAATTATGGATTGGAAGATTTATACTTGCGACTTTTTGAATAATTATCTCGAGTTAGGAGTTAGTTGACTTTATCATGTGATCTATAAAGATCGACAAAGAATTTTCGTGCCGTAAAGTCAAATATATTTGCAGATATTATTGACATTTCTCGCGTTCTAACTATCATAATTTCAGCGTCAACGTGAAAATTATGTTTGAAACTAATGAAAAAGTGCAAAAAATAATTATTTCATACAACTAAATCGCTTTAATAGCCAAATAACCATTTTATGACATGTACTTTCTTCCATACGGAGATCAAGTCAGCTTTTCTAGGTCACCAATGAAATTGTAAGACTTCGTCTAATAATGTTGACGATTTATCCGCTCACATTACGATACAAAAATGTTCTAATCGAGAACTTCTAAAGTGAAATGAACTTTCCCAAAATAATAATCAATTCGTTTAAAACATCCTGAAATAAACTCGCCAAGATATCTATCAGAAAATTAATGTTGATGTCGCAAACACTTTATATACAATTCCATGACGTAGGGACCTATGAACTATTGCCTTTTTCTCAAAAACCGCTTAAGATATCGAACTGAAATTTCACATGTATACTCCAGAGACATATAGGTATCAGAAAATATCGATATCTCAATTTCGACCAGGTACCTCATTTGGACCCAAAATCTCATGGCTGGTCACAAATGGTGATTTTTTTAACATTTGGAGAGAGTCACAGAGAAACAAATGAGTAACATGGCATTACACCATAATAATTCAGAGTGTTTCCAATAGAGTGTCCGTTTAAGTATGAAACCATCCCTTATAACGCAGGCGTCACCCGTTCCATTACATTGCAATCAATGCAGGGTAACTGAATGCTTAACGCATGTGTCCTATAGGATGGTATGAAACTGACCTGAGCTATTCATGCATCAAACTAATGAAGTCCACTCAAAACTTTTAGTTCTGAGAACAGACACATAGGAAACATGACTAAAGGTGTGTTTTTTCCATGCTCAACTCAACTGAGCGTGAAATTTCAACTGCTTAAATGAAAAAGAAAGATAGTTCTTGCTTTCAAACTCTCTTATAATGTATTTACCCTGCTAATAAATTGTTTTGTTTTTGTTTAATTTATGAGCAGGATAGATTTTGTGCTCAGTTGAGTTGAGCATGAACAGAGTCTTGAGGCCAGGCCTCAAGGTTATAAATCTGGAGTTTATTCTCAAACTCAAAATAAAGAGCAATGATTGGCTGCTTGTGGACACATGTCCACAACCAGCCAATCATTGCGCTTTATTTTTGAGTTTGAGACTGTGCTCAAGTTTTATAACGTCGGGCCAGGTCTGTATATGAGAAACCAATACCGGCGTTTTTAAAGACACTAGCTACCACCAGCTATGCATAGCTGTTTTCTATGTTTTGCACGTCGCATCCCCACGAATCAATGAAGCAAACTATTTTATTATTTCACATGTAGCTTGTAATTATACATGTATAAAAAACACAGCAGTTTTAGTTTTATAGCTTTACTATTCATGCCACGTTTGTCTGAACATGAGCGATAAGGTGCAATTGGAATGTTTTAAGCTGGGGTGCGTGTTTCTGACGTCGCCAGATATCATTATTGCCATCCGTCAACTATACAGCGCCTCAGAGATCGTTACCAGGCTACTGGGACAGTTTAAGATCGACGCAGGTCTGGTCAGCCAAAAATGGCGAACAGCGTTAAGAGCCAACTTACGTTGATTGTGTATCGACGATATCCGTTCCAGCCGGCTACTGTCAGTGCCAGAGGAATAATAGGGCTCGAAGGGTAATTTGTTTCTGATTTTTTTAATAAAAATATTTTTTCACAATAACTAAAAATCATGTCCAATTTCTAGACAGATTTCAAATTGCAACTTTAGAATCATAGGGTATTGCTATTTGAAAGATTGTTGCTCTAACAATATTTATCATTTTGCCATAAAATTTAAAACATGTTTTGCTGACATATTGATGTTCACTTTTGCAAAATCTCAATAAAATTGAGACATTAAAAGTTAGTAAATATTATGAATTTCGTTTTGTTGCGTTTTTAAAGTCCTTCAGTGTATTTGTGCACAAAACATATTGGGAGATGTTTGGCAAATAGCCGTTTTTACAACTTTAGAGTCAGAAAAATCAAAGTCAAAAACATTTAAAAGCGAGTAAGTGTTTTGTGTCTTACATATGCACGTTAAAGAGCCTGTCAGATGTGTTATGTATGTGTAGTAGTTTAGTATGGTTTTAAAACCAGTCAGCATTAAGAAGATTGCCAATGCATCAAGTTTAGTACTTTTAATTATGTCAGTCAACGATTGTTAACCATATACACAATAAACTATGTATTAATGAGTTAATTAGAACACTTTTTCTGTAACTAGCCTTTTAAAAAAAAGGGGAAAAGTAACAATAGGAAACGATGGATATGTGAATAAAATGAGACAATATTTGTTATGGTGTTGAATAATTTATAGTTCATTTTAAAACTAGAAATTCCAATTTGAAGGCTGAATAAGTCTTCTCAGACCTTGACAAACTTTGACATGCATATGGTATAACTTTATTCTGCTTGTCCTGTGTCTGGTATCATACTCTGTCCATTTGAGATAATTCGATATCACATACTCTGTACCAACCTCATCGTTTTTTGTCACATCTCGGCGTATTCAGGAACTTCTGGGAGCCTTTTTAAAGATGAAAATGTGTATAAAATGGTGAGCAAGAAAAGAAATCCATTATTCGTGTAGGGATGGGATAGAGAAATCCGTTCATCATGATCACCGATTGTCATCATGTACGTTTGTCTCGAGATGCCAAACTGTGATCTTCGGATGGATTCTTCTATCCCATGCTCAACCTAATTATATCGATTCTTATCACTTTTATCCAGTAAGGCTAGAGGTCTGAACTCGAGGGTCTGAATGCTGGATGGATTGTTATGGCAGACACAAGATATTTACTGCTTGCTGATGCGATAAGTACCTTAATGCTGTGTGTCATTCTTCAAATGTTCATGTGTATTTTGGTCATCTGATTTCTTATCTATGTTAATTTGTGTGTGCGTGCGTGCGTGTCTGTGTGTGTGTCAAGCTGTAATGTAGTCTCCTCTAATCCTTCAAAAACATTAAGTGAGTAATGCTTGCTTTTGCGATACGTAAAAGAATGGACCTGCATATTTAACACCCCTCCAGATAAACTTATAACTGATTAACCTCAATGAGACTATTTAGTTGAGCACTCAAAACAAATGTTAAAAAATGATGGATAAGAAAGAACCATCTCAATGAGGCAAGTATTTTAAGCACACAAAACAAATGTTTAAACTGATGGACAAGAAAATATTCTCATTTTTCGCTCAAAAATATTGTTTATCATGATTTATGTTTGAAAATAATCGTTTGTATATATGGCAGTCTAAAATTTGTTCTGTATATAGATAATTGTGTAAAAATAAATGTTTTATGAATCCAGTTAAATTATAACAGTTATATTGTGTCTATAACAGAGCACACCCATGTACAATTCATTCTTATAATCTATATGAATCAAATCTTATCATGCGCAAATGTGGAAATTTTGTCAGAAGGGGTCTCATTTTTTCAATGTTTTTGATGAGGGGAGGGAGGATCCAAATACCACAATAAGCGGGCCATCATGGGCCTGCCAGGGAAACGCCATGTAAATGGTTTCGCTGGCGGGACGGTGATGTCTCAACATTGAATACTGGCTTGGTAGTTCAGTGAATTTTCAGGGGACCTGGATCAGTATTGCTTAGAAACACTAAATGTTTGTGATTTCAGGGAGTGGAGTCCGGACCCCCTGCCCCATCCCCCTTTGGATCCACGCATGCTGATCAAAGACAACAGTATGTATAAAAACTGATCTTTAACATGTAGTTTGCCAATGATTTAATTTTAATTGTTTTTACCATTTTAAAATTTGATGTTGCTGAGAATCAATAAGTTTTGAGTAATTTACATCAGATTGTTGAAAAGTATGCATGTGTCGTTGTATTTTGAACAGGCAAATGTAGCCTCTTTTTGATACTTTAAATTACTTTCTTGTTTAATTATGAAGTAACATATCAAGTGTCAAAGTGTCGAAAAAAGGGGATCCATATCATAAAATGGTACATGTGTATGATCAGCAAATACCACAATCGCACACTGCAAACCAACCCGTGGCACCATGAGGCAGAGTCACAGACCTACAATTTATTGCCGAAAATGACATTTATGAAAATTTCACTATTTTAGCACAAACTTCTGGACATTATTTGACCCAAATCTTAAAAAAATCGTATATTTTACCAGATCCAGGTTCCTTTGATCATAATAGGAATATATATATATATATATATATATATATATATATATATATATATATATATATATATATATATATATATATATATATATATATATATATATATATATATATATATATATATATATATATATATATATATATATTATATATTTCATAAGGCTCAAATTTACATACAGTAAAACTTGTGTAAAACGGCCACCCTAAAATAGTCAATGAGATTGAAAAGACCAAAATTTAGTTTTCAAGACCCATTATCGCTTAATGCAGGTCAAAAGTATTACAGAATGCTTTAAGAGGAGCATTCTGCAATACTATTGGCCTTCATTACGCCACCATTTATAATTAAAATTTTTGTTTTGTCTATGTTTGAGTTGACATTTTACATAGGTTTTACTGTATTTGTGTACCTCTTTGGGGGCAAAATGTGGCTTTGATTGTATCGATTCCTGATCTTTGCAGCATTACTTACTTTTATGCCATTTGGTGCAGATAAAGTTATTAAAAATGTCATTTTAAAATATTCTGACATATATGTTCAGCAAATAATGTAGAATCAACACTGTTTGTCATTTGATCAGCACTTGATGATGCATCATAAATTTTCCATTAACTATATACATAATTTTAGAACTACAAAATGTTGTTCTATAAACAAATATTACCTTATCTTATTTCGCCTCTGATATATTGTCATAAACATGCTTATTTCGCTTTCCTTCCTTTTGGGGGAGGGGCTTCCATTGTGTTTTTTACATCTTTTGGGATAAGATAATGTACACAGACTACAAACCTGGAGTTCTTCCTCATGGTAAGCCTTAAATTGTGAACTTTAACCCTTAGGCAACCTAAAAATACCGTCTACTTTTTACGTCTGCTACTCGAGTGCACTTTAGACTATATTTTATCATGGAAGCAAACGCTATGAACCGTGATCAGTCTACTTCCTATACTGTCTACCCTCATTGGGGTATTGCATTTCCGATAAACGCACTACTATTAAGGAAAATAGTCACTGTCTGGTCTGGGTCCATATTGTTTGCAATAAAGGCTACAAAAGAACATACGCTGACAAGAGGGAGCAGACGACAAAAGTCATGACTGGTGGAAAAAAGGTTTAACTTATCCAAAGAAATATTTAGACCAAGTTTTATTGTTTTAGTTCACCTAAGTCATTGGCTCAATATGACCTATTGTGATTGTTAGTTATCCGTCTATATGTCTGTTAAAATTACTTTAAACGATATCTCCTGACATTTTACCCCATATAGAATGGAGCTTTCCATCGTCACTCTTTTATCATTTCGAAATGTTTAATATTCTCCATAAGGGAATCGATATGTGCAAATCTTTCAGTTGTTAAATATGTATTTCAACCCAAAAATGTTTTAATCTTTCCATTTCCCAGTTCTTTTATTAACGCTTGTCCTGCTCATTAAATTTATATGGCACATTCACTTCTGTTTTCTAGTCAGTTCACATACATGTGATTTCAGTTAAAACAGTGGATTCTGACGCTGCATTGAAAAGAGTGCAAATCCTGATCAGATTGCAAAGCCATCTGACTGGGTCTACATTGTTTTCTAAAGAGGATATATCATGGTTTGCAGGACATGAGATCCTTAGAAAGTGGCTGCCCTCCTAGCTCCTCTTAAATGATTGACACTTCTCCAAGACCCCTAAAATAAATTGACCTCCCAAACACCCCAAAAAAGCCACGTGGTTGGCCAGAAATGGCTATTATGTCTACTTTAAACAAATTTCAGGTGAGCGGTCCAGGGCCGATTATCTGACTTGTTTATGAAACAGGACAAAGAGGGATAAAGGAGGACTTTGTGTATCTTACATATGTCATTCTATGGTAACTGTAGTTTGTCCAGATGTGTTCACAAACACCTTCAGGTTCTCCTATATGTAGTGTCAATGGAAACCCAGAGATAGGTGGTCGAGTTTTGATATTGTAACCTTTTTGGTGAAGCCAGCATTCATTTACTTTATTAGAGGTCACATATGTTTTGGCTGAAAGATTTAAATTATTTTAATAAAGATCTTTTGACTATACATTGTGTTTTCGATGCTTTATTCCCCATAATTGCCAATTAATTAATTATGTTAACTTTAATAATATTAAATTCTGCAATACTATCTACAAGTCAATAATACAGTAACAACTCTAAAATTCGAACTTCGATTTTTCGGAATGTTTGCTTTTATAATCTACTATGTAATGAAATACAGGAAAATTTTGATTAAATATAATGCATATATCTCACAGCAGTGAATATACAAGATTTGATATTTTAATGGGAGAGAAACCGTAAGATTGGAACTACTTTTTTCTATTTTCTCAATATGGTCTAAGGGAAGCAACCCTTTTAATGCATATCTGTTTCATTTCTAAGGGAAAAAACTATTGGTGTTTCCTATTTTTATGGAAATGTAAACAAAAAGTCAGAGTCGCTTAGAAGCTTAATAAAAGAAAGAGCTTTTAAAAATGTGTCTGCTACATCTAGAAAATCAATACAAAAGCTAATGTAAAGTTAGATTCGCTTAACCTTTACCTAAAAAGATTTTGGAAAATTTGTAGATAATAAAAAGAAAATTCAAATGTTTTTTGTTAAATATGTCTTTTATTTCACTCGTGAAGTGGGCAATAATTATATTTCATTCGTGGCTTCGCCACTCTTGAAATATAAATATTCTCCACTTCACTCATGAAATAAAAGACATATTTAACTAAACATTTGAATATCCTCTATATATGAAATAAATATGGGGCACACTAGATTCAGAGTCTAAGACCTATTCATGATCTATTTGAAAAATTGTCTTTAATAACATACGGTTAGACGCCCAAAACTTATGTTTGATAGAGAGAAAAAAATGATAATAAACTTTTTGTGGGTTGTTTTTTTTTATGTCTACTTCCCTATAATTCGAATTGTCGATGCTTGGAAATAAAACTTCTAGTCCCTAGAACTTCGAATTTACGAAATTCGACTGTATTTTGCTTTCTCATGCATACATGTCAAGGTATAATTCGTCAATCATATTTCACTCTACATATTAGATTGTATGTAAAGTTAGCATATTAACAACAAGTGAATAAGACCAATCCCTGAGGTTATAAAAGTAAGAAAGAAGGCAAAGATCAGGAATCGATACAATCAAAAACCACACCTGTCGCAGGACACCATACGTGAAAGTTGAAAAAACAAAAGAAAACATCACATACAAGAGAGCCAAGAGGTCAACCTTTTTTCCCAGCAGGTGATCACAGGGCTGCAAGGAACAGACAATACAGTATGACAGATATACATGAAACATAGATAACAAAAAGGGTCTACAAAAGAAGCACCGCCTTGGTATGGTCAGTAAGAAAATTAGAGGAGCCCTTAAACATGTTTGACAGTACCAACAGCACCCTTATTATTGATGTGGACCAAGACAAATAGATGTTTGGTTATAAAACTTTTTCATGCTAAACTTAACTGAGCATAAAATTTAACTACTCATAAAACCTAAACTGCTGAAAGATAAGGACTATTTTCGCTTTCAAAATAAATATAAGAATGCCAACAATTTCAGGCATTTCAACATTTTTTTTTTTTTGGCATTTAAGTATTTATGAGGATTATCAAACTCATGCTCAGTTGAGTTGAGAATAAAAAAGTTGTATAACCTCGGGAGTTCTTGCTTTACGGTGTTGATGTAACTTACAACCTTCATATACCACAGTATTGTTTAAAACAACCCTTATCTACATGCACTGACAAATACTTCCCATAAATTTTTAGAATGTCTAAGTGGAAGAAGTGGAAGAAGATCTAAATTGCTGCAATAAAATGACTTAGGGTCGTAAGTTAGGGGTCTTACATGCAAACCAAACATCTATGTGTCTTGATCCACATCTGAACTAAAGGTGAGGTTGGCGCGCCATGAAACCAGTTGAAACCCTCCACTAAATATGTATACTGACCGTTCCATGGCGGTACTTCTTTAGTGGATTATTTGTGTTATTTATGTCTTGTGTTTATAATGCTATCACGTCTGTTCATTGCTGCCTTGTGGTCACCTGAAGGGAAAGGACTGTTATCTTGCTCTTATTCGTGATGTTTATTGTGATTTTGTTACTTTCCCATTTGGTATCCCCTGACAGGTGTGGTAATGATTGTAGCGATTCCTGATCCTTGCTGTCTTCATTACTTTTCTTATCGAAATATCAAAATGTTTGATATCCAAATATTTAGAGCACTAGAAAAGAGCCCACGCAAGCGCGGAAATATTTCATGATTGTCAATTTACCTTTATTTTGCATTTAAAAAAGCTGAAACTTGTATCCCCCTTTCATGTGTGTTAATTTTTCACAGCTTTATGAAATCTGAAACTTGTATTGGCGATTCTAGTCGCCGAAATGACCATGGGCCCAAATAGGTATGGGCCGAAATGACCCGAAACCGGCGAGTTTTAATTTTTTTTACAAAAGCTGATACTTGTAAACATGACTATGCTTATATCTTCTCATCTTGAAAATCACTAAAAATCTTCAGCGAGGTGACTTTTACTATATTTGTTTTCCTCCAAACAATGCCAAAAATCGCTCAAATCCAGGTTCTTATTTCTGAACAATGCACTTTTTTAAACAGATTTTATTGATAGCGTCATTGCCTACTGCGTCAAGTGGTACGACCAAGCCTATCAATGTAAGCTGTTTAGCGACCTTGAAACTTAGGATTATTGAGCGTGAGTCAGAGAAAGGTGTCTTGAACTTTCATAACTCTAGTTGCCATCAATGGTAGTAATTAACTATTTTATAGAAGTTCTGTTTGTTTTGTTACTGTTTTGTGAGTCCCCCCCCCCAAAAGTCTGTACTTGTTTAAAGCTAGTGTCAATTTAAGTTTATACTAAGGTCTGCTGATTATTATAGTTTAGTGTTGTGTTGGTTACTGGTACTGTCCAAAAATAGGGACAATGTCGGAAAAATTAGTCTGCAATTTTTTAAGTGGTAGCTGCCCAAACCAATAAATGAGTGGTTTTCACACTCAAAATGCAAAGAAATACAATATTTAAGGAAATTTTTGTATACCAAATTATCTTCTTCAAAGGCAAACCTGGAAATGTCGTTACTTTTCGTGGTTAAAAAACGAACTTTTTCTCCTTATTTTTCTTCCAACTTCTGATTGGGAATTTTACTGTGCCAATTGGGAAAAAGGAGGTGTTTCGCCTTTGGGAGTGGGGCCGAATTTCGCCCCCCAAAATGGCCTGAAAAGGAACACTGATGCCGAAATGGTTTGGATTGATTGGTGTTTTACGTCCCGGTAAACAATTTTTCAGTCATGTTGAGACGGAGCCACTTCTTCCTGGGTATTATTAGTACTTTGGGAAGGTGAAAGTGCCTTTCTCAAGGACACTACACAGCGGTCGTGGGGTTCGAACTCGGGGCCTCTAGGTCCCGAGTCCGACGCTCTACCACTGAGCCACCGCGCCTCCATATGCCGAAATACACTTCCCTTTTTACGACCATTATAGGCGAAACGGAGCGGTCTGGGGCGAAGTATTTCGCCGATTTGCCCTCAAACTGGAACCCTGCTTGTACCTGAAAGCTAACATATAAAATTTGGGTTTGATTGGCCCATCAATTTCCGAGAAAAGCCAGTTTTAATTTTCATATACGTAAATGACCTTTAGCCAAGGTCAAGAAATGACTTCGGCCTTCAATACTCACAATTCTTCATTATTTCAGTTGGTTTCAGGTCAGAGGCTGAAATATTTGTGAAAAAATCAACAGCTTTCACTTTTTCCTGTAGAAAAGCCTAAGTTAACAAATTTGACCTTGTTGTAAAATTGGTCAAGGTCAACCGTAGGTCATCATTTGAACAAAGTATGATGGGCAGAGTCACCACTGCTACATACCAAGTTTCGTGGAAATTGGTTCACCGGTTCCGGGGAAGAAGATTTTTGAAGGGTTTTTACCATATATGGGCGTGGCGGCCATCTTGGTCATGTGACCCAGATGCAACAAACAAACTTTCGTTCCCCCTACCCAAAGAGGCTCCACATAAAATTTGTCTTTGATTGGTCAAATGGTTTCCGAGAAGAAGATGTTTGAAATTGTTGACGACAACGGACCATGGGCATCCTACCTATAAGCTGACATATGCTGCTAAGGTGAGCTAAAAACAAATTCAACCTCAAGCCCTCACCAGTAGCTTGCACCTGACCGTTCTAAGGTGGTGATTTTGGTGTAGTTCTTACTTCGTTATTTGCATACCTGTCAACTTTTTGAAATCTTAAAGAGTGAGATTGCGCGCGACGCCCTTAAAATGGTTATTTTCTGCTCGCATTTACCGCGCGGACCAATTTTACCAAATTTTTTAGGAGTGAGATTTATTTTTTTCTAAGAACCAAAAAGGGATTATTGGGCCGAAATGACCATGGGCCGAAATGACCCGGAACCGACGATTTTTTTTTTATTTTCTTTTTACAAAAGCTGATACTTGTAAATGCGGTTATGTTTATTTCTTCTCGTCAAGAAAATCACAGAAAAACTTCAGCGAGGCGCCTTTTACTAATAATATTTGATAGCGTCATTGCCTACCGTGATATAAGTGGTACGACCAAGCCAATCGATGTAAACAGTACATTATGCGCAGCGACCTTGACACTTAGGATTATTAAGCGCGTGTCGAAGAAAGGTGTGATGATTACCGCGACTAATAATCAGTTTTGATAAGGGATTATTTAAAATTACAGCCATATCTTTTTTTCTTTGGCGAGTTTGGCGGCGTTTTCCCCATTGTTGTTTATAATATGGCCGACTTGACACAGCATAATACACATATACATATGACATATACACAAAAATTCGGAACGCTTCGGTCATCTCCATTCAGTTTGTATTGGAAACCCAATCGATCTAAAAATAGTGACGCGTGACCATGAACGTGACATACACTAAATATAGAAACATTCGCCAGAGGGCGCAGTTCTTTTAGAAAACACACTTAATTCCAAAATTCTCTAAATCTATGCTAAATGAAAACTCATCCTAACCGAGATTATCAATGAAAGCAATATCTTAAAGTAACAGTAAAGAAATCAAGCATGAAAATGACCTCGATTTTTCAGTTTATGCGGTAATTCGTTTATTTAGTATTATAGATTAGATTCAACAACCGAGCCGGGTAGCGCAGTCGGTAACATGTCTGGCAACAGATGCGAGTCCAATTGCAGATCTAGGGGTCGAGAGTTCGATCCCGGTCCGGTCCCATACTTTCGTGGAGATTGATCATGAAATAATTTCCACGGTCATTCTCCTCCCTTCTGCAGAATCATTCAAGAAGGGTTGTTGTCAGTTACAAGCGAAAGTACTTCGTGCACATACTTTCGCTTGTAACTGACAACAACCCTTCTTGTTGACTTGAGACGTAACAAACAAACACACCAATTAGATTCGACATGCTCTGGCTTGTACCAGTCATTACAAATTATTTTAAGGCTCCATAAATATATTTGTAATATTTTTTCTGGTATTAAACAGAGACCTGGTGATTGTTAGGTTTGAAAAGAGTAAGTGTTTCTGATGTTTTTTCACTTTGGGAATGTAAAAAACGTAAAAGTAGATCTCATGGTAAACGCAGAAATGGCAACATTAAGCGCAAAATTTGTACTGAAAAACGCATAAATACTTATGTAAAGGATCTTTTAACAACATCCAACATGGCTACACTAGTGGCCATCTTGAAAATGCAACATCCATCTTAAAATCGATTATTGACTTCTTCTCGAGTACAACTGGATATTTTAACTGAAACTGTTTGAGACATCACTGCATTATGAGCGTTATGATTTGATAAAATGATGACATCAATTAAAAAACAATATGGAAGCCACGGCAGCCATTGCAGCCATGTTGAAGAAGTATTCATTAATTGTCTGCTCGAAGCGCTTGTCAGATCAAGCAGAAAACTTGTGTGGCACATCAGGCCCCGAGTTTATACAACGATTTTCATGCTAAATCAACCGAGTACGAAATTTCAACTGCTCATAGAAACTAAAATACTGACAAAATAAAGAAGTTTCTTGCTTTAACTATCTTAGATGATGCGCTTATCCGGCTAATAAATGTTAAAATGCCAACAACAATTGTTGGCATTTTAACATTTATGAACAGGATAAATTCAGTACTCAGCTAATTTGAGCATGAAAAAAGTTTTATTACCTCGGGGTCAGATCATCGGGTAGTTTCAAATTTAATTTCAGATTCCGTTTGTTATTCTAAAGCGTAAAGATTCGAACGCTCCCGTTCACTGTAGACCCATTCTCTGCCTGACAAAAAGGACACCAGCCTTCTCTATTCCGCACTTACCGAAAACATAATTATTCATTTAACTTAACTAGCTAGATACGATATTGGCCGATTTAAATGGAATTGATACTTTTTGTCATGTGAACGCAAATAACTGGCTCGTGAGTGCGATACATGTGGTGCGAATTTTGTCTCGATGCGATTTGTGAGTATTAACACGACTTAATAGATTCTGACGGTACGTATAGAACACCATAGTAAGACATAGACATTGACCTTATCTAAGTGTACATATGAATGTATTCACTATTGTTGTGTATACTAAAGATTGGAAACTAAATAACGGTATGTTTGTACAAAATTGTCGTAGACTTGACTGTGATTAGACTATTAACATAGTTTATTAAATCGTGAACCTTAAAATTGATGAGAATAAGGGTCTTGATTGGGTGTGGGTCTCAGAATTGGACAGGCCTTCAGATAAAGAGGCAATATCTTATCTCTAAAACGTATATAATGGACCAGAGCTTACGATTTTGGTACTTACCGCATATGACTAAACCTGTACACATGCCATAAGTATCAAAATCCCATTAGCTGACCCATATCATATATGAACCCTTTGGTATTTTTAAGAAGTTATTTGTGCGTATGCAAATGGAACTTTCAATATAAATCTTATGTTACATGTAATAGATGGTCAATGCATATCATTATACTGTAAATTCGGAATTTTCGCGAGAATTTTATTCTCGCGAATATACATGTAATCAAAAGACATATTTGCCACGTTAATTAAAATTCACGAACAGGGCATGTAACCTAACCCCCCCCCCCCCCAAAAAAAAAAATAAATAAATAAATAAATAAACAACAAAAAACAGACGACTTTGTTGAGATTGGCGCTTTAAGTGCCATTCTTATTCTTGTTATCAGGAGTCGAGACGAGATGCAGCGAGCTTCAGTGACTCGAGATGAAGTAGGGACAATAGTTAAACGTCTCTACGGATTCACTGTCAGCCATTATGATGAACTCAACAGCTACGATGACGTCAACTTGCATATCTACGTTAAAGACAGCTTGAACGGAATGCCAATATCTCAAGATGGATACGTTCTCAAAATTCTCAATTCAGTGGACTCGGAGAAGGTCAAGTTTGTAGGTATGTATATGGATATAGGCAAACGATAACTGAAAGCCGCATCACGGGTGGGATAGGAAAACCCGTTCCCCTTTAAGGGTTTATATATTTCGCAGCGTATTTGTTTAGCAAAAGTATTTTAGTTTAAGTGAATTTATCAATAGAAATAAATATTTGACTGCTAGGTAACTGAACAGAACTAAATCAAGGTTTACATAGACACCAAAACAGCAACAAGACAACAATGAAAGTAAAAGATGGTGGAAAAACTATAGAACGAACGGATAGTAGGAGGTTTTCAGTCGAGTTTCTGCTTTTTAGCGGATATTTTGTTTTGTTTTATTTTGGTGCAGCTGATTATTGCCTTTTAGAAAAAAATATGACATTACCCTCGGACGTCATAAATAAAATAAAATAAAACTTTAGGCGTATACCTATTCTCGCTTCATATTTAAGTGGTAAATCATAAAATCAACCAGCTTAACATGTATTGCACGTATTGTTTTAATTACAACAGAATCTAGGCGAAGATTTAGTTCTAGTAAAATACATCTCCCCTCCCTCCAGTGTCTTAGGCTTCTTTCCGTTCTAAGGCGGTGTTGTTTTTTAATGTTTATTCATTGTTGTTGTTGTTGTTGGTGGTGTCGTCGTCGTCGTCGTCGTCGTCGTCGTCGTCGTCGTCGTTGTCGTTGTCGTTGTCGTTGTTGTTGTTGTTGTTGTTGTTGTTGTTGTTGTTGTTGTTGTTGTTGTTGTTACGTAGTGTCCATCGTCTTGATGGGGAAGAGTGGTCCGGTAACTTTACTTTAATTGTCTTCCTGCTAGTAATCTTTGGCTCTTCCTCACGGTGCCGCAGGTTGGTCTGCAGTGTGTAACTGTGATATTTCCTGATCATACTCACTGACTTTTTTTTTATTTCAAATTAGCATGCAAAGTGAATTGAAATATAACGCACAAACAGACACATATATATATATGTGTTTCCGTTATGTTTTTTACAAATGGAGCAAGGATATAATATGGCTAATTTCAGTCTTTGCTGCTGATATCTTTTGCAAACAGTTTGGAACCAGATCACGCCTCGCAAAAGGTGATCTGGATCCAAAATGCGTGTGGACATTCTGATAGTATTCCAGAAATAATTTTTCAAAAACGTTGATCTTGAAGAAAAAAATCAGCAGGCGACAAAACACATGAAAAATTACCTAGGAAATAGAATAGATTTACACTGCAGCAATTCAGCAAGTTTAAGTTACTTATTTTAAAAACATTCTAATATAGGGACCAAACATGTTTTTCTATGCCTTAACATCTGCTGGACCCTGGGGGTGATGTTCAAACCCGAGCCTGAAAGGTGAGGGTTTTAACGACCCCAAGGGGTCTAGCAGATTTTAGTGTATCAGAAAACCATATTTGATCGTTATTATTACAGAAAGTCATTTTGTCACTTGAAAACTTTGGAAAAACAATTCGAAAAGTTCATTTTTGAATTACTATAATGGCGCACAAAAGCATGAAGGATTGGTAGAAGATTGGTTGAAGGCTCTGTTCCAGAGCAAAGACTTACGTTATCCTAACGTCACTTATTACGTTCACTTCTATGTACGTTACTGTTGATGACGTCAATTTTTGTTACGGCCTAGAATGCGTTTATGTAAAGTACAAAAGCCGTGCATCAACAGCACGTGAATTGCCTGATTAATACATGGGTTTTTGCCGGTTAAAACATGGCTGTTAATAGCGTGCGGCACGGCTTTTTATGCAATAATAGCTATTAGTTAACAAATGCACTGGTCACACTGTGCGGATGCCAGGCTGGTCTATTACTTTGTTGTTCGCATGCATCATACTGAACACGTATTGTATAATTTTTTCACGGGAAACAAGCTAAGCTTTTTTATAAATGTAGTGTGTATCTCATAAGCTTATTATATGCTCCATCATGAAGAGGGAAACCAAACACCACTGTAATTCATGTTCTGCACAGGTCAATGGATGTTTTAATCACGAATCGTTTGAAGAAGTTAAGAGTCCATTGTTAAAACTTTGACCAAACATTTGATTTTGGTATAAAGTCAGCTGACTTGTATCAACGTGTACGATCTGTGGCCGAAGTGACTGGGTGGTATCTGGTACAGTAACCCAGTTTCGGTTCGAACACTTCTCAACCTGCGTTTGTCTGTTGTCATGGTTTAACAACCGCCTAGTTTTACCTTCCGTATCCATAGTTCCTAGTATGGTCATTGCATTGGCATCTACGATGGTTTTAGGGCACTCGGAAAGTGTACAGACACGGAAACTGACATCACTACCACATACGATCCTCGGATAATCCTCCACAAGACCATACCAGACAGGCTGGTGATCGCAGTCCTCTGTGTCAAGGTCTTCACTGGTATAGAAGGCACACGCGTGCATCTGGGCGTGGTACAGAAACGATTTACAAGTTTGCATCTTATTGCATTTGTAAATGCAGTCCAAAAGAGTTATATCGAAATTTACGCTTGTTATCATGTCTGATTCAGCAAGGCGACATTTCGTGTATTGTAAATTTAGTAATTTGTCAAATATTTTACAAACACAGAATCCTGGTATTACCATTACTATAAACGTCTTAAAGAGTGCCATAATATTTGTGCTTGGCTAAGAAGAGGTGTCTATTTTAACCACTTTCATTCTGGATACCTGTAAACTGACACTTTGGCAAACAATGAAGACCCAAATGAAATGCCGCATAATGTGGCATTTCATCAGGGTCTGCATTGTTTGCAAACCTAAAAGCAAATCTTTATGGCATAAATGCATCATAATTTAGAAATTTCTACCTGTGGCCACTCAAATACGAAATGGTCTATCCCATGCTTATTGTATCAACAAGGCTTTTATGTAATTTAGCCAGCTCGTGAAATTATGATACTTAGCAGCGAAGGCTAAGACGAGCCTGCCAACCAGAGCCTTCGGTGCTCGCACACACATGAAGGCTCGGACTAAACTTATAGCCTGAGCTTAAGGTCTAGGCCCCACTAGATAGCTGCGCATTTTCATTTGAAGTTTAACTAGGCATATGTGCTAAATATCAAAATGGCATGAGTTGTGCTTAGATTATCGGTCATATCAGTAGTTTTAATAGAAACTTTCTTTTACCACTTATAAATGCTAAAATTCCTTTAACAATCAGAGCAGCTGCAGCTGAGATGCTACAGAATAAGTCTGTTCTTTTTATAGCAACACATTTGAAATTCCCCATCCAGCACACAGTATCAGGCCACCATCGGCCCGCCAACGAAACGTCATTTAAATGGCGTTTCGCTGGCGAGCCGATGGTGGCCCGCTTTGAAATGTTTACTGATCCAACCTATTTGAATTACGTGATCCAATGTAACTGCAGTTTTGCAAACTAATGATATTCCACCAGACCCGCCACCAGACAGCTCCTCAACCGATTATTGTTCAATCATAAAACGCAAAACTACATTAATTTTTAAAATGCCATTAAACGATGGGAGACATACCGTATTTACCCTTTTCGCACCAATAGAATTTCCCATAAAGTTTGAACCATTTTTAGTGTCTCTGGTCCTCAAATTGTTAAACCGTAGTTCCTTTAACTGTGCATGCATCAAAGGGCCCATAGATAAGAGTGTGTAAATAAAAATTAATTTTCTTAATTCTCAATCAAAACATATGTTGTGGGTACTCGAAAGAACCGTCTCAAAGAGACGAGGTTTTTGAGCACCCAAAACATATGCGAAAATTAAAGGGTAAGAAAAAATTTACAATTTAACGGTCAAAAAAATCTTCATCTTTAGCTATGATGGATATTAAAAACCATAATGAATTCGAAGATAAAATACCATGCTAAACCCGATATATCAGCTTAGATCAGATCAGCTGGCAGCTGAGAAACCATCCACATTGTTTTTCATTCTGCTTGCAAATATATTTTGATAACTGGAAAATAGTAAGTGAGTATGATCAGGAAATACCACAATCACAAACTGCAGACAAACCCATGGCACCGCGAGGATGAACCACACAACAATCACGAGACACCAGGAAGACAAACCAAGCAAAGCAACCAGCTCTCTCTTCCACATCAAGATGATTGCAAAACTAGAAGGGACAAAAAGTAAGGTACAACAAAACATAGAAAAATAACAGACTCCCATTATGGGAGTAACAATAAACAACAAGTCAATAACAACAGAACCATCGCCTTAGAACGGACAGCAGCCCAAGCCACCGGGGGGCTAAAATGCATTTTACTGGTACCAAATCTTCGCCCTAGATTCTGTTGTTGTTGAAGTAAAAGAAATGTTCAGCTCGCATGGAAGCCTTCTAACTATTGCAATGTATCATCATGGCGAAACACTCTAATCAAATTAACACACTATGATGAAACAAAGAAAAGGGCTCACGACTAACAGATAGTCAGAGCTAAAGAAAACCTCAAGTTGGGCCACGGTGGGTCCAGCTACAGATAAGCATCAGGCACCAACCCGCCGATCTTGATGTTGAATAAGATTCATAAGCAATTGGGAAGGAGTGTATCAGCATGGTTAAGTTTTAAAGTATAGTATTATGTTCAGAATTACAGTTTCTTAGTGAGATGACCCATCCTATGTTTCAATTAAAAAAAATGCTGAAAAAAGTAAGCAAATCTTAATCAGGCGGCTCATAGGGTCAAGAGCAGTCTGATAGAACTATAATGTTTTCACACGTTTTGCCGTCTAAATGAATGGTTCTGCCAGTACGAGTTTACGCCGGAAGGTGCCCAGACTGATCAGAGTGTTCGCCTTGTGCATGAAGAAACCATTAATCCATAGCTCCCAGTTGAGCGCAGTGCCACGAATCTTATCTAAGTGGATTGATGCCCAGGCTGGTCTAATTCATTGCTGAGCGCACAGTTGACTTTCGTATACATGTTGTTTAAAGGAGAAGCAGATAACACATATGTTTAACCCTTAAAGCGCCAAGAAAAAAGTGCATCTGAAAATGTCGTCTGCTGAAGTCGTCTGCTGCAAATAATTGCCTAGCATTACCGACGAATTAAGTATAGAAGAAAACAGCGTGGATCCAGAACAGACTGCTCCTGTAGGAGCAGTCTGATCTGGGTCCACACTATTTGCCATAGAGGCCTCTTAAACATTTCAGCAGACGAGAAAAGCAGACGAATTTTGTTGTGATTGGCGCTGTAAGGTTTTAAGAAGAAGCAGTGGCTAGTTCAACAATGCGAGTGCTCGCCGAGCGCTCGTTGATTGGTACCTATCTTTATTCGTAATGTGTAAAGCCTGACACCAGTACAATGAGCGCTTGAAAGCACTCGCATTGTTGAACTTGCCACAGGTAACAGTCAATTATGTTATGTTTCGCTTCCACTCCCTGGATGGTTTCAAATATTAATAAGTCTTTGCCAAGCATCATGTTGAAATCAATTTCTTAATCCCGTGATGGCACTTATATTATACAATTATTGATTTCAATGAGGTAGACATGGGGATTTATTTACCCGTAAAAGTGATAATTCACCGAGGCCGCTAGGCCGAGATGAAACTCACTTTAAAGGGTAGATAAATCATTATCTCTACGGAAACTGAAAACTAATAACTGTTCTGTTATTATGACTTTTCAACTAAGAATGAAAATTTTCAACGTTCACTCTTGTTGTTACCTTCAACCTAAGGACTTTCACGCAAGTTTTATCCACTGTTATCAATTTTTAATGTAGTTTTTTGCATTTTGAAATGTATATTGATTCTCTGAATGTGGAATGTAAAGTTCAATCTTAAACTCCTTTTTACATTTTGTTTATTCAAACAAAGATTAATGAACAAACAAAACAAAACAAAACTGTTGTTAAGATTCATGAAAGTCTTTAATTTACCTGTTGAGATGTGAAACAGCAAAGCATGTCAATTTCATGCAGCACATGCTAGTTTTATACTCATCTTGCTATTTTTAGCTCTTCAGAGGGTGATATTATAAAAGTGCCAAAAATATTAACTTCTTGAAACTTGTTTGGGCTGGTTTTCATGCAATATTAACCTTGTAAGCCAGTTTAGACCGATTTTCAGGTACACATAGAGATCTATGGTGAGGAATTGAGCCAATCAGAAGACAGGATTCTCTCCAGTCATATAACAATATATAATATTATTGTTCTGCTGCACCAGATAACCACACTAAAGCTACGATGCACGTCACAATATACCAGTTTTAGTCAAATTTTGTGTAATTGATTATTTAAAACACTTGACCAGTGGTGTCCGAACCAATGAGTAACAAACTCTTGAGTGTAACGACTGGGTTAAAATGTTTGAAACTTCGGAAAAAGCTTACCATCATTTTTGTTTATCACAAAAGTCAAAAGGTTATATGTAGAGGCGTCGGGTGAAAAAATAAGTTTAAATTGTTTTATCTTTTTTATTCCTTATTTTTTTCCTTTTTGCAGATGCCATGCATGCTGCGATCTTTAAATGTTATGAAGCTGGAATAACCACGCCACGACCTCTAGCTACCATGGATGGGAACTTTTTCTCAATAGAGAACCTTTCTACGTCAAAGCACCCAGGTACATGTATTAAAAACTCTAGTGATTCATAAGTGTTGCAAAATGTGGCATGCTACGCTACTCCTGGCAAAAACTGTAATTGCTAGGAAAAGACTCATTCACTCATAGTCTGACATCTGTAATTCAATAGCCGTGACATTTTGCTTGCTTACGTAAGGTTGCGCATAGTGTTAATGTTTGTGAGGCAGTTGGATTGCAGATGGTGAAAATTCATTTACAAAGCTCATTTGTATGTACATCGCTGCGCCATGAGCTACCAAAGATTAATCATGCAAAGGATTTCAGTAAATATAAAAGCGTTTCTTTAACGATTTTTTTTATTCTTTTTGTTTTTTTTTTATTTTTGTATATATGTGCTTGCTTTACCTCTGAAACAAGCGATTTGATAGAAAATTAAAAATGAGAACCGTTCAACGTTATTTAGTTTGATTCACTCGTACAGTGATATGTTTATAATGACAATGACAATACTTCATTAGCACAGTAAAATATAAAAGCTAGCCAATTTTGACCCGCCAGCGCAACGCCATGTGGAATGGCGTTTCGCTGGTGGGCCAAAAGTGGTCAACGACTGTATGCTAGTTTGGACTTCATAGGCCTATCAGAATTAAGGCAATTGTGTGTTTCTCAGCAGGAAAAAAGTGTAAATTTCTAGTGCGACTGTTTGAATATATACCTGGAGACTTATTACGAGGGAAGCCATGCACACCACAGCTATGTTATAGTGTTGGTCAGACAGCTGCGGGAATTGACAAGGCGTTGATGGTAGGTTAAATGTTGACCTTATGTTAAAGCATTGACCAAAGGTAGAATATTACGTAATGTAATAGGATACAACTCTATTTATTAAAGTGTTGTTCAGCTTCCTATGGCTAGTAGTGGTCTATTAAGACACAGCTATGAAAGTTACAAGTGGCACGATCACATATCAAATATCAACCCATGGCTCAGATGGAAATTGCTTGTCTCACACCAATACACATGAATGTTTCTCTAATGCTCATTTAGTTGATTTTTTCAGTGAGTGTATCATACAAGTGAAAACAACAACGACAACAACACAAAAACGCAATTTATATAAAAGCTTTACAACCATTCCATTGAGAATGCTAAATGTTTATTTCTAGGGGTTTTAACACACGCAGGCTATGATAAACATGATGTACATTGGTACTTTGATTCGTATTGAAAACATCCTAGCAAACCTAATGTCATTCCGTCGAGATTGATCAGAGTTGTACTATGCTAGCGATGACAACCATGCTGAACTTGGAACATGATTCATGAACCAAAAAAGCAAGGGAGTATGACAGGAAATACCACAATCACACACTGCTGACTAACCCTCAGCACCATTAGTAAGAGCCACATAACAATAACAAGACACCAAGAAGGTAAACACAATAAGAAACCAGTTCTCTCTACCCTTTCAAAATGATTACACAACTATAAAGCACATAAAGCAAATTTAAAACAAAACAGAACAAACACAGAGCCCCATAATGGGTGCAACACTTAACAACGCATCACCGCCTTAGAACGGACAGCAGCCTACGCCATACATGGGCTTAAATGCAATTTACTGGTACTAACTCTTCGCCAAAGATTCTGTTGTTGTTAAAGCACAAAATGTTAGGCTCGCATGGAGGCTTCCTAATTATTGCAATGTATCATCATAGAGAAACAATCTAATCAAATTAACACACTATGATGAAACAAAGAAAATGGTTCACAACTCACAGATAGTCAGAGATTCAATTCAACCACCATTCAATTAATAATGAGATACTATCACCCAGACTATGATAACCATGCTAAAGTTGGTACTGGGCTCATCTAGAAAACTTAGTTTATGAAAGCTAGGAATGAGGCAAAGATCAGGAATCGATACAATCAAGTACCACACTTGACCCAGGACACCATATTGGAAAGTGACAAAAACACAAGAAAACATCACACACAATAGAGCCAAGCAGTCAGCCCTTTCACAGCAGGCGACAACATGGCCACAAGGAACAGACAAGACAGAATGACAAAGACAAACACGACACTCAAATAACAAAAAGGATCCACAAAAGAAGCACTATATTGGAACGGTCTTTTCATTTGGATTTCTGGGAGCGCAGTGGATCAGTGGTAGAGTGCTTGACTCGAGACTAAAGGGCCGCGGGTTCGAGCCTCACTGGCGTCACTGTGTTGTGGTCCTTGAGCAAGACACATTTATCCTAGCTTAGTACTGGTTCAACCCAGGAAGACCCGTCCCTGTTTAACTGAAAGATTTTTGATGGGACGTAAAAAATCAAATTAAACAAAACAAACAATCATTTGGATTTCTCACTATTTTATTCTAGGGGTTCTACAACTCTGGCTACGATAATCATGCTCGTCACTGGTGTCTATCTCAGGTTGAGTTTTTACTTGACAAAATTGATGCGCTGGATAATGAAGAGGACAGAGGTCTAGTGAAGGAGGTTGTTAATGGCTTCAAGACTAACGTTGTTGACAATTATCATAAGTTACAGAGAGGTACATGAGTTATTTACATGATGAAATAGTAACATTATTAGAAATCCTCTTTTGGTGAAACTGATCACCAAATGGATAGGCCAGCCTGTGAATCAACGCAGTCTGGTCGGCATCCTTGTATTTCTCTCCCTGAAAAGTATAATAATCATTGTATTATACATACAATATGGGCCTTGTCACGAGAAAACCTGATTTTGTAACATCCGAACAGCAAACGCGCAGATCAGCCTGCGCATCCACGCAGTTTGTTCAGCGCCTTTATTATTAGCTTTCTGGAAAGTATGATAGCTCAACTTGGTGCGTGCATTTGTTGTATTAATCAATTATAAATAAAAATAATTCCATCTTTTACAACTCTTGCGTTTTAATGGTCAGCTATATCCTTTTTCGTTTTGTAAAAAACCTTTGCCAAAATAATGAGTAGTGTTTTCTTTGCTCATCTTGTTTTGTTCTTAGTTTAATCTTCCTTAAAATATAACCTGTGAGATAAGCTTTTTTGCATCTATTCTTTTTTAATACCTTTGGTGTCATTATTTGGTCATATGTTATATAATCAATCAGCTTTTATTTAAGCAAGTTGACGGAATTAAATTCTGGTTAAAATAATAGTTTTTGGCTAAATATCAAATGCTCAGTGACCCTATTTCCTTAATTTTCTTGACCATTCATTGATCCTGTTTCATGTTATTTTGTTTTATTCCAGGAGTGATTCATGGAGATATAAATGATCAGAATTTACTCGTTAAACCAGGGACCCATCTTGGCGTTAGTCAGTTGTCCGCATGTGAATCTGTGTTGGGGGTAAACGATTTCACAGCCAATGATATTTATAGTGTAGTAGGTGTGTTAGATTTTGGAGACAGTGTTTATAAATACCAAGTATTTGATATTGCTATCACAATTATGTACATGATACTACAGATGGATAACCTGGATCTCATAGATGTAGGAGGTATTACTCTTGCTGGCTATCTAAGCAAATTCCAGTTGCCCCTCTTTGATTTGACTGTTTTGAAAGAGTGCATATGTGGAAGATTCGCACAGTCCTTAGTTTATGGAGCGTATGAATACAAGATGGATCCTAGTAATAAGTATGTTCTACAAACATCAGCAAAAGGATGGCTCATTCTCAGACAATTGTGGCAGATACAAAAGAAAACGCTGTACAAAAAATGGCAAACCATGCTTAACAAATTTAACATCAATGTCAATCTAGATGTTTAATTATTTCTTTAAGAAGTCTTTAAAGATTCTTTTAATTTCACATTTTAATGGCATTGTGTCTGTAGTTAGTGTCTTGTGAGGTACAATATTGGTCCTAGTATGTACTCAGAGGTTATAAAAAGCAAACACCTCGAAAGGTTACAAACCATTGGCTAGTTCTCAAACGCAGATGTTTAAAACGCCCCAGCATTAGCGGTTTCTTGTTTTCATTTTTATTTTCTTTACCAGAAGAACATTCAGTATGATTTCAATAAAAAGTAAGTGTGTATGATCAGAAAATACCACAATAAAACTGCATACCAACCAACCGCATTGTGAGAAAGAGACACAGAACACTAACAGTCACAAGACATCAGGTAGACAACTTAAGCAAAGCAACCAACTCTCCCTTCCCCAGGACACTAAGTTATGCATAACAAAACAAACAGCAAACGCAGAACCATCACAAACAATGGGAGGTATATAAAACAATGATTGGATTTAATCTAGGGTGAATATTTAGCCCTAGTAAAATGCATTTTATCCCCCCGGAGGCTTAGGCTGCTGTCCATTCTAAGGTGGTGGTTCTGTTATTGTTGATCTATTGTTTAATATAATTCCCATTGTTTGTGGGAGTTCTGTGTTTGTCTTTGTTTTGTTATGCATTACTTTGTTTCCATTCTGGTTTTGCAATCATATTGAAGAGGAAAAGAAAGCTGTTTGCTTTGCTATTATTGTCTTACAGATGTATTGTTGCTATTAATGTTCTGTGGCTCTCTCTCTCTCTCTCTCTCTCTCTCTCTCTCTCTCTCTCTCTCTCACGGTGCCATGGGTTGGTCTGCAGTGTGTGATTGTGGTATTTCTTGATCATACCAAGATAATTACTTTTTAAATGGTTATTTTTGATATGTTTGTGCTAAATAAATCTTAAATTGTCATACTTAGTTGAGCCAAATTATATGAAAATGGTGCTGGTAGCATTCTTAAACCCACATGCGCTATTATCTAGTAACAACAGGTGGAATTTAGGTATGAACCTTTATCTACATGTACTTTCATAGTGTGTGTGTGTGTGTGTGTGTGTGTGTGTGTGTGTGTGTGTGTGTGTGTGTAGTGAAGGCTCAGGCGATACTGTACAAACATGAATGAGCTGCAATATATGATTTCCAACAATGTGGCATTTTTACAAAGTGTAGACTCAGACGAGCCTGTGCAGCCTTTTATTTAGCTAAGAAACTCCAAATAATGTATAGTCAGTAGCTTAACAGTCATAGAATATTCAAGCGACTAGCAAAGCCTCTGATCAGACTGCGCACAGGCACAGGCTTGTCTGAGGCTTTGCTGGTCGCACATACCACAATGTTTACAACCAGCAAAGATCACTAATCAATGTACTGTATCACAAGGAAAAGACACACAGAACAAACCTCTATAGGGTTTTATATTTCCGTATGCCTTATAATTAAAGTGAGAAACTCAAAATAGTTTATTTAGAGCATGCATGTTTCTTCACTTGGTGTGCCATTCTGTGAAGTTATGTGAATGACCACTATCTTGGTCATGATGATGATTTCTTAGAATTGACCATTTTAATGATTTCAAAATGGATGTTTCTCATATATTTGTTTCTTAAAAGCGTTTCACACATATTTCTTAACAACCTAAAATACCATTAACTATTTTCGTAACGAATATACAAAACAATTTGCTTTTTGATTAAAATGGTAGACTAATTCCTGCAAGTATTCCTATTCCATTTATGGTATATTTTCTTGGTACCTGGTTTCTTAGTAAATACTTCAAATAACTCATTTCTAGTTTCAAAATTTATTCATTTTTACCTTGTATCAAGCGTTTTGAAACGTGAAAACTATAAAGTGTAGCATTATCATGCTAAAAGCTTTATACACCATACTTTGTTTTGATTTATTTAAGAACTAAAGTTATATACATATATGTACACACCAATGAATACATGATTTATAACCTTCAAAATTGATTGCCTAAATTCAAACAAGCAGCTCTCGTTTGAAAATGTGCATGTAATGAACCCAGGCCTCAATTATGTAGCAACATTCCGCCTGGCTCCGAGGATATAAACTGTTTTATGCTCAACACAACCTTAATGTAAAATTCCAACTACTCATAAAAACTAAAATGCTGAAAAATAAAGACTTTTCTTGCATTCAAACTTTTCAGATGGTGTATCTATCATGCTATTAATGTTAAAATGGCAGCAATCGTTGCCATTTTAACATTTATGAGCATAAAAAACTACATGCTTCGTTGAGTTGACCACAAAAAGAGTTTTATAACCTCGGGACCAGGGTCTTTGAGTTTGACTCAGGTTGGGGCCTTTGTAGTAGTGTTGAGATTTTCAGTATTATTGCTAGTCACGTCAGTCTGTTTGTTTCCTTTCTTTACACTATTTAGTCTCATTCGGTGACGTCTCCTGAGTAACTTTCTGTATCTTCTGATCTGTTCCTGGAGTGATCCCGAAAAGACATGTGTTTTTGGTTTCACTTCAACAGTATTAAAGTCAGGTGTACAATCTCCATCCTGAATGTTTATATCGTCTATTGCAATATCCCCTTCATATCCGCCTTCTGTCTTTGCTTCAAATATTATCTAAAAAGGGAAATAACACCAATATGTTAATACTCCTTTCATGCCAATGGAGGTTCCCATTGCGAATCAGTACAATAATGAATGGAGTTGACCATTTTATATTTTAGGGGTCACATGTTGTTATTCCATATTATGTTTTATTTCCCACCCTGAAACTTAATCTTGCAAACGGTGCAGGTCCAAATAAAATGATGTATTATACAATATTTCATCTGGATGTCAACACGCATACTGCAGCACGCGATGGTCATACATGATTCAAGCAGATTAAATCAAGACAATTAAATGCATCGGTGTTCAAGGTGATACCAACATATCAAAAAAAGAACTGTGACTTTCCATAGACAACTGAATCATCTCTAAGGTTTATAGCTGTTTTGTTGATGTTATAAAACTTCTTTATTCTGCATTTATCTTTAAACGAAAAGCCATGTCCAAGTTACGATTCTTCAAAATACCTTTTTGAAACAAGGTTATTTTGTTACTGCCATTTTTGTTTGAAAACATCACTCAATCACTGCCTTTAAAATACTGATACAATAAAACCTGTGTGAAACGGCTCCTAAAATAGACAAAACAAAGATCTTTAGGCCAAATGGTAGCTAAATGAAGGTTGAAAGTATTGCAAAATGCTTCCCTTACTTTTGACCTGCATTAAGCGATAATTAGTCTTGAAATCCAATTTTTGGTATTTTTTAGAGCGGCCGTTTTACTCAGATTTTACTGTACAGCATAACGCTAGCAATCCGTATCAGGCGTCATGACAGCAATTTCCAATATTTTAATATGCATTTTCATTTGCACTGATAAAGATTATAAAAGGATAGAAAATGCTTTAGAAAGTTCTTTGAGGTGAACAGGGAATATTGTATGGAAATGTTTCTATGACATATTGGTAATAGTTCATATTAGATCAGCGAATTTTCATTCAAAATACTTCCTAATGTGCATTTATCCTAGCTTAGTACTGGTTAAACCCAGGAAGAACCGTCCCGCATAACTGAAAGATTGTTGAGTGGACGTAAAGAATCAAATCAAACAAAACAAAAACTTCCTAAAGTCCTTCAACTAAAATCATCAATAACATTTATTCCAAGAGTTTATATTTTACTAACGAGAGGAAGCCCAAAACTGTATGGTCGTTCAGTATACTAGTATTATTTTATGTCACCACAAAAAGAGATATGGAACGTAGACAGCCATATGACACCAAGAACACAATCAAATTACGCTTCCAGCTCTCGCTTCCTCTGCAAGATGCTCGCAAAACTAGAAAAGACATTAAGAAATTTATTATAAAACAGGGACCAAACACAAAACAAAAAAAGCAATCAAGTATGACAAGGAAATATTACAATCACACACTGCAGACCAACCCACGGCACCACGAGGAAGTGCAACAAAATAATAACAGTCACAAGACACCAGGAAGACAAACAGAGAAAAGCAACCAGCTCTCTCTTCCCCATCAAGATAATTGCAAAACCAGAAAGGACACAAGGCACTTTACAACAAAACATGGCACACACACAGAACCCTCACAATTGGAGCAGCAATAAACAACGAATCAACAACAACGGAACCATCGCCTTAGAATGGACAGCAGCCTAAGCCAAAATCACATTGGGAAAACAACAAACAATGAATCAACAACAACACATTTAATTTGGCGCATCAATGTCGTCTATTGCGTGAAACATGGCAATATTCACAACTCAAATGCAAAAAAAATGTTCTTATGTTCTGTTATACAAGCTTGTCTTCAAACTCGGAAGAGCGCGGGCGATTATTCTGCAAACCAAAACAACACATGTGTCATAAGTCATAGATAGCTGTTCAATTATTTGAATGAATCCAAGGTAAATTATAAATTTCGTTGTACATGTTGTCTATTTGGATTTGCCAATTTCACAAACGGTAAGATCACATTTGTAAGCAATAACAGTTGGGTTGTTTCGTCAAACGCCTATCACAATCTTGTCTATTATACCAGTAAAATCTGAAGTAATGCACAATACATTGCATTTTAATAGAAAATGATAGTGTTCTCAATAGGGAGACTGGATATTGATGTTAATTTATCAACGTCAATAAAGACAGTGACGATTTATTATATAATTCTTAGTCCTGTCTATATATGCTTAACGTTTTAGTAGCAGAATACTGTATTTTATGTGCTTACTTGGTATCACTCTCACAAACAAATGTCACATAATGCAACTTACCTGGTAACCGGCTTTTGCTATTTCTTCTGATATTGAGAGCCGAGCTTGGATCCAGACATTACCCTGGTTACCAAAGACCCGCCAAACAGACTGAAACTCTTCACTTGCAAGCAGCTATAACATAAAATTTTACACAAACATATCAAGCATTTATTCACATTGAAAATAAGGCAAGGGCAGTTTACAGACAAAGCATTGAATCCTTTATTGTGTAAAATTATGATATGTTGTTTTGACACATTCTGGAGAGAAAGCTACAAACAGTTGGAATGGTTAATAAACGCCATTTTCAATGGTATGTGATATGACATAATGACGCTAATATGTTCTAAACTGTACTAGAGTAACAGAAAAAAATGGTCTCTATAAGAGTATTTTCATGGAAAATTCTGTTTAGAAAGTTCGTTCCACAATTTATCACCAGATTAGAGAGCTTTCAAAACGAAATCATTTTGACATACTTTTCATTTATGATGCATTTGTAGTCGTTGGCGATGCGCACGTACTGTATTATATACCTAGCCCCGTGCCAGTATAGAACTATTACTTGAACTACTAAAGTCGTAATCGTGTTTAACAATTATTGAATTATGAAAGTTATGTTTTTAAAAGCCCTGTTACTCTGCGTCCTAAAATGCAAAAAAACTGTGGTTGCTAATTGTTGTACTCTTCCTTAAGCTATATGGTGCTGTGTATATGTTGACTGATCATATAAGATAAATGATAAATGCATAGTTTCTGTTAAGAAAGTTCTTATCCTTCAGTCCTTCCGTTGTAGTTTCATCATCACACAAAACATCCTTTTGAATAGTTATTCATGGTTTGTAAATAATATTACCTTAGTATAAACTGTCAGTGTCCCCGTGTGTCGCCCCGTCATGTGATAGTAGAATTTCACACACTGTGGTGCCAGCCCTCTATATTTGGGTGAAAAAAGAAGTGCGTTGTCTCCTTTTGACTTGCCTGATGCCTCGATAAACATGTAATGACCTGCAAAAGTAACAGCAACGTTTTACTAGTTTATAATTGTCTCGGTGTGATTTTAGTCTGCTTTGCTGACCTAATATGAATTTTCAGCGAGAAATTTTAGCATAATCTTCAGTGAAACTACATTTCTGCTATGAGATGAAGATGAGCAAATCTTTCAATAGCTCGCCCGGAAATGGGCATTTAAACGGGGTTCTTTTTTGCCCAAATGCGTTCAGCTTTATAATCTCAAGTGCTGGCTGAAATGTGTGATCATGGTCCTATTCTTATCGTCAAAATATCCACACTGATGATTTGAGCTTGAACCATTTTCAAGGTCATTCAAGGTGAATGCGTACCCTGAATACAGAATTCTGACTATGCATTTTCTGACCCCCTATCCTTCTACCCCCACCCCCACCGAGCAAATACGCACTCTCTAGACTTACACCTATTTGATACATCCTACGGTATAAAGGAGGTTTCGATTACTTGCGGAAGAGGATAAAAATCGTGAAACTCTTTATTTTTCCATTTCTGAGTGCTTGTTTAGATTCGCTTAATTTTACCTGGATGGTGCGTGACAACTAAAAGTAAATATATGAGAGAGCTAAATCTGTACTGGCTACTAGTCTACAAAAATGACTATGGTGGGTCACAATACAGAGTGGTCATATGAGAATCGGTAAATTTCTTTTTTAATCATCTGCCAATCCAATTATATCTAATTCATCGAAACATGTGGTTTCATATGATTAACATACATACCATGTATATTGTATGATGCGCATAGACAATAATGCACAATTCATACTTTTACAAATTCGACGCCAATTCTGGAGGATATTGGCGAATAGTATGATGAGTGGAGAAAGGATCAAAACACCACGATTAGCAGGCCATCATATTATTGCTGGCTTGGTAGCTTTGTGATTTTTAAGGGGAACCGGACCAGTATTGCAAAGAAACCCTATATTTTTGTGATTTTCTAGGGGGGGGGTCCGGACCCCCTGTACCCCACCCTCTGGATCCGCGCATGCTTCTTAGATCAGACCGCTACTGGAGGAGGAGGAGCAACCTGATTTGGGACTTCTTGTTTGCATTCTTCAGCCAGTTATATAGATAGTTAGGGTCATCAACTTGAAGGTTCCATTTTAAAAATTCGGCACTTTAAGGATTAAGCATAAAAATCTTTGAAAAAATGTAATAACAGTAAGAAGAAAGCAACAAAATCTATGAGAATTTTATGGTTAACTTATCTTTTGTGATATATTTGATATGTAATAAACGAGTATTTGCTAGGTTCGGTGAAAAGGTCCCTTCGATCGCATTTCTCACTTTGTGAAGTCAAGACCGAATCGTCGATGCTGTAGCTTATTTAGACAGCTAAGGGCTTGGCCCCGGCGTTATAAAACTTTTTTCATGCACAACTCAACTGAGTGTGAAATTAATCATGCTCATAAATGTTGAACTACCAACAATTGTTGGCATTTTAACATTTATTAGCATGGTGGATTTGACATCTGCGAGCTGAAAGCAAGCAAAATCTTTATTTTGCATCATTCTCGATTGTATAAGCAGTTTAGAACCTCAGGGCCAGGTCGGACTGTGAGATAACAATGAAATCTGGGCATTGGATGTCTTCTTGGAAGCATGCAGTCCCTTTTTAAGTAAATTACACACGATGTGAAAATAACCAGAGCTAAAAATTCCTTAAAATCAGGAAATTGATGATAATCAATTATCTCTACATTTATGATGATACTGACGGACATTGGCAAAGAAAACATACCTTCCTATAAATCACAGAGCTCTTGGGGGAAATTGTGGTTCTTATCATTTTAAAATGATTTTTGTAATCGCAACGTTGGAAATATAGCGTCTAAGTAGAGCACCGCTCAGATGTATTGAGAGCTCATATTTACCTACAGCAAAAACAGCGACAGGTGAAACGCAAACTGTTTTAAAAAGTGAGTATGACAAGGAAATACCACACACTGCAGACCCCCCCCCCCCCCCCCTCCCTCCCAATGAGGAAGAGACAGAGAACACAAACAGCCACAAGACAGCAGAAAGACAATTAAAGAACGCAACCAGCTTTCTCTTCCTCAGCTGAATGATTGCAAAACTGGAATCGACACTAAGTAGTGCATAACAAAACAAGGGTCAAACACAAAAAACCCACAAACAATGGGAGCAGCAATAAACAATGAACCAACAATAACAGTACCACCGTCTTACATATGAGTATGCGCGAAACCCATAAACGAAAACGTTGGTACATAGTGTACACAGGTCAGTACCATATAAGATTCTACAATAATAGCCCAGAAAACCTTAAATATTATGGTATTCAGGAGCAAAAACAAAGAACCCCTTGAAAATTAAACCATTACTGTGAACAAGATAGGTTACGTCAATCCATAAAGACTTATATAAGTAATAGTTATAACTTTACCATGGGTTGTCTGCATCACAGGAACTTGTCACAAACTTTTTTCATGAAAAAGTAGGCGTGTGTATCTGTAAACATAGAAAAAATAGGCCTACTTTTTCTATTCTAAGGGTTTGTGACATGTTCCTGTGGTCTGCATGTACATGGAGATAATTAGTGTAGACCTTGCACATCATGAGATTTTTCGTGCTAAAGTTGGTAAGGGTGGTATAAGATCACTCATAGCATCCCCAATACCAACACCTCGCGTGCTGGCCCAGTGGTCATAAAACTTTATTCATACTTAACTCAACTGAGCATGAAACTTCAACTGCTCATAAAAACTAAAAATGCTGAAAACAAAGGGGTTTTTTTTCTTTCTTTCAAGCTCTCAGGTGTTGTGTTCATCATTTTAACATTTATTAGCATGTTCAGTTGAGTTGAGCATAATAAGTATAACCTCGGAGCCTGGTTCAAAAGGCAAAGACATTCGATATGAATCTTTTGAAGTTATGAACTATCAGTGGCGAATCCAGAGGGTCCAGGGGGTTTTGCTCGAAACCCACTCCCCGCCCCCTGTTTTTAATATCCTATGAAAATGAAATAATTTGGTCTCAGTGAGACCAAATTATTTCATTTTAATGGGATATTTATGAAAAATTAGATAAAATATGTAAAGCGAACCCCAATACCTTTATACATACGAACTCCCTTTCCAGAAATCCTGGATCCGCCCCTGACTATTGTGTTCGCCTAAAGGTTAACATTACCATTATTATCTCTACAGGTGTGATCGGATGTTGGTCCTGTATTCTGTGATGGTGTTCGTCCACGAACCCTCTCCCAGTCGAATGCATCACTCGAGTTATCTTGAGTATAGCCGCACAAGTTAGAATCTTCGAAGCTACAAAATGTCTGTGTTTTTGCTGAAAAGATAAATATTTAAAAAAAAAATATTGTTTCCCTTCAGAAAAGTGCTATCTTCTCAGTTGTGTTAGAATTGGGTTCCAATCCTCATGGTAGAGCAAAAACTAGCGAAAATTGACCGATAACCCCTCCCCATCAGTAAAATGCAAAATGATTGTACGAATGATGTGACAAGATGTTGAAGTTTCTTGAATCGCTGGAATTACGTTTTTAAAGAGGGGCAGTGGTGTTAAAATTTGGCAAAAGTTTCGTTTTTAGAAGTGAAATTGCGAATTTCTGAAATCCATTTGCAGCAACAGATACATGGCACCAGCAAAGAAAGATTAAAAAATGATTATTGAGTCTTGTATAAGTCCACTCTGACTTTATTATGGAGTCAAAACCGGAATTTTAATGTCTTTATTTTTGGGTGAAAATCGGAATTTTTATAAATTCAAACACGATTTTTTTGTAATCTGGCTGATAACGCTTTAAAATTTAGAGTTGTTATTTAACTTGTTTCAAATTTGGTGCTGAATTCTTCAACTTACATATATCTCTGTCGTGTATACTTAAAAACCCACCAAAATATTTTCGTTTTTACCTCAAAATCCGGCATTTTGATATTCAGGTATATTTTGTGAAATGCATGTATTGCAAATACTTGTATATCTGGACATTGCCATATTAAGAAAATGACGTACATATAGTAAACATTTCAAATGGAAACAGCATTTATCATGTAAGATAATATCATATCAAGTAATGGCACGATAAAAAAGAGGACCAAGTTACCCTCGATCGCTCACCTGAGTTTTGTTTTAAACGTCTTATCTATAGGTATCTATTAGAACCTGATGACATGCATTGTGGTCCGTGTTCGGTCCCAGAGTCATAATTGGAACATATTTAAATGTTGTCTACCAGCTGATGCTACATACTAAATATCAGGGCTCTAGGCCTGGTGGTTTTATACAAGAAGTTTTTTTATGTTTTCACTATATGTAAGTAAGTCAATGTAAAAAAGAAAGTATGACCAGGAAATGCCACACTCACACACTTCATACAAACGGACGGCACCGTGAGGAAGAGTCAAAGAACAATAACAGCCTTATAAACTCTGTGACCTCCAGGACGATGCCATTTTGACCACAGAACCATTATTTGAACAAACTTGGTAGAGTACCACTTGGTGATGATACATATTAAATATCAAGCCTTTTAGTATCTGACAAGAATGTTTAATATGTTCTCTATATAAGCTATATATAAAACATTGATCCCCGAGGTGGCCTAATTTTTGGCCACAGGGCCATAATTTTCAACAAACTTAGTAGGTCTACTAGATGATGCTACATGCCAAATATAGACTCTATGTTCTGTGGTTTCAGACAAGACTATTTTAAGTGTTCCATATATAAACGTCTGAGCTCACAGGTGGGTCCACTTAATAGTCTCTGTGTCTAAATTGAATAAAATTGGTAGAGGCGTACTCGGTGATATTGCATACCAAATATCAAGGTACTGGGCATTGTCGTTTCAGACAAAAAGATTTGTTTTATGTTAGAGGGCAAAACCCAAAAATCGATACAATCAAGTACCACGATTGACCCGAGACACCAAATGGGAAAGTGACACAACACAAGAAAACACCACACACAAGAAAGCCAAGAGATCAGCACTTTCCCAGCAGGTGATCACATGCCTATGTAAAATATGCCACCTCAATGAATGTGCCATTTAAGCCACATGGCTATAATTGGAGGTCTACTAGGTTATGCTATATACCAAATATTAAGACTCTAGGCATTGTGGTTTCAAAAAAGAAGATTTTCATATTGAAAATCTGTTTTAGACCATGTGACCTAGATATGCAATGGACTAGACTATTTTAACAATTATTTAAGAGGGTCATATAAGAATCATTCCTGCAAAGTGGTTACAATTAAGCTAGTAGTTTAGGAGGAGATTGCGCCATCATAAAACCATAGACAGCCAGTGTCCCAAATATGATCATTTATACACCTCTTCCAAAACAGAATGCGTTACATGCCGTATGTGCAGAGTTTAAAGGTCTACATTTTGGTATATGAGTGGTCATCAGCAGATTAACTGCTAAGGGAAAGATTATTTCATGTCTAAGTGTATTTCAGTATCTCACCGGACTAAGGGGGCTCCAAGACGGGACCTACCGCCTATATAAGTTCACTAAGATAAATATAAATATTTTATCAGAAAATAACTAAACCCTTTAAAGACCTCTTAATTACCCCATGCAGGGAATTCATAATCCACTATTTGGTTTGCCTCGCTTAGAACTTAGGAGAGTAATAAATACATTAATGATTAGTACCACTTTGAGGGTTTAAAATGTAGGTGTTTAAGCAGTTTGCCCTTGAACTTTGATATAAAGGTCATATCAGCAGTCAGAAGCTATTATTGACAAAAGAACACCTTAGATAATCAGTGTGCAAAATATGAACCGTCTTCACCAAAAAATGTTAGAGATATTGCTTTACAATCCATACAACTAGCTTCAAATCATTTTCAAAATTAAGGCTCAAATGTCATATTGACAATTATTCTACAAAATATGAAGCACCTCTGTCAAAAACATGCCACTGAAAGACATATTTTTTATTAACCTTTGACTCCACAGCCATAGGGATGATATGTAACGTACTTTGTAATTTACACACCATAAGCAATAATTATGCTAAGTATGAACACCCTTGTTCAAAAAATAAAGGAGGAGTTCGCTTAACAAGCAATAAACTGATTGTAAGTATATTTGACCTTGTCTTTTGACACCAATGGAAAAGCGGTGATAAGAAACCTATGTTGAAATCTACACCCCATAGACAATCATTGTGCCATATATGAACACCCTGGGTCGTAGAAATGATAGAGGAGTTCATTTTATGAGTCGTATTGTAGATTTTGTCTTAATTTGACCTTGACCTTTGACTCCAAGATTATATTGATAATTTGAAATACACACCATAGGCAAATATGAACATCGAGGCATAAAGTTAAATGGCAAGTTCTTGTTATAGCACTAACATAGTTAGACGGGATTAGATCAGATTTAGGAGGACAATTGGTGGTGCACAAACCCCATGCTGCTACTAATACCAAAAGGCAAAACCTACTATATTTTCAAATTAGCTGATGGATAAAAGACCATACTTGATTTGGAATGCAATCAAATCGTATGCACTGACAATATGTGTAAAATGAAGACAATAGATTAAAATAAATGTAATCATGGTACTCACTAATGATATCAAAATGATAAATCAGGTACTCCCATTTTGCATATATTGGTCAGTATATGATGAAAGGTTCCTTATGGCCGCGATAATCAAAATCAGACTAATGTTACATCTGCAAAGTATTACATGTTTAGAGCATTTCTTGAAAATTTGAAGTGATTATCTTCAAAATTGATGATTATATGGATGTTAGATACAATATATGTAATCAGGTTTGGAATGTGACGTCAAGAATGGCGTTAACCGTATGATGACGTCAGAGTGTATGTCTATATTCGTGTGTTAATTATTGCATGCTCAGCATAAGAATCTAGAAAATATAAAGTGTTCTCATGTCTTATACATGTGATAATGAAAATGCATATGTAGTTACACGAATTTATATCTTCTATGTCGTAGTATAGGCATTCAAAATGACCCACTTAATCGGAAACTTTTGCTTTTTTGATGGTATCAAAGTTTAAAAGTATTTTCATGGAATTATAAAGGCATGTAATTTATGTTATTTTAAGTATTTTTCAAATGTCTCTTACGTAATAATTGCTTGGATGCCTTAAGCCCCTTTTGTCAGATCCGCGTTTTCATGTATTGCATTAAAATAAGCCTAAATATTTTAATGCAGAGCTCATTTGGTTAAATGTACACCCCTACTGCTTTAAAATTTTGAAATCATTTGCATTTTTGCATTTCTTTTCAACTAGCCAACTTTTGCTTATTTCAGGTGTTATATATGATTCTTTAAATGAGGGTGCAATTCTTCGAAGCCTAATAACGAGTCGCTGCCCCTGTTTTGAAAAGTAAATCCAGCGGTTTCATGATGTACAGTTATAAAACTTTCCGTTTATATATCACAATCCTATTTTACAAGTAGTGAGAGGTTCCCTTCTATTTGAGCGACTTATAAGTTGCCAGATTTTCCCTCGACCAATAGGTTATTTAGAGAAAACATTAAAACATATTCTTGTCAGAAAACAAAATGCCCTAAAGTTTTGATATTTGGTATGTAATCACCCAGTGGTACTCTACCGAATTTGCTCAAATTGTGATTATGTGGTCAAAATGGCCTCATCTTGGATGCCACAGAGTTTACATTGACTTATAAATTGAAACATACAAAATCTCCTGGTTTGAAACCACTAGGTCTAGATCCCTGATACCACCCAGTGGACCATATTTAAATTTGCTCCAAATAGAGCTCTGTGGAAAAAATGGCCCCACCAAGAGTTCACCAAGAGCTTTGCTAGTTTTTAATAGATACATATAGATTAGAGGTTTTAAACAAAAACTCAGGTGAGCGATCCAGGGTCATTTGGTCCCCTTTTAGTGTGTGTCAATACTTGATATGATATCACAGAACATAATAAATGCTTTTTCCATTTGGTATGTTTACTATTTGTACGTCATTTTCATAATATGAAAATGCCCTGATATCTATGAAAAAGCAAAACATGCATTTCCCAAAATATACCAGAATATAAAAATGTCAGTTTTCGAGGCAAGAAAAGAAAATATTTTGGCAGGTTATATAAGTAAACATGACAGGATATATGTAAGTTGAATAATGCAGCATCAAATTTAAAACAAGATAAATAAAAACTATACATTTTAAAAACTTTACCTGTTCGATTACAAAAATTTTGATTATTTTTTATAAAAATACTGATTTTCACCCAAAAATAAAGACGTTTCATTTCCGACTTTGACTTCATAATAAAGCCAGGTCAGGATTATATAAAACTCAATGATCAATTTTCAGTCTTTCTTTGCCGGTGTCGTGTACCTGTTGCTGCAAATGGATTTCAGAAATTCGCAATTTCACTTCTAAAAATGAAGTTTTTGCCAAATTTTAACACCACTGCCCCTCTTTGAAAAAGTTATTTCGGCGATCCAAGAAACTTCAACATCTTGTCATTTTATTCATGCAATCGTTTTCCATTTTACAGATGGGGAGGGGTTCCGCCTTTAATAAGCGACTTTTTGCCAGTTTTTTGCTCTACCATCAATCTTTACAGGCCTTCGAACGTCTCTGCATCCTTTAAGGTTCGAATCCCACCAAAAATGTATTCGTATTTATAAATTTCCAAATATGTGTTTTTGTATTTCTAAATTTACCCATCTATGATAAGTGGTCCAATCATAAATAGTGCTGCAGCAGAGGCCACCAAAAGTGACATGTACCCATACCGGAAGGGTAACAAGTAGCATCATACATCATTTTAAAGCATAGAGTGTGCTGAGTTCAGAACTGCATGATGCCACTTTCAGAATTTTGTGCGAAAAAAAATACAGCCCTTTAAACCTGGGTACCGTCATCATAGCTCAGAAAGCAATGATAATTTCTTTTTATGCCATGAAGCATAAATACTGTATAAAATGCGTGTTATTAGGTTGTATATGATGCAATAGTTGATATTAATTTTGTTTGCATTTGATATGCTATTTACACACATTGACAACTATAATAAAGGGGCATTGAGTGCAAAAGTCGCGAAAACCAATGATTTTTACAAAATAGTCATGTGTATTGCATTTGATCTACATGTGCATTTTTAAATCATAAAAATGAGTTTTTCCTGCAATATAAATTTAATATAAATGCATTTAATATAGCAATTAATCCAATTATGTCTCCCCAACAGATTATAGCAGTTATAGTACAACTCTGAAGGGAATGCAAACGTGCATAAATGTACTTGCTCCAATTTTTACATCTGTATATTTTGATATGGGTTTATTAATGAAAGCTTTAGAAATCACTTGGGCTAAATCTATGTATATGTTATATATCTTTCCATGTAGAGGTGGAATGCACCTTCTCATAGCAGGTTTTGCTAGCATTGGATACCTTCATGGTGAGGCGGGCTCAGAGAACTGTCATTTGAATTTGAGTTGTCTGCAATTTGTGATTATTATATTTCCTGATCAAATTCACTAACTATTTTTGATGTCTCTGCTGTTGGCAGCGTAAAACAAAACTTGTCTGGAAAAGAGTGTTACAAAGCTTTATGAGCTTTGTAATGAGGCTGTTATCATGTTTTGCCTCTTCCTCACCGTGCTGTAGGTTGGTCTACAGTGTGTGATTTTGGCAGTTCCTGGTCATACTCACTTACTTTTTAAACAAAAGTTTTCGTTACAGTTCTTGAAAGTGGTGTGGCAAGAAAAACATAACTTTCTCTGATGATGTCCATTGTCATTTGCATGAGTTCTAAGAGGATTCCTGAATTTGATTCAGACACAGAAATGAACAGATAACTGTAATTAGCTAATACTATCTGGTCGTTTTTGTGAAGTTGTACAGATTAACCTGCTATCAGAGTTCAGGTAAAAGGGAATATCTATTTCTCCAACATTATTACATTTGGGATGACTCGCTGGAAATGGCACTGCTTCATTTTAAACTATTCCTCTCCCCAACTAGGCATTGTCTTTGAGATGTACATCAGTTTGCAAAGGCTAAACTATTCCCTCTGATGTTTACAAGCAACATATATGTATATAATATCTAATGCAGTGCATTCCTGAAGAGGTGATTAAAGGTTTCCATGAATGCTAATGCACTGTAAAACTGTCAGAGGGCAAGTTCGATTCAGCCTAGATTAACTAGTCTAAGGAACAGAATACAAAGTTTTAATAGGATCTAGAGGAAGCATTGGACTAACCTTAAAAGGCAATGCACTGACTGGGTCACGTGGTTCTTGAGCCAAGCCTGTGACCGCAAAGTACTCAATGATGTTTCACAACTATGTATGTCGAAGTGCATGTGCAGTGAAACCAAGCCAGAGTAAACCTTCACATCATTCTGATACAAAAGCACTAATATGATTTTGTTGTAAAATAATTTAGATGTTTGACAGTTGGTTCATTGACCCCCCCCCCTTTGACCCCACAGAGGTCAAGCCTCACACTTCTAACAAATTTTGCAACATGAGTTTTATCATCCAGGCTTGCTAGGTGCCTTAAGCACAGGAAGTGAGGAAATTATTCATGAAGGAAGGATTTATAAATCTTGATGGACAGGACAAATCTCAAAGATGTTATATGACCCCCAGCAAAAGGCCAACATTTAGACACTGGCAGACATGCCAAAGACAGTAAAACTCAATGACAGCAGTTTAGTCATGAATGATAAGAGATGTGTCTGTGTTTGTAAGCAGCTTGCTCTTCCAGAGAGGTACCTTGTCATTTGAGAATGCGCATGGATTCTTTAAATATTTTCAAAAACTATGGCTCGAATCAATGACTGCATGTATCAAATCAGATTTCATCCATTAACTCAAAAGCATATCTGAAGGCAAAGAAGCGTGTATTGAGAAACCAGAATGCATTATCTTTGATGCTACAGCTTTTATGCAGATGCTACCAATACTGTCCAAACTTGCTAAAGTAAAATCTGTAGCCATAGTTGAACAGTTCCGTGGCTACATACTTTAGGCCAGTTACATCTATTAGTCCGTTTCACCGATACCAATTGTCTTTGTCATGTATAGGGAGAATAGTTTGAATACGCTAGTATGCCAAAAGAGAGGCAACGCCACAATGGGACATAAAATGCTTCTACAAACAGACATGGAAGTACTCAAGAATAGAAGAAATCATTATCCGGAGGCAAAACTAAGGACAATCTTTTGCAGCTTATGATACCGGCTTCATGATAGAAACGGATTATAAACAGTTGAACAGAAACATACAATCTTCATGAGTGGTGGACTGAAGAACAGAGCCATCAAAACGACCAAAGATGAGCAAATGGACATCTCAGAGCAACACGAGTAAGCAAAATTAATACAAGGCTGTTTACTTGCTTCAGTTGCTGCAAAATGTCCCAGTGCAATTTTTTTCTTATTGTAACTTCCTCTTCATAGATAAAAAAGAAGCTACACATGAGATCTTTCTCACATGTCTAATTAGCATATGATGAACAACCGTGTGCACTAACCTAAACTACGAATGCAGAATAGCAGCTCCATGAAAACACATGTTTGTACGTTATCGATGCAAAACACAAGTGATTCGGAATAGAGAATGCCATGTGCTTTAACATCACTCTTTGACAGAGGGAAGGATCAATTTGACTGTAAATGCCTTTGGTGAAGAACTCATTTCCATGGTCTATAGGCATCCCACTATGCCTTCAACAAATAATGATCTCTCAAATATATGCTAGTCATTTAAGAGTATTGCAAACACAGCTGAGCAATGTAGCTTCATCCTGTTTTGATATTAATAAAAATTTATACTTAACCAACATGACATTAGTTCTGCGGGAACACTGTGTCACACCTGCTCGGGTAAAGTCATATAATATGTCTATCGCAGTCAAAAAAGTAAGTAAATGTCCCAAAGCTACCTTAAAGAGAATAGCAAGGAATATTGCTATACAGCGTTTGTCACTCTCAACTATCACTGCTGCATAGAACTCACTTTAATGTAAAGTTTTGACGGACGGACGTCAATTTATATCAAAGTCACTGGAGCGTAAAAAGTAGGTCAAGGTCAGCAGGCCCCACTGTATACTCAAAGAATATGCAGAAGACAGTTACTATGCAATGTTTAATAACAGTTATCATTGCTGCAGAGAAACTCACTTTAATTTTAATTGTTGACCGACCAATAGACTGAAGCAAATTTGAACTTCAAAGTAACACCCTGTTTAAAAAAAGCCACACCCTGCTACAAGCAAGTGTGGCAAACATACTAAAATAGTATAGATTAAATATTTAGAATTTCTAACAGTGAAACTCCTTGCAAAATTGGACAGGATTACATGCAGTTGCATCCAGATAAATGTTATGCCAATGTCATAGGTTTTCGTGACTTTTGTACTCAATGACCTCATAAATGTTGAAAACCAGACTGCACATAGTCATTTAATATCTATTATTATATTTATTTATGTTCCACTTCACAATTTACAAGAAATAGATTTTTATGTGCATATATGAAAACAATACCTGCTCGGGAAGCCCACAGTAAGCAAATACTAACAATTTAGAGTGTATACTTTTGAAGGGCCGTAAAAAATTTCGCCCAAAATTTTGGAAGTGGCATCATGTAGTTTTGAAATGAGCAGACTCCAAGCTTTAATTTGGTATATAGTAGTATTTGTTACCCTGCTGGTATGGGTACCTCTAAAATTAGGCTACTTTTTATCACTTTGCTGCAGCACTAAAAAGGTAAGCAAGCATTGTAGATATAGATGAGATGACAAAGAAGTGGAATCTTTACAGTGCCTGCACTTTTGCTATGTAAAAACGATTTTTAAGTTTTGTTTGACACATAAAATAAACAAATATTGTCGGGGAATTTTGTTTAAAAAAAATGTTTTGTCGCGAATAAAGTAGCGTGGTAAGTCATAGTCCAACATAAACTCATGAAGCCGTTTTATGTGTCTAACCCACTTATTTGAAACGTAAACTTGATCGTTTGTACAGATAAATATATTAAACGGTCACTTGTTAGGTCTTTTGATCTGATTGTAACCATATATTACCTTTAAAACTTTAATACCAAATGTACTGTATTAGTTTTACAGATGCCACCCACCTTAAAATTTGTTCCCAACTGAAAATTCGTTTCAGGAATTAATCACAGCTGAAAAATTTCGCATTGAACGAATAGAGTTGTATTTATGCCAGGCGAAGAGAATAAGTATTTTTGTATCAACGCCAGTGCAAGCTCTAAATGCTAAAATGTCTTCCGTCTTCATTATTACCACGTTAGTCATGCGCGGAACCAGGATTTTTTTTCAGGTGGGGGTCCAGGCCCGACGGTCAGAAAAACAGTCTAGACAACGTTTGTTTGTTTTTTTTGTGGGTTTTTTTAGTCCTTAGCTTATTTTACAGGGGGTCCAATGGTTTTATTACAGCGAAAACTATACTTTTCCAATGATCCAGAGGAGGTCCAACGCTTTCCAGGGGTGGTCCAACTTTTTCCAGGGGGGGGGGGGGGGGGGCGGGGGTCCAAATGCTAATTTTTATAGAAACCCATATAACTTGTGATTTTCCAGAGGGGGGGGGTCCGGACCCCCTATTCCCCCTCTGGATCCGCACTTGTTAGTGGTCGTCATGTCTTGGAAGGCAACAATGCAACAATTTTGTCTATGATCTCTGTATTTTGAACAAGAAATCAAACGATCCGGCAAAAATAGCTAGAAAATAAATCAAGCTAACATAAAAGTTAAAGAAAGCGGTATAACCTATTTTAGAGAAATTTTATAAACCGAGATGATTTATACACTGTGAAAAAATATTAGTTTTGTAATTTAATGGATTTCGTCAGACTAGTTGCCATGGGTTTGTCTGCAGTTTGTGAGTGTGGTATTTGCTGATTATACTCACTATTTCTAGTATCAAAAGTAGAAAAAATGATGATATGTATATACTAGAAAAATAAGCGTGAACATGATCACCGGAGAGATACTGACGTCACCACCTCGCCTTGTCATCACTTAATGTTGATGCCTGTACCATCCCCACTGACCTTGTGGCCAAGGGCATGGGCAGAGAATTTTTTGATTTGATCGGATTAATGCTGACAGTTAAAGTGTGGTATAGATAAGCAGTACGCTGGTATATTATATATGTATTATATGTTGTTAAAAGTAAAAAACTATTATTTTTAGAATATAGGAAGTGTGGAGTGTTAGAATGGGTCTCAAGTTCGAGATTCAACCTAGGCAATGTGATGTGTCCATAAGCAAGACACTTTATCCTCTGCTTAGTACTGGTTCAACCCAGAAAGCTAAGAAAAGTGTCCGACATAGCTAAAATATGTTGACTTGGGCAGAGCATAAACACAAAAGTCATATATAGCAGACGAAATTTACTCGTATTATGTTCTGTGTGTAAGAAAATATGACAATATTATACTATATATTATTATATTATCATGCGTCTTGTTATATTGTTTTGCTTTGTTTTAACGTGGGATTTTTTATGATTGAATGCCCATCCTCTTGGACCAAATGTGCTAAAGATGGTGGTCAGCAGGGTACCTCATTGTATAATGATATCTGGGTTTTATGGCAATCACCTTGGCATTAACAGTTGTTTATTTAAAAGTTGTAGTGAAAGTATCTAATGACTTCTAAGTAAGCATAACAGTCTAATGACATTTCTGCGACGGTCCGACAGTACTTCATTTGCCCACTAGGGTGCTCGCTGGGAAATTTACGCATATGCTGCGATAAGTACCATGGCAGGAGCTACATGTAGCCAGGTTTAGTCGAGCTCTTCTCACAAACTGTTCAAGTTTCAAATGATCTGCCAGTTACCGACAGCGAAAATAAATGTTCTATCAAAGAAATTAGATGCGAGTGAAAAACAGCATAGGCTTACACCGATACAGAGACCCTGGGTCGACAAAAAGGTTACAAAAGACAGGTGTGAGTGGGAGAATGCATGTAAAAACTCGGAAGGTTGACAGCTAAAACACTTTTTTATTGTCACTTTAGTGAAATAATAGCTTAAACATGAAATTTATCCAGGTGTAGTGTCAAGCATCTTTCAGTAGCTTGCTGTTGGGACATGTATCAAGACATAAATCATATCAGTTTCGAGTAACCCAACTGCGCGGAACCAGAGCTTTCAGTTTGAGCTATTGGTAGTTTGAGTTAAAAGGGCTACGTCTATAATTGTAATATGACTAAGACATTGATATATTTCCTTATTTCATCATACCCTATCTAAATAATCTTGTCATTGGTAAAATTGGGTTCAGGCACTGCAAAATAGAAAACGGCTTAAGCAGGTGTAAGGGGCATGCCAGCTTCCATCAAAATACACAAGCGTATTTTACATTGATCTGTTTGTAAAAAATTCGATGTCAAGAGGGATTTGGTTTTAAATATATATATTAATATGTTCATGTAGATCAGGTGAGGGATTATGACGTCATAGTTAAGACAAAGGACCTCGGACAGTTTCCTATTCAATCTGCCCAAATTTTGACAGCCTGTGGCTAGCATAATGCTTAATTGACAACTTAAGTTTTGTGCTTAAATCAAACCCTTACATTTAGTGCATCTATCAAAATAAAAAATATTTTGAAAATATTGCATAATTATGCCAGTACTTTAGGGTTTAGGGGGTGGGGGTGTTTTTTGTGACCAAATTTTATTTCACAAAAAGTCAAAGTTTCGTCGAGTATTCGCCGAAATGCATGTTAATATAATGTTTGCGGCATAAAACATGAGACGAAAGTGATGCGTTTGCATAAAATTCGGGTTGAGACGATTTCATTGTTTCGTCTAAAGAAGTGTGCTGTCAATTACTTTTGACTATTACCTGTAATGTTTAAGTTCAACCAGTTCAACAAATGTGCACTGAGGTGTATCATATCTGTATACTGCATAAATCATAGTCTAGATAAACTCAGTTTTTTAGCGTAAAATCGTAATATTTTCTTAAACATCAGATTTAACCTATAATTTTGGTGCTTAAAAGAACCGTCTCATTGCAACGGTTCTTTTGAGTACCCACAACATAATGTTTTGGTTGAGAAATGAGACCATTAATTTATTTGTAAGCACTCATAACTAAAGCCCTGATATATGCCATTGCAAATTGATATTTATCTACAGGTTTCTACAAAATAAGTTTCTAAAAAGTTTTTATAATAAAGTGTTTTTGAGCATTTTGACAGCGTTCCCCCCCGTGACCAAACATGCCGTTTTTATATGATGTGTGAAATGTAAAACTACAACTGTATGCAAAAGGAATACTTTGGTCACGGGGGGGAAAGCACCTCAGTAAAACTTTTTCTATTTTCTATATGTTGAATAGCAAAAACTGAGTTTTCAACCCATATTTTTCAATTGGTACTTGTCCAATGAGAAAACGGCCTTTGTGGATAAGTCGAGGGTTAAACCTACTCTCTTTTTCATAAAAAAAATTCATTTTCTTTGAAATTTTTCTCTGGCCATTTTTATGGGCAATTCTTCATTAAGACTGTCCGAGGTCCTTATAAGGTCCGTTATTGAAACATTAGTTGATGTACCAAGTATATGCCTAATTCGTCGTTTACGTTGACGACATCCAAAACGGCCAAAACGGCCAATCTTCACTGGTTAAAGAATATATACATTTCCGCACATGATAAGTAACACTAGTATCAACTACTTTGCAAAGCCATTAAGTTTATTGTTTTGCTAAAAACGCGGGTTGGCTTAGACTCTCGTTCAGCGGCTGTCGTATATATATGACTTGGTTAAAAAAGTCATTCTTGACAACGTGTTCTGTCTAGAAACAAAGCAACAGTGGCTTAAACCCTGTGTCCCGCAAAATTGATGAGCCCTATTTAAAACCGCGATTATTGTCCCAACCTAAAATAATCCTCCAGCGATTGTTGTTGTTGTTGTTGTTGTTTCAGGAAAGACGGTTGACTGATAGGCGATATAATAAACTTTCATAACTTTGGTCTATTCAGTTAAAAGATGTTAAAGACATCTAGATAAAGCATTTCTTGTTGACGCCAGTATAATTTCATTATGCTCTAATAATATCATCTTATTAAATTTTTTGTAAAGGACAAACTAACTCATCTTCCCTCAAACTCATGTTTCAATATTCTGGGCGACGGAAGGAATACAGTGCGCATGCCATATTATACTACTTTCCTGCCAACCAAGAGTGACAGTGGCGTCATGTTTTGTTTACAAAGCTACCAGGGACTTAGAATCGATAGATCACTTGTGTTTTTAGGATTAATACACAAGTGATCTATCGATTCGCGTTAGCTCAAGTGAAGTGTATACTTAAGTGTTTAACTTAGCAATTGTAAACAAAGTATTACGTCACTGTCACTCTTGGTTGGTATTTGTAAGTCTTGTTATATTTTCTTATTGCTGAAAACGTAAAACTGAAATGAATATCAAATTGCTGACGCGTGAAAAATTACCCATCTTGACATTGTTATAAAGTAGTACAATAATACGGCAATACGAGTTGATTCTAATTCACGAGCCTTCATATTCTGCTCATTATAGCTACTGAATACGAAACAGACTTATTTCTGTCTGTTCACTTTATCATTTTATCTTAAGGTTATGCAATTATGTGATTTAAGAAGATATGAGCTAGAAACCGGCATGGGGTATAACAAATGATAGTTGTAATATCAAATTGGAAGATAATTGCGCCAAATTTTAATTTATACATTCCATATAAAGACGTACCTTCTCGTTTAAAAACTCGCAAATTAAGTTTATTTAGACATAAAGACCGGTACTGGATGATAAACTAAAAGAGGTTGAGCATAATTTTGGTAAGTGGTCATCGTCCATTGCTGCAAACGGACGGCACAGTTTCGCTAATAGTGTACTTAGTATTCCTTAATCATTCATTTTATCGGTTTCGACTTAGCGCGACCTTATTGTAGCCACACTGCTGTCCACTTAAGTAGAGCCGATGCGACCTTATTACAGACATTCAACAATCTGATTAAGTTGGACAGCCATAATCTTAGTTTAGCTAATCCACATTCGTATACTAAGGGCAGATAAGACCTTATTGCAGACACTCCACAGTCCATTTCTGTAAGACAGCTTGACCATATACTATTGTCCGTTTATGTAGGTATTGTACAACTAAGCCAGGTCTTGTGCAAATGACACGTATAACACAAGCATTACGTCATTGCACTGCTGTTCAGTACAAGTATAGGTTCAATTTAGCGAGACCCCTCGTCTATCGCTAGACTCTGTGTGTGACGAGACTTTGCTAATGTTCAGGCTCACCTAGGGGTTCGTATGTTGGTAATGTTATATGATTGTTTTCGTATGGGGCTGCTCAATTTCTTTTTCACGAGTATCTTGACAGAGATAAGGTGAGAAACATTCCGTATCATGCTGATATCCCTGATAACAATGCAGTTTGCACATTTTTGATGCATTGAAAGTGCACATGAGCCGGGGTTCAGCTAAAGGTACAGGTTGGCAAGTGCGCACATCGAAGACTCAGATCAGCCTGCGCATCTGCGCAGTCTGATCAGAGTCTTCGCAAGGCGCTCTTTAGGTAGTCAAGGCCCCAATAATTCTTCATAATGGCTGCGAAGGTTCTGATCACACTTAGTGAATGCGCAGACTGATTCTAATTTTCGCTGCATGCGCACATGGTAATTTGTACTTATAATTAAAACCAGCTCAAATGTGTCAAATTCTGCTGACTAGCCTGGTACTCTGTGTGTATATTTATAGGGACTATTTTCTACAGGTTTGTCGAGCCACTACTTCAGCCAGTTTACGAGTATATTTTACTGTATCCATATTTTATTTACGAGTTGTAACATGAAGGTCCATTATCCTTTTATAAGGGTGTAGTTGTTCCCATAATGTGATTAGAATTCCCGTATTGTTCCATTCCATATGCCTCCAAATTCACATAGATTCTCATATAATGAAACAAATTCTGTTCAATATGACATGGAAAATACCACACTTACCAGCCTATGAGAAAGTTTAATCACTTGCTATATTCATTTCTGATTTCAAGTCAGTCCAATGTCACCCGGCTGAAATTAGTTTGGTCTGTACTTAAGGTTCGGGTTTCTTGTCTTTGTCATTCTGATAGCTTTGACACTATATCTAAAGCATTGGTCGGATTGACATTGTTGAGCATTTTGAAATATTCAATACTGCGGACAAAATGGCTTCCGAAACCTGCATGTATTGTAAAATAGTCACTAAAGAGTATGGCATTTCCTTTTAACACTCACTTACTTTATTTAAATAGTCCAAAATTACATGGACCATTCTATACATTTAGAATTGCTTTATATATAGTAGTTGTATACATATAACTTAGTTTATATATTCAGAATGGCAAACAAGATGGCTGCCAACATATATAGCGTGAAATTACAATCGGATGACAGATATACAGTTTGAGACATCCTAAATTGGCGGCAAATGGCTGCATAGACATAGTAGTCGCTTATTGGTGACAAAGAAGATATAGAAGCTCAAAGTATTGATGAGCCTTACTATTTAATTTTATTTTATTTGTTTTGTTTTGTTTTTGTGCAAAATTGAGTTCTTAGTTTAAACAATATTTCATTCATCAAGCTTTGCACGTTTTGATATATACATACAAACAATGTTTCTAGTATTTTACTGTAAGCGTTGAGATTATGTGTTATCATCTGATTGTAAAGTACTTGATCCCTTGTAGGAATGTTGTCATTGAAGCTAAACATAACTCAAGAAGCAATGTCGCTCTGACATATATGTAATTTATCTGACATTTATATTATCATTTAATTGTCTGTTTTGTAATGAAGATATTTTCTTAAGGAGTATTCCTAAAATATTCTGAAATGCAGTTTAAAATGTTACTAAAGTTGAGACACTGATTTTGATAATTATTGATGTAAAAATCTAAACGAGGCTTATGGGTGATAACTGTAGAAAGTGTTTTCTGTAGACAGGATTCTATTGTACTTCCAGGTTTACGGTAGTAATATACTTTACTGTTCTATTTCTGTTATTTGTTTATAGTATAGAACAGCTGCCACCAACTGACAGATTTTATTATAAAAAAAAATGAGCCAGTGCATGAGATTTCCAACAATGTGGTTTGTGCGACCAGCAAAGCCTCAGATCAGCCTGCGCATACGCGCAGTCTGATCAGAGCCTTTGCTAGTCGCTTGAGCATTCTATGATTGTTAAGCTACTGACTGAACACCATTTGGAGCTTCTAAGCTTAAAAGGAGGCTGCAGAGGCTCGTCCGAGTCTACACATGTCAAAATGTCAAATTGTTGGAAATCTCATGCCGCGGCTCAATTGTGTTATTGTATTTTACCATCATCTTCCTGAAGAAGCCATACAGAAAGAAATTAGAAACCCAGAGGTCCGTGAAATGTGTTATTAATTTACACTTTATAGTCACAATAAAATAAGTCTGTGCATGGCAAATCAACCAAACAACCTATTCACCTAGTGATGGCTCAGATTAGGCTGGGTATCCTTAGTCTGATCAGAGTTTTCACTGTCAACATGACTAGTCCATGTGCCCTGATCTACCCATTCATAGAATTACGAAGACTATATTAATATCCAGGCGACATATCATTTTTCTGGGATTGTCGTGCACGGGCGCTTTTATAGCACCTTAGTTTACACTCAATACTCGTGATATTTCTCTTACTTATTTCGGGGGTATACAACAAACAACCATTGTCATGCAATGACCTTAGTAATTAGAACATTTCCTAATTGGTTAAAACATCTTCCATAGACTTGTTTTAAATCTTATATAATCCATATGGATATTAATAAACTTCAAGGCTGATAACAACCATTCAAAATCATAAATGTCACAAATTTTTGAAAAAAACTGATTTTTTGCGGAACGTTGAAAGACAGTACCCAAAGCAACATAAGTTTGTGACATCATTGTTTGTCAGACACAATGTCCAACGCTATAAATATTACAGACATTGACAAGATCATAGAAAATGCTTTTTTTAGTATTATTTACTTTTCAATGATTTGAAATTATATTATACAGCAGGACGAACTTTCTTAACACCCTCTACATGCGCATAATTTAAAGGTGTATGATAGGTGCACACGAATATGGCCATAGCAACGTTTGCAACTGCCTTGTACTTTTTAGGTAATATATGAAACAGTCTAGGCTGTCAGGCTCTTATCAAAATGTTACATTTTATAGTACAAACAAATGCAAATGGACACTTGTGCATATTTATGAATTATCCCACACACAAGTGGACAACCATAGTATAAGAATTTTATACCACTTACATCTGTGTAGACGTTGCACATTGCAACATAGTTTTTGCTGATGTTGGCTAGGATGGTATTTGATGTAGCAGTGTGTATGCTTAAGGTAACAAAGTATTTATGGCTTAGTATGCGCCCATATCTTTCCTGCTCAGCGTGACCTATTTTGAAGCAAACCAATAGCACAGCTGAAATCAAACCTAGTATATGCAATTTTATGGTATTTCGAACTCTATTTACCCTATCTTTAATTTTAGCTTCAAAATGCAGTATACTATGGCGCTACAAATGATTGCAATCCTCATAATGGGTCCATTTTAACATAACACGGTCCTGACTAGATTTGCAGCATCAGCTTGTCATTATGGCTTGCAGAATGTTGCAAACTAATTAATAGTCTAATTAATTATCATACGCACTCCAAGAGAAAAGCGGTGGACCATTCTAGCATTGAAAAAAAATATTATTCAATTAAGCTTGTCAAAATAGCCAGCCTTGTATATGTTCGGTTTACTTCTCTCTATAGAAGATGCTCCTGTCCCCTATCAAAGACAAAATTGATAGAAAACTTCTGACTACTTATTTGATACGTTAGAAGCGATAGAAAACGTCTAACGTATAATTTGACACTGAAGAAGCTATTGTTCTGGCAGTATACGAGTGAAAACAAACAAATGCCAGTATGTCATCATTCTTAAAAAGAAAATCAGACAACAAAATGTAAGTCATTATAGATGTGACGCGTAGAATCTCACACCCTAATGCTTAGTACAGATACCACATAGACGCTACAAACTTGGCTGGAGTACTATGGCAAAACCAGCGTGAGGAAAAAATAAAAAGAATGGAAATAACAAATAAAATCCGAATAACAGGCTTACTGCGAAGAGCAGATACAATCAAGACACAGTTTCTAGTTCTGTGGCTCGTCCTTACTGTGCCGTGGGTTGGTCTGCAATGTGTGATTGTGTTATTTCTTGATAATTCTCACTTTTTTTATTTTTGCGCCTGTGGAGGCTGGGATGAATAAATTACACCCGCCAATTCTTCATCCTAGATTTATGGTTCTTTAAACATATAAATGTTCACCTTAAGGCTTCCCAAAGGAATCTTCTGATCTCAGTCCGTTTGTTGTCATAAGTTCACTTAACTAATCTATGGAAATCAAATTTTATATGAACTGATGATGGACAACTTGTGAGTAAGTGTGAGTTCTCTGAATTCTGTAGCGTATCAACACAATATAGTTTACTAAGCAGAACACTTACGCATGTTATATAGGCTGCTGCTATGTTGAGACTCCAAAGTATAACTAGTAGACACAAAACGTGATTATAGCCTCGTATCAACGTCGATGCGAGTCTTTGATTTTCTTTTTATTTTATGTAATAAAATGGCTGACAATATGTCAATTGTCGTAGGTTTACTAAACAACAATACATAATTATTAAGCAATTTGATGCTGAACATTATGTTAACCGCCATAGGTTTATTAGCCAATGTTACAAATGACGGTATACAATATGTCAAATATCGTAGGTTTACTGACCAACGTCACAAACGTATAATACAATCTGGTGGATATGTCAACAGTCGTGGGTTTTGGAATTACTGTTAGCCCAATGTTTACTGTCGTCGCCCTGGGCCCTGTCACCTGTTAAACTAACGGTACCGGGAGCCAACTCACGACGGTAAACATTGAAGGCATTATAAAGGTGTATTTATTATATAAACAATGGGTGGAAAATATGTCAACAGTCGTAGGTTTGCAAACCATTGTTACAAAATGATCACGTAATCTAATGGTGAACATAATGTAAATGGTCGTAAGTTTACTGACCAGTGTTACAAAAATATTATCTGATGGTAATATGTCAACCTTCGTACGTTTACTAACCAATGTTACAAGATCATTATGAAATTTGATGATGTACATTCTGTTAACGGTCGTAGGTAACCTAACACATATAAGGAACTTATTACAACAATTGGCCTCGTCGCGAGAAAACCTGTCTTCCGGGGTATGCGAACAACACAGGCGCAGATCAGCCTGCGCATCAGCGCAGTCTGATCAGCGCCTTTGTTATTCGCTTTTAAGAAAGAATCATATATAGACTTGCTGCAAGTGAAATTTCAATTTTCTAGCTAGTCTCAGTAGCTGAGGAGACTGGTTTTAAACTCGCTTTGTCGGACATCCCGAAGACAGGTTTTCTCACGTCGCAGCCCATATAATGTTATGGTGAACGTATAATGCAATCTAATGTATGGGTCGACAGCCGCAGCTTTACGAATCAAGGGTGAATTTGTTATATAATGTATTGGTAGAAAAGATGTCAACAATCGCAGGTTTACTAGCCAATGTTACAAAATGATCACGAAATCTAATGCTGAACATCATGTAAATGGTCATAGTAATTAAGGAGGCAAAGATCAGTAATAGGTTCAATCTAGTACATGTTCCACACCTGACCCAGGACGCCACGCATAGGTCTACTGACCAATGTTACAAACATTTTATTTTATCCGATGAAAATAATTCAACAGTCGTAGGTTTACTAACCAATGTTACAGACTCATTATGAAAGCTGATGATGTACATTCTGTCAACGGTCGTAGGTTAACTATCAAATATCAGGAACTTATATAATCTAATGGTGAACAATATGTCAACGGTCGTAAGTTTACTTACCAAAGGCACAAAATTATTATATATTCTTATAGTTGACAATATGTCATATGTCGTAGATTGACTAACCAAAGGTATAAACTTATTAAACAATCTGATGGATAGGGCGACAATCGTAGGTTTTTTAACGAATGGTACAAATGTGTTGTGCAATCAGATGGTTGACAATACACTGTATGTCAACAGTTGTGGGTTAACTAACCAATGTTAAACACTTATTTTGTAATCTGATGTTGAATATTGTGACATTGATCGTAGGTTTACTAATCCAAGCTAGAAACATATAACTAGTATATTATCTGATGGGTGACAAAATTTTGATCGTTGTATGTCTACTACTGTGTTGTTCTTCCTCGCGGTACCGTGGGTTTGTCTGCAGTTTGTGATTGTGGTAGTTCCTGGTCATACTCACTTACTATTACTAAACAAAATCTTATTATACATGTATAATCTAATGGTTGACAATATTTCAATTGTCATATGTTTACAAACCAATGATACAAAATTATTATGTAATATGATTGTTGCCAATATGTCAGCTATGGTAGGTTTACTAACCGAATGTAAAGCAGCATTATTAAATCTGATGTTGGACTAAATGTCAGTGGTAATTGGTTAACTAACCAAAGGTAAAAAGTATGTAATTGATGGCAGAAAATATGTCAGTGGTTTTGATTTCCTAACCAAAGGTAAAATCTATTTTATACGTATAATATGAAGATGAACATTACGTTAACGGTCGTAGGATTATTAACCAATGTTACAAAATTATAATATACTTTGATAGTTAAAATATGTCACCGATCGTAGGTTTACTAGCCAATGGTTCAAAATCATTATATAATGTTGACACTATGTCAATGGTCGTAGGTACCAAAGTAACAAAAATATTATATTAACAGTTGGTTGATAATATGTCAACGATCGTAGATTTACTAACCAAAGGTACAAACTTTAGTATAATGTGATGGTCTACAATATATATCAATTATCATAAGTTTACTAACAAAATGTAAACCATATATAATCTGATGATCGACAATGTGTCAATGGTCATAGATTAACTAACCAAAGGTACAAACTTATAATTTTATCTGACTCTTGACAATATTTCATTGGTCGTAGGTTTACTAACCAAAAGTACAAACTTGTTATGTAATATGAGTTTCACAATATGTTAGTGGTCGTAAGTATATTTACAAAAGATACAGAATCGTAATAAAAGCAGATGGCTGACAATATATCAATTAACTACCCAAAGGCGCAAACTTATATTTTATCTGATGGTCGACAAAGTTTCAGTGGTCGTAGGTTTACTAACCAAAGTTACAAAATTATTATATAATCTAATGATGGACAATATGTCAACGATCGCAGATTTTCTTACCAAACGTCAAAAAACTATTTTATTATATAACTAAGAAAAAAGACTGAATTTCATTGGCTTAGAGCGCTCACGTGGCCAGTCAATATATTGTCATATTCACTGGCTTGCGCGCGCTTGCCAGTGTATATTAGTTACTAAAATTAGACTCCTTGCTGTTTTTTTCCGTTCTGGTTCTGCTTTTCTAAAGCGTGGCTAATAATCATACCTTAGATGCCGAGAACGCAACAAATCACGCACTGGAGCTGATCTATTTCGATTTTAATGCACAAGAAACGGCGAAAACAAATTTAAAGTCTTCAGCTTCTTCCAACTTTCCGCCTTTGCACTGAAGAACTCCCGCCAATACTTAGACAACGTCGCATACGTTTACATGTATTTGTAACGTCTTTCAAGCGTAAAAACGACGTTACACCGTCTAACGCCATGAATGACGTCATTTACCAGTAACAAATGACGTCAGCTATCACACATTTTCCCTGCGCTTTCAAAGCTGTGAATTATTGTTTGGCATATCACACTTATTTTATCATTGGCTCTACATGCGAAGTGTGTTAGAATTCTTGTTTGTAAATGTTGAATGATGACACTCATGCACAACATATATGCAATAGTAAAAAGGTGGTCTTATTTAGGGTTGCACTGTTTCTGCTAAATGCTTGTCTGTCCCAAAACTTGCATATAAGTTCAGTATTTTTTTCCAGGTGCAATAATACCTCTACATCTTTCTCTAAATGTTATATAATAAAACAGTTATTGACTAATGAGGCATTGGATATGATGTGATATCGACCAGAGAATACCAATATTGACCTCGGCTTCGCCTCGGTCAATATTGGTATTATCTGGTCGATATCACATCATATCCAATGCCTCATTAGTCAATAATTGTATAATATAACCTGATGGTGGACAATATGTCAACGATCGCAGGTTTACTATCTAAAGCTACAAAATATCATATAATCTGGGGGTGGGCAATATGTCAACGATCATAGTGTTATTAACAAACAGTAGGCATGCAAAATCGATATCGTGAACAGATGGTAGACAATATATAATCAGCTTTGATGTCTTTTTCAGATTCTGTTCTATGTTGTAAATTCGTGTTGGGTTGAATCCCATTTGTTTTCGCTACTCTGCAAATTCGTTTATGCTTGAGGTTGCAAATGGAAGATCCATTGGATCCTTAGTCTGTATTTGTCCAGGATTTGTGTTGTCAATCGAATTTAACGAACCCCACTGAGTGCAATATTTGTTAAAGTTTCAATTACGATAAAACATTGATATTTGACCTCTCTCAGCGATTCAACAATTCAGTAACCTGGCGATCGTCACTCCATTTCATTTATAGAATTAATTATTTTACCACAATTATGGTCGTTTTATGACGTCACACATGTTGATTATCAAGAGTTATTGCCCCTAAATGATCCAAATGTTTTAGTTGATACATGGTTCCACGACTCATACGCATCTTGATGAATGATGACATTAAATAATGTTTAAGACTTATAAACTGGTGTTTTCAATTAACCCATATAAGCCTAGCGTCCATTTTGTGGAACATAGAAAACATTGCAGACCTAAATCAGACGCCGCGTTATAAGGCGTCTAAGCATGGTCTCCACTGTTTGCGCATGGACTACTCTATCAAATTTTGAATAAAAATGGAAAAAAAATGCCACCAACAACCTTTAAAACGGAAATTGACTGGTCCAATTGAGAAGAGAGGGTAATTCAATTAAGCTTAAATGGGATAAGAGATACTATATACATCGTATCATTTTTCTCTTTGTCATTTATAATGCTCGAGTGGGTAGCTAGCAAAATGGATGCAATACAATAGTTTCAGAAAGTTTAATAAGAAGAGTTACTTCTGGTAGATCACATATTTAATTGTCCTTATATTTTGATCTGTGCAATGTGACAACATCAGTACATTTCCTCTTTCAATGCCATTTTTCTGATTCAATAAAATAAAGGTAGCTACTCAGTTTGAACGTTTCCAGTATCCAAATAGTTCATTTTTTTTTCAAAGTCCAACATAACACTCATGGCATTAACCCTTTACTCCATAATAACACCTTTTGACGCCTTTCAGTGCAGTTCATTAAAAAAATCCCCATCATAAAAAGATTGGCTATAACATTAATGTATGGTGGTTAACCCAATCACGGTTGGCAACTTTGCTTTCCTCTTTAATTGCACGCCGGCGGGTCGGACTTCAGACTCTATGACGGTTCTGACTTAAAGACTTATAATATTATATATATATATATATTATATTGATGAGATGGTAGGGGCCTGATGCGTTGGCTGTTGTCATGCACACCGGGGTTTACCTGTTGGATTTCTTTTGCTCCGGTATTCAGTTTATTTTTACTGTTGAGTCCTTATCTTTTCTTTATCTCCTTTTTATATCTTGATTTAAAGCTGCATAGTCTGTAACTTTTGATCTTTTAATTTTTGAAATAATGTTTCTATTTTTCAAGAACACCGTAAAAAACTAAAATTCAGGTATACATTTTACCAATTTCGTAAATCTTTACAAATTATCAGTATCAAAACAACAGCATTTATATTAAAACTTGGCTGTCTATAATTATTGGAGGGACGCAAATAATTACCAAAAATGAAAAAAACACCTGTTTTTATAAGATAATTCACTTTTCCATGCAGTTTTCAGCTATAGTGAACAGATTTATTGTGAAAACTTTACTTAATTCTGCTTTCACTAAAGATTTAAAAAGAAAATATTTTTTTTCGAAAAATGTTCATAGTTGCAGACTTATTCTCTTTAAATGTTCTATGAGATGATGCATTGATAAGTAAGGGGTCTTTCATGCAAACCAAACATCTATGTGTCTTGATCCACATCTGAACTCAGGGTGAGGTTGGCGCCTTGAAGCCGGTTTAAGCCCTCCAGTAGAATATTTTTGCTGACCGTTCCAAGGCGATACTTCGATTGTGGATCATTCATGTTATTTCTGTCTTGTGTTTGTTATGCTTTCGTGTGCGTCTGTTGATTGATGCCTTGTGGTCACCTGCTGGGAAAGGGCTGACCTCTTGGCTCTCGTTTGTTTATGTCTAATTGTGAGTTTGTTACTTTCCAATTGGTATCGTGAGTCAGGTGTGGTATTTGATTGAATCGATTCCCGATCTTTGCCCTCTTTCTTACTTTGAAATATGACGTATTTGAAAATATTATGGAAAATGGAGCATTCACTCTTTAGGAGCAATTGATCCATATTCCATAACATTTTCAAAAGTATTCAAAATTTAATTTAAATTTTTCTTGAATAAAATGTTGTCTAAAAGTAGAAATGATGTCATGATCAAAAAATAGCCTATGGAGTAAAGGATTAGCTGAAAATTTGAATAAATACCACAAGAAAAGTAGAACAGTACTTTACACTGATACAAAAATAGTAAGTGAGTATGATCAGGAAATACCACAATCACAAACCGCAGTCAACCCCATGGCACCGCGAGGAAGAGCCGCTCAACCATCACGAGACACCAGGAAGACAAATTAAGCAAAGCAACCAGCTCTCTCTTCCCCATCAAGATGATTGCAATACTAGAATGGACATAAAGTAACATACAACAAAACATAGAACAATTACAGACTCCCACAATAGGAGTAACAATAAACAAAAAGTCAACAACAACAGAACCACCGCCTTAGAACGGACAGCAGCCTAAGCCACCGGGGGGGGGGGGGGGGCTTAAATGCATTTTACTGGTACCAAATATTCGCCCTAGAGTCTGCTGTTGTTGAAGTACAAGAAATGTTCAGCTCACATGGAGGCCATCTAACTAATGCAATGTATCATCATGGAGAAACACTCTAATCAAATTAACACACCATGATGAAACAAAGAAAAGGGCTCATGACTCACAGATAGTCAGAGCTAAAGAAAACCTCAAGTTGAGCCACGTCACAAGTTTATTGTCCATTTGTACTTTAAATGTGGTTTGTTTTAAACTCAATTTGATCAACGTAGAAACTTTTAATTGGAGACGAAATGGATTGACTTTTAATTGGACACTTTGAGAGTTGGTTTAAACATATTTTTGTATACTTTGTACATAGAACAACATATAAAGACATACAATAATATACATTATACAAATAGGATTCAGAAGAAAGTCCTTAGACTTATGCGAATCTGTATACCACTTTGGGAGTTGCTCTACGAAAGTAAGGTTACATAATAACAAAGTCACTTAGTCGCTGTATATGGAAGCGTAAGTCAGTATTGCTGTAATAATGTCAGCTTTCCCAAATTCATATTATGGTTATTGTGGTTATGACATGATTAACATCTAACATAAACTCATGGACCAATCCATGATATATGGTACTTTTATATACGCGTAAAGTCACTCTATAAACGTGCATGTATAACAACAGTCCAAGGGAACGAGAGGTCAGAGGTTTGCTCTGATTTTTTTTTATAAATATTTTCTATACTTTGTGTATAGCGAGTAGCTGATGCTCTGGAGACATTGTGTACTTGTACAGGCTCACCTGAGAATTCGCTTCCCGCGTATCCTATAGTTACCATATTTTCATGATTTGGCTTAAGTTTAACTTAAAAATAAAGACTGTATATACACAATTACAAGATCACGAGACTAGGACTATTATCAGCATGTTTTCACCTTTTTCTCTTCTTTTGTATTTAAAAATCATTTTCAGTGTCTCAGAGACTGAGAAATTAGGGACAAGTGATATTTTTTTCTTCACATGGTGAGGCTTTTATAGTCAGTCATAATCATTAAAGCAATACAACACAAGTACTACTTATGCCCTACATCAAAGAAAATATACGTAACTGAAGAAGAACTTGGTTTCTTAATGTTTAATACGCCGTATCATGTGAAACAAGTCATGCGCATGCGCGAACAGTTGCAATCAGGCAATTTGGAGTCTTATCTGGGTCTATATTGTTTTGCAATTTTGGCTTCCGTAGTATAACAACGGAACAACAGCGAAACAGGTTAATCAACAAAGGCCCTGATCAGCTCTGTGTACTTGGACTGTGTTGATATTGGCTAACAATCCCGATACTCTATCGGACCACCAGCGGAACGGCATTCAAATGGCATTGCCTTTCGTTGGAGGTTCGATAGTGGTCCGCTTTCATGTTGCCTTAATATGCGACAAAGATTTTTCGATGCAACGCTCTGTATGATTTTAGAAAGAAAGGTTTATCTATGAAATAAGAAGGCTAAATAGGCAGAGAGCATGACGGTTTGATTGATAGAAATGTGTATAATCTGGAGATAAATAACTGACAAATGATTCTAAACAGCAAAGGTTAACTTCATCAAAAACAAGTGTTATGATGTACGTGCAATTTTATTAGCAATAACTTGGAACGATTGACGCTTATGATACTAGATGGTGAGATGAAGAGGAGAAAATCGTATTTGCTGTTTGTATGGTTGGTTGGTTCTTTACGCCCCAGTCATGGTCATGTTGGGTCAAGTTGGGATAGTCAGTTTTTCCTGGGCAAGCTTTACTAAGCAGTTAACCAGTACTTCGTGCACATTCTTTCGCTTGTAACGGACAACAACCCTTCTTGATTCAGTGAAAGGGAGGCGAATGGTCGTAGAAATTATTTCATGATCAATCTCTGCGAAAGTATGGGACTTGGCCAGGATCGAAGTCTTGACCCCTGGATCTGCAGTCAGACACGTTTCTGCAGTCAGACACGTTACCGACTGCTCAACGCGACCCGGTAGCATCGGGTTATGGTGGAGAAGATGGTTGGCTATGGGAATGTGTGTCAGGTTGGGTACCACCGTTTTTTATTGGATTTGTCCATATCAAGTGGAACAGTTTCGTCAAAATCTTATGCTATATGATATCATTTGTGTCTCATCGAGAGAAAACCAGGCCTCGAGGTTATAAAACTTGAGTTCATTCACAAACTCAAAATAAAACGCAAAGATTGGCTGCTTGCGGACACGTTTCCGCAAGCAGCCAATCATTGCGATTTATTTTGAGTTTGGGACTGTACTCAAGTTTTATAATCTCGAGGCCAGACTTTGTTGCATGTGAACAACACACATGTGAACAACAAAGGGGCAGATCAACCTACGCATCCTGGCCTCGAGGTTATAAAACTTGAGTTCATTCTCAAGCTAAAAATAAAGCGCAATGATTGGCTGCTTGCGGACACTTGTTCGCAAGCAACACATCATTGCGCTTTATTTTGAGTTTGAGACTGTTATTCGCTATCTAGAAAGTAAAGTATTAAAATTTCCTACTTGCGAAATTTAAGTTTTCTTGTTAGTCTCGGTTGCTCAGGCGGCTGGTTTGATCTTAATTGGTTAGAGACCCTGAATACAGGTTTTTTGCGCCGCAATCCATTTTGACTTCAAAGTTGCTAAAATCTTTTTTCAAGTTGAAGATGCTCCTCATTTGCCATCCTATGGTGTTATATTAAACAACTTATTTGTTGACTGAGAATGTTTAAAAGCTCTCACTTCAACAAAAGGAAGAAAGTCTTATACTTATAAGTGACCATCAATATCACAAACTTAGTAAAATATTTTCAAAATTCTATCACAGTAACTCCATGTTGATGTTTTAATATCAGATTGGTTTGAAAACGACTGCATAAGGCATATCAGAAATAATGGATTAGTTGTTCATTTGTTCTGTTAACTGGTGGCTGCATACACTGTGTCCATTAAAAGTCTATACAATATTAATTTACATGTTTATTATACATTTGTTTTGTAAGCTCCTGATTGCATACACAATTTCCTTTATAATTCGATCAAGATTTTATTTATTTGTTTTGTAAGCTACCGAGTGCGAGTGCGTAGACTGTGACTTATATAATATAATCCAATTTATTATACATTTGTTTTGTAAGCTAATGACTGCATACACACTATCCTATATAATATAATCAAGTTTTTATACATTTGTTTTGTAACCTCCTGACTGCATACACCTTGTCCTATATAGTCGGGGAACCAAGGTAGAAAAAATGAAAACCCTTGCACCCGAAGGGTATACAGCTGGATTTTGTATGGTTGCAAAGGTAATTCCATGGTGTATCTGAAACCACTGTATAGCAGACTCGATCGACTTGCATAACGCCAGAGCAGTCAATTTTCTACGGAAGCCCAGCAAGAACATGTCAAAAAATTATTTTTCAAAATGTTATATATTTTTATCAAAAAAGTTCAGGATTAAAAAATAATGAATTAATGTAATAATACAACATCGGCATAGACCTCAGAAGCAGTGGTGGTCATCTAAGAATACTGCTTATTGATTTTAAAGCATTTAGATTAGGGCACCCCCATTTTGAAATAAAATTTATAGATTTCTTTTCTTCAAATCTCATTAAAACTGCATTTATTGCCCCAAAAAATATATTTGGTAATTATTTATATATCGCTTGGAAGCATATCTCGTAAAAATTTGTGTGCTTACTTATTCACTTTTGTCCTCCCGCTGGAGAGGTCTGAATTGCATATTTTTTACATAAATAAATAAATTTTAAATTGATTGTGTTTAAACACTGCATACAGTTAGACAGACGTTTGGGACATAATTTAAGACAATTTATTTTATTTTCTATGGCAAACTAGAAAAGGTAGCTGAAAAGTAAAAATATGAAACCACGATAATTTGATACTTAGTAATTTCGTTCATGCCAGTGGGTGCGTAGTTAAATACCAGGACAACTAAAGAGCAGTTTAACACATAAATGTAATTTATCAAGGTTTAAAGCATGTTTGTCTTCCATATTTACAGCAGCTTTGAAACAAAGGGTCATTGTAGGGGCCAAGGGGATTTTTATCTACTGAAAACAATAATTTCAGTTAACAGTGATAAAATAAGTATAAAAATTCGTATAACTATTATTATATCACCACGGGAAACCTGTCTGTCCCTGTCTGAGATGCAGAAATGTAACCGCATAGTACTTGTAAAGACAAAAATGTCCCTAAGAAGATTATTTTGGTGCACACATGACTGCCCATACTTTAAAATGCATTTAATAGTGTATTTTTGTATTATCGAACTGTCAAACGGCTTCTCATACCCATCCTCCAGATAAGAGTGCGTTACGGAAAATTAGTTTTGTTATTTCTCAACCAAAACATATGTTGTGTGTACATAAATAGACCTAATAAATGGGACGGTTCTTTTGAAGACCAAAACCACGCTCTTTAACTTATTGATAAGGGAAACATCACAATTTCTATGCTATGAAAGAGTGCTTAACATGACCTATGTGGCATACAAAAGTGCATTTTTCCGCGAAATGCAATTCTGGTCGCGTTGCTTTACAGTGGTTTCATATCAAGCACTATTTAGACTATCAGTATACAAAATTCAAGCCGTATACCTTTCGGGTGCAAAAAATGTGTGTTTTTGCACGATACGCGACTTTGGTTCCCCGACTAATATATATAACCAAGATTTCTATACATTTGTTTCTTAACCTCCTGACTGTATACATCTTGTCCTATATAATATAATATAATCAATTTTTATACATTTATTTTGCAACCTCCTGACTGCATACACAGTATCCTATATTATATAATCAATTTTTGTACATTTGTTTTGTAACATGACTGCATACATCTTGTCAAATGTAATATAATCAATTTTTATACATTTGCTTTTTTAAACTCCGGACTGCATACACCTTGTTCTATATAGTATAATCAAATTTCATACATTTTTTGTAACCTCCGGATTGCTTACACATTATCGTATACAATATTTTCAATTTTTCATACATTTGTTTAGTAACCTCCTGACTGCATACACCTTGTCCTATATAAAGAATCAAGTATAGTATACATTTGTTTTGTAAGCTCCTGACTGCATACATATTATCCTATATATTATAATCAGTTTTATACATTCATTTTGTAGCCTCCTGACTACATACACATTGTCCTATATAATATAATCAATTTTATACATTTGTTTTGTAACCTCCTTGCAGCATACACCTTGTCTTATATAATATAATCATTTTTAAACATTTGTTTTGCAACCTCCTGACTACGTACACATTATCCTATATAATTCAATCAAGTTTTATACATTTGTTGTGTAAGCTCCTGACTACGTACATATTGTCCTATATAATATAATCAAGTATATTATAGATTTGTTTTGTTCCAGAACGATGTCCCACTTTCAGTTTTATTGTTTGAGTCATATACTCCTATACTTGACGTAGATAGAATGTGACAAACTTTCTAAGATTATTTCCCAATAAAACCTTGCCTTGGGGTACAGGGACATAGATTGCAAGTTTATTAGTCGTGTAAAATATGACACACATTATTTATTCCATACTTGCAGCCATATTTGGCAATGCAATGCCTTCTCTGGGATTATTGCAGACTCAGTGCTTGAAAAATTGCAAATGTAGAAAAAGACATATGATTGCTGGCATAAACAGCAAACAATTTCGATTAACCACACACGAGTAGAATTTATGTAAATAAATCAACTGACTGTAATGTACACGACCCGTGGTGAACGTAGATTAATCAGTTTCCAGTACCAGAAGTAATGTGGGGAATGTGTATTGGTCATTTCTTGCATAATTGGATCAAAATAGACTTTATGGTTAATTTTTTCTAACGAAATATGTGTTTGATTTTTTTCAGTGCTTGTAGCACGGACACTGTATGAGTTAGGGTGCTTGTGGCATGGGCACTGATATAGTTTTTTTAAAGCTTCAGCTAATACGTACATTCCAAATAATGCTAATCTGTAAAGATCAGAAAACGTTTTGCATACCAGTGTCTAGACAGTGTTACAATGTATAAGTTTGAAAAATCTGATCAAAATATACCAGACGGTTTCAGGGTTATGAGAATTTTCACTAAAAGACCACTGCAGGCCGAAATGGAGCTCGGCAAAGCCTCGCCACCGTTTTGCATACCAGTTGCTGGACAATGTAAAAAGACATAAATATGCAAAATTTGATCCAAATATACCATGTTGTTCAAGAGTTAGGAGCATTTTCACTTACTGACCACAGACGGGCTGACTGGCGGATGGATGGACTCACATAATGATTATAATCCAGACCCAAGGGTATTGTCAGATATTGTGTATGGTTTATTCATTGACTTAAAGCTGTGTCAACGTGGAGCATGTGCTACAATTAGGTGTGAATTTGATGAGCAATAGCCAGTGGTATTACGTTGTCTTCCTACCTGGTTTAATCGTTCTATATTATCTAATGCTACAGAGAACTTTGTACATGTATTATTTATATGCAATGCATGTTTGGCCTGTATTGCCTCTGCATTTGCATGATCATCTGAGTATAGAATTAGATAGTAATTTCTTTCTTTAAGAGCAGGACAAACCTTCGTCAAATTCAATTAATTCTCCGTTTGTTTAATGTCCATAATGACTTGTGCCATCTTAACTCAGACGTGTATTATATATTAAATATGTTCATGTATTTATACAGTGATTTTCTGTATAAAATTTCGCGATCACATAAACTCTCCAAAATAAATGTATTTGTTGATTAATTACTCTGTACACCTATGACCCTTTTACATATTGTTCATCCATCAGCTTATATAATAAAGCATTTAGTGAATATATTAACCTGATGTAAATTATCCAGTTTGTGTGGTGTAAACGTATCCATTGTGATTATGCTAATAAATATAAATATGTTGTATACTATTCTGCTTTGTGCTTCTGTGGAAAAAATGACCTATTTTCGGTATTGTATTTGAAAAACAAACAACTGGGTATGCGATAACATATGATGACCCTATTTAACAAATGAACCACTACAGGCAAAGCAATCAGCTTGCTCACTAGAAGGTCTACAAAGAACACCATCATAAAGGTAAAGATAAAAGATAAAGAAGCTTTATTAAACGTCGCTTATTTGAAACAAACAACATAAGCTCTGTAGAGCTTTTATTGAGACATAGCAATATCTTTTTAACAGATACTCACCTGCCTTACTCTATCTTCCTAGCACAACCCCTTTTATGCGAGCGTCAGCAAGGGAGCTGCTAGTACCATTTTTTACACCTTTGTTATGGTGCGGCCGGGAATCGAACACACGACCTCCCGCTCCTAAAGCAGACGCCCTACCAACTGAGCTATTGGGGCAGTAAAAGCTTTCGGGGCGGTAAGTAAAAACCTAGGACTAATCATCTCCACCCCCACCCCCAACACACACACACACAAACAAACAGACAATGGGGATAACAACAAACAAACGACTTAACAAGAGAATCATCGTCTTAGAACAGACAGCAGCCACAATCACCAGGGTAGGGGGCTTAAAACTGGAACTGATTTAAGCCCTCCAGTAAAGTATTTTAGTGACGATCATTTGTGTTATTTATGTCTTGTGTTTGTCATGCTTTCGCGTCTGTTCATTGCTGCCTTGTGGTCATGATCACCTGCTGGGAAAAGGCTGACCTCTTGACTCTTGTTTGTGAAGTTTAATTCCCATGTGGTATCCAGGTACGGTGTTACTTGTGGCTCTCAACCATGTGTATATATGTCCTATCTGTTAACAGTTCTTCCTCGATATGTTTATAATATTACAGTGAAACATCGATTGAATCGCACAATGCGACATAGAAACGACACTTGCAAAAGCACAGAGCATTTCGCACTTCAGTGCAGTCAGGTCAAAAGACGTAAAATGTGCGCATAAAATAAAACACAGCTTGCAGTGTTTAAATATTTCGCTTGAGCGCTTTAAAGTTTGTTTTACACGATGCGCTCAATTGCATATACGAGTAAGATATACCAAATACATATTACATAAAGCAAATAGCGATCACATAGACCAGAGCAGGAGATAACAATCATTTTTGACAACTACGAGTAAGCCTTGTTAGTATTTGAATCTTGATGTTTTAATAAGATCCATGGCATGGAATTTCCAATAATGTGGTATGTCCGACCAGCAAAGGCTGGAAATAGAGAGAGAACATATGAAACCAAAAGCACAAAGTATTGAAAATGTTCTTGGTGGCGGTGGTGGTGGTGGTTTCAAATATGTATGAAAGAGCCAAGACAGACGATTACAAATACCTGGCTCGTCATTGAGACTGAGGCCTGACCCAGCGTTTCACGATTAACGAGGATACCATAGCTATATGCCGTTATTTGGTATATAACCAGGCATGCAGACTGTTGCATAATATCCATGCTATATTCCACTCTTTTATGTTTAAATGATCAGGAAAAGAACGCTTTCCAACTTTCCTTTTGAATTTATTGATAAACAAAACTGACATAAAATATAGACTCTGATATGCCTTGTTGCAGAATTTTTTCGAGCCAACATTATATTTAATTAAAGAAAATGCAATACGAAGTTAATGACTGTAAACAGTGAGCTTGGAGACTAGTTAAACTCCAAACGCCATATGTCAGAGGGGGTCCAACAATGACATGTTTTTTTTTAGTTGATGGGATGGAGAGAGCATCAAAATGCCACTAAAAGTGTGCCATCATCGGCCCGCCATTGAACGCTGGCTTGGTAGCTTTGTGATTTTTAGGGGATCCGGGTCAATATTGCTAGGAAACCCTATATTTTTGTGATTTTTTTTGGGGGGGGGTCCAGACCCCCTATCCCCCCCCCTCTGGATCCGCCCATGAAACCAAGAGAATTAAAGAAACGGGTTTAATCTTACCTGTATAGCAATCCATGAGCTCCTCCTCCCTAAAGTGTAATGTTTTCTTAGTACGGTGATACTTTTTGGTCAGTGTTGAATGGTTACTCCTCAATTCTTCCAGCTCAGAAAGAGTCTTATTAAGCTTATATTTCACAGTTTCAAACTCTTCTCTCAAAGTGGCTTCTGTCCGTACAAGATCGTACAATTGATTCTCCAAACTTACTAGTTTATTCTCTGACCGGTTGAGTTTCTCCTCTGTAAACTCAAGCTTTTCTGTTTTATGTTTTAACTTATTTTTCATAATATTTCCTTCACGCTCAAGCACAGTTGCTTTTGTTTCATAAACCGCCAGCTGGTTAGAGGTTGTGAAAAGCTGTTTCTGTGTTTCTTTAAGTAGATCAGATGTTTCGTTCAGTTTGTTTTTAGTTTCCAAGAGATCTGCCGTCCTTGTACTGAGTGAGGATCTTAATCTGTTAAACTGACTCTGTAACTGCATCAGTAACGTGTCTTCAGAACCTTGGCGTCGCATTTCCGTCTCCTTTCTAGCACTTTTGAGATCTTGAGGCCTTTTATCAATAACCACTGATGATCTACCATAGTCCATGGGTCCAGTAGGTATGACGTTTCTTAACACTTTCTGAATAGATTGTTCTAATTCTTTTATCCTGTTTTCATGGTCAGATTTAACCACATCTAAATCTTCCTGCATTTTATACATTTTTGCTTCATCTCGCTGCTTAATTGCTTCTGGTGCCGTTTCTATTTCGATTTTGGACGTTTTCGTCGACTTCGGTGGAAAACAATTTCCTGGCGGCAGCAAGTTGATATTGTACATACATTTTCCATCTTGAAACTTACACTCCGACTGCCCGTTCACGTGCACAACTAAAGCCACTAATCCAAATTCCAGTAAAATCAGCAGAAATCTTGTGTTTGCAATCATTTTACTAGCACATATTTTCACTATATCTGCTTTTCTTTAATTCTCATTTTTATACTTGAATTTTATAAAATACATACTACAGTAGTATCTTTAAATTATCAGATATGCATATTATATAATAGACGTATTCAGATAAAGTATTGAGTTAACACTTTTTAAACAAAGCTGCTGTGTTAAATTCGTATTTAACGTTCCATTTTAAAAATTAAACATTTTTTTCTAAACACTTAAAATTTCTATCACCATCCCTAGTGAAATATTAAGGTAATTTTTGTACGCAACAATAAATCACTAGAGATAATGTAGGTTATGTTTTGTACGGCTGTGATCCGACAGATCAACTCAGATAGGCGTAAAGTGTTTCTTTACCTGTTAGACCTATTCGCTAATCATCATTTTTCTCGTCCTAAAAATTGTCGAGCCGTGCGGGAAAATATCCCTTAGCTAATCGACAATGAATGCCATGATTCTTATCCAACCATTAGAAACTTGCCTTGTCACCCTGGTAAGCGACTAACTACTACTCAAACTAACCAACTCAGCTATATAGACTAGCAATACATTTGAAAGTGTTTGTCCATTGCAGGTTGAATTCTTTAGAAACTTAACAAAATGCAGTCTGATTTGACTTGCATTTAGTATAAACTGACTTTCTAATGATGCGGTTCATAAAATTCATAAGCATAAAGTCCCTCTTTAAACTTACATATGCAGCTAGCTAGTGGGGCTAGAAGTAAGTAAGGTTGCAAAGATCAGGAATTATATTTGACCTGTGTCCTCATCTACTTTACTACTCTGTGTATATGGACAGCGAATGCTCTTTTCAGACTATGTGGAAACGCAGACTCGTCTGAGCCTTGTCTGCGCGCACATGCGATAAGTTCCAAAATCGCATGTGTCGGTTAATATGAGGTTTTAAAAATGCATCGGTTTAACGTCGTGTGCCTACTGAGATACCCAGGGTCAGTGACAATTCTAAACAGTCCTGGCCTCGATGTTATGAAACTTGAGTACAGTCTCAAACTCACAAGCAGCAAACAGCCAATTGTTACGCTTTATTTTGAGTTTGAGAATGAACTCAAGTTTTATAACCTCGAGTCCTGGCTATCTGCAAAAAATACAGAAACAGTTGTATGCCAAATTTTAATATGCAGCTAGCTCTTATATCAGTAAGGTTTTCTGTTCATGTATTTTTAAATTGATCACTTTTTAATGCCTTGCAAAACGACCTACACTTTAAAAGTCAAAACATTATCATAAGAATCAATTTTATCATGCACGTAAGTGATCAGGTAACCTTTTTTTTCATACAAGCGATTTAAGATAGCTAGATAGCTTTTAAAAAGAAAAATAGCAATTGAAACAATCTCTGGTGAATTGTGATTCGGTGGCCTACGTGACACAGAGGTGGTCCATCTCGCCATTTGAGTCAGCATTGTTGGCTGTTGTATGTGTTGGATCACAGGAGCTTAAAGTTTTGTCCGTGTATCACTTCTAAAGCTTTAAAACCAAAAGCTCATAACGTCATTAATGCTATACGTATAAGTAACTTCAATCCCCTGTGGCATAGCCAACATTTTCATGTCTTCCTGGGCTGACGCAGTACCAAGCAGATGATAAAGTACCTAAGTTCATTGTTCTACTTCATCAAAACTTTACTATACTCCGTTACCGTTCTGTGTATGCAGATTGCAACAAAGAAGAACTCGTTGAAATATGTTTTGTAACTATTTTCTTTCATGGCTTCAGACTGCAAGTTACCATAACAGACATTTGAGTAATCCTAGCATACTGCATAATCCCGTTTTTTGCTTATACAAGTCTTAAACGAGCAACCCTGTCAAAGAATTGAATTATATATTTTCTATGAACAGGATGATTTTTACTCTTTGATTTCCCACCAACCATAACAATACAATGTTTATCATATCACGTTACTGTTATTCAGTGGATAACGCCTTGTCATAAATAATGTTATGACCACATGTTACATAAATCTTTTGGCGGGAACAAGTAACGTCATGACGACGTCCGTTACAGCAATGAAAATTTTCATTGAAATAAACAAACTTTACAGGCGATAAAATCGCATTTCAAAGGTAATGTGATAAACAGGGTCTTACACTCGTGATCATTTAATACTAAATTAATTAAACTCGTTGAAGGCTCGTTTAATTAAAGTTCATATGAAATGATCACTCGTGTAAGATCCACTATATTCCAAAGAAATGTAACTCATTAAATTTGACTAATCTTTGTACATGTTGTAGATTAAACCTATTTGGGAGAAAATCAACATCGAACATTGAGTTTTAAAATCTTTATCTAAATCTAGGACTCTGAATGAACTCGAATTGATCTGAACCATGATGTTTGGACCAGTCTCTGAACAACAATAAAACATCTTATAATAATAGCCTGAAGAATGATGCATCATATAACTATATTTTCGGTTCATATCTATTTTACCTTCATTGGTAAGCCTGCCAGTCTGATAACGAATTATTAATTTTATTTACATGTAGTTATATGTTATGCATAAAATTGTACTATAAAGAAACAAATAATGAAAATGACCAAACTGTGTGCTAAATTCACTGAATGGTGTTCAAAGGCCAGTTGCATAACCACACAGCTATCTAGTGAGGCTTGGTGCTTACAATTTAGCTTCTTTCTTCATCTGCATTCTCACTGTTTGTAGTGGAGTGGGATACTGAGAAAATACGTCACTTGATGATACAAGCATACAATTTTCACCATATGTTCATTATATCTCACGCATTCAAAAACGATTCCTGGCCACTTCAAGTTCGGCCATTTTCAAGATAGTGGCCGAACAACAAAATTACCGACATTTCTTCTGGGAGTGTATGTGGTAAATTGATGATATCTCAGTCTTTATTCATCGTAGAACAACAAATTTGGTATCCAATTAAAGATAAATCATTGTCCTTTTGTGTAAATTCAAATATACAAATTAGCTGATCTGCATATTTATGAATATTAACAAGTTCTAATTTTTGGCCAAAAAATCGGTATAAATATTTAAATTAAACAAATATTAACCTCTGGTGATATATAACTAAAAAGCTTAGGCATAGCCATACTATAAATCACCATAATTGCACTGCAGCTCATTAACATATTCATGAATATTCATTTTAAATACTTTATAAATCTTCAAATATCCGTTTTATAGTATGCCTATGTTGTTTTGCTTATGTTCTACATAAGACCATACAAAATTAAAGCTCAATCGTTGCACTGTCTTCCAAGACTCCAATTTGCGAAATTGCTAATTAAACCTATTTTGTTTTGCTAAAAATCTAGAAATTGTAAAGAATAATCCAGTCTCAGTTTGTGGTGATCTTCCACTAATAAAATTGTTTCCAATCAAAAGTCTGGTCCACTCCTACGTCTATTTACCATTATTAATGCAAATTAGCTCATTCGTATCATGATTTTAGTGCTACTTGAACTAGACATTTGTCCTGCATAAATATAGTATAGTATAGTATTACAAAAACAGGAGTCTTGAGAATTTGAGCAGGACAATTGATCTGACGGTCAGCCCAGGATAAATTTAGAGATATGGACGTAAGGATTGTAAACATGTAGAGAAGAAAATATAAAAATTCGTCGGCCGCCAGGCCTTGCCTGTGCGCACTAGCTAACTGTACATAATGTAAATTTTGGTGATAGGGGTAGAAACAGAAACTACTGCGAAAGTGCTGCCATCATGGATACTTAATAAACAACATTGAAACACCATACACGTTTTCGTCACTGTCTTCACCGTTCTCCAGCGTGTTCCATATAACTCTAAGGACATGTACGAAATCAATGCACACACGGAAAAACTCCTCAAATCCCTTCATTAAAGAACCAACAAACTTCTCAATGAAATAAATACACAGCGTCAAAAAACTGCTTGATTGGTTTTAAACCCAATCACGGTTTATAGCTATGGTTTCCTCTTTAATTGCACGACGGTGGGTCAGACCTCATACTCTATGACGGATCTGACGTAAAGCTTTAATCGGTGGGTTGGTGCCTGATTCTTATCTGTAGCGTGACCCACCGTGGCTCGACTTGAGGTTTTCTATAGCTCTGACTATCTGTGAGCCTGGTTCATCATAGGGTGTTAATTTGATTAGAGTGTTTCTCCGTGGTGATACATTGCATTAGTTAGAAGGCTTCCATTCGAGCTGAACATTTCTTGTACTTCAACAACAGCAGAATCTATGGCGAAGATTTGGTACCAGTAAAATGAATTTAAGCCCCCTCCCCCCTTCCCCCGGTGGCTTAGGCTGCTGTCCGTTCTAAAGCGGTGGTTCTGTTGGAGTTGACTTTTGTTTATTGTTACTTTCCATTGTGGGAGTCTGTAATTGTTCTATGTTTTGATGTACGTTACTTTATGTCCATTCTAGTTTTGCAATCATCTTGATGGCGAAGAGAGAGCTGGTTGCTTTGCTTAGTTTGTCTTCCTGTTGTCTCGTGATGGTTGTGTGGCTCTTCATCGCGGTGCCATGGGTTTGTCTGCGATTTGTGATTGTTGTATTTCCTGATCATACTCACTTGAAAACAGAAAATAGCCTAAATTGGTATTTGAATATAAAATAAGCGTATTTAAATATTCATAAATATGTTAATGAGCTGATGTGCACATATTGATAAGTATAGTTTAGCAACAAAGTTAAAGCCTCAATTACGTATCACTTTTGACAATCTGAATTGACCACAGGTTGTGATATTTATCATGATTTGTAGGGAGGGGGGGGGGGTTATCGATTTTGGGGCAAAACTCATTAATATGTATAAATATGTAAATCAGTTAAAAACATATTTGAACTTTACAGAAAAGTGCAGTGATACTAGCTTCAAATTGATACCAAGTTTGTAGTTCTATGATGAACAGAAATTGAGATATGATCAAGAACCTCGGACAGTCTCCTATTCAATCTGCCCAAATTTTAATAGCCTGTGGCTAGGATAATGCATATTTGAGAACTATATTTTTTTGCTTAAATCAAACCTGTACATTTAGCGTACCTAGCAAAATAAAGATATTTTGAAAATATAGCATAATTATGTCGGGGCATTAGGGTTTAGGGGTATTTTTTGTGACCAAATTTTAATTCAAAGAAAGTCGTATTCACTTAAATACATGGACATATAATGTTTGCAGGATAAAACTTCAGACGAAAGTGATGCGTTTGCATAAAATTCAAGTTGAGAAGATTTCATCGCTTATTCTAAGTAAGGTATGCTGTTCATAACTTTTGACACTTACCTGTTGTGTATCAAGGTCAGCCAGTTTGACAGGTTCACTGAGATGTATCATACCTGCATACTGTATACGTCATAGTTTATATAAACACAATTTTTGAGCTTAAAATTATAAATATTTTCTTACTCATCAGATTTAACCTACAATTTGGTACTTAAAAGAACCGTCTCTTTGCGACGGTTCTTTTGAGTACCCACAACATATGCTTTAGTTGAGAAATAAGACAATTAATTACTTGGTACGCAATCATAACTAAAGCCGTGATACATGCCATTGTAATTTACCTACAGGTTTGTACAAAATAAGTTCCAAATAAGTTTTTATAATAAACTGGTTTTGAGCATTTTGACATCGTTTCCCCCATGACCAATCATGCCATTTGTGAAATGTAAAACTACAACAGAATGCAAAAGGATTAGTTTGGTCACGGGGGGGGGGGGGGGGGCACTTCAGTAAAACTTTTTTTTCTATTTACTATATGTTGAATAGCAAAAACAGGGTTTTCAAACCATATTTGTTAATAGGTACTTGTCCAATGAACAAACACTTTTGCGGATAATTCGAGAGTTGAACCTACTATCTTTTTTCTGAAAAAAAACTATCGTTTTTTTTTAAATCTTTTTTCTGGCCATTTTTATGGGCAATCCTTCATTAAACTGTCCGAGGTCCTTTACTACACACACCCTTGTTATAAAGGTCGGTCATTTTGTTTTTGGCGGACATCTTGAAAATGGTCGAATTTCAAATGGCCAGGATTCGTTTTTGAATGTGTGTCATGTGAAGAACATATGGTGAAAAATTCATGCTTGTATCAGCAAGTGAAATTTCCCCAAATTTGCTTACAAAGCAGCTCCACCATTGCTGCTCGCCCAGATCGCATTTATTGGCTCATTTGTTGCAATTCTGAATTTGTTTTGGCCACCAGAATTTTACAATGTCTTTGATCTTCTACCAAAGCTTATAATGACTTGCTTTTACCTTGTTATTTCTTTTTCATATTTTCTATAGAAAACATTGGAACCGTAAGCCTAATCTCAGAAATGAAAGATTGCAACATTTTCTTTGTTGCATAAATAATCGTAATTAGCATAAAAACGATCTAAGCGCCGACAGGTATTATCCGGTAATTAGCTACGGAATCTGGCACAGCCCTGTTCTAGCGTAAAGGTTTTGTTCTTTACTGAGACTTGGAAATACACGTACAATTGTGAACTGCCCTGATAACAGATTATTATTATGAGCTAGTATACGTAGGGCGATGACGTCGTATGCTCTAGATCCGGTCAAACCTTGTATTCGCATCGACGATAATCAGGCGTTATATGCGTTTGCTGTGGTCAGCTGGGACTGGCACATATTCATGTCACCCTTGATATAGGTGAAGTGGCAAGCCCTAGATACAAATTCTGGCTCGCAAGGACTTTTTACTTAAATCCGAGATTTCCCCCAAAGGAAATCTAAGCCAAACAGATACTTATTGTGTGTATGGCAGAGTTAACTTGATTTAAACTTATTTTATTGTATACTGTGTACATATACCAAACACATATTTAGAGAATTATACAATGCAATGCTAGTATACAAATGGGGTTCAGAAGAAAGTTGTTTAACTTGTGTGAATCTGTATCCCATTTTAATCTTTGCTAATTTATCGTGATGTCCATTCATACACACGAAAATTATTGAAAAAATCACAGTATGAAAATTTGACTTTTTCACAAATGACTTTTAGGGAGATTTCACGCCTTAACAGGACAACTCCTTTGCTAATTTATCGTGATCAATATTTGAGCTCAATATTTGCTAAGAATTAACTTCTTGAAAAACATATCAGTATTATGGGAGTCTTTATGTTCAAAATGTAACAAAACGTTTCAATTATTATTATTATTATTATTATTATTATTATTATTATTATTATTATTATGTGCATACCCTTCCCTTTTAAGGCAGTGTATTCCCAATACCTTTTCGCAACGTTCAGCTTCGTTAGGTGATGGATTTCATAAATGACATTAAATGTTTAACAAAAAGGTAAATAAAAGCAAAACTTTGGTTTCTAGCTTCTCTCAGAAAAGATGGACAATTATATCCTTCAAGGAAGAAAGTGTTTTAGATGTTAACCCAGAAGCTTAACAGGCCAACAACCTTGACACAAACATCTACTGCAGCTGAGTGCAATACTCTACCCGTACTAAGATACTATAGATAATATTTATTGCCAGACACTTTTAAAATGGCGCTGCTGGCCTGTGTCTTTGCTGTTCATACTTCTCATCTACTCGTCTCATGATCAGATGAGCATTGCCAAGTGATTTCCAACAATGTGACATTTTGACAAGTGTGGACTCAGACGAGCATGTGCAGCCTCCTTTTAAGCTTAGAAACTCCAAATAATTTTCGGTCAGTAGCATAACAGTCAAAGAATATTTATGCGACTAGCAAAGGCTCTGAACAGTCTGCGCGTATGCGCAGGCTGGTCTTAGCCTTTGCTGGTCGCACTTACCATATTGTTGAAAATCTCATGCCACGGCTCAGGTTATCTCATTATCAGATTATTTTTCATACAAAACTGGCATTTTAAATGAAGACAGTGGAATCTCGAGGTACATGTACTAAGATGTACATGTAGATGCTGAATAAGGTCAGATATCGTTTCAAAACACAAACGAAATTATGCCAGACAACATACAGTAAAACCTGTCTTAAGCGGTCACTCAAAACGAACACCAAAAATTGGTTTTCAATACCGATAACGCTTATTGCAGCATTCTGCAGTACTTTCGACCTTCATTTAGCTACCATTTTTCATTAAGGTCTTTGTTTTATCTATTTTTAAGTGGCCGCTTAAGACAGGTTTTACTGTAGAACAGTCGGACCCCCCCCCCCACACACACACCTGAACAATCACAAAAATATAGGGTTTCTTAGCCATACTGGTTCGGATCCTCTGAAAAATCACAAAGCTGCCAAACCAGCATTCAATGTTAGGCCATCTTCGGCCCGCCAGCGAACCGCCATTTAAATGCCGATGATGGCCCGCTTTTAATGCTATTTGGATCCTCTTTCCCCTTATCAAAAATAAAAATAAAAAAATGTTGGACCCCTTCTGGCAAAACTTTCTGGATCCGCGCATGTGGGAAAAAATATATCATAATAAAGAGGGTTGTTATTCCGGTTAAGCAGTTGCTCGCATGTGCAGTTGTAATTGGCAAGGTCTTACGGTCTATGCTCACACTCTATCAGTTAGCTTACCATATGTGAGACCACCTCATAGCAAGCTACAAGTAACTATTCGTCTAATTAACCATTTCATTAAACATTAACCTCTGAACCTCGATGTCTACACATGCAACAGTTTAATGCAGATGCTATTTTCTAGCGAGTATGGTGGCCCACTCAATAATATTAAGAAATGTCGGGTGTCTTCCATGAGAAATGGAGAGTAATTAACTAGCATTCTAACGTTTCCAGCGAAGCAAGAGGTCTTAATTTTGGTATAAGTCTTCATCTACATCCATACTTTCTTAATGCGAGCAACGAATGCTCTTTGGGGCCAGTATTCGCGATTTTGGTACGTCCGCAAAGGCTCAGACGAGTCAGTGTATATGCGCAGGCTCGTCTGAGCCTTTTGTGGACGTACCGAATTCGCGTATACTGGCCCACACAAGACCCAACCAACTGCCCCACCTACAACAACACCTCCCAGTGAAGCAGTTATGTAATCTGTCACGCGAAGAGGCATTGGTGCATACAGGTGAGGCTTTTCTTGGCTTCTGTTGGGTGGTCTACATCACAGTAACTCCCAAATTGCTTTCTCTCATGAATTTTAATGAATTATTTCAATTGTGAAGAATTAATTCATTTAGTCAGAAAATCTCAACTTGCACACAAATCTGCTAATCTACCATTAAACTTAGAATAGTCAAATCAGCCTCTCTGCTAGTTCAAGCAAACTGACTCTAATTGCATGCTGGGAAATTGTGCATGATTATTGTTGTCGTATATTGATATTTTCTTCAAGTTCATTTTAAGAAAAAGGCTTTTAAGGACGTGCCTTTTTTAACTCTTTTCATGCTAGCGGCGACTGTCGTCTGCTGATAGCCTTTGCCAGAATGTCGGTCCTGGTCGCTGGATCCAACCCGTTTGACACTCTGATAGTGTTCCTGAAAAATAAACTAAAAAAAGTTAATTCAGCAGATGACAACAAAAGCAAAAACAATTACCCACCATGCAAAGAGTTAAGCAGGAATGCCCTTGTCAGATTTGAAGCACTCTCAGGAATAGGGCCTTTTTCTGAGTTGTGTTAATATTTTCTATAGAGACGGTCCAAAATTGGGTGAAATGTGTTGACCGAGTCGTAAACCTCGGCTTAAACTAAGCATGCAGACTGTCGAATTATATTTTATATGCTCTGCTTTTTGCAACGATTAATTATTACTTCAATTGATCTGGAAAAAAATGATTCCCTTGCAAAACTTGTTTTTCTATCGACTCTCGCTGGCATGGAAGTCGGTAGCATAACTTTACTTCAAGTTATCCGTTGTTTGAGTTTAAAAGAGCTAGCCTGTAAAAAAGAACATTTTACATATTTTCCTATCAAAGATGTGTTGTGAGTACTTTACAGAACCGTCTCACTGAGCCGATTCTTTTAAATACCCAAAATAAAATATTCTGATAAAATCATTTTTTTTAGAGTACGCCTTCTGATTCCAATCCACTGTGGCCCAACTACTTCCTATTAGTCAGTTACTTCGAGCTGTCCCAAGTTATCAAAAGTTGACTATACAGTAGACCCAGTCTTAAGCGGCCACTAAAAAGAACACAAAAAATGGTTTTCAAAAAGTGAGTATGATCAGGAAATACCACAATCACACACCGCAGACCAACCCACGGCAACGTGAGGAAGAGTCACAGAACATTTACAGTAACAAGACATCCGTAAGACAATAAAAAGAAAGCGAACAGCTCTCTCTCTTCCTCTTCAAGATGATTGCAAAACTAGAAAGGACACAAAGTAATGCACAACAAAACAAAGACAAACAAAGAACCCCCTCAACCAATGGGTAGCACACCCACAGATCAACAACAACGGAACCACCGCCTTAGAACGGACAGCAATACCGATTAATGCTTAATGCAGGTCAAAAGTATTGCTGAATGCTCAAGGGGAACATTCTGCAATACTTTCGACCTTCAGTAACCTACCATTTTCCTATTAAGACCTTTGTTTTGTCTATTCTTAAATGGCAGCTACAAACAGGTTTTGCTATACTTTATAACTTCGATGCAAATGTAGCCATTTGTTAAGTTATCATGTCCCTCTTTGCATATGACTTAGCAAAATATAATAGTTTATATCTGTGTCGATTTGTAAGGAAGTTATTCTCTTGAAGTAGAAGATTGATCGAGTGCATTTGCATGTAAATGGGTCCATCTCCCGCCAACGCAATTCTGATTTATAGTGGTATACAGTGTTATGTGTGGTCTAGGTTTCTGTGACGCAACTGTACCAGTATAATTGCTATGCTCTTCATGTTACAAGAGAATGTCTTTAAATTGATAGATAACACTTCAGCCACTTGATTGACGGAACAAATTCTCAGAAACAAACAGCCTGTTTGTTATTATATTAGCATATCAACAATAGTAAGTCGAATTCACTGTTATCCATCTAGTGTATGCGTGTGTTTGTGTGGCTCGCGACACATAGTAAACTCCCAGGGGGTACTCTCGTTTTTTCTTCATACGTAGGCTTGGGCCCAGCATCTACTGTTTACCCCCCAAAAATATCAGGAATGTCAAGTGCCCCAAACAAATAATTGAATTTTTTGCAACCCCTAAAAATATCCCAACTCTGTGCATTACTTAAGTAAAAGACCATAAAATACATAGAAATGACCCCAAAACTAGTCCAATTTCGTGATGCTCACCGCACCCCCCACCCCCCCCCCCCCCAAAAAAAAAAAAAAAAAAAAAAAAAAAAAAAAAAAAAAAAATATATATATATATATATATATATATATATATATATATATATATATATATATATATATATATATATATATATATATATATATATATATATATATATATATATATTATATATATATATATATATATATATCCACAAAATCTTCATACCTCCAAATATATTCATTTTTCTGAAAAAAAAGTATTGAAATTCAAACAGTTTGAACCGAGTCTACGTATGTATGAAAATATCAGAGTACCTCCCCCCCCCCCCCCCCCCCCGCCCTGGGGGTAAACTAGAATGTCCATATGTCGAAGACTTAAGATTCCTACCTTCTAATACGATAGTCATTTGTAACCACTGTGCACCCCTCCCCCAATCCCTACTAAGAATGGTAAGGACAGTAACTTTGTAATATACAGCTCTGTTAAACGCACTGAGGGGACCCGCCCAATGGTCAAATTTATCCCTCTCTTTTATAAGGATGAACTCATTGGGAGATATATTTGCGAACGGCACTGCGGGGGAACACTATCACCCGCTATCCACCGCCCATCTTCGCAGTTGGGGATGCGACTGTGGCATAAATACTTCGAATATCCTCGTGATATGTCATCTGCATACAGCTCTGTAGGGCGGGGTCACGCCGATGATATAAATGAGCTTATAATAAGACAAAACGGTTTCGGATATTCCCACTGTCCAAGGTAAAAGTTCAAGGTCACGTTGTAGGTATGTATTCTGACAATATATATACTGCTTCCGCCGTGCCCATATTTAGCAGCATTGTTATTTAGACTTAACCCTTAAAGCGTCAATCACAACTGCAGCAGACGACAAATTTTCCGACATCTTTCCTAATTTTCGAAAAAATAAGGTATGATTAAGTTATGCCAGCAGACAATTCTCATGAAATGTCATGCCTTATTTGTTATTTTTGAAAAAAAGCGGCAAAACTTGAAATTGTCGTCTGCTGCAAATTATAGGTGGCGCTTTAAGGGTTAGGTAGCCCACAGAAAAGATAAATGCTTCCGCTGACCATCGCCACAAAATTATAAATGGAAGCTGTTCATTACATCTGGGGGTGGGGATGGTGATGACATTGGTAGTGGTGTTAGGTGACGATTTGGGTCACAGCAGTGTCTATGTGTCTGCATGTTTCCATGTTTTGTGAACACCTGTCATACCATCACATCGTCGGCAGGCTAATTGCAGCCTGATTAGAGATTGCCAAGGATAGATTTCAATTACGACACTAGCATAATGGGTCAACGTTTAATGTGATAAAGGAACCTATAATTCTAGGTGAGCTCCAACGACAGATGACTATCGCTGCGACAGATGAAAGACTTGTGATCAGAAAAAGGGTAGGCGAAGATATTGTGCCTATACAGCATTAAATTTTGATATACATGATTTCTATGCTTTCTTGTTTTTCTGCTGATAACGTTTGCAAACAGTTTGGACCCATATCATGCCCGACAAAACATCAGGCCTGATCTGGATCTTACTGTTGACACTCTAATGGTATTCATGAAATAACTTTTCTAAAAAATGATTTTGAAAAAAGAACAGGAGACGCCAAAAATTATCATGAAAAATTATCCAGTAGGAAAAGTTATGGGGATATTATTTATTGTCAGAAGAACACGCAGTAATATTTTGATTTGATTTCATTAACGTATAAATCCATAAATGTCCTCATAAATGTTTATTGCATTTCGCACTTCCAAGCAAAAGCAAATAGGTAGACATTTTCTCTTCAAAAAAGTTATCTACAATCATTCGCAAAAAGCAAGTGAGTATAGGCAGGGAATGTCACAATCACAGATCCACCAAGGGCACCACGAGGAAGACGGACATCCACAGAACAGTCATTAATAATACATCAAGAACTATTGAGCATGGCACTGATCAAACACAAAACCTCCACCCCATGGGAGTAACGTTGTTAAAGGCAGGAACCCTATATCCCCCCCCCCCCCCCCCCGGCAGGGGAGTGGTTTCAATGTGAGACAATAAATAGGTAGAGCTTAACTTCTATCTGATTAAATTGGACCTATGGCTTGGCTAGGCTGATAAACAGCATGGTCAATGAGCTGTCAACTATAATCCAGGTAGTAGCCAGAAGCTAATCAAATTAGAGATAAGCTCTTGTAGGTGTTTACAGCTTGAGTGCAATGAAGAAAATGATTAAACTGAAGGTTATTCTGCCTTATATACCCCACCCCTGCCTTTAAAACACAAAGTTTAGCTTGCATGGAGTCTTTATAACTTATATAACGTATCATCACAGGGAAACAATCAATTCAGATTAACTAATTGTGATGAAGCGAGAAACCACATGCAGTCAGAAGTTTGAGCTTTCAAGCATTGCAAGGATCTGAAAACCCGTGCAAGGGTCTGAACACATGACCTTGTCTGCAGAATAGTTCTCGTTTGGCTAACAATCACAGCAGACAAAATAATTCAAAGGCTAACGTAGAATACCAGAATGTTTCCCATTTCTTCCAGAAAAAGTTATTCTAATTCAGCTTGCGCTCATGCAGAGTCTAAATACCAAGACAAGGAATTGTTGTTTAATATAAGTGCCATATTGTCGATTTTGGAATTCAATGTTTGATATAGAATTACCAATTTTGTAATAAGTGCTTAAAAGGTCTGGTGCTCAAATTTAAATCAGAAACAATACTAACATGGACCTCTTAATCTGCTTTTGGCTCAAGTGCTACCCAGGTCAAATCTAAATGGGGAACTAATGTCTGCGGGATAGACCTATTGATGAGAAGTGATATCTTATGTACAGCTTAAAGTCTATACTGTCAGAGCTGTTTTTGTTGTACCTCACGAAGCTTATAATCGCTAGACAGCCAATTTAAAACTAAATGCATAAACTACTGCAAAAATGAGCGTTTGTGAGGAGAACACTGTATTTACAATTGTAACTTTTGACGATTCGTGATACCAATAAATTTGCGAAAGCTCTAAAATTATATTAAGAAATTGACCACTTACTTAGAAAGATTTTTATTTTGTGACCACATATTGTTTTTTGTCATAAAACACAATGTTTGAAAACAATATAGTATCAAAATTTAGACAGCTGTTTTTTGAATAAATTGACAATAGGGTCGATTTGTAGAGCTTAATTGATGGCAGTACTGATTCTATTCCTTGAGTAAGAGTAGCTTCATTTACTAATTCTTTTTCTTCTTTTAATTCTATGAGCTACATCAGGTGAGAACAACCATGCAACAGTACTTGTGTTATTTGTTTGTTTGGTTTGATTCTTTACGCCCCATCAACAATCTTTCTGTTAAACAGGGATGGGTCTTCCTGGGTTGAACCAGTACTAAGCTAGGATAAATGTGTCTTGCTCAGTGACAACAACCCAGTGACGCCGGTGAGGCTCTAACCCATGGCCCCTTGGTCTAGAGTCAAGCACTCTACCACTAGGCCACTGCGCTCCCTAGTACTTGTGTTATTTCTGTGACTGTGGGTAAGACATTTGGCTGTGCTTATTGGAACACTTGATAACATCCGACAGAAATTATTGCCTGGAATAATGTGAAGTAGAACTCACGAATTGCTTTCAGTAATGACAGAAAAATTAAAAAAAAGATGGGCTTCTAGAAGTATACAAAAAAAATGCAACTGTATCAGAACGCATTTTTCTGATGGAAACAGAAAACATTCTGGTCTGCTGTTTATGTTAGCTTTCAAATTTTCTCCTTTGTCGTAATTTTAGCCAAAAACTGATCTGTAGGTATATGCAGCCATATTTTAGATCCATGCACCGTTAAAGAAATATAACATTTATCTGCATAATTTCTTCACATTTTTCTGACAGCATAACTTGCATCTGTTGCCACAACCGCAATCTGCCGTCAAATGCACGAGTTGCACAGTTTGACTTAAGGAGGATGTTCGTGCATTGTAACAACGTTAACATGTTGTGTAGAATTAGTTTTTGGTGTTTCTGTTGAAGGTCAAATATTAAGGTAAGTGAATCCCATATATGGCTGTAAATTAACATATACTGTAATACCCTCATTCCACTTTATGAAGGTATATGTAGTGTTACTAGGGCGTGTCTATTATATTGAATTTTTCGGATACTACAATTCACACTTAGTCCCATCACAGCAGGCAAAAAACTTAAAACAACGTCGTATTAACGTCAATGCGACGTTATGACGTCGCATCGACGTCGTTACTACGTTGTTTCGACGTCATTTGCCTGCTTGGTTAGAACTGCATCACAAAATCAAGACTAAACATGAAACAAGCAACTAACAGTAACAACAGAATCAGGGCTTTAGTACAAAAAGTAGCCACAGCCACTGGGGGCTCAAAATAGTATCATCAGGAAATACCACAATAACAAACTGCAGTCAAATCCATGGCACCGCGAGGAAGAACCAGCCATCAGGAAGACAAACTAAGCAAAGCATCAAGCTCTCTCTTCCCCATCAAGATGATTGCAAAACTAGAATGGGCATAAAGTAACTTTTAACAAAACATAGAACAATTAAAGATTACCACAAGGGGAGTAAATAATCAATAACGAAGCAACAACAGAACCACCGCCTTAGAATGGACAGCAGCCTAAGCCACGGGGATGGAGTGGGGGGGGGGGGCTTAAATGCGTTTTACTTGTACCAAATCTTTGCCATAGATTCTTCTGTTGTTGAAGCACAAAAATGTTGTTTAAACATATATTATTTGAACTTGGTAAGATACACATGCATATTAGATATATACAAGTTACAGAATGTAAAAGGATTGAAGCATATGTTATTCTTCTCCTGCAATAAGCCCGCATGGAAGATTTCTAACTTAAAATTTATCATCATGGAGAAACAATCAAACCAGATTAACACACTATTAGTGGGGCGGATATGTAACAATTTTGAGAAGAATCGTGCATTTTATGATAAAAGCATGAAACTTGGTACATGGCTAGTGGATAACAAAACAAAAAAAAATAAGGGTCAGTGCCACGCCGAAAATGCCCTCTAATGGCCGCCATCTTGTTTTTCCAAAATGGCCGCCTTTTTCAACTTATTCATTATAATCTCATTATTTATTTGCAAACATCATGTTTTCTTCAGTTAATTTTACTTAAATAGCCATCAGTTATATCTCAATACCTTAAAATCATCTTTTAATTTAAGAAAAATCTTGATTGAGGCTTTATTTTTCAAGATGGCCGCCACTTTTGTAACTAATAAGTGCAGTTATATTATAGAACTTTACAAAGTTATAAATTTTGATACAAATTACTTCTAGCCATTAAACAAGTTACTAACTTATCAGCATGGCTTTATTGTCGTGTGTTGTTCAAATATGGTATTAAAGATGGCTACCAATGTGCAAATCATAACATACTATCTGCTTTCATTTGGAACTCAAAGAATGTAGTTTGAATTTATGCAAACAATTTTAAAGAATAACTTTATTTAATAGCTTTGAATAAAGAAGAGAGCATCCAACATACATGTACCACCCAAGACGGCTGTAAAAGTAGAATGTTATATGGACACCAATTATAAGGTGGCCGCCATCTTGGTTTTTCCAAAATATGCAGTCTATTTTAAATTGCATTATTTTAAGCTCATACATTTGCAAGCCAATTTGTTGTCTTCATTTATTTCCCCTTTTTTGCAGTCAATCATACTAATTTGCCTCAAATTGTCATTTAGGCTTAGAAAACACAAGATTTAGGACATAGTCTCAATGTGGCTGTCACATTTTGCATCCAAAGGGAGCTCAGTGGCTCAATGGTAGAGTGCTTGACTCAAGACCGAGGGGCAAGGGGTTTGAGTCTCACCGGCGTCTCTGTGTTGTGGTCCTTGAGCAAGACACATTTATCCTAGCTTAGTACTGGTTCAACCCAGGAAGACCCTTCCCTGTTTAATTGAAAGATTGTTGATGGGACGTAAAGAATCAAATCAAACAAACAAAAACACATTTTGCATTCTCAATAGTGGTGGTATACCAACTTGACAAATTATGAATTTCCATGCAAAATCATTATGCAATTAAGAAGAAATAGCTACACAAACAAGGGACGAACTTATCGGACTTTATTTTTATTTTTACTTATTATAACATGGTATTCAGGATGGCTTTGTATTTAGTTTTAGAAAAAAAAGAAACGTATTTTTACTTTCTATAGGAACATATTTTGAGGTTGTATGAAGTTATGAAAATGAGTTTCAAGAAATGATTATATTTAATGAATTAGGACAGTAAAGGGGACATCCAACCTGTCATCCACGATGTTTGCAAAATTTGGTTTTAGACACTTATAGAGTAGCCGCCGTGGTGTAGGGGATAAACCTATGTCTTGTAAACCAGGGGTCGCAGGTTCGATTCCCGGCTTCTCCCAGTCTGTCGGATGAGACTTTAAGCTGTTGCCCCGTCTTCTGAGACGCTTTAAAACCAGAACCACTGCCAGTTGAGCCTTCGGGAGTTCCTGGACAAAGAACCACAAAAAGCATAAACCCACCCGGCCAGTACTGGTACAGCCAAGGAACACGGCCACAAACAACGACACTTATACATGTGTTGCTATTATGTGTGTTTTATATAAAAATGATATGATCAAATGCATGGAAGGGATTATCCGACAAAATTCTTTGCATACATGTTAGACTTTTTAAGTCAATAGTCTAATTTTATTTTGTTAATTGTGTCATTATATCATACCAATTTTTATTTACTAGTAGTTTCATTCAGAACATGTCATTTCTTGGTTTTCAAAAGGCATAACTAGATTGTGAAAAGACAATACTAAGTTGTAAAAAGACAAAACTAGGTTGTCATAATACGAATGTGAATATGCTAAAAAATTTGACGCCAGAGGGCGCACATATTTTATCGGAAATAATAGTTTCTCCCGTGCAAGTAGCACTCGCTACAAACGGTGTTGTGGATGATTTTTCCTACCACGAAATTCTCCATTTGAATTATCTATGAAATATTTGACCCTTCCTGCCTCACATCCTCAGGCATGTGCGGATCCAGAGGGGGGAAAGGGGGTCGGGATCCCCTGGAAAAATCACAAGTTCTATGGGTTTCTTTAGAAATTAACATAAGGAAAAAGTTAGACCCCCTCCCCTTGGAAAATTCTGGACCCCCTCTGGATCCTTAGAAAAATATAGTTTTCTCTGTAATAAAACCATTGGACTCCCTCTGCTAACTGTAAAATAAGTTCAGGACTATAAAAAGACAAAGCAAAAAAAAATGACGTTGTCCAGACTGTTTTCCGGCCGTCGGACCTGGAACCCCCCCCCCCCCCCCCCCCTCTTGAATAAAATTCCTGATTCTGCGCATGGACTCCTGCCAAGCATGGACACATCAATATATGAGCTGCAACACGTGATTTCCAACAATGTGGCGTTTTGACATGAATAGACTCAGATGAGCCTGACTGTGTATCCTCCTTTTAAGCTTAGGCAGTTCTAGTGATGTTTGATCAGTAGCTTAACAGACGTAGAATATTCAAGCAACTAGCAAAGGCTCTGACCAGACTGTCCATATGCGCTTGCTGGTCTAAGCCTTGCTGATCGCACATACCACAGTGTTGGAAATTTCATGGCACGGCTCGATTTCATGTATTTACTGGGTCAGTGGTAGTACAAAATGATACCACATATTTATATATATCCATACTTGTCTTGACTAACTTTACCTCCCTTTAATTTTCAAAATTATCTATTTTTTCATGTTGTTATAAGAGCTGATGCATTCATAAAGTTTTTTTTTTCTACAACTAAATTGACGGTAAATCTGGATGTTAGAAAAGACATTTCAACGAAATGAGAAAAAAATGTGTCATCTCAGTCAACTCATATTATTTGAAAAATCATATTTATTTAAACGATATAATAATTGCCATAATATTAAATGTAGCCACCAAGGTATTGTGCATTTTTTTTGGCATAGGAATAAGCAAATAGACCCCCACCCCCCTGGAAAAAATGAACTGGTCAATATACTTTTTCTTAGCTTCTTTTAAAATAGACAAATTGGAATCCGCCCGCACCCCCCCCCCCCCCTGTGTAAAATAAGTTAGACATAATAAATAAAAGAAACAATACCTACAAATGAATTGGCATGGAAACGAAACTTCTCTTAAAGATATACGGTGAGGCTGTGTCTTTGGTGCTTGTAAATGCGACACGTACAAATTGAATCCAAAATCTTATGTGCTGGCTCATTAGGCTCCAGAAACAGGGTCAATTCTCGGTAGTTTGAGGGGGGGGGGGGGTAGGGGGTAAGGGACAGGTGTCTGGACCCCCTGTAAAATCAGACAGTTATACGGTTCCTTAGCAATACTGGTCACCTCTGGATATCACAAAACTTCCAAGCCAGCATTCCTGATGTTCGGCCACCATAGGTCCACCAGCGAAACGCCATTTAAATGGCGTTTTGCTGGCAATTTAAACGGCGTTTCGTTGGAGGGTCAATTATGAACCACTTTTAATGGTATTTGGCTCCTCTCTCTCCTCGTCAACTATTAAAAAAATGGCAGAGTTGGACCCCTCTGAAAAAATCTTAATCTGCGCATGCTGGACTTTTTCTTCAAATTGTCTATAGTTTGAATTAAAGTCATTGCATGTAAATAGTATATGACCATCTTCATCTTAGGGCTGAACCATCTGCAATATTTAGTTTGTCTAAAAGCCAAATATCTGAACTTCATCGGCGTCCAACCTCTGAGAAGGCTCTATCGAGATTCCACATGTTTACTGACTCGTCTGAGCCTTCTTCGCTCGCTATTGTGCTAAGTTCCAAATTTCATGAAAAAGATCGTGGTGTCGGGATGTAATTAAATGCTAAGTGCATTTTGTGACGAAGATGTTCCCTTTTAATACATATTGAAAGACTAGTTTGGCTTTATTGTTTGAAGACAGATATGCGTTTATCAAATGTATGACATACAGCCGTCTTCTAAATATACTGTGGGTACCTCCTCCATGTGCATCCAGAAAGGGGGTCAAACGGCTCCAACTCTGTTGATGATCCCAATACCATTTCAAGTGAGCCATCATCGGCCTGTCAGCGAAACACCATTTAAATGGCGTTATGGCCTTTCCCTGGCGGGTTGAGCATGGCCCAACATTGAATGCTTTGTGATTCTCCAGGGGTTCCGGACCAGTATTGCTAATGAATCGTATAGCTCAGTAATTTTTCAGGGGGCGGGGTAAGGACCCCCTGGCACCCTCTCTGGATCTGCACATGTCTTCAATGGGATTATGACTATTAAAATATGTTTAATGGCGAAATGCACATTGTTCTGTAGATTGAATACGTTTTGCGAACTATACTTTTGCTTGACACGCTTCTATGTCTGGGCCATATCACCTACAATGTTAGATGGAATTCATTACAATCTTACAGGATTATAACCTAAGCATGAAAGTGTGTGGCGAACAACACCTATAGCCAAACACTTACCTAAGCTGAACGCCAGAAAACCTGTCGTCGGGTTGCGCACACAACAAAGGTGGGGACCAGCCTACTCATCCCACAGTCTGATCCGCCCCTTTGATATTCTCTTATATACTTAAGGAAAAAAGAAACGCAACAAACGCTTTGATTCATTGCTAGCATACAATGTGACGTCAGTTTTTATGTGAAAGTGATGTAAATTCATGGGAGTGGTATGTCACCGTCAAATTACGACAGTTCAGCGTAATTATCAATTACGCATGCACGTTGCCTTAACGTCATTAACGTCAACTCTGAATATTGCGTTAGATGCGTAAAATTTCTTTTCTGTTTGACTTTTTATTCAATATAAAGATGTTTCTTCAATAATTATGATTTAAGATCTTCAGACGTCAAACAAAAGTCAAATATGGCATCAAAATATGTTATCCTACATTTTAATGATTTCCATAAGGTTTATGCGCTTTTCCAATGAGAGAATGGTCCAGTGACAGAATTTTAGTGTTTACTTTCAGCATGTAATCAAGTGTTTTCATTTGCATTATGACGTACTTAGTTTGGCTAACGTCAATATAAACACCCTGCTAGCATATTTCGACGGTATCTGAAAAGTCAGTTTTTTTCTCCGAGAATGCATGTTCTGATGCCTCTAGGTTTGGTTTACACTGTATATACACCAACGACACAAACTCGGCGGCTCTAAGTGACGTCAATTGCTTATTCTCTGTCGTTGTGTATCTTGGCATTCAAGTAGACGGTTTTGACGCAATATTTGACTGCATTACGAATATGGTTGGACTTCTTTTTTTATTTGCAAATTGTCAAGTCGACGCAATGTAACCATGCAAGCATGCAAAAGACTTGATGGGGAAGAGAGAGCTGGTTGCTTTGCTTAATTTGTCTTCCTGGTGTCTTGTGACGGTTGAGCAGCTCTTCCTCGCGGTGCCACGGGGTTGTCTGCAGTCTGTGTTTGTGGTATTTCTTGATCATACTCACTTACTACTTTTTAGTGATCTTAATTCTGACGTTCACGTCGCATATTACGTTTTCATATGTTTTCACCTTGTAGCATAAACTCTAGCGTTGAAATGACGTTTTGTAATTTCATCACATGCTACAAATAATCAATTAGACAATTCAAAAAGAGATTTCATGAAACCGTCATTTAACCATGCAAAAATTATATTTCCACCTGTTGCCTTTCTTTTTTCCTTAAGTATATGTTAGCTTGCCATAACCAAAATTTCAATCTGTAGAACACAGGTTTTCTCGCGAGGATGCATGCACAAACCTGCCTGCTCAGCTACAGAGACTAGCTAGAAGATTGTAATTTTGTTTCTAGCATATCAGCGCCTTTGTTATTCCCTTATTTGAAAGTATCATATCGTAGCCTGCAACAAGCGAAATTCCAGTCAATACGCTAGTCTCTGTATCTGAACAGACTGTTGTAAGCAAGTCTTAACCGGAAAGACAGCTTTTAGAGACGCAAAACATGTACACCACACGTTTTTACTAGGCAAGCTTGACAAAGTAGTTAACCAGTACCAGTACTTCGTGCATATACTAAAAAACCCTTCTTGACTCAGCGGAAGAGAGAAGAATTGCCAAAGAACTTATTTCATGATCAATCTCCGCAATAGTATGGGGCTGGGCTGGGGTCAAACTCGCGACCCCTGGATGAAAAAGTTCAATCATTTAAGTAATGAATTCGATTTTTGGAAGGTTCATGGAATCGTGAATACTTTGGGTCTTATCTCTGTGCTAAAGTTGGTACTAATCTTTTCTCAAAATTTTAACTTGTATTTCCACTAGGTTGCTTCCCTTTAAACTTAAGATATTTTTATCTTTGTAATGTTTTCGTTGATATTCATTTTTAAGGTTTAAATGAGTTTATATTTATGGCATTTTAGATTGATGTTTCTGTAAAAAATATCTTGCATCCTATAACAAACGTTTTACAAAAGGACGAAAGTTGAAACGCTTGAATTTTTCGATATATTTATTTGAAAATAAGCAGGTTCCATTTTCGGATAAACCATTCAGTCAAAACGTCTCCTGTCACCGTTTTCTGAAAAAGGGATACTCTATAAATTATAAATGAAAGCGCGCCCTCTGGCGTCAAAATATATAGCATAGGAAGAAGCGCGGTATTACCGACAATATTCAATGCTTGTTTCGTGTCACTTTATTATGTTGTTGATGCTATTTACAGTTTACTTTGTATTATTTTTTAATTCTTCAGCAACATCCGTTGATCCAAGCTGTTATCATTAGGCAATTCACATGCTACAATGACATATTTTACGAAATTAAATTGCAAACTTAAAAAAACAAAAACTAAAATGGACACATAGAATTTCGGCGGGAAATCCCTTCTATACAAATGAGATACAAAGAATTTTTGTACCTTTAGCAAACTAAAACTGTCCTTTGTAGAATTTCCATTGCATAAAATATTATTTGTTTGCATCAGATTTTTGTGAAAAAACCTATAAAATCTGTAATAGATATATCAAAGTTTCGTTTTGACCTTTCTCCTTCTCATCAAGTTACCATAGGCTTAAAAGGCTATATGTCTCCTAAAACTGTATACAATTTAAAAAAAATGTACTTAGACCACAACCCTCCGTTTTCACACACATCAACTTTTCAACTTGATCTTGTCATATGAAGTATTTGCTGCAGCCAGCCTTATTAGGTTGTGTTGATGATGTAGCTGGCACTATCATATCTACTTGAAAGTAATCAAAGTTTATATCATTCTGAAGTCAATCCAATATATAATGTTGCAGACATCTTTGTTTATAGCCAAAGCTTCCCTCACCAAATGCTTGCTAGTGAGTCGGGCATTTGATTCCATAATAGTTAAGTCCAAAAACCTCTTCAGTCTAGTTAGTTGAAACCAAAGCTTTTTGTCTATTTAGGTATGTAGGGTTTTTAAATGATGATGTCATTTTGCTCTGTATTTGGAGTGATGGTCTTTTACAGCCTAGGGAGCTTCAGCTAGGTGCCCCTACCGCATATGCAGTCGGATCCCTGCCCTTGCTGTATCAATTCTTGCTTTTCGTGATTTATTGTTCACTGTGGTTATTCATTTACTAGTTAAACATTCGTCCTACAAATCGTTCTAAGGTAGTAGTGCTGTTGTGGTTCTCATTTTATTATTATTGTAGTAAATGTGGTTCGTATGTACTTTAATATACATGCATGTGAACGATTTTGGTTATGTTAAGGTAGCCTAGTAACTGCCTTCAAGGGGAGAGCTACATCACCACTGTATACTATCTATCTGTATATTTAGTTTTCCCCACTTTGATTTTGTAGAAGAATGTTAGCTCTAATTTTACTAGTTTCTTGTCATTGCTATGATTTTACCTAGTATATAAGCAAAAATGAGAATAGCATGTCCGGAATGACGCAGGCCAACAGTCGCTAGGTGAAGAAGCGTTGAAAGAAGCGTGGAAAGAGCATTGTGAAGTTACTCAAATTCGAACTCTTTGGAATGCAAAAGGCATGCCAGAGTAAATCCCAGTTAAGGACTAGCCAGCTGATCAGTACAGGAATTATCACAAAAACAATTAGCAGGATGCGTTCTGACAAAGCAGACATATCATCAGCAATTGTCATCCAGATGCTATAGACTACATGCATTTGGGAAACTGGCACAGTCGAGGTGTTTGACCTAATCTGCAACATAATCTCGAGTGTTAGTAGTGTTAGTACAGAGTGAAATTGACAGTATGAACATAGGCAAAGGGGGTGCTCTAATCAGAGGCTTGAAGATAATTAAGCAATTAATAAGGGTGTTAGAGTGCATATTGGAGAGACATGTCAGGCAGAGAGTTGAGATTGACGAGATGCAGTGCAGATTTATGTCAGGCCATGGTGCCACTCCAGTTGTGGTCTTCATTTTAAGCCAGCTACAGAAGCTGCTCCTGACTTCTAACAAGCCATTCTACGTCACATTCATCAACATAGAGAAGGACAGCAGGTAGCTAGTGTGCATGCTTTAAATCAACAAGTAGTTGGTGTGATTGATAAATGGCATGGTCAAGGACATGAAAAGCAGGACCATAGTTGGTAATTGTCGCAGTGAGAAGTTTTTTGGTGTTGATGTTCAGCGTGGCTCTGTTCTGACTCCACTGCTCTTAATTGTTATGCAAGAGGCTCTAATCACGGAATTCAGAACAGACTTCACATAGTTGCTGTTGTACAAATATGATCCGGTGATCAAGGCTGAGTCCATGGAGGAATTGCTAGTGAAATTGGATGCATGGAAGTATTGGAAGGAGAAGGCTCTTCATGCGAACATAATAATATGATGTCATATACAATTAAAGTCGTCCCTTGAGCTAAAGTACACCAAATGCCTGTGGCACAACACTACTTAATGATGGAAGATGGAGGTGATAGCACCTGATAAAAACCTGAGGTAGGAGATCTGTAACCATATGGACAGTCTCTACGCTAGAAACATCCTCGAGCTGCCTGCAGTCATACATTGCAAATGCACATGGCAGAAACTCGGTAAACTTCTTAACCTTATGATCATCTGCTGCCCTTGACACAAGACAGGTAGTAATAAACATGCATTCATTGTTTTGTTTTTGTTGAGTGTATATTTCTAATACGTCCTTGATTATGAACAGTTCACTAGCAATATACATCCTAGCTTGTGATGTCGAAAACGCCTAATAGCAAAAATGTATAGATTTATTTAGAAAGAACAGCAAAAATCACCAATAAATAGGATTTTACAATTCGGCGGCCATCTTGGATGCCAGGTGGGAAAATTTCAAAATTACATATTATATATAAGAAACGAACATTCATTGCTACTAAAGCAAATTTCACTCATACAAATCTTAATGATATATTAATGTATAAAAAAACGATTACCATAAATCATTCTTCTTTGGCAGCCATCTTGGATGCCATATTGTATCAAAACTCTCTTATAAATTGTTCACAAATAACAGTCACATTTTGAGCCTTTTAATGCTTGGAACAACTTGAATTTGATGCAATAATCTGGATTAAGTTCATTCTATGATGTTTTCATAATGCAAGCTTGATGTAACATATAAAAATGGCGGCAATCTTATAAAATGGCCACCATTTTGGATAATATGCCAATCTACATGTGATTTCAGAAAATAACAAAGGTTCTATTATTAAAATTCACACTTACACAAGCGTTAAATAAAAGTTTATTGCAAAATGATACCCAACGTAACAGGCATTACATGAAAATAGGTTGTCATTTTGAAATTCAAGATGGCGGCCGTCAAGGTGCATTTCTGCCTTGGCACTGACCATCAGAAATTTTTATAATTACTAATCTGGCCATGTACCAAGTTTCATGCTTTTATCATAAAGTGCACGATTTTTTCACATATCTGCCCCACTATATGATGCAACAAAGAAAATGGCTCACGACTCACAGATAGTCAGAGCTAACGAAAACCTAAAGTATAATTTTACTGGACAAAAATCGTCATAGACTCTGTTTTTGGTCAAAAATTAATTGTTCCACTTGCATAGAGGATTCCTTACTTATTTAATGTATCATCATGGAGAACCAATCAAATCAATTCTTTTTCTTCTGTCAGTACTGTGCACGACTCCTCTGGAGAATTCTCACACAATATAAATATGTATACGTGAGGGAGGGTCGGTAGTAGAGTTAAAAACATCATTATGTGGCTACTTCATCTTGGCTAAATCCTTGTCTGGAATACTTCAAGGGATGGTGCATCAATGAGGCTGACTGGAAGGAGTCAGGGGAGCTTTTTACGGTGCTAGATGGTTGAAGAAACCTGATAGTATATCCTCGTGTCTGGGTGCTGGTGTGGTGGAAATATGGTGCTGTTGGGATTTCCACAAGCTGGAGTACAATGCGGTGCATTATGGTAGCTTTTGCATGCTGTATACGTGTCTGGAAGTCCATTCATCCCAGGTGCTGTAGCACAGTGATGACACTGCTCGTTCGCCTGTAGTCCCTAGTGACAAAACAAGCAGCCCTTCTCTGTACTGCTTCAACCTTGGATATGTCGATACATTGCATTAGTTAGATGGCCTCCATGCGAGCTGAACATTTCTTGTACTTCAACAACAGCAGAATCTAGGGCGAAGATTTGGTACCAGTAAAATGCATTTAGGCCCCCCGGTGCTGCTGCCGGTAAAATGCAGTTAAGCCCCCCATTTAGGCTACTGTCCGTTCTAAGGCGGTGGTTCTGTTGTTGTTGACTTTTTGTTTATTGTTACTCCCATTGTGGGAGTCTGTAATTGTTCTATGTTTTGTTGTACGTTACTTTATGTCCATTCTAGTATTGCAATCATCTTGATGGGGAAGAGAGAGCTGATTGCTTTGCTTAATTTGTCTTCCTGGTGTCTCGTGATGGTTGAGCGGTTCTTCCTCGCGGTGCCACGGGGATGTCTGCAGTTTGTGATTGTGGTATTTCCTGATCATACTCACTTACTATTTTGGGTTATGGATCTCATACTATTGACGCATATTCTAGTTGTGTTGGAACAAGGGATTTGTAACATGTGACATTGACTTCCTGAGGGCATGTAGAAAGATTTCTGCGAAGGAACAATGTGCTGTTAGCCTTCTTCGTAATCGGGTCAACAAGATAGCTTGCTGTCTAAGGTGACTCCTTGATATTTGACCTTTGATGTCATCTGCAGAAGCTGACCATGTGTGGAATAGGTGGCAGGAAAAAGTGTTTCTTGTTGGTAACTCTCAACTACAATCGAAACTGCCTCGGCAAATTCGGTGGAATCAGACCACGGATGTACCTTGAGGATCTGCTTTGATAACGCGGGTGATAATGTGATGCTGACGTAAGATAACGTGACTGACGTCAAAGAAACCATGTTAACACAATAGTAAGTGTATTTGTAGCAAAACAAACAGTTATAAATTAAGTTTATTTTTTTCCAATAAAATATCTCTATAGATTTTACAAGGGCTGAACTCACATGCTAAAAAAATAGTTTTCCTCACGCCTGTTCTGGCTAACAAAATGGAGCTTTTTGGTACATAGTACTACGCGAAATGCATCTAAGGCCCCGTTCACATGCACACATTTACTTACGTAAGTAAAGTTACTTACGTAAGCAAATTTACTTACGGTGCATGTGAACGCACTTACTCACGTGAGTATGGATACTCCTGGAGTAAACTGGGGTAAGTTATAGTATATTTGCACCACCTCTGGAGGTCATGCAAAAGTATATTTACTTATAATTAATTATACCCCATGAGCAAAGTATGTCATGTGAACAGACCTCAGATTTACACATGTAAGCAAATTGATGTTTCTTGAATATTTCGGCGCCCCTGTAAAATGGTCTTGAACTATTATAGAATAGCTCTAGAATTTTGTAGAACAGCGCTCAAGAACTACACTGAAACTGCTCTAGATATGTTCTTGAACGTTTATAGGACGGTTGTAGAACCTTATATGGAACACTATTTCGTTCTACAATTGTTCTAGTGAAGGTCTTAAAGATTTGTTCTAGAAAAAATCTAGAACTAGAAAAGTTCTAGAACATACCTTTAGAACTCTTCTGGAACAGTTCCAGAAAAAAATGTAAAGAATTGTCCTAAAGTAGTTCTAGAATAAACCTTAAGAACTTTCTGGAACTATTGTAGAATACCTCTTATAAAATGTCCCATATAACGTTCTATAAATGTTCCTGAATTATTCTAAAACGTTTTAGAATGTTTTTTAGAATATTCCAGAAATGTTTAAATGGTTTGTAAGAGTTATTTTAGAACAGACCTTTAAATTTTTCTAGAACAACTGTAGAACACCTCTCCAAAATATGTCCCATATAATGCTCTATAAATGTCCCTGAATTAAACTAGAATATTTTATAACAGTTTCAGGACAATTCCAGAAATGTTCTAGTGGTTTGTTCTACAACATTTCTAAAAAAATGGACTTTTCTGGAACAATTGTAGAACACCTCTCATACCACACATTTTCCCTAGCCCCAGCGATCGCACAGGAAGTACAATTCTATGATAGCTCACCTTTATATATCTGAAATACTGTTGGCATGACAATAAACCCAAAAAAGTAATCCCAAAGTGTATTCCATGTTCATGCTGGTGACATATAAACTGAAGAAGCATTACTATTGAAGAAACCAAACACAGGTCCTAGTTGGTCTGAATGCTGTCAGTTATTGCCACCAAGTTACCACACCAATTTCAAATTATTGTCTAACATTTGCTCGAAAATAAAACAGCAACCCTTTGAAACCTTAGAAACTATGCTTCAAGTCTACTCACTGTCTTGGACAATAATACTATCATATTTGCCATATAGTAATGCCGTATAAAAGTTTTTTGAAGAGCCTTCATAATCCATCCAATTCTGGTAGCCATGTTTTACGATAATCCATCTGGTTATGCTATGCTTGTTCTTGATGTGTTCTAAACAAATTCCAGAATAACTTTTGAACATTTGCAGAACTTACTAAAGTACCAAAGAAGTTCTAGAACATAATTTGAAGAGTAAATGTAAATTCATTTTGCCCTTGACAAACTCCAAAATGTTCTTAAAAATCTAAAGCCAATTCGTAGAATTCACTAGTTCTAAAATAGTGAGAGAAATGTTCTAGAACTTAATTTGACTCACTTTTTAGAAATTTTGTACGTGAAAAGTTCTAAAAAATGTACTAGAACATTATTTGAACATGTGTAGAACCTACTGGTTCTTGAATTGTTGTAAAAAGTTCTAGACTATTTAAAGAACACTTTCAGAGTAATAACAAATAATAAAAATGGGTTGGACAAGAATTTTAGAACAAACATAGGTTCAGAACAATTCATGAATTTCAGTTCTTTAATACGATTTCCTTTATTCTGTACCGTTGATCATAAGTAAATGCCACTTTAACAACATCCGTCCACCACTCATGAGATTGCTCTTTCGTTACAATAGTTTTTCATGAGACAAACTAAGTGCAAGACCAGTGCACAAATAACATGGCAGCTGTCCTCAACAGTCTGTACATGTCTGCTGTACAACAAGTGCGTGTACCTTTTAAATACTTATGTGAACACTATTAGCATGTGAACGCAGCTTAAATATACTTTTACTTACGTGTGTATGTTTGCTCCATGAAGCAAAATACTTACAGGTGTAAATTTTGTGCATGTGAATGGGGACTAACATACACCTGAGGCTTGATTCAATTCTCGAATTGTGCAGACTTTCCCAAATGTCTCAGCTACTGAGATATAAAGCCACAAACAGCCAGAGCTTAAAAAACAGTAGAGCCATGGCGTGTCCAGCCAACGACTAGCACCAGGCACTTTCCTACTGATGAAAGCTTTAGATCAGGGTGCCCAGCCAACAATTAGCATCAAGCACTTACCTACTGATGAAAGCTTTAGGTCAAGTAGAGCCAGGATGTGCCCAGCCAACAACTAGCATCAGCCACTAACCTACTAATGAAAGCTTTAGGTCAGAATGCCCAGTAAACTACTAGCATCAGGCACTATCCTACTGATGAAATCTTTAGGTCATGTAGATTCAGGATGTGCCCAGCCAATGACTAGCATCAGCCACTTAAATACTGATAAAACTTTAAGTCAAGTAGAGCCAGGATGAGCCAAGCAAACAACTAGCATCAGGCACTAACCTACTGATGAAAGCTTTAGGTCAGGGTGCCCAGCCAACGACTAGCAACAAGCACTAACCTACTGATGAAAGCTTTAGGTCAGGGTGCCAAGCCAACGACTAGCATCAGGCACTAACCTACTGATGAAAGCTTAATGTCAGGGTGCCCAGCCAACAGCTAGCATCAGATACTAACCTGCTAATGAAAGCTTTAGGTCAGAGTGCCGAGCCAACCACTAGCATCAGGCACAAAGCTTTAGGCCAGGGTGCCCAGCCAACGGCTAGCATCAGGCACTAACATAATGATAAGCTTTAAAGTCAAGTAGAGCCAGGATGTGCCAAGCCAACAACTAGCATTAGGCACTAACCTACTGATGAAAGCTTAAGGTCAGGGTGCCCAGCCAACGACCAGCATCATGCACTAACCTACTGATGAAAGCTCTAGGTCAGGTAGAGCCAGGATGTGCCCAGCCAACGGCTAGCACCAGGCACTAACCTACTGATGAAAGCTTTAGGTCAGGTAGAGCCAGGATGTGCCCAGCCAACCGCTAGCATCAGGCACTAACATACTGATAAAAGCTCTAGGTCAGGTAGAGCCAGGATGTGCCCAGCCAACGGCTAGCATCAGGCACTAAACTACTGATGAAAGCTTTAGGTCAGGTAGAGCCAGGATGTGCCCAGCCAACGGCTAGCATCAGGCACTAACATACTGATAAAAGCTCTAGGTCAGGTAGAGCCAGGATGTGCCCAGCCAACGGCTAGCATCAGGCACTAACATACTGATAAAAGCTTTAAGTCAGGTAGAGCCAGGATGTGCCCAGCCAACGGCTAGCACCAGGCACTAACCTACTGATGAAAGCTTTAGGTCAGGGTGCCCAGCCAACCGCTAGCATCAGGCACTAACCTACTGATAAAAGCTCTAGGTCAGGTAGTGCCAGGATGTGCCCAGCCAACCGCTAGCATCAGGCACTAACCTACTGATGTAGCTTTAAGTCAGGGTGCCCAGCCAACGGCTATCACAAGGCACTAACATACTGATGAAAGCTCTAGGTCAGGTAGAGCCAGGATGTGCCCAGCCAACGGCTAGCACCAGGCACTAACATACTGATGAAAGCTTTAGGTCATGTAGAGCCAGGATGTGCCCAGCCAACGGCTAGCATCAGGCACTAACATACTGATAAAAGCTTAAGGTCAGGGTGCCCAGCCAACGACTAGCATCATGCACTAACCTACTGATGAAAGCTTTAGGTCAGGTAGAGCCAGGATGTGCCCAGCCAACGGCTAGCACCAGGCACTAACCTACTGATGAAAGCTTAAGGTCAGGGTGCCCAGCCAACGACTAGCATCATGCACTAACCTACTGATGAAAGCTTTAGGTCAGGGTGCCCAGCCAACGACAAACATCAGATACTAACCTACTGATAAAAGCTTTAGGTCAGGGTGCCCAGCGAACGGCTAGCATAAGATACTTAGCTACTGAAGAAAGCTTTAGATCAAGGTGCCAAGCCAACAACTAGCATAAGGCACTAACCAACTGATGGAAGCTATAGGTCAGGGAGCCCAGCCAACAGCTAGCAACAGATACTAACCTACTAATGAAAGCTTAAGGTCAGGATGCCCAGCCAAGGACTAGTATCAGGCACTAACCTACTGATGAAAGCTTTGTCAGTCAGAGCCAGGATGTGCACAGCCAACAACTAGCATCAAATACTAACCTGCTAATGAAAGCTTTATGTCAACGTGCCCAGCCAACGACTAGTATTAGGCACTAACATACTGATGAAAGTATTAGGTCAGTATGCCCAGCCAATGACTAGCATCAGGCACTAACCTACTGATGAAAGCTTTAGCTCAGGGTGCCCAGCCAACGACTAGCATCAGGCACTAACCTACTGATGAAAGTATTGTGTCAGGCTTGCCCAGCCAACGACTAGCATCAGGCACTAACCTACTGATTAAAGCTTTAGCTCAGGGTGCCAAGCCAACGACTAGCATCAGGCACTAACCTACTGATGAAAGCTTTAGCTCAGGGTACCCAGCCAACGACTAGCATCAGGCACTAACCTACTGATGAAAACTTTAAGTCAGGGTGCCAAGCCAACGACTAGCATCAGGCACTAACCAACTGATGAAAACTTTAGGTCAGGGTGCCAAGCCAATGACTAGCATCAGGCACTAACCTAGTGATGAAGGCTTTAGCATCAGGCACCAACCTAGTGATGAAGGCTTTAGGTCAGGGTGCCCAGCCAACAACTAGCATCAGGCTCTAACCTACTGATGTAAGCTTTAGGTCAGGGTGCCCAGCCAACGACTAGCATCAGGCGCGAACCTACTGATGAAAGCTTTAGATCTTGTAGAGCCAGGTCATGCCCAGCCAATGACTAGCATCAGGTTCTAACCTACTGATGAAAGCTTTAGGTCAAGTAGGTAAGGGTAGTCACAAAGTCTAAGGCCACACCCAATGTCATGCAATTAAAAGAACCATGGCTATAAAATGAAAGTTTATGAATAAACTATATCAGCAAACTATATCCATGTAGTAGCCTATTCTTTTATAATGTTTGATTATCTTTTTGCATTGACTCTGAAAAGAAACACTTTCTCACGATTCTTCTGAATTTATAAAGTTAATCTCCACATTTATCTGGCTCTAATATCTGGTTACAGAATAGTTTTCAAACCAGCATTATACCCACTAACATCAATTGATGATAAATGATAAAAATATGGGGATGGGCGTCTTCTTCATTTGATGACACAAATATGTTGTACAACTTATTTGTTTTGCGAGAGTGTGTTAAAAGGTGGTGCATTCTGTAATGGAGGTGTGTGTGTGTTTGACTGGACAATGCATGAGAGAGTATTGTTAATTCGTAGATTGAAAGCTGTTATGTGTTGGAGCATTATGGAGCTGGTGATTTATGCTGATTTGGTTTATGGTTTCACAAGTCTTTTCTGATTCGATCAATGGAATAATCAAGTATTGTGGGACAAGGCTTGAAAAGGATGGGCCGCAAATGCTGTGGTGCCTGGCTGTGGGTCCTATTCTTAATTAGTGGCTGTGGTATCCTCCTCAAAGACAAAGCCAGAACTTTGGAAGAGTTATGCACATCAAAGGGAGACTACTGTATCAAGCAGTGATTCTCTACAATTTCGTCTCCTTTCAAAATGGGAACTTCTCTTGAATGAAGGAAAGAATATGCTCCCAGAGGGAGCGAATTCTTTCCTTTAAGAGCAGTTCCTTAAGGTATGAAAATTCACTTTTACCACATTAGGTGAGATCCCTTGAGTGAACTGTATAATTACGCTCGTGGGTATACTGCATAATTGGTGCTAGGCCAATACTCTTAAATTGTAAAGCAGTGTGCAAACCTCAACTCAATAGCGACCATGAATTGAATTTTTCGTTGTTGGTTTGATGCCTGATACTCGTCTATGATTGTGCTGCTGGTGATTCAACTACTGGCCTATATCCCTTCAAATGGAACGCTGTTTTTTGGCAATAACATTAAATCTAAAATGGGAATTTTAAATTTAATTCGAAAAATATATTTTAAACAAAAAACCCTAAGCAAAAATATTTTTATGAAGTTTGTATACGTTTTTATAAATGCTGGGATAGGATAAAATTTTAACGTTCTTAATGTTTTATGCCAAATAACATTCCCTGCATGTACCTTGAGAGATATGGATCAATAACTATCAGTTGAATATAAAACCATGTATATACTAATATAAGACAATTTACAATGCATCAGTGGGTTTTAAATGTAGCTGCATATTGGCTTGTGTTACTGTTTATCAGCATAGTCAACAATATTTCAGTTATCTAACCATGTCACAAAGACGGTGACCCAAACGAAAGGCTACATCTATAGATGTCTACTGCCCAAAATGCCCTCTTAGTTGGAAGCGCCCATTTGCCTCGCTATTCAATGAATGGGTCTGCTTATTGATCTCACAACTCCCATATGAAAACAGGCATATATTTTCATTATATAAGGAAGCAGTAAAAGTTAAATATAAAATGAAATGTTGTACATGTAAGTGCCCGTACATCTGTGATCTTATTCGTATTCTAATAGTTGTACGCTCGCACATACAGACACATGAGCAAAACATACAGTTAGGTAGACAGGCGTTAGCAGGCAAAATGATGGTACTGAAATGCGTTAAAAACCTATTATCCATATAACTATATAAGCAGCTTGGGTTGCATTGCAAACCGCACTGGTCATTTGATGTTACAAAATAATCGTCTGCTGTAATCTCTAATGGACATTTTATAGCTGAGCAAATACTACAATATCTATCCCAGGTGTATCACACTGACAGTACAAAAATGGGTACTAAACGGGTATTATCATTCAAACTGATCCAGTTAGTTATTTTTACAAGATATCAGAGCAGTGAGATTGATATCATTCTCCGCCAAAATTAAAATCTAGTTAGGGTTTTGCTATATCTATGCGAATGCAAATTTTCAGGGTGAAGAAACCTTCATGTAAAATTTAAAAAAAAAACTGTGTTCCATTTGAGGTGCAATATACCAGTAGTGTTTTTCTTTAGCAATGGATGTCTAGGTTACGGGCCACTTTCTTGTTTAAGCCCTCCAGTAAAATAAACATTACGGACTGTTCCAAGGCGGTGCTTCTTTTGTGGATTATTTATGTTATTTGTCTTGTTTTTGTTATGCTTTCCAGTGTGTCTGTTTATTGATGCCTTGTGGTCACCTGCTGGGAAAGGGCTGACCTCTTGGCTCTCCTTTGTGATGTCAAATTGTGAAGTTGTCACTTTCCAATTGGTATCCTGGGTCAGGTGTGGTGCTTGATTGTATTGATTCCTGATCTTTGCCCTCTCTCTTACTTTCATTAGTTAGTTCAATTTAGATTTGATTTCCTTGTTTCTCTATGATGATGCATTCGGTGAGGGGGGAAGCCTTTATGAAATCTAACCAACTTATGTGCTTTAACAACAACAGAATCTACTGCAAAGATTTGACAAGTAATATATATTGGCCTCGACGCAAGAAACCTGTCTTCGGTGGTTTGTAAACAACAAAGGCACAGACCAGCCTGCGCATACGCGCAGTCTGATCAGCGCCTTTGTTATTCGCTTATTTAAAAACTATCATAATTATCTAAACTTGCTACAAGGGAAATTTCAATTTTCTGGCTAATCTCTATAGCTGGGGAGACTGGTTTGAGTCTCACTTTGTCAGAAATCCCACAGACTGGTTTTCTTGTGACGAGGCCCATATTTAGGGCACAAGTAGATTGCACCGCTGTCTGCCGTAAGGCAGTGATTCTGTTGTTGTTGAGGCTTTGTGCAAAGCACTGGGGACATTGAATTATGGTATTTGGTCCTTTGAAATTGGAGTTTAAGAGATAAACAGTGAAACTAAACGCCTAATCAGTTCCGCTCGATGACTGACTCTTCTGCGAGTCAGATTCACCAGACTTTTTAGAAATGATCTCTGCATCATCTTTTGCGCCATGTTTTCAAATCTTGGACAATAAAAATGATAACAACCAAGCATGCCAAATGTGGTAAAATTGATTAATTATAGCAGGCTTTATCAATAACGTCCCAATCTCAACAAGTGTATTGCATCAAACTCCCAAACAGTTGTGTCCCCTTAGCTGCCTCGCGGTAATTCTTCCCAAAAGATATCAGGGGAGACACTGTTTTCGGGGAGTTTGATGCAATACACGAGTTGAGATTTGACGTTAATGATAAAGCTAGCTATAATTAGCCATGGGCACTCCGTGACTTTTGAGGAAACTTACAAAAGATTTCTTGGGGTTTTTTTTAATTGCATCATTGAGGACGTACTGATTAATATTTTGGGGGTCATTTTGATTGAAAACACACCAAAACCCAGGATTTTGTGCGTCAGAGAAAACCCCGAGTGTGTGTGCATAGATGCATGTGTGTGTGCATGTGTGTGTGATCGTGGCATCTCCTGGCCATATTCGCTAGTTTCTTACATTCGTTTCTTTTTTAATATTCTTTTGTCAAACTGACCAAATTGTAAGCATTGACCCAGGTACAACTCATTCGCTTAACGCCACTTTATTTTCAACAACTGTCTAACTTTAACTGTAACAAGAACAGTCATATGTCTATTTTCTCACATTCTTTTTTTAAATAATTCAACATAAATATTCCAATAGGGAATAATAACAATAGATTCAATGAAGTGTATTCACTTTTTCTCAAATTTTCAATGAGTCGGTTCTTTTGAGCACCCCTCTTCTTTTTTTTCTCACAAATATAAAAAAAATTGTATTCATGTGCCAGTTGTTCATATGCTCTTCAGTACTTTTGCAATGTTGAACTGATGGCCTTATATGCTATTTTGGCGGGAAATAATGTCACATCATTTAATGTTACGCCAATCTGATTGCAACTTTGCAGCAAGTGATGCGACTTCACCATTGACAATATACAGTAAACATATACCATAATGGTCACCATGGATGCTACTTAGCTGTGAAAATTGTTTCTAATATCCTGAAGAAGGCCAAAGGCCTAAAAATTGAGAAAGAGTGAATACAATTCATTGATTTTTTTTTGGTATGATAGTTCAACAATGTGAAAGTATGTATGATGGATCCACATTTAAGGACCTCGGACAGTTTCCTATTCAATCTGCCCAAATTTTGACAGCCTGTGGTTTGGATAATGCACAACTGACAACTATAGTGTTGTGCTTAAATCAAACCCTTACATTTAGTGCACCTACCAAAATGAAAAAAGTCAATAAGCAATGTTTATTAGATACCCCCCGCACAGTAAGAGTCAGTGAAAAAACTTGGCAAGTTATAGTTCGAACAAGAAGACCTTAGATTTGATAAGAAGATTTCAGTAGAATCTGTGCAAACAAAAATTATAAACTCCTTCATGCATATGTTCAATGTGTCTACATTGTATCCGCAAAGTATCAAATTGCTCCATCAAAAGCTGTAGTAGGAGTTGATCGGCCCATAAAGGCACTATCCATGCATATACAAAAGCCATATAAGGGAATAATTGTCTAAGTTCTCACAGTTGTCATTTTGTCAAAATTATTTTTTGTGAACCAAACTCCTTCATGCATATGTTCAATGTGTCTGCATTGTATCGGCAAAGTATCAAATTGTTCCATCAAAAGCTGTAGTAGGAGTTGATCAGCCCATGAAGGCACCATCTATGCATATACAAAAGCCTAATAAGGGAAAAATTGTCTAAGTTCTCACAGCTGTCATTTCGTCAAAAATTATTTTTCCTAAACAAAACTCCTTCATGCATATGTTCAATGTGTTTAAATTGTATAGGCAAAGTCTCAAATTGTTCCATCAAAAGCTGTGGTAGGAGTTGATCGGCCCATGAAGGCACCATCTATGCATATACAAAAGCCTTATTAGGGAGAATTGTCTAAGTTCTCACAGCTGTCATTTTGTCAAAAAATATTTTTTCTAAACCAAACTTCTTCATGCATATGTTAAACGTGTCTACATTGTATAGGCAAAGTATCAAATTGCTCCATAAAAAGCTGTGGTAGGAGTTGATCGGCCCATAAAGGCACTGTCTATGCATATACAAACACCTTATTAGGGAAAAATTGTCTAAGTTCTCACAGCTGTCATTTTGTCAAAAATTATCTTTTCTGATCTAAACTCCTTCATGCATATGTTCAATGTGTCTACATTGTATAGGAAAAGTATCAAATTGTTCCATCGAAAGCTGTGGTAGGAGTTGATTGGCCCGTATAAGGCCTATAATAGCATAAGCACAAAGCACTATATTAAAAGCCATTTAGAACTACAAAGGGAAATAACTCTAATAGAATGCCCCTAGCCCTTATTTTTTGTCTCAAGTATTTGTCTTGCATATATGAACATGTTTGCAAAGTTTGATGAAAATCCAGCAATGACTCTTCGAGTTATTAAGGAAAAAGCACTATATTAAAAGCCATTTAGAACTACAAAGGGAAATAACTCTAATAGAATTGGCCCCTAGCCCTTACTTTTTTGTCTTAAGTATTTGTCTTGCATATATGAACATGTTTGCAAGGTTTGATGAAAATCCAGCAATGACTCTTCGAGTTATTTACGGAAACAAAGCGTTACGGACGGACGAATGGACGGACGGACACACGGACGCACGGACGGACGGACAACGTGAAAACAGTATACCCCCTACAAACAAAGTTTGCGGGGGGTATAATAAAAATATTTTGAAAATATTGCATAATTATGCCAAGACTCTAGGGTTTAGGGGGTGGGGGTATTTTTTGTGACCAAATTTTACTTCACTGAAAGTCAAAGTTTTGTTAAGTATTCACCTAAATACATGTAAATATTATGTTTGCGGCATAAAACTTGAGATGAAAGTGATGCGTTTGCATAAAATTTGGATTGAGAAGATTTCATTGTTTCATCTTAAGAAGTGTACTTTTGACTATTACCTGTAATGTTCCGAGTCAACCAGTTTGACTTGTGCACTGAGGTGTATCATATCTGCACTGTAGAAATCAAAGTCTAGATAAACACAGTTTCTGAGCGTAAAATCGTTATTTTTTTTACACATCAGATTTAACCTAAAATTCGGTGCTTAGAAGAACCGTCTCATTGAGACGGTTCTTTTGATTACCAAAACACATGTTTTGGTTGAGAAATGAGGCAATTAATTACTTTTTAAGCACTCATAACAAAAGCCCTGATACATGCCATTGCAAATTGATATTTACCTACAGGTTTTTACAAAATAAGGTTCTAATAAGTTTTTAGGATAAAGTGTTTTTGAGCATTTCGACATCGTTCCCCCCCCCGTGACCAATCATGCCGTTTTTATATGATGTGTGAAATGTAAAACTACAATTGTATGCAAAAGGATTAGTTTGGTCACGGGGGGGAAAGCACCTCAATAAAACGTTTTCTATTTTCTATATGTTGAATAGCAAAAACAGAGCTTTCAACCCATATTTTTCAATTGGTACTTGTCCAATGAGAAAACTGCTTTTGTGGATAAGTCGCGGGTTGAACCTACTATCTTTTTCATAGAAAAAATATCATTTTCTTTGAAACTCTTCTCTGGCCATTTTTTATGGGCAATCCTTCATTAAGACTGTCCGAGGTCCTTTTCTAACACTATTTTAACCCTTTTCATGCGGAATACTTTTATGTACTACACTCCTCCCCAATTCTTATCCTGTCAACGTGCAGCATTCCAGTTGTATGCTTGTATTTTCAATCAGAATGGAAAACAATATGGGTTCATCAGAAGCCAGCTGATCTGGAGCTACAGTGTTCAGCAGGACAATCATTAATATTATTGGCTTTGATAAATAAAAAGTCCCATCTCATGACCATTTTCTGAAAATGGTTTGTGTTTCTCCACTGTGGATTTCCATAAAATGTTCAACACTGCAGCTCCCGAGAGAAAAACCATTGTAAGTCAATCAATGCTGGCCATACAATTAATGAACCCAGGACTTAAGTTAAGAGTGTGTAACAAAAAATTAATTTTCTTATTTCTCAACCAAAACATATGTTGTCGGTACTCAAAAGAACCGTCTCAATGAGACAGTTCTTTTGAGCACCCAAAAAATATGTTTAAACTGATGGGTAAGAAAATATTTACATGTTTACGCTGAAAAATTTTGTTTATCTAAACCTGTGTGAACCTTTGGAGATTCTAAGAGCAATGGAGTTGATCAAAAAGTTCTGAGTCAACTCATTTGTAAAAAAGAAGCCCGATGTTCTATCATTTGCTAATATCCTAATTTCCCTGAATATCATGAGGCCTGTTGCTTAGCTACCATTCCTATAAATTCAACAATTGTTCTGGTAGGCCTACCTGAAAAGACAAAGAACATCATACTTGTAACATCTCAAATGATTTGATTCTTTACGTCCCAGTCAACAATATTTCAGTTATGTCAGGACGGGTCTTCCTTGATTGAACCAGTACTAAGGTAGGATTAATGTGTTTTGCTCAAGGAGACAATGCAGTGATGCTGGTGAGGCTCGAACCTGCAACCCCTTGATCTCAAGACAAGCACTCTACCACTGAGCCAGTGCACTCCCGTAAAACTGTTTCAAATCACATAGATAATCTAAAGAGGGTTCTGCCTCTGATTCATTTTAAGTCAATGAAAACTTTTGTTCCATTTGTGATATGTAATAAATAGAAATGTATAGTACATATCACAGATGTAACCTGAATTTTCATTGGCTAGAAGTGATTAATATGCAGGTCACTATTCTGCAATAGTTGCAAGAGCGGGCGCTATCATGTTATACTCAATTCATCATAACTTTATTCAACTCCTGCCATTCCTTTCATAAGTATGGCTTTCTGTTTATTAAATATCCCCACATCCTTGTTAGACATAACACCTACTATATCTTGGTGTAGCCACATCCTGTATGGCCACTTTGAGTACAATTAGATAGTGTTGTATCGATGATCGATTATAATCGATGATCAATCGAAAATTTCTTTCGATTCTACCAATCGACTGTGTTTTGTAATAATCGATTATAATCGAAAAGATTCACATCTGACCCTCTTGTAGGCTACTATTCTAAATTTGGAACTTTGCTACAAGAAAATGCAATCCGTAAATTCGAAGGTTTATAGAATGTGAGGAATAAAGAAATAAACTGTAGCCTGGTTTGCTGACTCCTAAAAAGAGTGAAAACTCTGATGAAATGCCACAAAATGAGGCATTTTATCAGGGTATACACTGTTTGCTATTAAGGACATAAAAGATCTTCAGAGAAAGAAATATTTATTTGGGAATGATAACCTGTGACCCCTTGATGTTTACAATGGACCTTCCCAAGTTTATTGTTTCAGGGAAAATCCATAAATGTATAAAGGGTTTAAAATGACAATGGCTGTTAATTTGAGTTTGCTGTCAGCACCAGTTGTGGAATTTGATACTGTACATAAAATAGCATGACACTGACGCTTACAATTTTTATAAAGATAAGAGTTTCAAGCAGTACAAGGGTAGACATTCTATCGGATGGAACCTGTGTTTCCCTTTCATTTGATAATTTTCGATTATAATCGATCATCAATTGAAACCTCCTGAACGATTATTTTTAATGATTGATTATGAAAATCCAATAATCGAACAACACTACAATTAGATTCCTTATGTACCTGCCATTCTTTTCCCTAAGTAAGGAACCTCATCCTTTTTAGACATAACACCTGCTATATCTAAGTGTAGCCAGTTCTTGTAAGGCCACTCTTAGTACAATTAGTTCCCTTATTTATCTACCATTCCTTTCCCTAAGCAAGGAACCTCATCCTTGTTAGACATAACACCAGCTATATCTTAGTGTAGCCAGTTCTTGTCAGGCCACTCTGAGTACAATAAGATTCCTTATTTACCTTTCATTCCTTTCCCTAAGCAAGGAAACTCATCCTTTTTAGACATAACACCAGCTATATCTTAGTGTAGCCAGTTCTTGTCAGGCCACTCTTAGTACAATTAGTTCCCTTATTTACCTTTCATTCCTTTCCCTAAGCAAGGAAACTCATCCTTTTTAGACATAACACCAGCTATATCTTAGTGTAGCCAGTTATTGTCAGGCCACTCTTAGTACAATTAGTTCCCTTATTTACCTTTCATTCCTTTCCCTAAGCAAGGAAACTCATCCTTTTTAGACATAACACCTGCTATATCTAAGTGTAGCCAGCTCTTGTAAGGCCACTCTTAGCACAACTAGAATTGTCAAAGAATCTAACTTTATGCTTTGCATGCAGTAAAAATGCCAAGGTTCTCAAGATATTGAGCGGAAATGTAATTCTGACATCAATCAAGGGCCATAACTCTGTTACAAATTTGGGAAAAATGACAGCAAACAATCTCAATGTAGTCATTGTTAGTATAAATAGCTATATAAAGTTTGGTCAAAATCTGTCCATTTGTTCTCAAGATATTGAGCGGAAATGAAATTCTGGCATAAATCAAGGGCCATAACTCTGGTACAAGTTTGCCAAAAAAGATGAGTAACAATCCCAAGGTAGATCTTGTCAATATAAATGCTTATATAAAAATTGGTGAAATTCTGTCTATTTGTTCTCAAGATATTGAGCGGAAATATATATTTGGCATAAATCAAGGGTCATAACTCTGGTACAAATGTATGAAAAATAATGTGTAACAATCCCAACGTAGATCTTGTCAATGAGAATGTATATATAAAATTTTGTGAAATTCTGTCCATTTGTTCTCAAGATATTGAGCGGAAATGAAATTCAAGCATAAATCAAGGGCCATAACTCTGGTACAAGTTTGCGAAAAAGATGTGTAACAATCCCAACGTTAATCTTGTCAATATGAATGCTTATATAAAATTTGGTGAAATTCGGTCAATTTGTTCTCAAGATATTGAGGGGAAATATATATTTGGCATAAATCAAGGGCCATACCTCTGGTACAAATGTGCAAAAAATGATGTGCAACAATCCCAATGTAGATCTTGTCAATATGAATGCATAATATATATAAAACATGGTGAAATTCTGCCTATTTCTCTCAAAATATTGAACAGAAACAATTTTTTCCATAAATCAAAGGCCATAACTCTCGTACAAATGTTCAAAAAATGATGGGTAACAATCCCAACGTAGATCTTGTCAATATGAATGCATATACAAAAATTTGGTGAAATTCTGTCAATTTATTCTCAAATAATGAACGGAAACAAAATTTCCACGTAAATCAAAGGCCATAACTCTGGTACAAATGTGAGAAAAATGATGTGTAACAATCCCAAAATGAGTCAAGAGCATGAAAGAATGAAAGAGAAATGTAAATAAACTGTAAACACTCTGATAGATGCCTCTGGGATATCAAGGTAACTTGTAACAGGGGCTTATAAAATAAATGATCAAAACACACACAAAAAAACAACAAAAAAAACAATCCCAATGTAGATCTTGTCAATATGAATGCATATATAAAATTTTATGAAATTTTATCAATTTGTTCTCAAGATATTGAGTGGAAACGAAATTGTGACAGAATGACGGACAACCCAAATTCAATATAGCCACCCCTTTTTCAAAGCCGGGCTATAATAAGATTCCTTTTTTACCTGCCATCCCCTTCCCTAAGTAAGGGACTTCACCCTTGTTAGACATAACACCTGCTATATCTAAGTGTAGCCAGTTCTTGTTGGTCACAAACTCCTGAAATCACAAATAGAAAAGATAATAAACTCTGTTTTTAGATACCCTCACCCCCCCCCCCCCACACACACACACAGAGTACCACTTAACAAAGAGAAGTAATATGAAGCATTTATCAATTGTGTATGAGAGACCTTAGTCCTCCTCAATGAATGTTACCACAGAGAGGAGTGACTGAGACCTTGCTCTGCATATCAGCCGCGACATAAGATTTCCAACAATGTGGTATGTGGGACCAGCAAAGCCTCAGACCAACCTGCGCATACACGCAGTCGGATCGGAGCCTTTGCTAGTCGCTTGAAAATTCTATGAACATTAAGCTACTGACTGAGCATCACTTTGAGTTTCTTAACTTAAAGGGGGCTGCACAGGTTCGTCTGAGTCTACACTCGTCAAAATGCCACATTGTTGGAAATATCGTGTCACGGCTCAATTATCTTCTCATTGAGGAGGACATATGAGGGAAATATTTTCCAAATCGGACCAGGGATTCAAGAGATATACATACAATAGTCTGCAAATGTGGCCGTTGATCTCGCCCTATATCCAGGCCTCCAGATAAGAGTGCATATTGTAAAACTATTTTCTTTATTTTTCATCCTAAGTATATGTTGTGGGTACTCAAAAGAACCGTCTCAATGAGACTGTTCTTTTGAGCACCCAAAACACATGTATAAATTGATGGGTAAGAAAATGATTACAATTTTACGCTAATAAAATTTCCTTATCTTGACCTATGTAATTACCTTATCCATGAAGCTGATTGTCGCTTGCATATTCTCTCATTGGGGTGGTCATGTGTGTGTGTAAAAGATTTCAGTTTCTGACACGGGGTTCAAGATATCTGGAGCTGACACAAATTCTGCACATATGACCTTTGACCTCCCTATAACCTTGAACATGAAGCAGGATGCATGAAACCTTCACTCTGCATGTCATTTCTATGAGGTGGACAAATGTGTGAATTTGTTTAAAAATCATAATTGAGCTATGACATGTGATTTCCAACAATGTGGCATTTTGATAAGTATAGACTCAGACGAGCCTGTGCAGACTCCTTTTAAGCTTAGAAACTCCAAATGATGTTCAGTCAGTAGCTTATCACTCATAGAATAGTCAAGCGACAAGCAAAAGCTTTGATCAGACTGCGCGTATGTGCAAGCTGATATGAGGCTTTGCTGGTCACACATACCAAATTATTGGAAATCCAATGTCATGGCTCAATTATCATGCATGCTGACAACATAAACATGCACCGTATTTGTCCGTTGTCAAATCAGTTGCCATTTATTACAAAACATGGAAAACAGTGTGGATCATGATCAGCTGCTTTTTTTTCAGAAATACATGATCTGGATCTACCTTTTGCTCTAAACAGAATAAATTGGGGCTCACCAGGACAAAGGCTAAGTCTATATTAACAAGCAAATTCAGAGAATTTATGTCCCCCTGCCACTTAATGTTTGTCTTTTAATATATGAGCTATCATAAAATGAGCAGGTTAAAGTTAACTTAACTGCACAAAACAAAAAACTTAATCTGAGAATTTTATCTTAGGTACATTCATATCCTGATAGTAATTTTGATAAACACCTAAACAGCAACTAAACTCAATTTGAGAAAAAAGAAGTGAAAAAAATAATCTGTATCCAAACAATATGCACATCTTCAGACAATGGCCTAAACACCTGTAAAATCTCAAAGAAATTGGAGTAAACTGTAGGAGGAGTTGCATACACAAGATAACTAGTATCTGTTGATTTCCAATCGAAAAATGACAAAAGTTCATTTTGTGAAAAAAAAAGTAACAAAAAATATTTTGAGGATCATATCCAAACAATATACACATCTTCAGACCATGGTCTAAACACCTGTAAAGTTTCTAAGGAATTGGAGTAAAACTGTAGGAGGAGTTGCATACACAAGATAACTAGTATCTACTCACTTTGGCCAGAAAAATGACTCAAGTTCATTTTGTGAAAAAAGTGACAAAAAATAATCTGAGGATTATATCCAAACAATATACACATCATTAGACCATGGCCTAAACACCTGTAAAGTTTCAAAGGAATCTGAGAAAAACTAAATGAGGAGTTGCATACACAAGGTACTAACTTCTTAAGGGGGGACAAAAGGACAGACCAAAGGACGGAATGCCGAATAAAATGTCCCCTCGCTTTTCTTTGAAAATGCAGAGGACAGTAAAACAATAGGTGAGAGAACATTAATAGGAGAATGGGCATTTATTGGAATACATGGTAAATATATGAAAATGGTAATATCTTACCGAAAGAAAAGCTGCCGCTGTACAAGAACCACCAGATCTGGCAAGTTTTCCTATATTGTTAACATCTGCTAACTTGGATTCTGTCACCTGTTTACTGTAATGTTGAAACAGTGGCATTCTCCAAACACGGTCACCAGTCAGGGAACCAGCCTGAAATAACAGAACAAATTAGCCGCGGCACATGATTTCCAACAATTCGGGATTTTGACATGAAGACTCAGACAAGCCTGTGAAGCCTCCTTTGAAGCTTAGAAACCCCAAATGATGTTCAGTCAGTAGCTTAACACTTATAGAATATTCAAGCTACTAACAAAGGCTCTGATCAGACTGCACGTATGCGCAGGCTGGTCTGAGCCTTTGCTGTTCGCACATACCACATTGTTGGAAATCTCATGTCGCGGCTCAAATTAGCCGTGGCACATGATTTCCAACAATGTGGGATTTTGACAAGTGTAGACTCAGACTAACATATGCATCCTTCTTTTACGCTTAGAACCTCTAAATGATGTTCAGTCAGTAGCTTAACACTTGTAGAATATTAAGCAACTAGCAAAGGCTCTGATCAGACTGTATGTATGCTCAGGCTGATCTGAGGCTCTGCTTGTCGCACATACCACATTGTTGGAAATCTCATGTTGGGGCTCAAATTATGTTTTAAATGAAAGTTTGGTAATATAGCAGCATATGTTCATAAGTTAGAATGTAAACAAAAAAGAGTCATGCGAATACCAAAACTGTATTTAATAGACTTTTTATATGTATCATTTTTGACAAATCTTTTTTGTCCAACAGTCCGGTATTCAGTTGTATATGTATTGCTGTTGAGAGAGGGCTGACCTCTTGGCTCTAGTTTGTGGTGTCTAACTGTGAATTTGTCACTTTCCCATTGGTATCCTTGGTCAGGTGTGGTACTTGATTGTATCGATTCCTGATCTTTGCACCCTTACTTACTCTCCTTATCTTTGTTTTATCTCCTTTTTATATCTTGATTTATATGTACTAGATGATTCATGGATAAGTTAGGGATCTTTCATTCGAACCAAACATCTATGTGTCTTGATCTACAGCAGAATTAAGGGTGAGATTGGTACCGTGAAACAAGATAAGTTAAATGGCTGCGTAGACTCAGACAGTTTTGGAGTGGTTTTCCTCAACTATATAAAGCACGTTAGTGCTCTCCTAGCGTCACTAGACTATTAGAGTCAACCCACAACAGGTAAATCCCCTGAAGAGTCTTCATATAGACGAAACCATGGTCTGGTTATCGTTAGCGTTATAGCCAAGAGCAAGACCAAAGAGCAAGTCCACAGCATTGTTTAAACTGTCTGGGTCTACGCAGCCATTTAACTTATCTTATTACTTTATTCAGGCGTAGGCAGTTTAAACAGGGTTGCTTGGCCTAATTGACCACACCGAGGAACCCCAGAAAATGGCATGAGCGTCTAAAAGCATAAGCATCATGTCTCTTACCATGGTGGATCAGCACCATTTCACCATGGTTTCCACTGCCAACATGTGCAGAAGGAGACAGGACTAACCCAACGCCACAGGAGTTTAATGCACCATACGGAATTTGCTTATCGAGCTGAAATTGGGTCAGAGATGTGTTTGGATTAGATGTCCCCTAACCTCAGTCATTTTCCCTAGATTCATTTCTCCTAGCGTTGATGTCTTTCCTAATACATCGCAGGGCAACACATGTCAATGCTCCACAGGACCAATCTACATGGTGTAAACACACCTCAGCGTCATATTTGAAAACACCACAAAAGGTGTCTCATAAATATTACAAAGATGCTGACTAAATATCAGATTGGCTTTAAGTGTCACTGCTCTTCATAAACATAGCGTGACAGTCTTGAATTACCAGTCTTGTATTCTACTGTCTACGTTGTTTATGTCAATGTCGGCCATCTCAGGCCACTTCATGCAATTATATGGTCTTGGAAGCCGAGTAATGGGTGGCAAGCTAAGACCACCCACTCCGGGAACACCAGTCCAAAACAACTGCCTCAAACCACACTGCCCACTCTACTAGCTCCAGGTGGCACAAATACGATACACTTGTTTTGTAGCGATCTTAGAGAGCACATCTGCTGTCTTAACACTCAAAGCGGCTCCAGAAGCCCACTGAAGCGGCTCTCTGTGTCATGTGAGGAAGTAGCCATTTTAGAGCCGGTTTTGAGAGCCTCTTTGCTTCCTTATGGCGGCTCCAGGAGCTCAGGGCTCCCAAAATTGCTCCCAAGCCATTTTGGGGAGCCAGGAAGCCGTTTTTGGAGCAGCTTTCCTCAACTATATAAAGCATGTTAGTGCTCTCCTAGTGTCACTTGACTATTAGAGACTACCCACAACAGGTAAATCCCCTGAAGAGTCTTCCGAGACGAAACCATGGTCGTATTATCGTTAGCGTTATAGCCAAGAGCAAGACCAAAGAGCAAGTCCACAGCCTTGTTTAAACTGTCTGGTACCGTGAAACTAGTTTAAGCCTTCCAGTAATTTATTTACTGACCGTTCCAAGGCAGCGCTTCTTTTGTGGATCTTTTTTGTTTTGTTTTTTTGTTTTTTTGTGTTTGTTTTTGCCATGCTATCATGTCTGTTTCTTTCAGGCTTGTGGTCACCTGTTGGGAAAATTCAAGTAATACAAATGATTTACCTTCTGTAGTAGTGGCCACAACTGTTCTGAGTTAGTAAACACCCCTGTAGCACCTGATCCTAGAGCTACATCAATAGCACCTAAAATCAATGAAAACCTTTAGATAAGGAAACTTATTTTCTTATTCTCAACCAAAACATATAATGTGGGTACTCAAAAGAACCATCTCAATGAGCACCCAAAATATATGTTAATGGAGATGGATAAAAAAATACTCACAATTTTAACCCTTAATGCGCCAATCGCAACAAAAGTTGTCTTCTTTCCTCATCTGCTGAAATGTTTAAGAAGCCTCTATGGCAAACAGTGTGGACCCAGATCAGACTGCTCCTGTAGGAGCAGTCTGTTCTGGTTCATGCTGTTTGCTTCTATACTTAATTCATCAGTAATGTTATGCAATTATTTGCAGCAGACGACTTCAGCAGACAACATTTTCAGATGCATTTTTTTCATGGCGCTTTAGGTAAATGGAGATGGATAAAAAAGTATTCACAATTTTAAGGTCAAAATTTTGTTTATCTATACCTATGGAATGGTTTATTGTTTGTAACACTTTTTTCATACCATTCTCAATTTAAACTTTGATGATAGGTCTCTGAAGCTAAGAATATTTTACATACCCCTGAAACTAAGAATATTTTACATACTGTGTTCACAGGCTTAGATAAACAAAAACTTTCAGCGTAAAATTGGCAATATCTTCTTACCCATAGTTTGTAGCGTATGTTTTGGGTGCTCAAAAGAACCATCTCATTCAGACTGTTCTTTTGAGTACCCACAACATATAGTGTTTTGATTGAGAAATAAGAAAACTATTTTTCTGTTACACACTCTTAACTAAAGTCCTACCCAGTTATCTATTAACAAATGAGAGTAGCTTATGCATCTAGAAGTGAAATGAGCCGTGACATGTGATTTCCAACAATGTGGCATTTTGACAAGTGTAGACTCAGACTAGCCTGTGCAGACTCCTTCTAAGCTTAGAAACTCTGAATGATGTTCAGTCAGTAGCTTATCAGTCATAGAATTCAAGCGACAAGCAAAGGCTCTGATCAGACTGTGCGTATGCACAGGCTGATCTGAGGCTTTGCTGGTCGCACATACCACATTGTTGGAAATCTCATGTCACGGCTCAAATGTATTCAGTTGTTCATAAGAATATCTATGCTTTTCACCTTTTCCATGGAGTTCAGCAGAAGAATATTTATTACACCATTTATTGATATTCCGATGTTTTAGATAAAATATCTCGCAATTCACAATGGCAGTGGCTCAGTGGTAGAGTGCTTGACTCGAGACCGAGAGGCCTCGGGTTCGAGCCTCACCGGGGTAACTGTGTTGTGGTCCTTGAGCAAGACACATTTATCCTAGCTTAGTACTGGTTCAACCCAGGAAAGATACCTCCCTGTTTAACTGAAATATTGTTGATGGGACGTAAAGAATCAAATCAAACAAAACAAAAACAAAATGATAATGCTAATCATAGGTCCAGATAAGGAAATTTTATTTGTGTAAAAGTCAAATTATTTTCTTATACCCCGGCATCCAATTTAGGTTACCTTGCACCCCCCCCAGGACAATTTTTCATGGGTGCCAAATTGTTCATTGGGACCCCCTGGATGGGAAACGAAGGTGTCCTCAAAAAATTTTTGGTTTGGGCTATGTGAAATTGCATGGTTTCTATGCCAACCCATAGCGAATTTGAGAAGGGGGGTCTGCCTATAAAATTACTCATATCTCAGCTGTTACTTATCCTAGACTACTAAACTTAATACCAAATTAAAGCTTAGACATATGCCTAATATCCCCTTGTTGCATATGGAAATTATCTAATTTGCATATTCATAAATATTTATGAAAACATTAAAAATGTGTTTCACGAATGGGGGTATACGTACAAGATCAATAATATCTCAGCTGCTTTTAGTCGTAGAGTACTAAAATTTGTACTAAAATAAAGCTAAGACATAGGCCTTTCATTCCATGGTCAAATATGCAACGTATCTTATTTGCATAATTTGCATATTCATGAATATTAATAAAAACGCTAAAAAATAAGGGAAAATCATTACAAATATAAATAGGCTGATTTCATCCCAATATTGTCATTATTGCATGTTTTAATATAATCAATGTTACAATTTGACAGGTCCAATCATCCAGTGGTCCTATATGAATATTATCTCATTTGAATATTCATGAAAATGCCTGAAAACTTAAAAAAATGAGGGAAAATCACGTAAAAACTATAAGCCTAGGGGAGGGGTTAAGGTACGATCTATCCTGCACTCCTAGGGCCTTTTAAATTCATGCCAAATTGTTCAGTGGGACAATCAGAATGTGAAATGAAGTTCTCCTCACAAGAAATTAGGTATGGGCTACGTAAAAATGCATGGTTTCCATGGCAACCGCTTATATGATTCTCGAGATTGGGGGGTAGGCCTACAAATTCAATCATATCTAGGGTTCTACTTATCCTAGAGCACTAAAATTGGTGTCAAATTAAAGCTTAGACACATGTCTTTCTTCTTGTGGTCAGATTTGTAAATCATCCAATTTGCATATTTATGAATACAGTCAAAACTCTTTATAACGTCACTCTTTATAACAGAATATTCAATATTCGACATAAAATTGCTGGGAACGGATCTGTTTCCATTAAAATTCCCTCTTTATAACAGAATATTCACTTAACGACACCGACAGTAACTTCTGGGAACAGATATACAATTTCTATTGAAAATAAATTCATTATAACAGAATTGTTACCATGTGTCAGACAATTTTGTGATCAGTTCAAGGTCTTTTTGCATGAACATGTTTCTGTCTCACTTGATAAGTGGGAAACTTTGTGAATTTTGATGCAATATGAAATTGAAATGATGTGTACATTTGGAATAATAGCATTTTAATTCATTTGTATAATATTTTTTTTTTACCAAATGATTATTATGTGGAAATCTTGTAATGGTCAGAATTTCTTTATAACAGCAAATTCACTTTAACGTCAAAGATAGCTTGGAACAAACAGTGTCGTTATAAAGAGGGTTGACTGTATTAATGAAAACCTACAAAAATGAAGTAAAATCATAAAAAAAACATAAATGAACATATTTCAGCACAAAAACATCATCAAACCACCATTGTTGCCAGTTTTTATATCCTCAGTGATTCAATTTGATAAGTTCTTTCATCCAGTGGTCCTATATGAAAATTATCTCATGGTCCTATATGAAAATTATCTCATTTGCATATTCATGAAATCTTAAATGATGGAAAAAAGCATGGGTAAACTATAGTATGCAACAGGGGTAATCAGACCTAAATTGAACTTATCAGACATTTTATTTGTGGGCATAAATTTGTCCAATAGGACCACTTAAATGTAAAAAAATATTGTCCTCAAAAATAAATGTTATTTGGGTTTTTGAAATTTCATGGTTTCCATGGCAACCCATTATGCCGACTGTAAAGATTGGGGGTATACATACAAAAAATACTCATATCTTAACAACATCTCATCCTAGATTACTAAACATGGTACCAAACTAATCCCTGGACATAGTAGTTTTATTTGGTAGTTAGATATGCAAATTATCTAATATTCATATTCATGAATATTAATGAAAACTTTAGATATGAGAGATAAAATCTCAGAAAAATTAGGGGGTGTATGTATAAAATTACCAATATCTCAGCAGCTATGCGTCTGAGTGTATCAAACTTGGTGCCAAATCAATGCTTAGACATAGTACTTTTACCTTAAGTTCAGCTTTGAAAAATAGTTATCATAAATAATTATGAATTTTAATTAAAACAGAAGAAACAAATGAAAAATCGCGGAAAAATCAAGGGGGTGCACTTACAAATCTAATAATATCTCAATTGCTAAGTGCCCTAGAGTACCAAAATTGGTTTTAAACTAATGCTAAGACAATAGTATGTTTAACAAATCATCAAATTTTAAAACGGTCATATTATAATATTCATGAATATTGATGAAACCATGAGCATTTTGAGAATAATATTTGAAAATCAAGGGGATATACCTACAAAATTACTCGTATCTCAGCAGCTTATGGCCCTTACGTAGCAAAAAAGGTGCCAACTTATTGCTATGATACAGCCCTTTATCTCAATGGTTATATTTGCCAGTTGTCGCATTTACATATTCATGAAAATTTATATAAACATTAGAATAAAGAGAAAAATCGCCGAAAATGAATGGGGTATACCTACAAAATAACCAATATCTTAGCTGCTAATTGGCCTAGAGTAGCAAACAATATACTTAATTTAAGTCTATGCATAGCAGATTTACCTAGTGGGAAGATATAAGAATTAACTAATTTGTTTAATATCAATATTAATAAAAAAAACTTTAAAAATACAAGTAAAAAATGTATACAAATTGATAGCAGTGTAGTTACAAAATTACTCATATCTCAGCTGTTATAAATTTTATACTTTTTTCTTTTTCTCAATTTTACTTAGGATTTTGCTGTTTGATATGGTACCAAGCTTGTTACTATTGGGCAATTGGAAGCCAATATATGAAACACTTTGTAGCTATACCCCCTTAATTTTCCTGTATTTTCTCTTAATCTCTCATGTTTTCATCAATATTCATGAGAATTAAAATTTGATGTGTTATGAATTGGATCATTTTGGTAAACATGTTGTGTCTATGCATTGACTTAAAATCAGGTTTGGCACTATTGGGCACTTAACTACTGAGATATGAGTAATTTTGGAAGTGCACCCCCTTGACTTTTGCCGCAATTTTTCTTTCATTTCTTCTGTTTACATTAAAAATCACGAATATTCTTGATAAATATTTTTCATATTATACCTTATGGTAAAAGTACGATGTCTAAGCATTAAATTGGCACTAGGTTTGATACACTGGAACACATGGTAGGTGAAATATTTGTCATTTTATATGTACATCCCTTAATTTTTCTAAGATTTTTTCTTTAATTACAAAACTTTTCATTAATATTCATGAATATGCAAATGAGATAATTTTCATATAGGACCACTGGATGAAAGAACTTATCAAATTGAATCACTGAGGATATAAAAACTGGCAACAATGGTGGTTTGATGATGTTTTTGTGCTGAAATATGTTCATTTATGTTTTTTTTATGATTTTACTTCATTTTTGTAGGTTTTCATTAATATTCATAAATATGCAAATTGGATGATTTACAAATCTGACCACAAGAAGAAAGACATGTGTCTAAGCTTTAATTTGACACCAATTTTAGTGCTCTAGGATAAGTAGAACCCTAGATATGATTGAATTTGTAGGCCTACCCCCCAATCTCGAGAATCATATAAGCGGTTGCCATGGAAACCATGCATTTTTACGTAGCCCATACCTAATTTCTTGTGAGGAGAACTTCATTTCACATTCTGATTGTCCCACTGAACAATTTGGCATGAATTTAAAAGGCCCTAGGAGTGCAGGATAGATCGTACCTTAACCCCTCCCCTAGGCTTATAGTTTTTACGTGATTTTCCCTCATTTTTTTAAGTTTTCAGGCATTTTCATGAATATTCAAATGAGATAATATTCATATAGGACCACTGGATGATTGGACCTGTCAAATTGTAACATTGATTATATTAAAACATGCAATAATGACAATATTGGGATGAAATCAGCCTATTTATATTTGTAATGATTTTCCCTTATTTTTTAGCGTTTTTATTAATATTCATGAATATGCAAATTATGCAAATAAGATACGTTGCATATTTGACCATGGAATGAAAGGCCTATGTCTTAGCTTTATTTTAGTACAAATTTTAGTACTCTACGACTAAAAGCAGCTGAGATATTATTGATCTTGTACGTATACCCCCATTCGTGAAACACATTTTTAATGTTTTCATAAATATTTATGAATATGCAAATTAGATAATTTCCATATGCAACAAGGGGATATTAGGCATATGTCTAAGCTTTAATTTGGTATTAAGTTTAGTAGTCTAGGATAAGTAACAGCTGAGATATGAGTAATTTTATAGGCAGACCCCCCTTCTCAAATTCGCTATGGGTTGGCATAGAAACCATGCAATTTCACATAGCCCAAACCAAAAATTTTTTGAGGACACCTTCGTTTCCCATCCAGGGGGTCCCAATGAACAATTTGGCACCCGTGAAAAATTGTCCTGGGGGGGGTGCAAGGTAACCTAAATTGGATGCCGGGGTATTACCCATTCATTTAAACATGTGTTTTGGGTGCTCAAAAGAACCGTCTTGTTGAGTGTTAAGCTACTGACTGAACATTATTTGGAGTCTCTAAGCTTAAAAGGAGGCTGCACAGGCTCTTTTGAGTCTACACTTGTCAAAATACCACATTGTTGGAAATCACATGTTGCAGCTCATATAGTTTTTCAGTGTTTTGAGAATCTGACTCAGTATCTTGCTTCATAAGCTCAGATGTGATAAAGACCATTTGGGCCTCGTCGGGAGATGAAATTTCAATTTTCTAACTAGTCTCTGTACCTGAGGAGTCTGGTTTGAAATTGGCTTTGTCGGAAACCCCAAAGCCAGGTTTTCTCGCGACACAGCCCATTTAGACCAGATCAAACTGGTCTATTAAGGTAAAGACTTGACATTTAGGCCAAATAAAAAAAATACCTCTGTTCAGGTTAACCCGACCCTACCTAAATTTACTGGTGAAACCTAATAAAAATTTCAGGTTTTCTGAAAAAAAAATTTTTTTATGAATTTTGAATGCCTTTTCCAGAAAAAAAAAATAATTAAAAAAAATATAAGTGCCTAACCTTAGCCCTACCTAAAATTTTCAGACCAGTTACCTGAATGGCACTTATTTTTTACTTGGCCTTAATTGTAAAATGTATACCTAGTATAGGTGCAAGAAATTGAAAGGCACTAATCAATTTTTTCCAATGTGCAGGCATCTTTGCTGTTCTTATATACAGCAAAATATAGGTTTTGTCACTTCATTGCCCATATAATCGTTTCACTAGATATTTTCCAAAATAAGAGTATTAATTCTTTATTTGGGCCCTTGCCAAACATCCATCTGGACCCTGCAGGGCTAACCCTGGCTCAGAATTTGTTGAAGCCAACACTGTAGCCAAATTGAAAAAGTTGGAGCCAAATGATATCAACTTTTGCCAAGGTTTTAGCCACAAAGTAGTACTAACAAGTTGTTTTGTAAAATCTTTGCCGCTAGGGGCGACTCTTGTTGTCTGCTGATAACCTTTGCAAACAGTTTGGACCAAGATCAGGCCCGACCGAATGTCGGGCCTGATCTGGATCCAAACTGTTTGATACCCTGATGGTATTGAAAAAATCCAGCATCCAAAGAGTAAAATATGGCACAATAATAAAGTGTGAAGGAATAATAAAAGCAATATTTGAAAATAAAAAAAATACACTTTTTCGCAAATACGTAATTTTTGAACCACCTAGACTGTACTTTTAGCCAATGACTTATATTAGTAGCCACTCTGCATTTTTAGTAGCAAATGGCTACAATGACTAATGGCAGGGTGAGCCCTGACCCTGGTCAAATGTTCATCTCAACTTACCAGTCAATGTGGCCATATCCAGTATAAGATAAGGATTAAAAGTTTCAGCATAACACAGAGCATCTGCTAGTATCAATCTTCCTTCAGCATCAGTATTGTCTACCTGGAGAAACAGTATTTACGGTAAATGTTCTAAAATTTTGAATACTTTTCTCGTTCTGTTCTCAAATAAAATATCGGCTATCAGGGCTGGAATTCACAAAAAGCTTGTCAGAATAGCAAAAAGGGAAGACCCAGATCAGACTGCTTCTGAAGAAGCAGTCTGATCTTGGTCTGTGCTGTTTGTCTAGGCCTCTTTGGTAGGCAACTAATGTTTGAAATCTTAGAAAAACATTTACGGTATAAAAATAGTCACAATATTTACTCAGCCTATTCTGACACTATGTCTCCTGTTCATATTTATCCTTTATTTATCCTCTGCATGCTGGGTAATTCAAAGTCCTCTGGACCAGAGGTTTAACTTCAAATTGTCAGTAGTTCTAATTAAAGGGACTATCTAAGTCATTAAAAATACATAACACAAAAATGATAGTTTTCAGTATTTCCTATAAAAAACATGATCTGGGTGCTTAAAAGACATGTCTCACTGAGCCATTTCTTATAAAATATTATTAAGACTTAAAGGGCCAAGAAAAAAAATGCATCTGAAAATGTCGTCTGCTGAAGTCGTCTGCTGCAAATAATTGTCTAACATTACTGAGGAATTAAGTATAGAAGCAAACAGAGTGGACCCAGAACAGACTGCTCCTATAGGAGCAGTCTGATCTGAGTCCACACTGTTTGCCATAGAGGCTTCTTAAACATTTCAGCAGATGAGAAAAGCAGACAACTTTTGTTGCGATTGGCGCATTAAGGGTTAAAATAGGTTATAAATATGTAGGCCCTATTCTCCAAATCCGATGTATCCCAAATGTATTTGAATTATTGTTCTGCCAACCAAAAGTGACAGTGACGTCATGTTTTGTTTACAAAGTAATCAGGGACTTCTAATCAATAGACCACTTGTGTATTAATCCTATCTGCAGGATAGGATTAATACACAAGTGATCTATCGATTCCCATTATCTCAAGTGGAGTGTACAAGCTAATGTTTTATTTAATAATTTTAAACAAAATATTATGTCACTGTCACTCTTGGTTGGCATGACAGTAGCATGTCTTTAGAAAAATCAGGAGTTCAAAATATCAAGCGTTTAGAGTAGAACTGAAAGAGAACTCTTTTGATGCAAGACATTCGTCTTAACATTTACCACGAAAATTCTTCAGAATAAAAGAAAATCAAGTATTGTTGAATGTTTAATATCCTAGGTTACCTGTATAGTTTTGCCATTCCTAGCTGTTACAACATCACCAGGTCTTGTTGCCGTGCCACTGCACATGTTCTCACATAGTGGAATAAAAGCTGCAATATCAGCAAAACATTCAGAAATAATTCCCCTCTTTAACCTGAACCATAAAACATTTGCCACCACCAATATGCCTCTCTCTCTCTTAACATTTTTCTTTAATACAGGCTTCACTATTCTTGAGCTTTCTAAAAATATGATTCAAAGCAGAAAGATGATTCAAAGCAGAAAGATGATTCAAAGCGCAAAGATGATTCAAAGCAGAAAGATGGTTCAAAGCACAAAGATGATTCAAAGCACAAAGATGATTCAAAGCAGAAAGATGGCCCAAAGCAGAAAGACGATTCAAAGCACAAATATAGTTCAAAGCAGAAAGATGATTCAAAGCACAAAGATGATTCAAAGCAAGAAGATGATTCAAAGCACAAAGATGATTCAAAGCACAAAGATGATTCAACACACAAAGATGATTCAAAGCACAAAGATGCAAGGTATGGGAGCGCAGTGGCTCAGTGGTAGAGTGCTTGACTCGAGACCGAAGGGCCGCGGGTTCGAGCCTCACCGGCGTCACTGCATTGTGGTCCTTGAGCAAGACACATTTATCCTAGCTTAGTACTGGTTCAACCCAGGAAGACCCGTCCCGCATAACTGAAAGATTGTTGAGTGGACGTAAAGAATCAAATCAAACAAACAAACAAACAAGATGCAAGGTTTCTTGTTAAATAAAAAAAAAACCATAAAAGCATGCTTCATTAAAAATATGTTTTTAAATAATAAATAAATAAACAAATGCTGCCATAAATTACTTATCATAAAACCCCAGAGAGACGCTATGCATGAAGCATGAAAAACAAGCTGATTGTTGGTTGTTAGATATATAAACTGTTAGTAATATGAATAAGAATTCACTGACAAGTATGATTAACTTTACACTTTCAAGTACTCTGAGAATTGTTTGTTTGTTTGTGTTGATGCTTTATGTCCCAGTCAACAATTTTTCAGTCATGTAGGGATTTTTCCTGGGTTGAATCAGCTGTACTAAGCGAAGGATAAAGTGTCTTGCTCAAAGACACAACACAGTGCCTCTGAGAATCGAAAAATGGGTCAGTAGCATAAAACAATATAATTAAACGATTAAATTACTTTCAACTTCCATTTTTTGTGGGAGATCAATTTAAATTAAATTAAAATACCATAGAATTCTAATTGACATGCATATACCATCTTCAAATGAGCCACGGCTTGAGATTTCCAACAATGTGGTATGTGCGACCAGCAAAGGCTCAGATCAGCCTGCGCATACGCGCAGTCTGATCAGAGCCTTTGATAGTCGCTTGAATATTCTATGTGTGTTAAGCTACTGACTGAACATCATTTGGAGTTTCTAAGCTTAAAAGGAGGCTGCACATGCTAGTCTGAATCCACACTTGTGAAAATACCACATTGTTGGAAACCATATGTCCAGGGTTCATACAGACTTGGCAAAACAAAATTCCCTGACATTTCCCTGACTTTTCCCTGACGCCCACCCAAATTTCCCCGACATAACCATACTCGCCGGAGAAACTTGGTTATATTCAAACCTTTGTCTATAGCTACAGTTTACAGCTCTTTTGTCAATTTTGAGTGATTATTTTGAACTTTGCAAAGTTTTTTTTATTCAAGCTTTTCAGCATGTGTATTTAGAAAATGACTTTCAACAAAGACATTTACAGATTGTCAAATTACTATATCTTAAAAACTGCTGTCTAACTCTTCTTTAAAAATATTTGAATGTTGACCTCTAAATCTAATCACTTCTACAGACACTAAGAAAAGTTTTTTGATAATATTCCACTAAAGCCCTGAATACAGCAAATTGTTGATAGCTGACAACATATGACGGGCTTTGAGTGATCAGAACAACTCACTTTGAGCACAAAGTGCTTAGGTGGGCTAACAAACGGCTTAAAGAGCCTAAACCAATGACTTTATGGTTTCTGAAGATTTTTAGATTATCTTTTTTTACAGTCTATGGGAGCAAATGATCCCAGTTGTGGTGTCGACCAATTCTAACTTGTGGTCCCAGGGGCATGGTTGGCAGGATTTACGTAGTTAACCACAATGCATTGCTACATACTAAATATAGAAGCTGTAGGTTCATGGTTTCAAAAGATTTTTTTTAAAGTTATTCCCTATTATACGGTAAATCTATGGAAGCTAAAGACCCTGAGGGTTTGACCAGGGGCATAGTTGGCATGATATATGTAGGGGACCACCAAACATTGCTATATACAGTTTGTATACAAGCTGTGGGCCTTATGGTTATGGAATAGAAGATTTTTTTAAAGTTTTTCCAATTATAAGTCTATGCAAGCTGCTTGACAAGTTTTCACCCAAGGGGCTTGATAGGAAGGATCTATGTAGGGGACCACTAAACATACTAAATATATAAGCTAGTATAACCTCATGGTTTCAGAGAAGATATTTTTATGTTTTTCCCTTTACAAGTCTATGGGAGTTATTGATCCACAGGGTGTTGCCAGTTTGGATTCCAGGGGGTTGATTGGCAGGATCTATGCTGTGGAGCACTAGATGTTGCTACATATTAAAAATATATGGTTTCAGAAAATTTTCAAAGTTTCTCCTAAAATAAGTCTATGCCGGTGTAAGCTATTGATCTACATGATGTGGCCAGTTTTGACCCCAAGGGCATGATTGGTAGGATTTATGTAGGGACCACTAGACATTGCTACATACTAATATAACCTGTGGACCTCAATGTTTCAGAGAAGATTTTTAAAGTTTTTCCCATTATAAGTCTTTCCATGGGAGCTATACATGTATGTTGCCATCATCCATGACAACTAGTTCCAATCCAATCAGTCCAAAAATCTTATGTAGTCTTTCCCTCTACTTGATGATGCTTTAAATGAAATTTGATAACATTTGGCCAACTGACATAGGATAACCAATGGACAGACTAATGGATTAGGGATGCCAAACTATTGCCATGCTAATACCTCACTATGAGCCTTTGGCTCAGGTGAGCTAAAAAGGAAGTTGAGGAGGCAAGGGGAACCAAACCCTCCCATCTTCTTATGTTTTAAGCAATCTAGAAGCTATCAAAATGATTGAGCTTATATCCAAAATGTTAAGAAAACTGCCCAAGTCATTTTCTGTTTCTCATCATTTGATACAAACTGGAAATTTTAAAATTCCCTGACATTTCCCTGACATTTTAGAAAACATTCATTTTTCCCTGACACAACATAAAATACCCTGACAATTCCCTGACCTTGAAAAAATTTAAATTTCCCTGACATTTCCCTGACGCGTATGAACCCTGATGTCACAGCTTAAATGAACCTTTTTTCTAACACAAATGAGCCACAACATGAGTAAACCATCACTATGGCTGTACATCAGAAGAAGACTCATATCAGCCTAGGCATCAGCACAGTCTGATCAGTGTGCACTTTCTGAGCGAGGAAAGCTTGGGTCCTTAGGTACCCACTGAGCATACAGCAAATACTCTGATCAGCTCTCATGCTGCAGGCTGGGCCCACCGTGGCTCAACTTGAGGTTTTCTTTAGCCCTGACTATCTGTGAGTTGTGAGCTCTTTTCTTTGTTTCATCATAGTGTGTTAATTTGATTAGAGTGTTTCCCCCCCCCCCCCCCCCCCCCCCCCCCCCCGCCCGGTGGCTTTGGCTGCTGTCTGTTCTAAGACGGTGGTTCTGTTGTTGTTGATTCGTTGTTGATTGTTACTCCCATTGTAGGATTCTGTAATTGTTCTATGTTTTGTTGTGCGTTACTTTACGTCCATTCTAGCTTTGCAATCATCTTGATGGAGAAGAGAGAGCTGATTGCTTTGTTTGTCTTCCTGGTGTATCGTGATTGTCGTGTGGCTCTTCCTCCCGGCGCCATGGGTTTGTCTGCAGTTTGTGATTGTGGTATTTCCTAATCATACTCACTATTTTTGATAGAAATACTATAGTCTTACCTTCTTTATCTACACATGGTCCTACCTTTCACATGAGCTGGTATTTTCAACTGGGCTACAGTGTATAATGCTCCTACTGTGCAGGCTGCTCCACCCATATCAGCTCTCATCTGGTCCATACTAGCTGCAGGCTTGATAGAAATACCACCACTGAAAACATGTTCTTACATTCTGTAACTACTTGTGCTTCAAATGATAAAAGCCTAACTATTTACCTAGTGTCCTCTGCTTCTAATCTTTGCAAATAGTTTGAACTCAAATCAGGCTAAAATTTTTGTCAGGCCTGATCTGGATCAAAACTTTTTGACACTCTGAAGGTATTCCTGAAATATTTTTTTAAAAAGGTTATTTGGAAACAAATCAGCAGATGACAAAAAAGTATGAAAAATTACCCAGTAGGTGAAAAGTTAACAGTGGTTCAGCTATAGTGAAAGATGCACATAAAATATATGGGAAATTATCTAATTTATGTGGGACATTTTGTGCAATACTATAGGAATGAATTTTATTTTTGTGGATTTTATAGATGTGTAAACTCCGGTGAATCACTCACAAACTGAGTAAAGCCCAAAGGGCTTTATGTAACGTTACAGTGAGGATGACACTGTACAGACGAAATTGTAAGGTCGATCCCTACAAGAATGGACCCTGCTTAAGAACATTTCCAAAATTCAAACTAATAATGCCCCACATTTTTACCTAACACAAACAGGCGTAGGATACGGACATGAGACAGTCAGGATTCCTTTATTGAAGCCTCGGTGGGTGCACTGGGGCCATGGCACACCCTCATTATAACTGTAAAAAGTCAAGTTTATGTAACGTTTGTGAGTGATTGGCCGGAGTTTACACATCGATAAAATCCTAAAAAATAACAATTCATTCCTTATAATTCCAACTTTGGAACAAAACAGCATATTTGTAAAGGGTTATTGACAATATTTTAAGTTTTAAAGCCCGCCGAAGGAAAATAGTTTGTAACCACGTCCATGAAAGATGGGGCAGCCATCTTGAATATTATGTCAGTTCAAAACTTTGTTTTGCTAAATAATAATTAAAATGACATTCTATAGGGAGTGAATATGTGAGTATGAGCTCAAAAACATCTCCATTTAATTTGAAATAGTTTACTTTTGTCAAATCCAGCTTGCTGGGCTCATTGAAACACATTTAGATTCTGGCCTTACAACTGATTGCCAGGTGTTTACCTTCATAAGCCCTGCCTAAAATATCCACAACGTAAATTTAAAATGAACTTCATTGAAACATTTTGCTGTTGCTGTAGCCTAGACACTGTTTTGTTTACGTTATTTTCAATGACATGGCTGTTTGTTAAGTGACGTCATACCTATCGTCATTCAGTTCATTTCTTAAAGTTCCCCCCGTTGCTTTGAGGCACCACCATACAGTGTAAGGGTTTTCAAATGAGCTCTCAACATGCTTTTTAAACTATATTTAAACTATATTTGAACTGGTGCATTTTATCTCAGACACAACAATACCTGGTTTCGAGGGTTTTTTTGTACAGTACGTGATTATTTTACACTCTCTTACTGACAGTGACATCAAGGCAGATATTAAATATTCTTACGCCTGGATTTTTATTGAAGTGTAAAATGGATTCCATTTTGCCATGGACCAATCAAAATTGCCGAAAAAAAACAATAAAAACATTGAGTTGGAATTACTGTGAGGTAATAGTAAAATGCCTAACCTTTAATGCTCAGCAGAAGGCCATATTTACAAATTTGTCCTTGCTTAAAAAAAGCACAAATAAGACTTGATATTCCATGAGAGATATCTGCTGGCAAGTGCTGAAAGGTGATAGACTGTTATTCTCTGTACACCTTTATTTGGAAATTCTAACCTGTGACTCCTTGATAAGTACAATGACCCATCCCCAACACATTGTATCATACCAGATGGAGGAATTCATACGTAAACAAAGCAGGGCTTTTTACAGCAGTTTTGGGAAAAGGCCCCTGGCCAAAATTGGGAAAAAATGATCTACATGTACTTATTATCACAATTGAGAGAAATTAATGACATGGAACATAACAAGGGGAGTAAATTATATCCTCAAAATCAAGTTATTTTAGATTGTATTATGCCAAGCATACCACTTAATTGCAAGTGTTTAAGTATCATTCTGATATGGGTCATTGTTTCTCATAAGTAGTAGTGGTCTCTAAAAAAAAGTAAAAAAAAAAACATTTTTTTTTTTACTTTTCTTATATGGGAAAAACGACATGGTATTGGGAAAAAAGGTGGCTATTTTCAATTGGGAATGGGGCTGAAATTCGGCCCCTGGAGAAAGGCAGAAAATCCCCTGACAAAGGGTTAAGCGTCACATGTTTCAACAACCAATACATAAAATATAATGGGTGTACACTATATTTTGGTACTTATTGCATCAACAAGCAGTGTTGGGTCAGCAGAGCCTTTGCTGCTCACATATTCAAAGTATGAATGTAGATGATTAATTGTGTCAGCATGGTTGTTTAAAAGAAGAGGCTTTTAGAGTTCATATTCAACAAGTAAAATTTTATTATGTGTTGTCCCATATATAGGGTCCATCGTATACCAACCCTATCAACTCATTGTCTACTAGTGTTGTCTGCTGTTAACTTTTGTAAACAGTTTAGACCCAGATCAGGCCCGACATTCTGTCGAGCCTGATCTGGATTCAAACTGTTTGACACTCCAAACATATTCCTGAAAGAATTTTTTGAAAAATTTGATTTTTAAAAAATCAGCAGACGACGACAAAAAAGTGGAAAAAAATTCTCAGGGGGCAGGGTTAAACTTACCTATCAAAGGTAACTCCTTTGCCTACAAGAGCTATAGGATTCTTAATATCAGCTTGTTTGTAGTCTATTTCTAGGAAAACTGGGGGTTCAGCTGAGCCCTGAGACACTGACAGAAACGCTCCCATCTTCTCAGATTCTATCCAAGACTTATCTCTGGGGAAAACATACAGTCAGACATAAGTTAAGCATCACCCACACATTATTTCAGAGACGTTTTTCGTGTACAAATTTCTTCAGAAGAATAACCAGTTTGTAATTTTTTGTTACCCTAGTCTTCCTTTGGTCTGCTGAACATATCAGAATGTCATTTGGTCATTTTGCTGAATTTCTAAGGTGTCCTGTATACACCAAATGTTTTGTTTTGGGTGTACGCTTAAAAAGAGTCACAGCTTAACCCAAAAAGGTTACTTTGAATTCAAATAAACGCAGAAATAATCTAGACATATTTTTTAAACTGGTGCCAAACTGATCCTGTCGAACTCAAGGTTTCATGTCAGTTATAGAGGATCATAGATATAGTTAATAGCGTGTTTATAATGTTTGCATTATCACTAAATAACATGCCATTCTTTACACATCCATAACTTTTATTCTTTTAGAGATATGAATCTGAAATTTTCGGACAGAACTTGTCTTTGATATTGTAACATTATGACACTAACACTTTAAATGTCTAAGCCTTTTGAAAATACCATAATGGGTGAGAGAATATGGACATTTTAGGGGTAAGTATGCATTTACCATGCCTGGTTGTTTGCCTTTGTGATAATCAAATCGAAATTTGCTGTAAATTGTCAACACTTATCTATTTTCATAAATAAAACAAGAAAATATTCATGACTGGAAAGCTTCCTTCATTTTCTAGGAAACTATTGAGGTGATGCTTAACTTATATCTGACTGTATATAACCCAGGTGAAAAATAGTTTAACTTTAATATTAGTTCTTTGTTAACATTTACATCATAATTCTGAACTCTCAAATCTCTTCATTTGTATAACATGTATAGGAAATGAAAGAATGATGCTGTCATTATTATCTATGTATAATTGTTTATTATGATATGTATGCGTATACTTGAACATAGTTTGAGATAAAATATACAACAGAAAACATTTACACAATAATTATGTGATAAAATCAATGAAACAGCCTATGTGCCCCTATCTAGAAACCAGAAACTAACAATTTTAACTTCAAAATCATCTTGTTTATCATTAATGTTCAATAAAGCTATGCAAAACTGATATGGACAATAGCTAATTACATACCGAGTTTTCCCAACACGTTCTGATTAGCTTGAGCCCTCCCTAATAGAAAAGTGTCTGGCCAATCAAAAAACATCCCAACGATGCGAGGTATATTTAAATTAAGCATTGCAGATATCCAAAGTTGACAACTGAAAATGTGCAAGTTTATGTAATTTTCGGTTATATTAGCACTTTCTATCCCAAAATTGACTTGATAGCTCTATGCCACATTGCCAATGATGTTTTTTGACTAGATTTTGTGTCATTCTTCAAATAGTGAAATATTCACATAAACACCAACTCAGTTAGTGACACCGGTGCTGTGACGTACTTGATACTGACGTCAAAATGTAAACAAGCACGGGTGCTGTTTGAAATACATAAGATTGATTTTTGCTTTAAACAATATTTTATTCATAAAGGTTTACATATTTTGATATATACATACATACAATGTTTCTAGGATTTGACTGTAAGCATTGAGCTTATGTTATGTCATCTCCATTTAGATATTTAGATGTACAATGTTCTGAATGAATGAGAAGTGAACAAAATAAAGTAAAAGTAGTAAAACGAAAAGATTGATTTTTGAGGTAACAAATACATACAAAGCGGCGCTAAGCGGTCCCTTACAACTAATCCTGACTTCGTATGCAATATGTACAAGCCTGTTTGCTTACAAAACAGAATTTCTTTTGGTATTTTAATGCTAATCTCAAGCACATAGCTGCTCGGTCTCGTGGTAACGGGACAAATATTGATTGGCCGAGGCAGTCATGTGATATAGAGTGCATGTGACTTGAGTACCGAAATAAATCAGAAAAAGTAGGGAAGGCCTATGAAATCAGCTATACAAAATAAACAAGGTTGCTTAGGTATGAAAACTTTGCTTTAACAAAAGAGCAACAACAAAATGCTGCAACATGCTATATCTGACTTATCATTTGTTCAAAATATTGATTGTCAATTAAGTAGAATTGCCAGCTTGAAAAAAAAGTATATCACATAGGTAAAGATAAACTCAAATTTTGAGCGTAAAATTGTGAATTTTTTCTTACCCATCATTTTTCACATTTGTTTTGGGTGCTCAATGAGACGATTTTTTTAGTACCCTCAACATATGGTTTGGTCGAGAAACAAGATAAAAAATTTTTAGTCAGGCATGATAATTCAACAGCCCATGATATAATTTACCTGACTGTCACTTTACAACCAACAGCACTGAGTTTATCTGTAACTTGATTTGCAAATATTGTTGGGGTCATCTTGTTGGCCGGAGTCTCCATAAGATGTCGAGCCCAGTTCTGTCCCGTAGCTTTACTGACTCCTCTCCGCCAGATCTTTTTGGTGTTAGAGCTTTAAAGAACATTACAATACATTCAATTTGAGCCGCGACATGTGATTTCCAACAATGTGGTGTTTTGACATGAATAGACTCAGACCAGCCTGTACAGCACCCCGTTAAGCTTAGAAACTCCAAATATTGTTCAGTCAGTAGCTTAGCAGTCATAGGATATTCAAGCGACTAGCAAAGGCTCTGATCAGTCTGTGCGTATGCACAGGCTGGTCTGAGCCTTTGCTGGTAGCACATACTACATTGCTGGAAATCTCATGCACTGGCTCATTTGATATCTCTTACAAATCTAAGAAAATATGAATCATGTTCATTTTTGTAGTATGCTTTGGGTGTCCTGTAGCCATGCAAGGAAGTTATAGCCAAGGTCAGTGCTAGCCATTCAAGTGGATTCATGTTTTCTAGTCATCAAAAAGGTTCAAATCATGTTTACACCCGTTTTTATACCAGACTAACACACTCATGAGCTGCTAAACTCAGAATTAATGTTAAACCAATGAGTAAGATTTTGTTTGTTTGATTTGATTATTTACGTCCAATCAACAATCTTTCGGTATAAATGTATCTTGCTCAAGGACCACAACGCAGTGACGCCGGTGAGGCTCGAACCCACGGCCCCTCGGTCTCTAGTCAAGCACTCTACCACTGAGCCACTGCGCTCCCCCAATCCAATGAGTAAGAAGTTGAAAATTTCTTGTTTTATGGACTTTATGAAATGACAAAAATGCCTGAATAAGTCAGTGGGAGTAAAATAAGGCATCATGAACTGTCCAATTAGGAAAGATCAATCTCACCCTCTGGGTCATAATGTAACCATGGATTCAGCAAAAAGTAAGTGTTACCAGGAAAAGCCAAAGTCACAGACCACAGACCAACCCTCGGCACAACAAGGAAGAGACACAGAACAATATCAAGCACATGACAGCTAACAATGGTGTAGCCAGAACGCTGAAACAGTTACGCACATCAAATGGAAACTACTGAATCAAGCAGTGATTCTCTTCATTTGCTTCCTTTTTCAAAAATGGGAACTTCTCTTAAAGGGAAGAATTTGCTCCCAGAGGTAGCAAATACTTTCCTTTAAGAGCAATTCATTATGGTATGGAAAATCACTTTTACCATATAGGGTGGCCTCCTTTGAATGTTGCTATTTTAATATGCATGTGAGTAAGTGCGTAATGGGAGCTACGCCAATGGCAAAAAACAACTAAAGAAACAGCTAGCAGAGGATTCACATGAAATTTCAAAATGTAAATAGATTTCTTTAATCAAAGACACAATTTGACAATGTTTTCTGCTGAAATATTTTGGAAAACAGGTTTTTATAATTATGCAGATGATGAGATTCTCATGAAGAGGTACTTTGCCAAGGTTTCACGTTCGATTCCCGGCTTCTCCCAGTCTGTCAGATGAGACTTTAAGCCGTTGCCCCGTTTTCTGAGACGCTTTAAAACCAGAACCATTGCCGGTTGAGCCTTCCGGAGTTCCTGGACATAGAACCACAAAAAGCATAAACCCACCTGGCCAGTACTGGTACAGCCAAGGAACACAGCCACAAACAAAATATAAGAAACAGAGAAGACGCTCACCTTGAAGTTAAACAGGTTAATGACACCGAGTAATGCCGGTTCTTTTTAGCTTTCAGCTCTTCATATTCAAATGATCGAAGATGGCTGCCCTCAGCTGCAGCTATAAATAGAAACAAAGCAATAACAAAAGTGTCCTGCTTTAATAAAGTATACACTTTTCAAAGCTATATGGACAGATAGCTGTTATCTCAGATTTTCTTATGATTCAGAACTTTTTTTAAATTTCAGAAAAAAGTTTGATAAATTCTCATTGGAGTTGGAGAGTAATATGCTTATCATATTATGAAGTTGCATCTGGGAGTGAAATAATGCCATGCAATAAAATCGATAAACCAGTAGTGGTTTACAGATTTACGGGAAAAGTTATGACATCCATAACAATGCTGTTTACAGTGCAATGTTGTAATGACAAAATTATAACGTTTTTATGACAGAAATGAGATTTAAAAAGTATTATTAATGTCATATGATAAATAGAATCTAACATTCGTGCTCTTGTATTATTGAATTTATTTAACTTGTTGCAAAAAAGAGTTAAAATGCTCGTAAAGCCTTACATTTTATCTCTTTTCCCCAACTCGTTTAATAAATTCAATAAAACATGAGCACTCATGTAATCATAGCCCCAGATAAGGCTGCGTATTGCCTATATACGCAATTGCTTGGACCCCAAAACGCAATTAAATTATTTTCTGTGCGTACAAAAACGCAATAAAAATTCTTGATACTCAATTCCGAACTTTTTCATAGCGTATGACGCTTTGCAATTGCCGTTTTTGTATACAACACTGTCAATTGTCGGGTACACATTTATACACGGCATGTCTTGTCTTGTCTTATCTTGCGAAGAAATTCTGCCAGTACTGGCACACCTCCAGTCCGCCGGAGTACCGAATGGAATTATATATAAAAGTTCATAAAAATACAGTTCTGTCTGCACCAAATCCCGGGCACAAAAATATTATTATTATACCACCACCGCTCATGGTGCCAAATCTAGTATATTAAATTGTAAACCAGTCCAAGAACATTCTTATCGCTGTTTAGCGGTACCCAATAACGACATTCATCTCACTTTACAATAACAATGGCGAAACATGGGCGAAAAAGCAATCAAATAATATTGTTTAGTACAGTAGTAACTCAACTTTAATACCGCGTTGAAGGAGATGTACATAGATGACTTGATAATAACTTGCATTTTCGAAATAAGTCGGAAATAGCGGTCTCAGGTGTACTAAAGCAGTATTGGCAGTGGGTTTCTGAAAGTGAAACCGAAAGTAAACCAAAAAAATCAGGAGAAACTAGCGCAGGCCCGGTTTCATTGCTTATTTGCTTTCAGATGGATACCCAATACAAAATCTTGAAATACCCAATTTAAAATTTGAAATACCCAATTAAGCCAAAAAGAGGTGGGTAAATACCCAAATGCTTCCAATCCTTATCTGGAGCTATGTGTAATATCCTCTATATAATACTGAATGTAACATTAACCATTTTCCCGCGAGTCTGAACTTTTGTTGACTGTTCTCTTGCCTGCTAAAGTTCTTAGGGAGCCTATATTTCAAACAATATGGAACCAGATCAAAACTGCTCCAAATGGAGCAGTCTGATCAGGGTTCATAGTGTTTGCTTCCATGATATAATCTTGTTGGACGTACACAAGAATATTTGCAGCTGAGAACAAAACATTATTGGCTTGCAGTAGTGGTCTGCCCCCAAGCTATAGATTGACATTATGTAACTTGTTGCTTTAATAAGCCCTTTTTAAGGGTCAGTCAGGTAAGGGGAGGTAAGGTAAGTCAGGTAAGGGGAATTTTAAATTTTATTTTAGGCCTTAGGGATGTTTTGGTATCAATTTTAATTCCCATATACATTCCATACATCAAAACTTCTCCCTTTACTGAAAATGGGGAGAAGTGAGTCAGATTAGAGAGACAATTTCTCCCATATTTCCACCTAGTAGTAGCTTTAGCATAGGTTTAGATAAGCAAAAAATTTCAGCGTAAGATTGTAAATATTTTCTTACCCATCAGTTTTAACATATGATTTGGGTGCTCAAAAGAACTGTCTCATAGAGACAGGTTTTTTGAGTACCCACAACATATGTTTTGGTTGAGAAATAAGAAAATTAAATTTTCGTTATGCACTCTTAACTAAAGTCCTGGCTTAAGACCTGTTCAGACTAGATAACAAGAGTCTTAGAATGTATTTCTTATTTATATTGAACAAACCTTCAGGATCCCCACAAGGGTCTACCTCCACACTAGTCTCTCCGTGAGATCTCAGCTGGTTAACAGCACCTGTAATATAGCACCAAAAATATTCTCAGTACAGTAGGCCTCCAGATAAGAGTGATATCTGAAATTTATTTTTCATATTTCTCAACTAAAACATATGTTGCTGTTATTTAAAAGAACTGTCTCATTGAGACGGTTTTTTTGGGCACCCACATCACATGTTTAAACAGATGGATAAAAAAATCCAAATCCATGTTCAAAATAATCACAATATTGAACTCAAAATTTCTGCTTATCTGGACCTAAATGTTTAACAGCACCTGGAATATAGCAACAAAAGTAAGAGCGTGTATCTGAGAATTATTTTTAATGTTCCTCTACATAAACATGTGTTGTGGGTATTTAAAAAAAAAAACATCTCAATGAGCACCCACAACACATGTTTAAACCTATCAGCACCTGTAATATAGCACCAAAAATATTCTCAGTTCAGTAGGCCTCGGATCCAGATAAGAGCGGTATCTGAAATTTATTTTTTCATATTTCTCAACTAAAACATATGCTGTGGGTCTTCGAAAGAACCTTCTCATAGAGCACCCAAATAATCACAATTTTACACTTAAAATTCTTGTTTAACTGGACCTTAATGTTTAACAGCACCTGGAATACAGCAACAGAAGCATTCTTAGTACAGCACACCTAGAGATAAGAGTATGTAGCTGAGAATTATTTTCAATATTCCTCAACCAAAACATATGTTGTGAAGAGAGCTGTGCATCAATCCATGTGCCCTTCGGACACAAGCATGGAGCCAATAAAAGTATAACTAACTAGAATGCATTCGATGGTACACCATCACAAACACCTGCTTTTTCACTTTTGACCTTGACCTTGGAGTCATGGTTACACAAAATATTGCCCAGTACCCTTCACATCATGTTACCAATGGACCTGGGAAGTTTGAAGTGGCTATGTCAAACAGTTTTGGAGATGCATTTAAAAGAAAATACATTCTTTGACCTTGACCTTGGCATAAAGGTCACACTAAATATTGCCTAGCACCCTCTACACCAGGTAACCTATTCACCTACAAAGTTTTAAGTTGCAATGTCCTACAGTTTAGGAAGAAAAGGCATTATTTGACCTCTAACCTTGACCTCTGGGTCAAGGTCACATGAAAAGTTGCCCAGTACGCTCTACATCATGTGACCTATGCAGCTGCAACCTTTGAAGCTGCTATGTATAACAGTTCAGGAGGAGATGCATTTACATGAAAATACATTATATGACCTTGACCTAATCAGATACAAAGTTTGAAGTTGCTATGTCTAACGGTTAAGAAAGAGATGCATTTACAAAAAAAATACATTATTTGACCTTTGACCTTGACCTAGGAGTCAAGGTCAAAGTACCTTCTACTTCATGTGACCTAATCAGGTACAATGTTTGAAGTTGCTATGTCTAATGGTTTAAGAGATGCAATTACAAGGAAATACATTATTTGACCTTTGACCCGGTACCCTCTACATCATGTGACCTATCTAGGTACAAAGTTTGAAGTTGCTACGTCTAACCGTTTAGGAGGATATACATTTACAAGAAACGTGACGGACGAACGCACAATGGACCGACTTTGGTACGAAATTAATATACCCTTTTTTCTAAAAAAAAGTGGGTAAAATTAGAAATATTGAACTCTGAATTGGTATTTTAATATTCAGATCATTACAGGCTAAATTCACATAAGAACAGTTTTGGTTTTATGAAAACAAAATCCATGGTTAAAAGATTTGGGAGCCACAACATGACTTTGTTATATCCAAATCTGTGTTATAACAAGATGTGTGGGGTCTGCAGGCAAAATATTTGCTACCATGTTGCTGCATTAGTGATTCCCTTTGAATTTGATATGCAACATGACCATGTTCTGAAAAAGTTGAATGTAGACCTTTTGCCCGCCCCCAGGGTCGGGGGTGGGTCTGCAGGCAAAATATTTGCTACCATGTTGCTGCATTCATGACTCCCTTTACCGTAATTTGATATCCAACATGACCATGTTCTCAAAAGTTTGTTTTTGACCTTTTGACCCCCCTCTCCCACCCGTGACCCCATCCCCAGAGTCGGAGGGGGGAGGGGGGTCTGGGACAAAATGTTTGCTACCACATTGCTGCATTTGTAATTCCCTTTAATTTGACATGCAACATGACCATGTTCTGGAAAAGTTGGACCCCTACCCCAGGGGGGGGGGGGGGGGGGGGGGGGTCTGCATGCAAAATATTTGCTACCATGTTGCTGCATTTGTGATTCCCTTCAATTTGATATGCAACATACATTACCCTATTCTGAAAAAAAAAGGGCGGCTTAGCGCAGTCGGTTACGTGTCTGTCAACAGATGCGAGTCTGACTGCAGATGCAGGGGTTACAAGGTGGATCCCGGCCCAGTCCCATACTTTCGAGGAAACTAATCATGAAATAATTTCTGCGGTCATTCTCCTCCCTTCCGCTGAATCAGTCAAGAAGGGTTGTTATCAGTTACATGTGCACGAAGTACTGGTTAACTGCTTATTCAAACATGCCCAGGAAAAAGTGTGGTTAGGTGAAAAAGTGTGGGGGGGGGGGGGGGGGGGGTCTGCATGCAAAATATTTGCTACCATGTTGCTGCATTTGTGATTCCCTTCAATTTGATATGCAACATACATTACCCTATTCTGAAAAAAAAAGGGCGGCTTAGCGCAGTCGGTTACGTGTCTGTCAACAGATGCGAGTCTGACTGCAGATGCAGGGGTTACAAGGTGGATCCCGGCCCAGTCCCATACTTTCGAGGAAACTAATCATGAAATAATTTCTGCGGTCATTCTCCTCCCTTCCGCTGAATCAGTCAAGAAGGGTTGTTATCAGTTACATGTGCACGAAGTACTGGTTAACTGCTTATTCAAACATGCCCAGGAAAAAGTGTGGTTAGGTGAACTGTCCGTCCCGCCATGACCATAGCTGTTGACTTGGGACGTAAAACAACAAAACAAAAACAAAATCTGAAAAAGTTGAATTTGACCTTTTGACCCCACCCCAGGGTGAGGGGGTTGGGTTGTGGGTAAAATATTTGCTACTATAATGCTGCATATGTGATTCCCAATGGGTCGGACACCAGCCTTTGATCGAAAATCACGTCTGATATGTTTCACTTTCTTGTACCACTGTCTGATGCCAAATTTCAGTAAAAAATATTGACAACTCATCGCTTCAGTGCTATAGTGTTCTATCTACCATTGCACAAGTTTTGAGAAAAATGAGTTTGAAAATTTTAGCATCTTGATTTTTGATGCCTTATTTATCACATACCTTTGAATCATAACAACAGGGTTAAAATATATACATACAGTGTAAATGACCTTGGTTTGAAGCAATTTTTACAGTAATATGCAATTTACGGGCATTTTACAGTTTGCAGATAGAACATTATGCCCTAAAAATCGCTTTCTGCGTTCAGTGCTATAGTGTTCTATATTTTCCTACAGCTTATTATTCTGTTTATGGAGTCAATTTATACATATATACTAGTCTGAACAGAAATGATTATTTGTACCTTAAAAAAGCAGATTTAGTCATTTATTTGGCATAACAGTAACAAACCGCACAGATTATGCCATTAAAATTTATGCAAGGGAGGTTATCTGTTTCTACAGTTAATTTTTCTGTCAATGGGGTCAATTTGTATAATAATTTAAACTGAACTGATTATTTGGACCTAAAAGTAGCAGATTTAACCATTGATATGTAATAACATCGACAAATTACTTCAATTAAAGCAGTTAAGGTATGTGTAAGGGAGGTAATCTGTTTCTACAGCTTATTATTCTATCCATGGATCAATTTGCGTTATATTTTTGACTGAGTGGATTATTTGGACTTAAAAGTAGCCTATATAGCCATTAGTTCGTCATAAGACTGACAAACCCCTTCAATTCAGGAAATTTAAATATATGTAAGGGAGGTAACTGCAATTTTTAGCAGTTTCTCCAAGGGAAGTGACTTTATGTTGATAGAACAGGATGACACTGAACTCATCCAGTCACATGACATAATCATCATTGGCCATTGGATGAAAATCACTTAGAACACTATAGCACTGAACGGAATTGTCTTTTTGTAGATAGAACAGAAAAGCACAGCGATTTTAAGCTTAATACTGAGAGAAGACAGGCAAATGAAACCTTCACCAGTAGATAGAACATTTGATCCCCTTTTCAGCGGTATGCATAACTCATTTTTGACCAAAATGTCACTTAGAACACTATAGCACTGAAGCGACGAACTGACTGAGTTATTGTGAAATTTAAATATTTGACCTTTGACCCCATCTAAGGGGTCAGGGTGTGGGGTTAAATTTTAATCACTGTCATGTTTATCTACAGGCACTGGGTAATCATGGCCTATAGTGAGAAGTTGTCAGATATTATAGTTTTGGAGAAATGTGAAGTTTATTCCACAAAAAGGCCAATATAGCGTTTGCATTAGCCCAAAACTAAGTCCAGAAAAGGCCCTACCTCAGTCAAAAGTTTGTGTATGACCTCCAAATTCGAACTTTCAAACTTGTCCTGTATTTAATAATGCTTGACCTTTCTGTAAAGTTTGAATGAAATGAAATGCATCCCTTCAAGAGTTATCGATCAGAAACCAAAAGTGTGACAACGCGGATGATGCCAACGGAGACATGATCCCTATTATTCGCAGGCGACACAAAAAACCAAACATAGCGCTATAAAGGGACTGTAGGAGCCGCTGTGGTGTAGTGGATAAACCACTTGCCTTGTAAACCAGGGGTTGCGAGTTTGATCCCCAGCTTCATAAGTCTGCTGGATGAAAATTTATGCTGTGTCCTATCTCCATATTACCTTAGCTGTTGGTGGGAGATTGAACACACATATGAATGCACATGAATAAAGGGGCTGCAATGTATTGTAAAGAGCCCATAAAGTACACAACTTGTGCTTATATGAGCCTCAACACGAGAAAACCTGTCTTCTGTATTTGCAAAGAACAAAGGCACAAACCAGCCTGCGCATCCACACAGACTGATCAGCCCCTTTATTATTCCAAGGTTCATACAGGCAAGTTTGTGTAAAATTCAAGGACTTTTCAAGGACTTCTAGAAAGACTTTCCTACTGTTTTCAAGGACTGAAAACTTATGAAAATTACTGTTTTATGCGTTAAAATTCTATTTCGGATTTGTAAGAGTCCAAAACTTTAAGATAATAGTTTTAGAATATTAGTATAAAATTGTGGTGTCTTTATAAGGCACCACAAACTCTTTGGGTGCAGCCTATGCTGCACCAAATAAAGGCATCACAATTTTATACTGATTTAGGTCTCCAAAAACAGTGTTGAATCCTCCTGTAAATGGTAAAATTCAAGGACTTTCCATGGCCTTCCAGTGTTTTTCAAGTACTTTTCAAGGCAAATTTAATTTTCAAGGAAATTTAAAGACAGTCGTGTATATTCAAGTACTTTTCAAACCTGTGCAAACCATGTTATTTGCTTTTTGGAAAATATCATATCTAAATTTGCTACAGGTGAATGTTCAATTTTCTAGCTAGTCTCTGTAGCTAAGGAGACTGGTTTGAGTCTGGCTTTGTCTGAAACCTCTAAGACAGGTTTTGTCACATAGAGGCCCATATGAGCATGTGTGCTTATTAGGTTAGATACCACTGTGGTCATACCACTACGGCAATTTGGGTCTATTCACTTATTCCAGTGTTAAGGTAACTTTCTCGTCATGTTCTATTTCTTAATTAATCACAGAAAAACGCCCCATAATGCTTGGGTTCCGATTGATTTTGTCCATCAAATTCACAATTGTATCTTATATGTTTAAAATAATATGAAAACTTTAATGTTTGATGTCTAGACATGAAATAACTAATTAAGCTTTTGTCATGGTGGATAATTAATCAATGACAAAACCGTATAATTATGACTAAACCATAATTGACATTTTTTTGACTGTAAAAAAACACATTTGAAATCTGATTTTGTCTCAGTTTTGGCAAAACAGAGGTTGTTAATAAGACGATGCAATCTCGAAGCAAACATATTTTTGTCAGCCTTTATTTGAAGGTAATTTTACTATAACCCCAGAGTGGATGACAAACCCCAAAATTATCGCAGTAGTATGACCACAGTGGATCACAGGGACCCGGCACGTATAGGTGTTTTATATTCTAAAATGGCCAAAAAGTCAACATAGGCTTGATATATGTCTTTTTATTGACAATAAAAAGACATATATCAAGCCTATGTTGACTTTTTGGCCATTTTAGACTATAAAACACCTATACGTGCCAGGTCCCTGTGCAGTGGATACAGTTACACAAACAAACCTGATACTGCTGCTCTAATATTTTCCCTTCCTTCTTCCAATCCTTCCAACTCGTTGTAGCCAGTTCCATGTTTACCTAGGACACACACCGCTACACTCGAGTAACTCGGATGAACATTGTATAAAACCCGCGAACTACCTTTCTTAAACTTCTTTTCAGCATGACTATGAAAGAAAAATAGATTTTGAAAATGAAAAAATACAAACTACCATATTTTTCAAAATTCTATATTATTTTTTAAATAGTGTAGATCAAGATCAGATGGCTTCTAATGAAGCCAGTTTATCAGAATTCACACCTTTTTTTTTCGAGAAAAATCGTGCATCTTCTGTAGTTGGAGGAAAAAATATCTTCATTTGAAAAAGTAAATACTTTAATAGCCTTTAAGTCATTGTCAGTTCTACTGAAAGTCTCATCCCAGAAGATATTTCTAAGCCTCCCTCTATCTCAGAGTACTGTAAATTTGGAAATTTTCGCGAGAATTTTATTTTCGCGAATAGCGTTAAAAGACATATTTGTGACTTTCAAAATTCGGGACTTAGTCATGATTTACGTATATCAGTAAATGACAGAGTGATTTTGCCATTTCACAAGGGTTTTATTTTCGCGAAACTTCGCATATGAGAAGTTTCGCAAAAAATAAAATCCTCGCTAAAATTTCCAAATTTACAGTATCAGTCCAGCAATTCAAAAGTGGTGGACAACTTTAAAACTTATCATTACATTTCATATCTTTAAAGTTTATATATATGAAAATATATATAAAAAAAAAATTGAGGCTAATGACATTTGTTTTAAAAATGTCTTCTTACAAGTATGCACAAACCGGGTGAAATATCAAGGCTCTTGGTCAACCAGTTTAAAAATAATGGCCAATCATAAAGTTTGTAACTATCATTTATAATTGTTTTTCAAAAGTATGGGTAAATGGTCAAAGTCAAGGTCATGTACTCAGTTTATCCAGGGCTTTATCCAGCAAAGATGGGAAAAAATGAACAACTAAACATCAAAATTAGGAAAAATTAACAACATAGAACATAACAATGGGAGCAAAATTTATCTTCAAAATCAAGTTATTTTAGATTGTTGTTTGCCAAGCACAAGTGTTTAAGTATCATTCTGATATGGGTCATTGTTTCTCATAAGTAATGGTGGTCTCTAAAAAAGTTTAAAAAAAGTAAAAACAATTTTTTTTAATTTTCTTATGTAATTGGGAAAAACAGACATGGTATTGGGAAAAAAGGTGGATATTTTTGATTGGGAATGGGGCCAAAATTCTGCCCCTAAAGAAAGGCAGAAAATAACGGCCTTCCAACAAGATTACATGTGAAATATCAATGTTTTCCCACATGAAAAATACATATTCAGGCCCCCAGATAAGAGTGTGTAACCAGAAAATTATTTTTCAATTTCTCAACCAAAACATATGTTGTGTTACTCAAAAGAACCGTCTCAATGAGACGGTTCTTTTGAGCACCCAAAACACATGTTTAAACAGATGGATAAGAAAATAATCGCAATTTTACGCAAAATATTTTTGCTTAACTGGCCCTATGACGGTATACACATATTTATGTCAAAGCTCTAAGCCCAGTCATTGAAAAGTCGATGATTTTGTTTGTTTGATTTGATTCTTTACGTCTCAGTCACAAAAATTAAGTTATGCCGGGGCTGCTCTTCCTGGGTTGAACCAGGTCTAAGCAAGGATTAATGTCTCGAGTCAAGCACTCCACCACTAAGCCACTGCGCTCCTATTAATATTGATGTTAAAAGTTTGCTGCACACACACACAAACACGGTCCCTTAATTAGTGTGCGTATTTGCGTATTTACCCAAATAAATATTCAAAAAAGCAATTAAAATTGATCTGGTAGGGTAACAAAAAGCAAAAGAAATTAAGTATAGTCCAATACGATCAATTAGTCATGGGTATCCGATTTTATCACTTTGCTGTCCCCAGCTCAGTTTTAGCTCAGAGTGGCTACATATGCACACTCAACTGGCTGATTTTCAGCATTTATTGAATATGATCTCAGAGAACAAAGGCAACTGTGCACAACATGTTATGTTCATAGCAGCAATAAGAAATAAATTGTATTTGCTTTGTTAAAACTCCGTAATACGGACATCAAGTGAGGTGGTAACAATTGGTAAGTAAATTTACAAAAATACCCAATTGAAAAACCAAGATACCCAAATAAATATTTATAAGAAATATTGAATACCCAATTAACATTTTCAATGCCCAAATGAATGAAAAAGGAGTAGGTAACATACCCAATCGTTTAAAAAAATGGTAAGGTACTGCAAACACACACATGCATGCACACGCATGCAGACACACAGGCACACACAAAGCCCTCTGGATCTTCGATACCAAGAGCATAAAAATAGAGAATACTAGGTGAGTGTCTTTTGATATCAAATTTACCAGGCAAGGCTTTGAGAACGCTTGTTGACGTTATGAGGCTTGCCGAGCGATTCAACATGCGTTTTCAAAGCCGAGAATGGTAAATTTGATATCAAAAGACGCGAACCTGGTATTCTATTTATCAGTTTACCAATTGTTGAACACTCTTCAAACTAGCAATTATGACATGTTTTATTTTTGTTTTTTTGTGTTGATTCAGCGTCATTAGCGACATCATTAAAAATGCAACGTCATCATGACCTGATAAAGGTAACATGCCGTGAGATATGAAACGTTTATCAGGTTATGTTGAAACAATTCAGTTAATATTAGGGGAGACTGATAAATATCTTTATCAGTTACCTCTCATATTAACTGCACGCATTGTTTCCATTTGACCTGATAAACTTTGCCTATCTCATGGCATATGTCTTTATCAAGTCATCATGATGTAGCACTTTTTTAGTTTCATCAATGATGTTGAATCTACAAAAAAAATTGATTATTAAGCAATAGTCGCTAGTTTACAGAGTGAACCAACATGTAAATGGATTAATAGAAAAAAACCAGGTTCACGTCTTTTTATCAAGTTTACCAAGCCTCACGATTCAACAAGGGGCCCCAACAAGCATTCTCGAAGCCTTACCTGGTAAACTTGATATCAATAGACACTCACCTAGAGCATTCTCTATTTGGGCCTTGTTACGAGAAAACCTGTCTTTGGGGTTTCCGACAAAGTGAGATTCAAACCAGCCTGCTCGGCTACAGAGACTAGATAGAAAATTGAAATTTCGCTCCAAGCAAATTTAGATGTGATACTTTTCAAAAGGCGAATAACAAAGGCGCTGATCAGACTGCACGAATGCGCAGGCTGGTCTGCGCCTGTGTTGTTCGCAAACCCGGAAGACAGCTTTTGTCGCATCGAGGCCCATTTATGGGTGGCCTTATTAATTATGATTTCAATAATAACTGATCAAATCAAGGTAATATTAAAGTGAGTGTCTTACATCTTGAGTGCCTCTGTGAGTTTTCCTGCTGAGGCTTCATCCAGTTCCTTTGTTGCTTTAGTGCCATATAATTCATTTTCTTTCTTTTCAGATTGATACACACCCACCACAGCACTCTTGCACTGAAACAATATATCTCATCATAAGGACAAATATAAATTCTGTGAAGTTCATAGCATGCGCGGATCCAGAAAGTTTTGTCAGAGGGGGTCCAACTTTGACAACGTTTTTTTTTTAGTTGACCAAGGGAGGGAGGATCACTAAAAGCGCGCCATCATCGGCCCACCAGAGAAACGCCATTAAATGGCGTTTCGCTGGCGTGCCAATGATGGCCCAACATTGAATGATGGCTTGGCAGCTGCGATTTTTCAGGGGATCTGGACCTGTATTGCTAGAAAACCCTATATTTTTGTGGTTTTTCAGGGGAGGTCCCGACCCCTGTCCCCCCCTCTGGATCCGCACATGCATAGTGGGTAGGTTTTATTTGTTTAATTTGATTTTTTACGTTCCAGACAAAAAAATCAGTAATGTTGGGACGGGTCTTCCTGTGTTTAACCAGTGCTAAGCAAGGATTATATATAGTGGGTGGAAGGTAGTCTTCAAAGGGGTACGTGCATTAAGGGGCTATTTTGGCCCCCTCTAAAGCCAAAAACTGAAAGTTGCCTTTCACCAATTTCATCCTATTGGTTTATTAGAAGAATAGCCCAAGTGTAAAATTCTGGCATTTATTTTACTTTTACCGGTTGCTATGGTAACCAAAATGGCCGACAAAGTAGGCTTAAAATAGAGAAATTGCCATTTTAGGCCAAATTTGAGGCTTTTGGAGACCGATTTTTTAAGAATTAGATATCAGCACAAGCAAATACCAAAAAAACCTTTTAATATATTGTGTGCTGTGATAATTCTCATCATCTGTTAAAATATTTATTTGGTATTTGCTTGTGCTCTATATTAATTCCTATGTTACATGTCTCAAATTTGCGCCAAAATGGTCATTTTCCTATTTTCAGCCTATTTTGGCGGGCATTTTTGTAACCATAGCAACCGTAAAAGTCGAATCAATACCATAACTTTACACTTCGGCTATTGTTCTAATAAACTTATAAGAAGAAACTTGTGAAGAGCAACTTTTATTTTTTGACCTCATAGGGGGGGCAAAATAGCCTCTTAATGCACGTACCTCTTTGTTTTGGTTAGAATCGATATATATATTTTACCTGTGCCTGCAAAACAAGAATAAAACTGACATTACCGAGTAATCACTATGTTCTTTTATTCTTTTTCATGGAAAAATGTAGTATAAATCAATATAAAAAAGGAAGTGTCTCTGAGTACCTTTAGACCCCGAGTCATATTTTAAAGGGATGTTCACCCACAAAGCTCATTAATTTTGTGGGAAGTCTAAGCACACAAATGCAACTATTTTACAGTTAGTTACTACTGATATGGATTTTGTTTTTCATATGTCTAAAAAAAGTGGGGGGAACAGACATGTTGTTGGGAAAAGGTGGCTATTTTCGATTGGGAATTGGGCCAAATTTCGGGCCCCTAGAGAAAGGCAGAAAATCCCCTGCAGGCCTGATCTGTGTTGGAACTGTTTGCATTGTGCAGATAACACAACAAGAACATGTAGGTAAACTGAAAGAGTTGATAATTTTAATGGATATCCGACAAACCAGTATAGGTCTGCAGTATTTTAGAATTTAATAATCATTTCTAAATAGAGAAAAATTACAAAAAAGCGTAAAATATAACAAAGCTTTGTGATCATTTTAGGGGTTTCTACAAATAGATTTTGATTAAATATTCAATGATTGGTTACTTGATTTGAACTGATGATTGATTATATAACTTCACTAAGGGATACAAGCCTGTATCCCTATAGTCCACTGAGGATTGGCTCCGGGCACGACTCAAAACTTTCACCTTTCTTTTTGTATCCTTCAGCATCCTCTTGTGAGGATTATAAGCTGCGCATGTCAAAGACAAGTATGATAGAAGAATGGTAAAATGAGCTTAGTAAGGATAAAAAGCATGATAGTGTTATTATGAGGAAGAAGTTCAAGGCACAGGTTTAGATAAACAAAAATTTTCAGCGTAAAATTGTAAATATTTTCTTACCCATAAATTTTAACATGTGTTTTGGGTGCTCAAAAGAACCATCTCATTGAGACGGTTCTTTTGAGTACCCACAACATATGTTTTGGTTGAGAAATAAGAAAATTAAATTTTCGTTACACACTCTTAACTAACGTCCTGTCAAAGCTGATAAAAACAGTACTCATTGCAGACAAAAACAAAATAGTACATAATACCAGCCTCCCAAGGAAAGATGTTTACTGTTGATGGTAAAACTCTGTTGGAGAAAACATATAAAAGCTTAACACTTAAAGCACCAATCGCAACAAAATTTGTTTGCTTTTCTCGTCTGCTGAAATGTTTAAGAAGCCTCTATGGCAAACAGTGTGGACCCAGATCAGACTGCTCCTATAGGAGCAGTCTGTTCTGGGTCCATGCTGTTTGTTTCTATACTTAATTTGTCAGTAATGTTAGGCAATTATTTGCAGCAGACGACTTCGGCAGACGACATTTTCAGATGCATTTTTTTCTTGGCACTTTAAGGGTTAATTAATTAAGAGAGAGAGTCTTAAAAGACTAAAGGACAAACGACAGGAAAAGAATTAATGTAATTAAAGAGTAGATCAATCAAACTAGATTGAAACACTTAGATTTGGTAATAAAATTATGAAAAGCCATAAAAATATTGAGATTTTGTTCTATTGTTTTCATGTAACAAAATGTTTAAATTAGGATTACAAATGGCAAATACACAGGTATGCATGTCCCTTCGAATAAGATTGTATTGGTTACACTAAAAAACAAAGAAGTGGAAAGGGTCTGCCCAGGCCTTCAGATTTATGGTGGGCCCGGGTCATTGTCCCATGTATTTAAAATATGGCCCATCTTTTTCCAAGGCAGTGGGCCCAGTGGACCCATCCTTTTTCTTTGTGAAAAAATCTCACTTTTATAAAAATATTCATCTTACTGCGAGTCTACTAACTACTAACTCCACAAAACAGAAAGTACATGTAGGTTGTCAATACAGTAAAACATGTCTTTCGCAGCCACTAAAAAAAGACAAAATCAAAATCTTAATGACAAATGGTAGCTTAATGAAGGTCAAAAGGATTGCAGAATGTTCCCCTTTTGACCTGCATTAAGCGATAATTGGTCTTCTTTTTTGAGTGGCTGCTTAAGGCATGTTTTACTGTATAATCAGCATGTATGCATTCCAGTGTCTGTGTCAGTGTGTATGTGAAGTATACTACCCAAATGTTAACTGTGGTTAGTTTGGTATGCTTAGGCCCATCATTTCAGAAAATGACCCACCATTTTTTGCTCCATGGGTCGCTTCGGCCCACCAATCTTGAAAAAAATATGAAGCCTGTCTGCCAATTTCCAGCCCAAGGTATTTTCTGTGTATCTGTATCTGCCAGACACTCCTTACACCTCAAGAAGAGAATTACATGTATGGAGTGCGCACAGAAATGGCAATAAAAAATGAGTCAAAATAAAAAGAATATATCATGAGAAAACAAAAACAAGTATGGAATTTGGAGTTTCATCTGTATTTTCCAGTACTATAATTATTGTTGAGAAGTGATCAAGCTGTATGTAAGACTGACATGACTAAAAGTTCTAGATGGTAGAAGATGTAATAATGATGATGATGAATGATTGGTATTATTGGAGCTTCAGCCCAGCTCAGAGTGCTTCCACCTGGGCTGGACAGCTGATCAAGTTAAGGGGCAGGTTGTTCCATAGTCTTGTGGTTCTTGGGAGGAAGGAATGTCTATGAGTATCAATCTATCTATATGTACTGCTGCATGCTCATACAACTGAGTCTTTTGCGCAAAGTGTGTGAGGATAAAAGCAAAAAAAACTGGATAGTGAGAGTTAAAAGTGTGAGATTATAAGTAAGAATAAGGAGATAGTGTTAGTAAGTTAGTGTGAGTGAGCTAAAAGGATAAAAACAGCTAGATGTTAGCTTCTATGGCCATGAATAACTGATCTTGCTCACTTCTCTCTTGAAGGAGTCAAGATCATCTAAGACACTTGATGGGAGCCCGTTCCACAAAATGAGCCATTGGAAAAAAGGAATACCTGTAATAATTAAATGAAACATGTACCTGGGGGAATCTAAGTTGGTGCATATTGCGAGTGAATGGGATGCTTGAAGAATGATGGCATGGGTACTGCAACAAAGCCATTGTATATCTTAAACTAGAATTCTGAGAATCAGATGTGTCACCTGGCCAAACAGAAGTCAACTAAGGCAAATTTGTTGATTTTTATCCCGGGCGAAGGGTTATTTTAGAGAAACTAATAATTCACAAAACATAAATCCCATTTCTCTAACCCCTCAGGGATGTGTGTAAGGTCAAAGTATTTGCTTCTATGTTAGTCCATACTTAATTTGATATTTGACATTCAGATTTTTTTTTACCTTTTAATCCAACCCACAGGTTGTTGGTGTGTGTAAGGAGAGAATATGTGCTTGCATGGTGCTCTATGCTCCATTCCCTTTAATTTGTTATGCAACATGACCATGTTCTGAAAAAGTTGAATTTTGACCTTTTGACCCCTAGGGTCAGGTAGGGGAAGGGGGGCAATGGGCTAAATATTTGCTACCAAGTTGCTGCATTTGTGGTTCCCTTTAATTTGATATGCAATATGACCATGTTCTGAAAAGGTTGAATTTTGACCCCATCCCCTTGGGTCATGAAGAATTTTGACCCCATCCCCTAGGGTCATGGGGGGAGCGGGTATGCATGCAAAATATTTGCTACCATGTTGCTGCATTCATGACTCCCTTTGATTTGTTGATATGCAACATGACCATGTTCTGAAAAAGTTGACTTTTGACGAATTGACCCCATCCCCCTAGGGTCTGCGGGCAAAGTATTTGCTAACACGCTGCTGCATTTGGTGATTCCCTTAAATTTGATATGCAACATGACCACATTCTGAAAAAGATGAAATTTGACCTATTGACCCCATCCCCAGGGTCTGTGTGTGTGTGTGTGTGTGGGGGGGGGGGGGGGGGGGGATAGGGGGTCTGCGGGCAATTTGATATGCAACATGACCATGTTCTGAAAAAGTTGAATTTAGACCTACAGACCCCATCCCCAGGGTCGGGGGGGGGGGGGGGGGCAATTTTTGCTACCAGGTTGCTGCATTCATGATTCTCGTTATTTTGATATGCAACATGACAATGTTCTAAAAAGTTGTATTTTTACCTACTGACCCCATCCCCAGGGTCGGGTGGGGGGCGGGGGTAGGGTTCTGTGGGCAACATATTTGCTACCATGCTCCACCAACAGGCCTTTGATCGAAAATCACATTTGATATGATTCATATTTATTGTACTTGCCAGCATGCGAAATTTCAGTAAAAAAAATTAACAACTTACTGAGTCATTGCGAAATTTAAATATTCCACCTTTGACCCCACCTAAGGGGTCAGGGGGTGGGGTGAAATTTTAATCACTGTCATGCTTATCTACAGGCACTGGGTAATCATGGCCTATAGTGATAAGTTGGCAGATATTAAAGTTTTGGAGAAATGTGAAGTTTATTCCACAAAAAAAGCCAATATAGCTTTTGCATTATCCTAAACCTAAGTCAAAAAGAGCCATAACTCAGTCAAAAGTTTGCGAATGACCTCCAAATTCGAAATTGATCTGTATTTTATGTTGCAGCTTTACCCTTCTGTAAAATTTGAAAGAAATTATTGCATCCCTACAAAAGTTATTGATCGGAAACCTCAAATTGACAATTTAGCCAAAATCTAAGTCAAAAAAGGGCCATAACTCAGTCAAAATTTAGCATATTACCAATATTTAATGATGCTTGACCATTTTGTAAAATTTAAATGAAATTAATGCATCCTTTCAAGAGTTATTGATTGGAAACCAAAAGTGTGACGCCGCGGAAGCGGACGATGCCATGCCGGAGTCATGATCCCTATGTGTCATCCTTGCTTCACAGGCGACACAAAAAGGGTACCATGGTTTCTTGCTGGTGTTCATAAAGAGGGATAAACTTTCAATAAATATAAGACTACAGTCTTAACTTTTAGATAGTATATTGGTTACAATTGCTTTTTGAAGAAAAAATTACAGATTTGCAGAGAAATAATGGAGAAATGATTATCTTCAGCAAATGTCAGTTCGTAAAGCTCAGCCTGGACAACTTATTTCTAATGTATACATTTACCTGTATGTTGGTTACCAGTCCATGTAGGAGGTGGACAAAACAAGGAAATATCCGTGTATCACGGAGTCACGGATAATTACCGAAATGTCCATAGTACTGTGTACAAAACACGGAACATTCAGATTCTTTTGACAAACCACAGATTGGTTACAGAAAATGGCCCAACGCCACAATGTCACAACCATGGAAAATAAAAGTCTGTGAATTCTTTGAAATGTTAACTATAAATTATTCAACACCAACACAAATGTTTTTATTAAATATTCTTTAATATTCAATGTTTCCCCATTTTGGCTTCTTCAGGAATAATAATAAACAAGTAAATGACGTGACGCACCGCAAAAACCTTAAGATGTTGCGTACAACATGCGACAGTGCGCCGTCAGATATGTAACCTACAAATTAGCAGGAAAAATTAAGTAAAATGAAAACAGAACTAGGGTACATCAATACTGTGGTATTGACAAGCCCAGCACTGAACTCTACGGCTGCTAAATGCTATTAAACGTCTATAGCTGCATGTAGTCCGCTGATTCTTAAAAAAAAACATATATATAGCAAACAGAGTAGAACCAGATCAGACTGCTCCCCTAGGTTCAGTCTGCTCAGGGTCCACACTGCCCAATAAACATGCAGCAAATAATTCATGACCTGAGCATATACATACAGCGGACGACTACAGCTGACCGCATATAAGAAAATATTTGTTTGTTTGATTGGATTCTTTACGTCCCAGTCAACAGTTTTTCAGTGATATTGGGGCGGGTCTTCCAGGGTTGAACCAGTACTAAGCAAGGATAAATGTGTCTTGCTCAAGGACACAACAAAGTGATGCCGGTGAGGCTCGAACCATAAGAAAATAAACAGTGTAGGGCCGGATCAGAGTGCTCCTCTAGGATCAGTCTGACCAAGGTCCACACTGCCTAAAAACACGCAGAAAAAGTTCTTACCATGAGCATACACACACCTCACGGGTGGTAAACCTAGGAACTACCACGAAATTGTGTTAACGTAATTTTGTTCCCAAGCCACATCCGGGACACGTCGTGGTAGTTTCCAGGCCGAAAATTGGATAAAGAAAGGTTGGTGTCACTTTCATTTTTGTTTTATTTTACAACTTAGAACAAACAATGGTGAAATCCGACAATGTGGTTCCGTGTAAGTATATCTCAGCGTCCCCTCTAGCCCAAAATTTTGTTTGAAAAGTTATTTTCTTTCTTTTGGTACGTGTTTCCCCACTGAGCATCGGACCAACTTTCCCCAAAGTTCGAAGGATTTTAGCCCATATCTGTCAAATTGAATGGAATTTGATATCATTTGACGATGGAAATGATAAAAAGACCCTGAATAAACATTTCTACACAGAAAAAAAATCTGAGCATTTACTCGTAAACGATTCATGCTCCATTCGTCCTGTGTGGTAGTTTCCAGCTCATCGTGGTAGTTAAAATGCTATCGTGGTAGTTTCCAAGACTTTGTAGGAATTTAGTAGTAGTTCGCATCAGCAGATTTCCACTATTCAGGGGCTACTTTATTTTTATAAAGACAGGGTGTGCGGGCCGAACCTTGAATACTCCTCTTATTCATACGAAGACCTTTTCAAATAACCTTTTGTCAGATAACAAATGACGACTGCCTGAATTTTAATTTTAGTTGGCTATTGAAATGATGAGAAGAATGAAAAGAAGGGATATTCACATTTTTTGTTTTTGAATAAACATGCTTTTTAATTATCAAATAACATGCCCGTTCATTGTCACACTCGCATGTATATAAAATGTGTCCCAACCCGAGGATATTTCTCTTTTTTCCGAAGCGCAAGTACTAACAATACTTTGGGCCAGTAGTCTTAGCCTGCCATTTTATCTTAAAGCTGACTGAACATGGAACAACGTAGCGAGTGACGCAATTTTTTATATCATTTTTTTTGTCTGTTGCTTGGTCCACCACGGCTCAACTGATGACCTTTTGCTTTAGATTTCCAGAGGTGTTGTTTGGCAGTCCAGGGCATGGTCTCCACCTGTCAAGCATCACATTGAATCTCGAGTCCTCAGCTTAGCTTCCTCATGGTGTTGAAATGTGGTTTATTTGTTTACCGTGGTAATTAATTGACGAGTTCGAGGGTTATCATGCGAAACAAACAACCACTATAATGTTTTGTAACACTTCAGAAACGTATCCTATAAAGTCTTGGAAACTACCACGATAGCATTTTAACTACCACGATGAGCTGGAAACTACCACACAGGACGAACGGGGCATGAATCGTTTACGAGTAAATGCTCAGATTTTTTTTCTGTGCAGGAATGTTTATTCAGGGTCTTTTTATCATTTCCATCGTCAAATGATATCAAATTCCATTCAATTTGACAGATATGGGCTAAAATCCTTCGATCTTTAGGGAAAGTTGGTCGGATGCTCAGTGGGGAAACACGTACCAAAAGAAAGAAAATAACTTTTCAAACAAAATTTTGGGCTAGAGGGGACGCTGAGACATACTTACACGGAACCACATTGTCGGATTTCACCATTGTTTGTTCTAAGTTGTAAAATAAAACAAAAAATAAAAGTGACACCAACCTTTCTTTATCCAATTTTCGGCCTGGAAACTACCACGACGTGTCCCGGATGTGGCTTGGGAACAAAATTACGTTAACACAATTTCGTGGTAGTTCCTAGGTTTACCACCCGTGCACCTTCTGAAATGCCTCCATAAAGGTGCTCTCACCAAATTTCCAAAAAAAAAGTTTTTTTATAAAGGCGCATACAGTCTCACTATACTGCTCTTGCAGAAGGTAGTGGGTCAAGTAGGCTTGAAGTCAAGTCGGCCCCTGAGTCAACTCGGCCCAGTGTATTTTCAGAGCATTCAGCTACATATATGATAAATGGTTTGTTTTGCATAATCTTTTGGACTAAATCACAGATGAATATTAAACAATTATTGACAAACATTGCAATTAAGCTCTTAATTGATCGAATTAAGGGCTAACTTGCCACTTGATTTGGTATAAATGGCTGTCTTGAACTTAATGAAAGTTTTCACACTTTGTCAAGCACTGACTTCCCATACCTTGCAAACAAGACAAGTATCGTTTATTTAACATTATTGAATCAGTAAAAGCGGCGATTGCGAATACATGTCTGAATGTCTGATCAAAGTAATTTGGCCTAACATGAAAGGTACCACTAACTTTTCTCCCTTGTTTAAAAGAATAAGTATAAGCGATGCAAAATATATTTCTTGTCCGCTCTCATATCATTATTGCTTCTTGGAGACTATATTCTCTTTGTTTTTCATCTTCCTCATGCTACCCTTGGCCTTATGAAGTCGGGCCCGTTGAGTATTAAATATAAACAAGATAGGACCAAACATTATTCCCTCAAACCAGGCCGAGATGACGCAGAGTTGACAAAGGCCAACTTAACTCAGGCCAAATTGACCTAAGGCCGAGTTGACCCACATTCTTGCAGAATGCAAGAGAAGTGAGAACGATCTAATGTTCTAATGTACAACATGTTAACGTTGGTTCCCTCCAAACTGCCAGGAAAACAAAATGAATGCTTGTCAGTTAAAGCATTCAAGAACTGTAAAATGTCTGGAATGTGGATCAAAATGAAAAATAAATGCTATACATGTATATATCTTATTAGTTTAGGCTCTTATCAAATGCATGCAATTATTATTCATCTGGCAACTAGTTTTGATTCATTTCCTCTTGAACTTTACGGATATATCACGGAATAATGTCACGAAACTTTTTAGGCATATCACGGATATCTTTCACTGACCCACTGATTCATGGAACTTGTCACGGAACAATAATGGTTAATCTCTTGGATTTTTCACAGATTGACGGAAAACATGGAACTTTCCTCTGGTAAAACTGTACAATAATGGATGTTTTAAGCTTAAAATATGCACATATATTCAAAAATACAAAACTCTCCGCCCATTTCATATATAAAAGATGTTTTCAGTGATTTCTGTGAATCTGTGTTTTGTCATGGGAGGTCTATGTATACTGGGTCCGAGCAATCCTTGAGTATGGGATGCATGGTCTACCGTCTTTCTTTTTTTTCTTTCTCTAAATACTGCCAGACCCTCTTTCGAGTATTATCGGCAGGTGTACTTTGTACACTCCAGGTTGTAGGATGAAACCCTTCAAGTAACCATATCTAAATTACCGTAGGGAGTTAACGTCCCGATCCGAAGGGCAATGCACTTATCTAGTATCATCCCTGAAAAGAGACACCAAAATTTTCCTCACTGTCTCTAAAACTTTCCAAGAATGCAATTTGAATGGTTGTGTGTGTCATGTGTTCCTTTAAATTTTAGATCCAGTCACTGGTGCAACTGGCCCTGGGTCCTAAACTGCAAAAATTCAATTACGCATAACTGCCGTGTATTACAATATGGACACGACTGTCAAGCGTAAATAAATATACAGACGACAATCATATCAATTATATCAAAAATTCTTTCTCGTCAAATAACATAATACGGTAGTGTTGATCTTGGATGGGGTCGAATAAAAAGTACACTTGCTTGTCTTGCGTGTATAGAAAATCTTCTCGTGATTGCCAAAGGGCTTGCCACCGCTGATAAAACGGTTCGCTTTGAAAATGTCAAGGAGGCAGACATCTTACTAAGGGAAATAACTCTAGTGACTTAGATTTGAGAAATACCGTCCCTTAACCGGCTTGACAAGGTCAAGGCCACTTTCTTTCGCTTTGATACAAGGTCACTTGCAAATCGCCAAAATGTCGAAAAAGTATCAAGTTGTGTTCCTCCGTCACGGAGAGAGTGAATGGAACAGAGAAAACAAATTTACCGGCTGGTACGACGCCGACTTATCGGATACTGGAGTAGCCGAGGCCAAAAATGCAGGGAAGGTGTGTTGCTGATTTTCTTTTGACAAGTTTTTGTCTCCTACTTTGTCTTTCTATGGGAACATTTCATGTATTCATTGTGTGGTAGAGCAAGCCGGCTTTTATGGCCACGCGGTTGAGTGTCTGATTTCGGACCTGGGGGTCGGAACGCAGGGTGCCAAATGTAACAGTTGGTAAAAAGGTTATTCAACTTTGTCCCGTATTTGGATTGACACACAAACTGCAAGTCTCTCACACATTTATTCCTCATTCCATTTTGGATATATGTCCGTTTTTTCAACAGTTTTGTTCGATATCTAGGCCCAACAGTGTAAGTTTTATGCATCGATGATGAAAGTAAGAAAGGTGGCAAAGATCAGGAATCAATACAATCAAGTACCACACCTGACCCAGGATACGAGTTCTCGGAAACGCCGAACCAGGTGTATTTTTATGCCAACTTTTGGGTTTGTACGCATACATTTTCTGATGGGGATTCTAATATACGCCAATTTTTTTTTCTGATGACGCGTCTCAAACTCCTTAAAAACACCTGAAGACGACAGCGGGAGTCAAAATTTGGCTTCCGCCACAAAAGATCGCCACGAATCTGATGCCCCAGGGTTTGTCATAAAATGTCCAGTCATCCGAAGGCAGTAGGCGTGATCTCATTTAGCTCTCGACCAATCAGAACGTCACACAGCGACTGCGCCTTTATTGACAGGACAACAGTTACGCCTTGCAAATTTGAGAAGCATGTGGTCGATTGGTTTTAACTTTTCTGAGTGCGTGAAAAGACAAATGATAGTCGCACATTCGTGACTGTCTGTCTCAATCAAATCTTGAAATGTTTCTTACTTTCTTGAAAACATGAAATTGCTTCCACAGCTCGAGTTCCACTGACGGTGGTTGATAAAATAATAAATAAGATTTGCTGAAGACATTGATCGGTAAACCAAATAGGATAACGTCCGATAAGGCAACGTTCTGAATGAAGCGTCATTAGCAACAAATGAGTGATGCAATCAATTATCGGCATTTTTTTCCATCCAATAAACTATTCTTAGGGTATTAAATGCAAACAAATGACTTTCAGCAAGAAAACCCGTTCATTTTAAACCATTGAAATCATCTCGCACGTAGGTAGGAAATCAAAATAATCATCTTAATTTTGGAACAATCGCCGTCGACTAGATGCACAAAAAGCACGCAAATGATTGAACTAGATCTATACATCTGCAAAAAATCTATCTGTCTGTCGGTTTGTCTGTATGTCTGCTTGTAAATGAATAAAACAACTACATGTATCAATAGTATAAGCTTTTCATTTTTAAGGCCAAACATAAAAATATGTGTTTCATGATACATGAAATTTTAAAATATGAAAATGTTTTTATTTTGATGGAGAAGATGGGAAAACAATATAGCCAAACCCCTTTTGAAATCCCCAACAATGTTTAGAAAATATTGTGTAGGGGTTGGGGAAGAGGGGGATTTAAGTTTGTTACGGTAACCCGATACAAACTTTTATTTTTGGTCTAAAATCTTTTTTGTTCACAGCTAGTCCTCACAAGGATTTTGAAATTGCCATTTTGCAGGATAAAAGACATTACATCCGTAAATAAAACTTTTCATATTTCGGCTAAAATTAAAAACTCCAACTTTTCCGGGTCAACTCCAATTTTTCAATTTTGACTCCAACTTTTTCCGGAGATGGATTCTGTGAATCCTGTTTTCAAAATCCTAGTGAGAACTCTGAGGATACCACATGGAAAGTGACAAAAACACAAGCATCACAAACAAGAGCCAAGAGGTCAGCCCTTTCCCAGCAGGTGACCACAAGGCAGCAATGAACAGACGCGAAAGCATGACAAACACAAGACAAATAACAAAAATGATCCACAAAAGAAGTACCGCCTTGGAATGGTCATTAAAAATATTTTACTGGAGGGCTTAAACCGGTTTCATGGCGCCCCAACCGCACCCTTAGTTCAGATGTGGATCAAGACACATAGATGTTTGGTTTCCATGAAAGACCCCTAACTTATCCATGCATCATCTCCTAGAGCATATAAATCAAGATATAAAAAGGGAATAAAGCAAAGATAAGGACTCAACAGTACACTGAATAACGGAGCAAAAGAAATCCAAGGTAAACCTCCAATCTACCTGATGCGCAGAGGCTTTTACTATAAAGTTTTATGGCCTGACTTGAATAATATCTGATGAGATAACGGTCAAAGCGCAGCTTTAAAAAAATCGTTCAAGCTGCAGGAAAACAAGTTCCCGCATATGTTTTTGCTGAATAAAAAAAAACCCGCCCTGACGCATCTGTTTCTCAAAAAAGTGGCCTGAGAAACAATTCAAGATTTTTTGGGGGACCTAAATGAAACTTCATATTTCCGATTATTTTTGGCTAAAACTAAAGACTCCAAGTATTCCAGGTCAAATCCAATTTTTCAAATTTGATTCCAATTTTTCGAGGGATGGATTCTATAACTCCTGTTTTCAAAATCCTAGTGAGAACTCTGGTAGGAGACACTAGCAGGTAAAGAGTTAACTTCCCTTTTCTTTTCTCAGATGTTGAAGGAGAAAAACTTTACGTTTGACATTGCCTACACGAGTGTATTAAAACGTGCCATCAAGACACTGTACCTTACCCAAGAAGAGATGGATCTTCACTGGATCCCTGTAATAAGACACTGGAGATTGAATGAAAGACATTATGGTGGCCTACAGGGCTTGAACAAATCAGAAACAGCAGCCAAGCATGGAGATGCCCAGGTTAAGGTATGTAGTATGTAGCCTAGGAATTTTGTATGCATAGATTAGGCCAAATAAACAATAATAGGGTAGCCCTACCCTACCTAAATTTACTGGTGAAACATAGAATTTTTTTCAGGTTTTCTGGTAAAAACTTAATTTTATGCATTTTTCAAAATGCATAAAGTAATATTATTTCCAGAAAAAAAAAATTAAAAAAATATGTATGCCTATAGTATACCTTACCTAAAATGTTCATACCTGCTTATTTTTTATCTTGTTAACCAAAATTTTGAGCAGAAGTGTAGATTAGCAAAACTTGATACTTGCCTAGTGACAAGTATATAACTGTAATGTATACATACTTTTCCAAAGTAAATTTGACTTGTTTCAAAGAACAGATGATGCACAAAGAAATTAGCATTACCCTAACTGTGCTGATTGCTGCAACCTTATGTAACATTTTTGAAAACAGTATGAAATCAGATATATTACTCAATTTAAAACAGTGTAGATCCAGACCAGCTGGTTTCTGAAGAAGCCTGATCTACAGGTATGTTAATCCAATTAGACTACACTTTCCTGGCCACCAGGACAAGGGTCCACACTGTTTTCCGTACAACATGTGAGTTGATAATAATCAAACCATGGAACCAGATTGTTTGACAATCTGACTACATCATATCAATTTATTCAGCATGTAATATTAAGGATAAACCAATATGACACCATGAATGTGGTTACTTTCATAGGTTTAGATGAACAAAAAATTTCAGCGTAAAATTGTAAATATTTTCTTACCCATTATTTTCAGCATGTGTTTTGGGTGCTCAAAAGAACCGTCTCATTGAGACGGCTCTTTTGAGTACCCACAACATATGTTTGGTTGAGAAATAAGAAAATTATTTTTCTGGTAGGCACTCTTAACTAAAGGCCTGTACTTTGTAAGAACAGATTTAAATCAACTTAATATACTTGTCCCAGGACAAGTAAATATAATAGTTTACCACACCCTTTTGAGTGATAAATTTAACAAAAGAAAGTCTTCATTTTGGGTACTGAAAAGAATCATCCCATTGCTTTGATTACCAGTATATTGTGTTGTGAATTTACTAGGTATATTTAGATTGATAGATAAGAATGTCAACCTTAAGCCTGCTGAACCAGGGTATATACTGTTTATAAAACAGTGAAGATTCAGGTCAGCTGACTTCTGAGAAGCCAGAAACCATCTGATCCGAATTCTCACTTTTCTGCTCTGCTTGTAAATATATGCTGATCTCTGGAATCCTGCAATTTTATTGGATAAAAACTTGTGGGGCGTGTAGTTATGTAGATATATCCGACATGGTAAGGGTTATAACTTAAATTATCCTCTCTTATTTAGCTGTGGGATTTCACTAAAACAAAACTTTTTAGCGTAAAATTCTAAGTATTTTCTAACCCATCTGTTATCAGTATTAACATATGTTTTGGGTGCTCAAAAGAACCTCGTCAAGACGGTTCTTTTGAGTACCCACAACATTTGTTTTGGTTCAGAAATAAGAAAATTAATTTTTTGGTACACACTCTTAACTAAAGGCCTGACTAAAAAATTACTATTTCAGATTTGGAGAAGATCCTATGATATCCCACCCCACCACTTGAACCATCATATCAACACTCTTAACTATAGGCCTAACTAAAAAATGTACTATTTCAGATTTGGAGAAGATCGTATGATATCCCACCCCACCACTTGAACCATCATATCAACACTCTTAACTATAGGCCTAACTAATAAATGTACTATTTCAGATTTGGAGAAGATCGTATGATATCCCACCCCCACCACTTGAACCATCAGATCCTAGATCAGCTGTGAGAGAGCCAAAATATTCAGTAAGTTTTATGTGATGATGTAGTCTCTGACATTTTCATTTCTGAATTTATACCACAGGTTTAGATAAACAAAAAATTTCAGCATAAAATTGTAAATATTTTCTTACTCATAATATAAGTATATGTTATGGGTGCTCAAAAGAACCGTCTCATTGAGGCGGTTCTTTTGAGTACCCACAACATATGTTTTGGTTGAGAAATAAGAAAATTATTTTCTGGTACGCACTCTTAACTAAAGGCCTGTATACAGCATGTTTTCTGAATATAAAATAGAACTTTATGAGTAAAAGTTCTCAGGAAGATTCCTGAATTCAGGATTTTGTAATAACTTTGTAAAATTCCAGGGTAAAAGATAAGGAAGCCACAACATGACCATGTTATATCGGAATCTGTGTTACAACAAGGTGTGTTATAAAGGGACAGCACTGTACTATCTGATTTTGTTTTGATGACTATAAAAGTATTTATTTGCCTTTCAAGACCAATCATAATACAGTGTATTAGAGGTTTTTTGTGTAAGTGATATGGTCGTACCAAGATGAAGATCAAAAGTTATGGTTCCACCACAGGATCAAATTTAGTACTTGCTTTAAGAATAATGCTTGCAGTTTTCCAAAAAGCAAATAGAAATTTCCATAACATTTACTATGCTATGTATTCTCTGGCACATCAACCAAATAATGTAACATAACATAACTGCATGGCTGTAGATTTGAAAAAGCTGGCTGATAAAGATCCTCGCTGTTGGCAAGGTAAAAACGGGTTAAGAAAGGTAAAAATAGTAGAAATAAACCTTTGACGCACAATCAATTCATGCTGATTAAATATGTTTAATTTTCTAATTAGCAATATAATTTTAAAAAAAGTAGAGTTCATTTTCAGTGAATAATTGCAACATTTAGCATAAAGTGAGAAAAATAATCACTTGCTATTTTTAGCAAGTGATTAAAAGTCATTAGTCCCTGCACCTAAATTCAACAGTGGTTTTGAAGACATAAATGTAGGGAAGCAATATGTTTGGACCTTTTGTGACAGCTTTAAACCCTCTCTTGACTGGAAAGCCAAAATAATAAATTGACAGTGTAGACTATGATGAGCTACCCCAAAGCATATCGTTAGGGTCTGCAATGAATGCTATTATGAAAACAATCTTTAGGTTTTCAGAACAATACAATAATTGTAAAACTCATAAATTGTAGTCTCTGACACCTAAAATTGTTTAATGGACTACCCAACCTCATTGTATCAAACTGGATGAGAAACTTCAAGGTGTTTAAAGGTGATTTTTGCCATTGTATAATGCAGTTTCATAGGTCTAGATATTAACAAAATGTTTGTGTGTAAAATTGTGAATATTTTCTTACCAATCCGTTTTTTTAATGTGTTTTGGGTGCTCAAAAGAACTGTCTCATTGAGACAGTTCTTTTGAGTACCCACAACATACATATGATAAGATAATCATTTTTGACTACATATTCTTAACTAAAGGCCTGAGTTTAATTGTGTTGTAGCAATATGATGCCAGTGTTGTACCAATGTGTGAATGTCTCAAGGATACAGTAGAGAGAGCGTTGCCCTACTGGCATGATGTCATTGTACCATCTATCAAGGTAAGTCTTGAATAGACGTTTCCGAATCACGCCGAGATTGTCACTCAAAAGTGACATGATAGTGTATAACTGACCAATGTAACGACGGCATACATCATGTGACATGGTCCACAAACAAATCGCATGTGTTCAATCACCCACATTTAAATTGAGGTTTACCTTACAGTTAGTGGATGTAACTATTTGCATGCTATGTAATTTTTAGCCCACCAGTGATCCTATGATGTCTGTCTGTCTTCCGTCAGTTCGTCCGTCAACAATTTCTTCAAAACAACATCAGTCCTCCTAACCACTAGGCTTAATTTAACCAAACTTCACAGGAATGCTCCTTAGGTGGCCCCCTTTCAAATTTGTTCAAATAATTTAATTCCATGCAGTATTCTGGTTGCCATGGCAACCAAAAGGAAAATCTTCTTGTCAAAAAGTATTAGTCAGATTTCAAAACAATTTGGTACAAATGGTCCTTGGGTGACCCTCTACCAAAGTTGTTCAAATTATTATGATTGGTTGAAAAACATGGCCCCCAGGGGGCGTGGTCCACTTTTCCTTTGTTCATAATGTAGTAATCTTGTAAGGGAGACAAATGTAGCTGTCTTGTTTGTAGACAGTTTTCCCTTGATTCTAGGTAGAATTCTGCATTCTGATGGATTTTCCCATAAAAAATGTACATATAGCTTCAATAAGGATGGCATCATAGGATTATCCGTTTTATGTTTTGATGAGCCACAGGTAGACTTTCCTTGTGAATATGTAATTCAATCTCTGAATATTGCAGTTATTATAGCAAACAGTGCAGACCCTGATGAAATGTAGCATTATGCTGCATTTCATCTGGGTCTTCACTGTTTGCCATACTACCCTTTTAGGGGTTTCCAGTATCCATTATCAGACAAGTTCAGTCAAGTTATGCCCCTGGGGCCAAAAGTTGCCCTTCCTGTGGGTCACATGTTTTACATATGCTTATAAAGGGAAAACTTAAAAAAAAAAAGAATCTTCCTGTCCGAAACCACTAGACCTAAAGCCTTGATATATTATGTTTGTAGCATCATCTAGTGAACCACTACCAAGTTTGTTCAAACTATGCCTCTGGGGGCCAAAAATGGCCCCGCCACAGAGGTCACAGGTTTTACTCAGACTTATATAAAGATAAGTTGAGGTTCTAAATTCAGTTAATTTTGTCAACATAACCCATGTGAACTGCTGATCTATCAAAATTCAAAGCTGGACTTTGAGAGGAGCTATGCTTTCCTATACCTTTTAAACAGTCATTCTCAGGTGAGCGACCCAGGGGCCTCTTGTTCATGCTTTTGTTGTCTTCTGCTGACTTTGTTCGAAATTAACTTTTTCAAAAAAAAATTCAGGAGCACCAACAAGTGTCAAATGATTTGGATCCAGATCAGGACCGACAGTCTGGGTCCAAACTGTTTGTTAAGGTAATCAGCAGATAACAAAAGTGATGCTAGCAAGAAAAGGGATATTGATGTGATAATGGTGCTTATCATATTGGCATTCAGTGGAGCCACGTGTCTAGTTTTGTGTCTCAATCTCTGTCTATTTTAACCCTTAAAGCGCCACCTATAATTTGCAGCAGACGACAATTTAAAATTTTACCGCGTTTTCAAATAACCAATAAGGCATGATATTTCATGAGAATCGTCTGCTGGCAGACGATTCTCATGTAATATCATACCTTATTTTTGTTGAAAATTGGGAAAAATGTCGCAAAATTTGTCGTCTGCTGCAGTAGTGATTGGCGCTTCAAGGGTTAATACATGCAGAGCACAGTGGACCAGTTGGTAGAGCTTTAGATTGGAGATAGAAGGGTTACTAGTTTGAGACTCAACATAGTCACTGTGTTTTGTCCTTGAGCAAGACATGTTATCCGCTGCTTAGTTATGGTTCAACCCAGGAAATTGCCCCGATTTGACTGAAAAATTGTTAACTGGGACATAAAGCATCAACACAAACACTGTTGTATATTAGTGCATATCACAAATGCTACACGCTTTTTCATTGGGCATCATGTGAAGGTCACTATCCTGCGATAGATGCACGAGTGGGCACTATCACGTAATATGGACCAGTCGGTACCAAGTTATAGTGCCCACTACGGAGATGAACGGAAAAGTGTTATGGAAAATGACAATTACTTTACTAGTTTTACTTCGGCTTGTCGCTCTGTTGAGAGATGGGGAAACCAGCCAAACCAACAACACATCCTTCACCTTTGAGCTGTCGTTTGATTGTTGTGAAACTTTCAGAGTTTTAGTTTCTCAAACTTACTGTGATATTTTCCTGCCGTTTAGCCAGTCAATGCACTAAAAGCAATAGAAACCTAAGCTGAGGGCACTATCAAGGTTTATGGACTGCCTGAGGGCCAGGGCCTGGACCGCCGGGTTGATATGGCCCTCGACTGCGGATTGGGCCATATCAACCATATGTTAAAACTGATTGGTAAGAAAATATTTACAGTTTAACACTCAAAAATATTGTTTATCTAAACTTGTGTCTTAATACAAAGGGTTTGTTTTTCAGGCTGGTCAGAAGGTACTTATTGCAGCCCATGGTAACAGTCTGCGAGCTCTTGTGAAATACTTAGACAATGTAGATGATGCTGACATAACAGAACTTAATATTCCTACTGGTAAGAATAGCTTTACTTAACTCTTGTACTGCTGAACTCGGCTTTGAGCCAGTGCATGAGATTTCCAACAATGTTGTATGTGCGACCAGCAAAGTCTCAGATCAGTCTGCACATACGCGCAGTCTGATCAGAGCCTTTGCTTGTCGCCTGAATATTATATGACTGTTAAGCTACTGCTGGAACATCATTTGGAGTTTCTAAGCTTATAGACGGATGGCTGAGAATAGGTTTGCCCCCCCCCCCCCCCCCCCCCCCCCCTAGGGAATTTCGCAGACATATCCTATCTTGTAGAGAATTGAAAGCCGAGTCTTTTAAGAGATGTTTGCACTCTGTGCTCCGGGGCGTTAGTCTGTAAGAGCCTGTAACATATGTTACTTAATCAAACTAAGAAAAAGTAAATTGAAAGTTTGGGCTACAAATTAAAGACATTAAAATATTTATTTTTAAAAATCATTCATATAGTCTGCATACTGGATATCTTAACTACATATGACAGCCATTTGAACAAAATTGCCGCTTCCTAAGGTGTCATATGCGTTACATAAATCAGATAACCCATTAAAATTTGCAAGTGTGGCTAACATCATTTACATTCACAATCTCTCTGTGTGTTTTGCAAAATGTTTTTAACCATGTCTGACTAGCTTATGCAATTGGCTAACAGAAAAATTAAAGTTTGTTTCCCTAGCTTGAATATTTTTTCTGGAATAAGCAATTAAACAACCCTACCCCTACCCAGTTTTAAGGTGAAATGTTTGGTATTAAAACTAAAGTAAAAATAGTTAAAAAATATTTGCAGTTGATGAATGTGCTTCATTGTTTGGGATTTATTTGCTTATATGAAAAGACTCATAAACCTGCAAGTTTGTTGCAAAATTTTTAATATCAGAGGCTGTAACATATGTTACCTGATCTAATAAATGGGCAAGCTCATTGTCTTAACGTAAGATATGCCTAAAAATGTTTTAATCTCCTCGAGGGAATTTTGCAGACATATTCCTTCTTATAGTACAACTCAAGCTGCATCGAATAAGGGATGTTTGCACTCTCTATGTTGGGGCGTTAGTCTGAAACAGCGTGTTACATGCGTTACTATATCAAATAAAGGAAATGTAGTTTGAAAGTTTGAGCTAAAATTGTGAAAAAAACTTGCAACTTTTGGATATCTTACATTGTTTAGGGATTTTAAACTGGCTTCTATGATAAAGACTTATATATCTGCTAGTTTTCATCAAGTTTTAAAGATCAGAGAGCGTTACATATGTTAGCGTGATAAGTAAAATCATCAAACAGTATTTTGACATCAAGCTGAGTAAGGGCCTGCTCTGTCCTAATCCCCTTTGGAATTCTGCAGACAAATTACATCTTATGTAACCATTCAAGGTGCATTTAATAAGAAATGTTTGCACTCTGTAAGTCAGGGCGTTAGCCTGTAACAGCTTGTTACATATGTTACTATATCAATTTGAGAATAAGAAATTTGAATGTTTGAGCTACGAAAAGAAGACATTAAAATTATCTAATAAATTGACATTCTTATAGTCTTTATACTGGATGTCTTTACTACATATGGAAGCTGTTTAACATTAATACGGCTAACTGTGGTGTTATGTGCGTTACATGAACCTAATTATAATTTAAAAGCTATAATGGTGGCTATCGTCATTTAGTTAAACAACTTCTATGACTTGGTTTCAAACTGTTTTATTGAATTTTACAAACATATACTCAATTGATGAATAGGAAAAACCAAGTTTGCTTTTCTATCTTAAATATATTGTCTTATAGGAGCTAATACACAGCCCTACTCCCAGTTTTACAGAGAAGCGAATTTAGTTATTACTGTTTAAGTAAATCACATGAAAGTGATTACAGCATGTGGATATTTTTCATTTTCTTAGTCTGTCTTGCTCCATATGATATCTGCAAGATGTCATTAAGTTTAAGATCAGGACACTTAATGTGTACTTATAAGTCTTTGGTGCCAAAACACTAGAAATTATATTCATTTTTGATTATCAAGCCCATGGACTGTTTTTACAGATGTTATCAATGACCGTTTGGACACATTTCCTTATACGGTGCATATAATGCTAAAAATTGAGCCACAAATAGAAAAGGTAGTCTTTCATTTTTACAAGAAAATACAATAAATGAAATGGTCCAAACTATTTCTCATCGATTTAACACTCATGTTAAACGTTTGTCATTGTCTGCTTCTGTGGTAATCATTATTATCACACGCCTCCTTGCAACTAGTAAAATCATGACACAATATTTCAATTATTTACTGTTATTCAATTTTACCACCAGTCCACTCAAAATTGATGAGCCATTATCAACTTTCCAATTTTGCCATTTATGGCTTGGAACATTCGGAAACTGGTATGAATTCCTAATAGTTGGTTCTTTGGGTATATGTGTTTCAAGTGATACTCTGCAAGTAGGAGAAAGACTAAAGCTGTACAAGGAGGAAAACTATGCCATTAAGAGCAATGAGTACCTGGACTGATGTACATGTACCTTGATATTTCTGTGATAAAAAACCATATCTTAGCTGGTTAACTTTTATAAATGTAGCCTTTCCATACATGCAACCCACATATTTTCATCTAATAATGTCTCTGCACTTATTATCTTTCCCCAAGCATTCAAAAACTTATTTGAAGTCTTAGTACTTCTGAAGTGCTGAAACCAAGGTAACTCTTTCCCTTCAGATAAACGAACTAGATGTATCACAGCAGGTAAAGCAATGAAATGCAGGATGAACAGAGTGCAAATAGACCCTTTCAATTCAATGATTCACTAAGTTTCTATGATAAGAGCGCTTATTAAAGGATGTAACATATATAACTCGTCATAATAAATGAGCAAGGGCATTGTCGTGAAATCCTTTTTGATTACACAGTCAGAGGCAAGTGTTTTCAATTTCAGTGTTTTCAATGGTTCATGAAATGAGGCACATTATCAACTTGTTTACCCTGTATAAATCTTCCATAGAGCATAATATAGAACTACTGGTTATCCCATTCTACCTATAGTCCAATTTCCTTCTTTTGAATGCAACAGCTAATGATATGGCTGTAAAAACTGAGAAATCATAGGTTTTACACTATTTTAAGACATGCTTCAATGTACTGACATCAAAAACAACCTACTGCAAACATAATTGATGGCAATGTCCAACTTCATATTCTTTCTCTTATACCAGATAACTTTCAAGGTGTAACAGAAATTGTTTCAGACGGTCTGCCAAAACCACCAAGAGTCAACATTGTAACTAAAGAAAACTTATAAAGTTCTTTGGGCGCAGCAAAATACTATTGATCTAAGACCTGAGGACTTAAGCACCAAAAGACTGGATAGGTTCCATGGCAAATGATGCAAAAAAGCAGCCTATCAAATTTCTGTTTGACCAATGTCAGAAATCTTAAAGTATTCTTAGAGGTACACGGTAGAGACATAGATTTTGCAAAATCAGAGCAAAGTTATCATTTGACTAGCAGGGATGCAGATGCAGCTGCAGTTAGATTGCTCTTGCCACTTCACAGGAAGAGATATATGCCAGAGTCATACTCCATTGTATGCATATATGTGAAATGGCATTAAACCCATATTTAATCAGGTGTTTGATCCCATGACACTGGCATGCTGTTTCTGCTTTTGAAGAATGCTAAGGATTCAAGTTTGGCTGAGTCAAGTTGTTTGACGCTGGCACTGGCCACACATACAAAGAAAATTAAGTCTTTTGATGGCAAAAGAGGAGGATCACACGAAATGCTTATAAGTGATGTTTGTCACAATTACCAATTTTAAAAAGTAATCTTAATTAATGTAACACATATAACACCATAGGAAGCTGTATATTTGTTAAAAAATCTTTTCTTATGTATCAAAGGTATTCAGCATGCAAACTACATGAATAATTCAAATAAATAGATAGTTTTACGTCTTCTTTCTGTTTGTCAGACTTTCAATTCATTTATTCTTAAATTGATATGGTAACATACATATCATACCATTACAGGCTAAACCCCTAGTTAATGGAGTGCAAACATCTCTTATTTGATGCAGCTTGAATTGTTCTTTAAGGTAGGATATGTCTGCACACTTTCCAAAGGGGTGGAGAGGAACAGGATTGTACTCAGTTTGCAGTCATAATACAATGCCATGATTCTACTGGTTGTGATGAAATGGGTGATTATTTTGCCATAGAAGCAGACACAATGATAGACATTGTGAGGGTGACTTGAATAAAGATTGTTTTTGAATAACTTTATTTAATAGGAATATTTATTAAATTGTGTCATTTAAATGAGACTTATTATTTTCTATCTATATGTCTATATATTTTAATATTATAGACATACGGAAATATGTGATTAAAAAGGTTATATATAACATAGGTAACACAATTCCATGGGCTTGATATCAGCAATGACTGTAATTACTAAGACTAAGGCACCAGAGGCTAGAGATTAATAGGAAAACATGTGAAAAACGGTATTTTTCTGAAATATCATCTCTTACTTCCAAGAAAATTTCCTAGCTCATTCATTATGCCATGTAATATACGTTACATACTTAAATAAGTGCTCTGATCCTGATGTCAAACTTGTAAATGTATGATTCTTTATTGCATTAGCAAGACAGTGCCAAAAATGTAAGATATCCACGAGCGTCAAATATTTTCATATTTTTTTCTTCAATAATAGATACCAAAATTGGATACTTCATACTGGGAGTAGGGTTGTTTAATAGCATATATAAAACAATGTATTTGAGATAGAAAAGCAAACTTTGTTTTTTATATTAGTCAAATGAGTATTTTAGTAAACTAAGATTAAAAACACTTGTAAAAATGCACAAATTGTCTGTAAAATGAATGATGTTAGTCACGATTTCAACTTTCAAAGGGAAATTTAATCTATGTAACGCACATAAGACCATTGAAGGCTGAAATTTTGTTTGAAATGCTGCTTTTATGTAGCTTAGGCATCCAGCTTGCAAACTACATAAGAAATTTGAAAAATTAGATGGTTAATTGTCTTCTATCTGTAGCTCAAGCTTTCATTTTGATTTTTTCCTTAGTTTGTTACAGTAACATATGTAACAGGCTGTCAGAGACTAACGCCCCGGAGCACAGAGTGCAAACATCTCTTAAAAGATGCGGCTTGAAATTTTCTTTAAGATCGGATATGTCTGCGAAATTCCCTAGGGGGGGGAGCAGGACCTTTTTTAGCTCGAAGTCTATTAAAAGGATGCTGCACATTCTCATCTGAGTCTGCGTCTTGTCAAATTGTTGGAAATCACATGCCATGGCTCATTTTTGAAAACTGTAAATCCAGATCACCTGGCTTATGAGAGGTCCTAGCTTGTGCCCTTGAGCAAGACACTTAATTCTCTACTTAGTACTGGTTCAACTCAGGAAGACCCATCCCAACATGACTTGAAAATTGTTGACTGTGATGTAAACTTACTCAGTGGGAAGACGCTCCAGAGTTGGCCCAGCATTTAATAAGAGAAAGAAGAAAAAAAACAAAACAAACAAAACCCCTATGGCTACATACAAAGCCATCTGATCCCATCTTATAAGGATCCACACTGTTTTAACTCTGAATGAAAATACATGCTTACAACTGGAATGCTTCAGGCTAACAAGATAAAAATTTGGGAGGAGTGTAGTACATAAAAATATTCAGCATGACAAGGGTTATTAATAAGCACATTTTCAACTAAAATGACCATTACTTATTTCTACTATTTTCTCCGATTTACACAGCATAGTTGTTTGCTTAGATATTAGTAATCTAGATACACCTCTCATCAAAGACGTGAGAAAATAAATCAAAATGTGTAGAGTCATTCATGTTGGAGAAATTGAGGCCAGGTAGATATTTAGGTACTTGTTATATAGAATTTGTTGCTCCTCTAAAAGCATTGAAGCTTGGAGATATTCTATCTATCTGTCTGTCCATCTGTCAGTTGTTTGGTCGGTGTCTTTTTGTTTTCGATGTACTTAAAAAGATCCTATCAATGAGATGGTTCCTTTGAGCAATGTTCTGATTAAGTGATATTAAGAAATTTACCTTACATAGAGGAGCACAGTGGCTCAGTGGTAGAGTGCTTCACTCGAGGTCAATGTGTTGCGGGGGCACCGTGTTGTGTCCTTTAGCAAGACATTTTATCCTCTGCTTAGTACTGGTTCAACCCAGAAAGACCCCTCCTGACAGACTGAAAAATTGTTGACTGGGACATAAAGATTCAAAACAAACAAACAATCAAAACAAAGCTTATTTACACAAACAAAAAATTATCTTGCCATAATTACCAAATAAATTGAAAAGTATGATTGATGAAAATGTGTAAATCCACATCAAACTGCTGCTTTAAAGCAGTCCGATCAAAGTTTATTGTGTTTGCTCGACTCTCACAACATTTTAGATACCTCATGAAATATCTACACTTTAAGCACTTTGCCCATGCGTGGATCCAGGATTTTTTCAGGGGGGGTCCAGGCCCGACGGCCAGAAAACAGTCTGGACGTTGTTTTTTTGATTTTTTAGTCCTCCTTATTTTACAGTTTACAGAGGGGGTCCAATGGTTTTATTACAGTGAAAAGGATACTTTTCCAAGGATCCAGAGGGGGTCCAACATTTTTCAGGGGGGAGGGGGGTCCAACTTTTTCCAGGGTGGGGGGGGGGGGGGGGTCCAAATGCTTAATTCTATAGAAACCCATATAAAATGATTTTCTTGGGTGGTTCGGACCCCCTATCCCCCCTCTGGATCCGCACATGTTGGCTGCTATTTTCATCAGCTGATAACTTTTACAAACAGTTTGGGCCCAGCTCAGGTCCAACAAAATGTCAGGCCTGACCTGGATCCGAACTGTTTGACACTCTGGTAGTGTTCCAGATAGGATTTATTAAGAGTTAATTTTGAAAATAATCAGCAGACGACAAAACTTTGTGAACAATTTCCCAGCATGCAAATAGTAAAGGACCTCGGACAGTTTCCTATTCAATCTGCCCAAATTTTGACAGCCTCTGGCTAGGAAAAGGCATAACTGACAATTATAGTTTTGGGCTTAAATCAAACCTTTACATTCAGTGCTCCTAGCACAATAAAAATATTTTGAAAATATTGCATAATTATGCCAGGACTCTAGGGTTTAGGGGGTGGGGCTATTTTTTGTGACCAAATTTTATTATACCCCCGGTACGAAGTATATAGGGGGTATATAGTTTTTGCCTTTTCTGTAATTATGTTTGTCTGTCTGTTTGTTTGTCTGTAAACTTTTTTTTTTCGTCAAAGATTTCTCAGCAACTACTTGGGTAAGGATTCTGAAATTTGGTACAAGGCTTAATAGTGATGAGTTGTATTGTGTAACAAAAGAACAGCCACATATTGCTTATCAGTCCCTTTATTTGTTTATTTTTCTTTCTCTCCAATGGAAAAAATTTTCGTCAAAGATTTCTCAGCAACTACTTGGGTTAGGATTCTGAAATTTGGTACAAAGCTTGATAGTGATTAGTTGTATTGTGTAATAAAAGAACAGCCACATATTGCTTATCAGTCCCTTTATTTGTTCATTTTTCTTTCTCTCCAATGGAAATTTCTGTCACAGATTTCTCAGCTCCTATTGGAGCCAGTGTTTTCAAATTTTGTTTACATCTTCATGATGGCAAAGTGTACTTTGTAAATGGAAATTAAGATGCTAATCCTCATTTTGCCTTCTTTTTTCAAATTATCATTTTTTCCTTCTTTCTCTCTTAAATAATACATATGGACATTTTTTCTGTCAAAGATTTCTCAGCAACCACTTGAGTTAGGACTCTGAAATTTGGTACAAAGCTTGATAGTGATGAGTTGTATTGTGTAAGAAAAGAACAGCCACATATTGCTTATCAGTCCTTTTATTTGTTCATTTTTCTTTCTCTCCAATGGAAGTTTCTGTCACAGATTTCTCAGCTCCTATTGGAGCCATTGTTTTCAAATTTTGTGTACACCTTCAGGAAGGCAAAGTGTACTGTGTAAATGGAAATTAAGATGCTAATCTTCATTTTGCCTTCTTTTTTCAAATTTTCATTTTTTCCTTCTTTCACTCTTATATAATACATATATACATTTTTTCTGTCAAAAATTTCTCAGCAACTACTTGAGTTAGGATTCTGAAATTTGGTACAAAGCTTGATAGTGATTAGTTGTATTGAGTAACAAAAGAACAGCCACATATTGCTTATCAGTCTCTTTATTTATTCATTTTTCTTTCTCTCCAATGAAAATTTCTGTCGCAGATCTCTCGGCTCCTATTGGAGCCAGTGTTTTCAAATTTAGTGTACACCTTCAAGTAGGCTAAGTGTATTGTGTAAATGAAAATAAAGATGCTAAAGCTCATTTTGGCTTCTTTTTCAATTTTTCCTTCTGTCACTCCTATATAACACATATGGACGTTTTTTGTCAGAGTTTTCTCAGCAACTACTTGATTTAGGATTATGAAATTATTTGTGTACTTTCAGGTAGGAGAAGTGTATTGTGTAAACGAAAACTAAGTTGCTAATCCTCATTTTGCCTTCTTTTTTCAAATTTTCAATATTTCCTTCTGTCACTCTTATATAACACATATGGACATTTTTCATCAAAGTTTTCTCAGAAACTACTTGATTTAGGATTAAGAAATCTATGACAATTTTGTCTTTTCTCTGAAAGTTTTACAACCTCTGATGGCTACCGCCGGGGGTATGTGAGCTTCGCTCACTTCTTGCTATATTTTCACAGAGAGCCAAAGTTTCGTCAAGTATTCACCTAAACACATGTAAATATTATGTTTGCGGCATAAAACTTGAGACGAAAGTGATGCCTTTGCATAAAAATCGGGTTGAGAAGATTCCATTATTTCATCATAAGAAGTGTGCTGTCAATTACTTTTGACTATTACCTGTAATGTTTCAAGGTCAACCAGTTGTGCACTGAAGTGTATTATAACTGCATACTGTACATATCACAGTCTAGATAAACACAACTTTTGAGCATAAAATCGTTAAAATTATTTTCTTACACATTAGATTTAACCTATAATTTGGTGCTTAAAAGAACCGTCTCATTGAGACGGTTCTTTTGAGTACCTATAGCAAGGTTGAGAAATGAGACAATTAATTACTTTGTAAGCACTCATAACTAAAGCCCTGATACATGCAATTGCATATTGATATTTACCTACAGGCTTTTACAAAATAAGTTTCTAATACGTTTTTATACTAAAGTGTTTTTGAGCATTGTGACAGCGTTCCCCCCCGTGACCAATCATGCCATTTTTATATGATGGGTGAAATGTAAAACTTCAACTGTATGCAAAAGGATTAGTTTGGTCATGGGGGGAAAGAACTTCAGTAAAACTTTTTCTATTTTCTATATGTTGAATAGCAAAAACTGAGTTTTCAACCCATATTTTTCAATTGGTACTTGTCCAATGAGAAAACAGCTTTGTGGATCAGTCGAGGGTTGAACCTACTATCTTTTTCATAGAAAAAATATCATTTTCTTTGAAACTTTTCTCTGGTCATTTTTATGGGCAATCCTTCATTAAGACTGTCCGAGGTCCTTGTTGTTTGCTTTTATGTCTGCTGCATATATTCAAATGCACTTTAGACTAGATTTTTTTATGGAAGCAAAAAATATGAACCCTGATCAGACTGCTCCCAATGATCTGATTTCATATTGTTTGCAATAAAGGCTACCTAAGAACATAAGCAGGCGGGAGGTGCAGACGACAAAAGTTGTGACTTGGGGACTAAGAGTTAACTAGGGCTATGAATCTGATTTCAGGTATTCCCCTGGTATATGAGCTGGATGAGAATATGAAACCAATTCAACATTACTATCTAGCTGATGAAGCACAAGTTAAAGCAGCCATGGACAAGGTCGCTGCTCAAGGAAAGGCGAAATAGGATCTTCTCTTTAATTTATGACTGGATGAATGGATCTTTTATATCAGAACAAACATAGATGAGCGTTTTTAATGTGAGGAATTGACAAGAAATTGAAGTGCTTTTAAAAGAAACAGTTTTATTTGTCAGTGCATTTAGATATGAGTTTGATTTTAGTAAATGGCACTTACTCTGAATAGAATGGGACATTTGATTTTAGAAACTCATGAAAATTATTTCCATAGTCACATTACAGTTGAAATATTATACATCCAGGCTAAGCATTCAATAAGATTAATTTTCTTTTTTTTATCAACCAAAACATCGAAAGAACCGACTAAATGAAAAGTTTCTTTTGAGCTCACAAAACAAATTTTAAACCTGATGGATAAGAAAATAATCACAGTCTTACGCTCACAAATTGTGTTAATCTCTACCTATGGCATCTCCTTTATAACTGTCAATAAACTTGCCAAACTTCTAGATACTTATGGGCTCATTTTGGATGCAAGACAGAAGTTAGAACATACCTTGCAAACGTTTAAAGTTCAGTGCCAATTGTAGACTGTTTTGGTAGTAGATACGGCTATTCCTGGACAAACCTTGGGGTAATACTCTTAATGTTAATGGTATGGCCTTAATTGGTTTGTAATGAAATTATACTTACCAATTAGTCTGAATGCAAATACATACTTGCTTGATTTAATTAGATACAAAAACATTCTTGTCTTATTGATATGGATAAAAAAGATATACTTATCGCAGTTCAGGATATGTTTGCATCCAACCCATTAAGGCTATTTGTTTTAGAGACTGCAACAAGCCATTAAAATTACTTCTTGTATGTGTACCAAAGTCTTGTGAAAGCCATCGCTGCCTGCATACACTGACTTACAAAGCTATGCATTGCTCAGCCCAGAAAGTAGACATATTGTCTGGCTGATCAGTATCTTCTTTGTTGTTGATAAAGCATAATAGTGCTACATCTCTTAATGTATTGTAGTTTTACTTTGTTTACTGCTTCAATGATACCCCTTGATGTATAAAATAAAAGAGAAAACTGTTAACTGCTTAATTTTTTTCATTATAGTTGATAATTTATGTTCCAGTAAACATTTTTCCAGTCACATCAGGAAACTTTTTCTGGGTAGAACCAGTAATTAACCCTTAAAGCGCCAATCATGCCTGCAGTAGACGACAAATTTTTGCGACACTTTTCCAAATTTTCGACAAAAATAAGGTATGATATTACATGAGAATCGTCTGCCAGCAGACGATTCACATGAAATATCATGCCTTATTGGTTATTTTTGAAAAAGCGGCAAAATTTGAAATTGTCATCTGCTGCAAATTATAGGTGGCTTTAAGGGTTAGTAATGAGTATAAAGTGTCATGCTCAATAGAGCTGCAGTGATGCAATCAAGCCTGGATTCCATATGTATTGCAATGCAGACCTCTCAATTTGATTATTTTCGGTTCAATTCAGACAAACAGTCTTTTTCAAAAGATTTAATTTCATAACTGGTTCAGAAAACACAAAGAAGTAATTTCTGACTCAGTCGGACGAGGTGCACATGAAACCCGGACAATAAAGGTGTCCTAGATTATGGGGTTTACTTATAAATCAGCGATAAGCTGATGTTAGAATCAGTCTCCTCCTATTCAATAGTACCACAAAAATAATGCCCCTTGCGCTTTGTAAAAGCCAAAACTTGTTTTCTTTTCATCGGAAAAGGCGGACACAGGTAGCTGGTTAATGTATTATGTTAGGGTTAATTATCAATTAATGTGTTTATTTGAAAGAAAAACAAGAGAATTGCTTGATTTTCCTTCCATTTCTAAGACTAATTCTTTTCAACACATTCTGGAGACCGCACTTCTGGTTAATTAAAAGCTTGGGACAGAAATAAGGTAAATACTCGCTCACATCCTGATTGGCTGTGTATAAATGGCTATAAATAGACATTGAAAATCGAATCGAGGCTTCATAACTCGGTTCACGGTGCACTGTAGTGAATCGTGCACCACTTACACTCAAGGACACGACACCACACCTATGGTGGGATTTGAAAGCCCTACATTCTATATGCTGAGCTACAGTGCTTCTCTAACTGCTGTGCATAGTTTGATTACATTTTGCTGTAATCTGTGATTACCCTTGAAGAGCTAATATGACTGCAGCAGGCGACAAATATTATGAGATCTTCAGTTTCTTTCATATTCATTTGCAAGGAAATAACAAATGAATCTTGAGTGAAGATTTGGTGCCAGTAAAATGCATTTAAGCCCTCCAGTGACTTAGGCTGCTGTCCCTTCTATGGCGGTGATTCTGTTGTTGTTGATTCATTGTTTTATTTACCAAATATTGTGGGGGTTCTGTATTTGGTCTTTGTTTTGTTATGTCTTACTTAATGTCCCTTTTATTGCACTACTTAGTGTCCTTTATAGTTTTTTAATCATCTTGACGAGGATGAGAGAGCTGGTTGCTTGGCTTAAATTGTCTTTCTGATGTGACTGTTATTGTTCTGTGGTCTTCCTCACGGTGCCATGGGTTGGACTGCAGTGTGTGGCTGTGGTAATTCCTGATCATACTCACTTACTTTTTGACAAGTCATATGAACTGTCTGCCAGCCAGTAGATGATTTGGTTTTTAAAAGGAGCAACTAACTTTGATGATGTTGTCTATTGCTAATAGTGGATGTGGTTTAAGATTGTTCACTACTGATAGACTTGTGTTTTATATGCTAAAATACAGATTTCAAGTAATAATTTAGGACACCGTACTGACTTTTTTAAAACGATATTGATTAGATTTCAAATGTGAAAATTTAAAGTTTTTGGTAAATACAATTGCATATATTTTAAACACCAAAAATAGTAAGTGAGTATGATCAGGAAATACCACAATCACAAACTGCAGACAACCCCCTGGCACCTTGAGGAAGAGCCGCTCAACCATCACGAGACACCAGGAAGACAAATTAAAAGTAAACCAACCAAAAAATGTATATTGCAGAACATATACCACTTAGTTATAGATTAATAACAAAGCAGCAAAACTACATGTGGTTATCCAATTTATTTACCCTTTACCTCATAACTTTTAAAGCTTTTGCAAACAGAGCAGGGAGCGCAGTGGTAGAGTGCTTGACTCGAGACCGAGGGGTCCGGGTTCGAGCCTCACCAGTGTCACCGGTTGTGGTCCTTGAGCAAGACACATTTATCTTAGCTTAGTACTGGTTCAACCCAGGAAGACCTGTCCCTGTTTAACTGAAAGATTGTTGATGGGACATAAAGAATCAAAACAAACAAAAAGCAAACAGAGCAGACCCAGATCAGACAGCTCTTACAAGAACTGCCTGATCTGAGTCTACTCTGTTTGCTTATTGAAATATGATATAGCTGATCCTACACTAGTGGAACTGACACAAGTAATTTCTTTGTTCTATGTACCAACGTGAAATATCATATTTGCCCATTGACAGATTCTCAGTCTTTTATTGGCACTTGACCCTGAACCCAAAATCATGAGCCACCGGGTACCACCACAAATCGTACGTCACAATTCAGATAACTGTGGTGTAAAGCAACTAGATATAGATTAAATGGAAAAAAAACAGCAATATTTAAACTGTGTTTAACTGCTCAAATTGAACCTCGTGCAAAAACACACCCGGGTGTAAGTTTGATCTGAGGTGTAGTTTTGGTCATACGAGGGTCATCCAATAAAGAATGAGACTTTTTCAATAGTGCAGTGAATTTACATGCTAGACTTATGAAATCTTATTCAAAGCTAGCATGTCTTTTTTGGCTATTCATATGAGCCATATTCGACGAGAAACACAGTTCCAAGTTTTGTTGCTAGGCAACATTAGAAGACTAGGTAAACATCCGTGGACGGCTCAGTATAAGTGGTCACCATGGCAACAGATTAAAATCTATAGTTTATTTTTCTATCAATTCTTATATATGCCCATGCAATCTATCTTTAACCAATAGGGGAAAGTAATGTTTCAGAGTCTTGAGCTGTTATTATGGAAACAAAGCTTAAAAATCAAGTTTTTAAGAAATAACTGGTATTTTCCACTGACCTCTTAACTTATTAAGTTAATATCAAATAGTCGAAGGCAATTTAATTGAACAGGGTTTTGTTCATCTATACTTTATTACAATCACCTGCACATGGCGATACTTTTTGTGGGATATCCTTCACTAACATAGTTGCCATAGCAACGCAAAGTAATGTGTTTATAAAAAAAATGAGTAAATCGGTTGCTAGGCAACCAAAATAAAGGGTATGCATATTTGGCTCTTCTTTTGTAACATTTTATGTAATACTAAGATTGTTCAGTAGAAGCAATGATATCAAATGGTTAAATGCTACCTATGCGCGAAATTAAAAGAGTTTGGATGACCCTGGGTATGCAAAAAATAGTGTAAACGTGGCCATGCATCTTCAAGTCCTTTCACAAAACATTCTGTTACTATGGCAACTGATCAATCACAAACATGTTGTTTATATTCCTGAATTGCTAAGATGTTATACTATTATTATGGTGAATTTTAACTAAATGCACACACAGATTTTCAGACTATGAAGAAAGTCTCATTCTTTATTGGATGACCCTCGTATAAACAAAAACACATGCAATTTGCCTATAACTTATAGGTCCAAATTAACATTACTACCATATGTTTAAGAAATAAGACTGAATATGAGTTGCATTCCTGAACCTTCATGGGTGAAAGTTTTCAGGATTATTCCTGAATTCAGCATTTTGAGGCTGATTTTTCATAGAAAGTCAGCCTCAAAATGCTGAATTAGAAAGATTATAATATACTGCTCAACAAAAGTTTAGCATGGATAAATAAAAATAATTTCTATTTGAGCAAACGCTTTAAAGATATAAAATATCTACTCAAATGATGGTTTGATATGTGATAAAGTTGAGAAAAGCAATTTGTGTTCTTTAATTGGATTTCTACTGCGTCGTTCGCTACTTTAAACAAGAGAGGGGTCAAAAACGTGTTTCAACTCCATTAATGGCAATGCAAAATTTATTCAGCCTCGGTTTATAAAGACTTTTGTTTTCCAGTTTGGTCGAATCGGCCATTCTGAAAAAAAGATAAAGGTCATCTCCATTGAGCGTTAGAAGCAAAATTTGAGTCTTAAAAACAACTAACGTCGTTGTTATAACGACGTTTACAAGACATAAACAGTACTGTTTTCGTTGTGTATGAATGCTTAATTGAAAGAGTTTCTGTATTTAAAAAGATGCCAAAAGAGAGACAGTTTAAGGAAAGGTAAGTTAATAAAATTTTGACTCTTGGTATTTCATTCATAAAAAGTGACGTTAATCTGAAGTTGAGGCTGAAATGTAGGCGGTAACGCTATCTAAAGAAGACGTTTTCAAGGGATCGACTTACAGAAATGTTCTGGGTGCTTGTGCCACTCTAACATCGAAAATATTACTTGACCGCTTGATTCAATACGCTGAAAAGTTAAGAAGTGGATAAATGCCATTTTTACGTCATAATGGAACGAGAAAACGCGACATAAACGGGTATCAAACTTTGACGTTATTAACGTTTTTCATCATTAAGAACATTTTGCTTTACTCTAGAATCAAAAGTTTTCATTTCTGATGTAGACGTGTATCCTTTACATGCCCATGACATCAAATTTAACGTCGACCGACTGACGCCTAACCAGATTACCTTTTGTCTGGCGGACACGAAAAAACGTAAATTTCAAGATCCCCATGCATCTTTATAACATTAGATAAAATGTTTAATGTTTATTCGAAGTGGGACATCATATTAAAATCCATGCTAAACTTTTGTTGAGCAGTATAGGTCGTCTTATTTATATTTGGTCCCTCTTAGACAAGTGATAATTTAAACTTCAGTTGTGAATTTTAGTGGGCATACTGCAAGTTTTAAGATCAGAGTTTCGAAAGTTCAGGATTTTGGAAATTTCGAACTTTCAACAATCAGCCCTGGACTAAAGGTGAGCTTTTGTGATCCTCTGATGTCCGTCATTGTCTGTCCGCCCATCAGTCAACAATTTGCCTTTAAACATCTCTTAAACCTCTGGCTGAAATTTCACCAAACTTCAAGGCATGATCCTTTGATGGTACTCTTGTAATTTTTTCAAAGATGTAAATTCCATTCAGAATTCTGGTTGCCATAACTACCGAAATGAAAAGCTTTGAAAATATTCTTGTCAAAAATTACTGGCCCTATTTGAAAATAATTTGGCACAAATGGTCCTTTGGCGATATCTACTAAAGTTGATATTTTGTATCTGTCAAATAACATCCCAGCCGGAAGGCGGAGTTAGGTATGGATTATATAGGGTAAATTTTAAGAAAATCTCAAAAACTAAATACCTGATTTGAAAATATTTTTGCACAAATGGTCCTTTGGTGACATGAAAGTTGTTCAATTTTATAATCCCTCAAAAACAAGCCCCCCCCCCCACCCCAGGGAACAAAGTAAGTTTTCAACTATAAAAAAAAAATATTGGGAAAACTTCATAAGGTTTCTTGTCAGAAAACACAAGCTTGATTTGAATAGTATTTGGTACAAATAAACCTTACATGACTCTCTCCCTAGGTTGTTAATTTTTACTGATCAATCAAAAGCATGACAGCCAGGGGTTTGGTTAGTATTCCCTCGTATAATGAGAAAACCACTTGCATTTTTAATACAATTTAGCACAAATGGTCCTTTGTTGACTCTCGACCAAGATTGTTTATGTGGGTAGCCATCTTGGATATTTGTCCACATACATTGAATGTGATCTCTGTAACACAAACGTTGCAAAAGCAAGCAACCATGACATGGGGTAGTCCATAGCTTATGTAATTGAAATATTCTCACTTTGTACCTATAGAGCAATGATGTCTCGCATGAACATTCCTTGTCGGCTACCCTTTCAAACATACCAAACTACATGACATTGAAAAGTAAGTGAGTATGACCAGAAAATGCCACAATCACATACCACAGACCAACCCATGGTATCGTGAGGAGTCAAAGAACGATAACAGTGACATGACATTCAGAGCATTATATAAAAGTCAAGCAGCCAGCTCTCTCTTCCCCAGCGAGATGATTACAAAACTAGAAAGGACACAAAGTACTGCAAAACAAAACAAGGACCTAACACAAAAAACACACAATCCCCCAAGCAAACAATACAATGGGAACAACAAGGTACTGGGCCTTAATTAAATTTAACTGACCAAATCTTCTGTTGTAAAAACACAAAATTAGTATAGCTCGCATGGAGGCTTCCTAACTTTAGCAATGTATCATCACGGATATTAATAAACTGTGGTGAAACAAAGAAAAGCGTTCTCAATAAACAAAGAAAAACCCAGTTGAGCCACGGTGGGTCCAGTTTCATCAGGCACTGAACAAGCGATTAAAGATTTTACGTCTGTCGTCATTGAGTCTGTGGTCTGACCCACAGAGTGAACCATAGCTGCAAACCGTGATTTGGTTTAAAAGCAGGCATGCAGACTGCTGCATAACACCTATTTATATCCACTCTTTCATAATGCTTGATGATATTTTTAAATTGACCAATAAAAGAAAGCTTTCCAACGATTCTTTTGAATTTGTAGACCAAATCGCCATAAAATACTAGCTCTGAAATACCTTGTTGGAGAAGGATTTTGAAGCCAACATTGTAACGTATATAGATGTTTGATAATTCACAGCTGTTTTCCCTGTGGGAAGACCTTTACAAGCATACCAAAAGCATACGGTCTTTACCTAATTAAGAAAATTTAACACAGCTATACTGTGAATTGTGTATGCTTCGGTGCATAAAATTAATTCTTCTTTCAAAGGTCCAATCTTAAATTTGGTCGTTTTTGTTGTTGTTTTTCATCTAAACGTGAGTAAGCCCACAACCCAACACCGCGGACCAACCCATACACCGTGAGAAAGAGCCACAGAACACAAGACATCAGGAAGACAATATAAGTAAAGCAACCAGCTCTTTCTTTCTCATCAAGCTGATTGCAAAACTAGAAAGGACATTTAGTAAATCTAACTTTGTCTTATTTGTTCATTGTATAAATATGGTCTTATATTCTCATATTTTAGTCTGAGCAATTATTTTTCTAGATCCAATTTAATGATGTTGAATTGAAGAAGCAACGAAGTCAAGTCCTACATATATATTAAGGCAACTAACGAATTTATGAGTGTTTTTTTAATATTACATACATTTAGAAAAAGATATAATTTTAAGGTTTTATACCAGTCAGCTTAAATGTAAGTATTACTCAGGGATCGTATTGTGCTCCAGTTTCATTTGGTGATCTGTAGCTAGGGTACCATTCATGGTAACTTGCTACTCTCATTGTATATAAACAGTATGATCTTAAAGCATATATCGGGTCCCAAATTAATCTTTTTGCTGATGTTTGTGTCTGCTATCATGGTAGTAAGTAAATGAGGACTCGGTGAAACTTCAGAATTATATTGATGAACTAGGATGTTGAGCCAGGAAACGAGGTATGAGATTTTAACCTGTCAAATGCAACATAACGCAGCTGACAAGGAAACGGTCAAACAGATCCATGTTGAGTACATATAGAGGGATGTTGTCAAATTATAAGAATACATTGAATAACAATTATAGGGATTTGAGATAGACTGAATAGTATGTATTTGCACTACATATTATGTATTTGCACTAAGTCTCACAGGATCTTTGGTTTTCTTAGCAGGAACTTACAATCTTGTCCACATGGTGTAAAATAGGTAGCTTACAAATGACTAGTTTGTACAGTCCTTGAGTATAGCAGTCCAGTTTGGGGACATGCAAGGTGTCGTCCTTCGAAGGAAGAACTAGAAAACATGCGAAGGCACGCAATCAGATTTGTAACAGGAAACAACAGTAATGAATTGGGGAGAATGAATTACATTATTGGATAATTGAAATAGGAATCCCTCAATAAAAGGAGGGAAAGGTTAGACTCGTACTTCTACACAAAGGTCTAAAAGGTAAAGCCACAGATGATCGTATCCTCATAACTTTTGGTATGAATCACCATTCAATGGCTCCTATTGCTGGCGCAGATATTTATGAAGACAATTTCTAGAGATTGGAACCCACTCCCAGATTTTGTAATATTTGCCTCGCTGAAAATGCAGATGTCTGCGTTGCTAAGTTTACTTCACTGAAGATAAATAGGGACTGAATTTCTCAATTATAGGTCATTGAGAATGATACTAGCTTTGGTATTTTGCCATTAAACTCTCTTTATGTTGGTGTGCATTAAAAAGTGCAGTCATCTATCAAAGTGGCTACGTGCATGGTTTTGTTCCAAGTAATTTATCCACTTCCAGTCTATATGTGAACTGGTGTTCAAGCTGCTGTGTTTCTATGCAAAGTAAGCAAGGATGCAAAGATCAGGAATCGATACAATCAAGTACCACACCTGACCCAGGATACCAATGGGAAAGTGACAAACTCACAGTTAGACACCACAAACGAGAGCCAAGAGGTCCTTTCCCAGCAGGTGACCACAAAGCACATATAAACAGACGCGCACAAAGACACAGCAAACACAAGACAGAAAAAACATAAAAGATCGACAAAAGAAGTACCGCCATGGAACGGTCAGTAAAATATTTTACTGGAGGGCTTAAACCAGTTTCACGGCGCCAACCTCACCCTTCATTCAGATGTGGATCAAAACAAATAGTTATTTGGTTTGCATGAAAGATCCCTAACTTATCAATGCATCATCTCCCAGAACATATAAATCAAGATATAACAAGGAGATAAAGCAAAGATAGTGACTCACCCTTAATTCTAATGTGGATCAGAACACATTTGGGAAAGTGACAAAACACAACAAACTTGACAACCAAGAGGTCAGCCCTTTCCCAACAGGTGACCACTAGGCTACAAGGAACAGACACGGCAACACAACATACACCAACATGTAACATAACTAACAAAAACGATCCACAAAAGAAGTACCGCCTTGGAACGGTCAGTAAAAGATACTTTTACTGGTCAGTAAAAGATACTTTTACTGGAGGGCTTAAACCGGTTTAAGGGCTTAAACCGGTTTAACGGCGCCAACCTCACCCTTAATTCAGATGTGGATCAAAACACATATATATTTGGTTTGCATGAAAGACCCCTAACTTATCAATGCATCATCTCCTAAAGCATATAAACCAAGATATAACAAGGAGATAAAGCAAAGATAAGGACTCAACAGTAAATAAAACTGAATACTGGAGCAAAAGAAATCCAACAGGTAAACCCGGTGGGCCCGACAAACAGCCAAAGCATCAGGCCCCTACCATCTCATCAATAGATAAGTCTTTAAGTCGGAACCATCATAGAGTCTGAAGTCCGACCCACCGGCGTGCAATTAAAGAGACAGTTATATGAGCTGGCTATTACACTGACATACAATAAATGAGCGAGGACATCCATGAGCTTTTTGGGTACTTGCACTGTCGAGCAACGAATGCTCAGGCATTCTACGCAAATGACAGACACGATGACCAAGTTTTAAACATCCAGGGAACCAACATGATTATCACAGCCATAACAAATAAGATTCATCATAGATTCAGTAAAACAAAAATTCACATAATTCAGTTTCCTTATAATCTTCAATTATTTTTTTAGTACTACCTTGAATCTTTGAGGCTTTCCTATTGCCTTCAAACATTCTGGGAGAGAGTTCCAATCTGTAATTCCTGTATAAATAAATGAAGATTTGTTCAAGTTATCTTTGAGACACAAGTCATAGAAAATTGTATGCACATGGTTTACTCTCAGCTGCGTTACCTGACATTAAGCAAGTTCATTTTTCCAAGAGTATCAGCAGTTACCCTTGATCTGGGTTATAGAGAATTGATTAATCTTATGACTTTATTTTGCGCAATTTGCTTTTTAAAGGCATTTGGTAAGACCAGCACACCAAGAAGAACAAGAATAATCAAAGTGATATAAAATTAAAGCTGGATTAAGGAAGTAGGCAAAGATCATGGATCGATACAATCAAATACCACACCTGACCCAGGGTACCATATGGGAAAGTGACAAAAACACAAGAAAACATCACTTACAAGAGAACCAAGAGGTCAGCCCTTTCCCAGCATGTGACCACAAGGCTGCAAGGAACAGACAAGACAGTGCAAAACACAAATAACAAAAAGGATCCACAAAAGAAGCACCACCTTGGAACGGTCAGTAGGAAAATTACTGGATGGCTTAAACATGTCTTACAGTACCAACCTCAACCTTATTTCTGGTTCGCGTGAAGATCCCTAACCTATCGATGTATCAACTCACAATCTTTTTACAAATCGAGATATCATAAGGAGAAAAAACAAAGATAAGGATTCAATCTCATAAAATTCGAAAAGCATTTTCTAAATTCTACCACAGACACTCAGAGTTAATTGTTAAATACAACATTGGGTTAAAAACACTTCTGCAACAAGGCATACCACAACCTATATTTTATGGTGATTTAGTTTATAAATTCAAACGAATTGTTGAAAACCCTAATTTTAGCGATCAATTCAAAAAGATTGTAAAACGTTATATAAGGGTTGGATATAACTTGGATGTCATGCGACAGTCTGCATGCCTGGTTTTAAACCCAATCACGGTTTATAGCTATGGTTTTCTCTTTAATGGCACGACGGTGGGTCAGGATGGCTCTGACGTAAAGCTTTAATCGGTGGGTTGGTGCCTGATGCTTATCTGTAGCTGGACCAACCGTGGCTCAACTTGTGGTTTTCTTTAGGTCTGACTATCTGTGAGTCATGAGCCCTTTTCTTTGTTTCATCATGGTGTTTTAATTTGATTAGAGTGTTTCTCCATGATGATACATTGCATTAGTTCGAAGGCCTCCATGCGAGCTGAACATTTCTTGTACTTCAACAACAGCACAATCTATGGCAAAGATTTGGTACCAGTAAAATGCATGTAAGCCCCCCCCCCCCTCCCGTGGCTTAGGCAGCTGACCGTTCTAAGGCGGTGGTTCTGTTGTTGTTGACTTTTTGTTTATTGTTTCTCCCATTGTGGGAGTTTGTGATTTTTTATGTTTTGTTGTACGTTACTTTATGTCCATTCTAGTATTTCATCTTGATGGGGAAGAGAGAGCTGGTTGCTTTGCTTAATTTGTCTTCCTGGTGTTCTTCATAACGTTGCCATGGGGTTGTCTGCGATTTGTGACTGCGATCATACTCACTTACTATTTTCAACAGTACATACGACTGCGTACCGGATTAAAAGAAATCCAACAGTTAAACCCCGGTGGGCCCAACCACAGACACAACACCAGGACCTAACCCTCTCATCTATAGATAAGTCTTTAAGTTGGAACCATCATAGAGGCTTGTGTCTGACCCGCCGAAGTGAAATCAAAGAGGAAAACAAAATTGCCAACTGTAATTGGGTAGACCACCAAGCATACAGTTTGTTGCAATATATCAATGGTATAACAATCTTTATATAATGAGAAATCATTTTAATAAACTGCGCTGAAAAATTATAGAGCTGAAATTGCCTTAAATTTTTACACTTGGTATAGGGTTTTTCTAGCTCTTGAATATAAACTGCTGCTATGGCAATACATAAACTCTAGACGAGCATTTACTTTGGAGAGAATGTTATTAACATTCATTTGTCTAGACAAAAGATTTTCAGGGTTAATATCAAGATATTTTACAGATGATGTAGGCTCAATTACATGATCATAGCAAGTGACTTTGAAATCGTTGACTTTCTTCAAATTTCCTTTTAGACCCAAATAATATGCATTCTGTTCATCCAAGGTTCAGTGAGAGTTTATAATCAACTAGCCAATCTCAACAGGATTCGAGAACTTTTCCTGGTTTATTTGCAATCTGGTCTGGATCACTATGAGTAAAACAGGATTGTGCTATAACAGAAGTTTAAAGTCTGGATCAAAGCTAATCACCACATCGATGACATAGCATCACAGAGAAACAATCTAATCAAATTAACCCACTATGATGATACAAAGAAAAAGGTCAATGACGCATCACAGAGAAACAATCTAATCAAATTAACACACTATGATGATACAAAGAAAAGGGTTCATGACTCACAGATAGTCTGAGCTAAAGAAAACCTCGAATTGAGCCCACCCAAAGATAAGCATAAGGCACCAACCATTCTATTTTACCAAGATGCAGTGATAGTTTAATATCAACTAGCCAATCTGAACAGGATTCAAGAACGTTTCCTAGTTTATTTTCACTCTAGTCTGGATCACTATGAGAAAACAGGATTGTGCTATCATCAGCATATAACAGAAGTTTACAGGCTGGATCAACGCTTATCACCATATCGTTGACATTGCATCACAGAGAAACAATCTAATCAAATTAACACACTATCGTGGTACAAAGAAAATCGCCAATGATCACAGAGAAACAATCTAATCAAATTAAAATAAATAACTCATTGTTTAAATCAAGACCTAAGCATATAAACCCACTAGATAGCTGCGTCTTACACCTGCGTATATATCTGAACTGTAAAATTCCTATGCCGCAAATGCATAATCCAACAGCTACGACTGTTCAGCAAACAGCAATAATTGATGGCTTGTTCTCGTGTACTGCACCCAAATGCATCTTCTTTCAGTTGTTTTAAAGTAAGAAAGACAGCAAGCATCAGGAATTGATACAATCAAGTATCACACCTGTCCCGGGATACCAAATGGGAAAGTAACAAAATCACAATAAACATCACAAAAAAAGCCAAGAGGTCAGCCCTTTCCCTTCAGGTGAACACAAGGCAGCAATGAACAGACGCGGAAGCATGACAAACACAAGGCATAAATAACACAAATGATCCGCATTGGAATGGTCAGTAAAATTATTTTAAGACACAAAATACTCATGAGAAAACGCAATGCAGTTATCTAGTGGGTCTAGAAGTGTTCTTTTTTGCCTGAATCATCATCTACGTCCTTACTGTATGTATGCGAATAGCGAATGCTCTGACGAGACTGCACGGGCGTGCAGGCTCGTCTGTGCGTTCACTGTTCACACGTACATACGATAAGTATCAAACTTTTATGAACTGGCTCATTTAATTTCACAATATTAACCCACCCCTTAACGCATACTTTTTCAAACAGTGAAGATCTAGATGAAACGACGTATAATATGACATTTCATCAGGGTCTACACTGTTTGTAAAGACAACAAAATGACCTTCAGAGAAAGAAATAAATGTGTTAATGCAACCGTATATGTGAAGAATGTCATGTCTATGAGAAACTGGTTTTCGTTTCAAAGTTTTTGCAAAACGATAAATGCACTGAACAGACAGCTCGACTATGTAGTCTGACCGGAGACAGTGTTGTTCGATGTCAAGAAACTGTTTTTATAGCAGTATACGTGATAGCTGTTTTGATTCTATACTAAAATCCAAAATCATGATAGTGGAAATTGAAAGATATCAAACTTTTTCAGTGAACTGTTACCTACTACAAAGCACCTTTTGCGTGTTGTTAGGCATGTATGAGACCGACTCCACACGTTGGGGCGTCCGACCTCTGGTTTCTCACTGTATGTAAACATTATTTTATCAAATATACAAAATAGGGACATCTCTGAACATTATAGAGTCCGACCAGATGTCAATAATCAGACCAACTGTCCGCGCCCATTCATCCAGTCTGCATGTCCACCCGTCCACCCATCCACCCACCGAGCTATCCGTATCAAAACTATTTGGGGAGAAACAACGATGTGATGTGAAACCCCCTTCCCTGAACCCCGAACCCCTCACCCCCAAACCCTCACGAAAATTACCGAATAGTCTCATGCGACAAAGTGGGTACAAAATTTAATTATTTTTTGTTCATTCGATATAATATATTAGTATCTTAATATCTTGAAAGTTTTGTCAAAATTAAAAAAAGTTGCAAGGAAGAAAATTAACATTTATTACAGTGAAGGGGTTTCACTACTACTGCAAATGAATATGAAAACGTGTATATATATGAAATACAGCGACAATTAATGCTGGATGACTAATTAAGACATTTATTTTTGCTAGAACTTTTATTTTGGCACAGCCAATGCTTTTGCGATTCTGCTCTTTTCTGCCCATTTCCGAACCCGAACCCCTCACGGAAATTACTCAGTAGTGTTATGCGACAACGTTGATTTAAAAAATATTAAATTTGCTTCCAAAGTTAGAGTTTAAAATGTCAATATACAGGCATTATCTTCTCCAAAAAGCTGATATTTAATGTTTAAAACACAGTAATTAAAGATAATGTCGCACAAAGTTGTCACAGAACTGCAGATTCCACCAATTTAGATAACGTACACATGTATACAATTGAGATTGTCTCCGCTAAGGCTAACCTAATGTCTACAATGACAGACTAAATAATAGTAGTACACTCGCCAGGGCCTTCATTGCTCGCAGACATGAAATATGGATGTAGCTTAAGACAGCCCTAAATTTAGACCACCAGTAAATAATGGGCGTTTATATAGGAGTCGATTGTACATATTCGATAAGCACTGGAATCCCCTAGCTAGCCACACGATACTTACAAAACAATGAAATTATTATTTTGAAAAAAAAAATAATGTATTTTTTTATTGTTAAATGCGATCCACGATAATCTTTTCAGCATTATTTATCAGCTTTTTTCGAGATGTTGATAAGTACTATCTTTTAATTTGGAAGCATAATACAGCACTTACATTGAAATTTGCGCGAGGGGTTCGACTACACGGATGAATATAGGATAATCAGAGCATGTGCTGTTCGCCGATGGGATAAGTAACCAAACCTAAAGTACTGGATAAAATAAATGTCTCTGTTGGTCATCTATGAAAATTAAAGATTTTGGTGATAGCCTAGCATTTCAGTTGCATATACGTTTATATCTATACAGTGTTCTTATTCATTGGCGGTAGCAGGTGTCATACCCATTCACTACAATGAATGTTTTTTTCCTATCTGCAATTTAATTTTTTAAAAAACTTTAAGGATATATAGATACTAATATATCACATCGTTTGGAAGCAAATTATTAATCTTTATACCCTCAGTGTCGTGTAAGACAACTCGGCAATTTCCCTGAGGGGTTCGGGTGCGGGGTTCGGGGTAGGGGGTTTCATATCCCATCCGAAACAACTAGGGAGGAAATGGTATTGGGGCGAAACGACTAGGGTATGGGGGCGAAACGACCAGGTCTGAAAATGGAGGCAAAACGACTATGGGGAAGCGACTAGGTGGAAAACGTCTTGGGGGCGAAACGTCTAGCGACACCACCATTGGGGAGTTTGTTCATTTCATGCAACTTATGGGGAGTTTAATCGGACAGTGTTTTATTTACATCCGTTCCCGCCATTAACTCCAGTATTTCCGAAATTCGGGATTTCGTTAATGGTAAAAAAGGCCTAATCTTGCAATTTTTAATTCACGGTCACTCGTTTCTACATAATGTTATTATATTGTTTGTACTGCGTGAGGTTGTCATTATTTTCACGCTTCTGTGATGGAGAAAATTTAGAAGTCATCAGTTTTCGCGACTGTGACAAGAAAAACTCCCCAAAAACAAAAGGTGTGAATGTTGTGAAGTTGAAAATACAGAGCATTTCAGCTGTACGAAGATCAGCGATTAGAATTTATGCACACTCTTCAATCTTGTTACGTGCCATTTGGTATGCTCAATAACCCAGTAAACTTGGTTCATCAGCAAAAGAGGATTACAAGAAGGCATGAATCCGGGTCGTTTCGCCCCAGATCAAGTTCGCCCCCTAGACGTTTCGCCCCAGGTCGTTTCGCCTCCTAGTCGTTTTGGCCCTGGTCGATTCGCCCCAAGAAGAAAAATCAACCTATTTTGTTGAAATTTATGTGAATAGTTAGTGCAAATATATTGACAGTGCTTTCATGCTTTCTCAATAAAGAGGTGCCATTCGTATTTTTGTATGTCGTCGTATAAACAAGAGCTCTAAATAAGGCCCAGCATCTTAATACAAATATGTATTACAAGAGTGATAAGGGTCGATGTAAGTTGGATGTATAAAAGTTCTATCTAATATCTTGGGCATGTTTTACCAGGCACACAATGTTCAATCCTGTAAGGTTCGTGACTGTCGCTGGACAAATTTGCTACTTTAAACCGCTTTTATCCAGACTGTCATGGCTTACTAGCTGCCAGCGTATGCCTAATAAATAGCCACAAATATGTTGGTTTGAGAAAAGGATCTAGTTCTACCCCGTTGTCGCTCTCATAAAGCACAGTTGATCTCGTTTTGATTGTCGCTAAATGTTCTATTAAGAACAGTACCTGCGCTAAACAAGCAAGCAAACACTTTTCTGGGACACTCAAAATCAAAATATTAGCCAAAACCACTTGGTTGTTTCTAATGTGTTCCATTAGAAACATCAATAGTAGAGCAGGACATAACCCATTGATGTTGGTGATTTGTTTTTATCCACCCCCCTGTGCGTAGATTTAAGAGTGTAAGGTTTGTTACCCCAATCTTCTCCAGAGTTATGACTAGTAACTAATATAGAAGCTGTCAAATAATCCCACATATATCTAGAACAAAGTTGAGATTAGAGAAAGTATACACGTTTGGCTGGAAGCTTTGAAATTCTAGTAAGAGGCGTGAGATTTAAGGTTCGTTACTGTAAGAATCGTTACCATACAGTTTAGGAATGACATCAATTCATTTCACACACATAAGCGCCAAAAACCTACGTCAGTTTTGGAAGTATAAGACCTCACAGAAATTGTCGTGCAATTTTATTTGGCATTTCAGCAGCTGCTCTGTTGTTATTGCGGTGTCAAATAGGAAATTACTGTTTACATATTAGTCAAAACTTCATATAAAAGATTCTCACGATTTGATAAGAATATTTTATCATATGTATTTCTTCAAATGTTGTACATGTAAAATTTAGTCGATATTTGCCTCTTTAATGGATATGATAGCTATAGGTTGGCATGACAGTACAGGTAAGGTTCGTTTAAAGTGGTAACGAACCTTTCAAGTCATTGCCCGTTCATGTGACTATAGTGACAATGACTCAATCAACATACATTAGTATTTTTTATTTAATAGGCGTCTGTTCTTCGAATAAAACAACCGTCAATATAGTTGCTTTGCACGAGTTTACATTTAAAATAATTTGCTTGCACGCTCAAACAAAGTTTCATAGTTGTTTTGTAATGTAGTATGTGGAAGTGAAAATATTCCTAGCAGCATGCAAATTCGTGTTTTCTTAACACACATCTCATTTCTCTCAATTTAAACCAAATGTATATCAATGTAAACTACTTTCTTATTAAAATATGTAGAAGATGCCTGAGTAAGGTTCGTTTATAACTTAGAAACGAACCTTACAAGAACAATTATTGGAATTTACTTTCCTAAAACTTTGAAAAAATCAAACCCATTATTCATAATCACAAACCTGTTCAATTATCTATGCTTTTGTTGTTGTTTTTTGTCTGATGTGTAGAACAGGCATGTCCATTTTTAAAGAATATAGTACTTTTAATCATGCTGTATTTTACGAGATAATACTCCTATCATGTGCTGCGTGGAGAAAGTCTGGCATCGTTTATTATCACTTATATATGCAGTATTTCAGTTTTCTCCTTGACTAATGTTAATATCAGGTATTTTCAATCAAGTGTTGATTATTGTCGCTGGATTAAGTTTTGATTATCGTTTCTGAAAATTAAACCCATCTCAACAATGGTATGAATTAAGTTAGCTTCTTTATTTCAGTACACTGTGTAAATCGATCTGGTAGCTTCCCAATGATGATACAATCAATAAAATCAAATAAAAGCAATCAACGCTTCCCTGTGATGATACATTGCAAAGGTTAGGAAACATGTACGCGAGCTAAACATACTCTGTGTTTTACAAAATAAAAATCTAAGGCAAAGATTTGACCTGTAAAATCAATTTAAAGGGGACATATCAAGGTTTTTCATTTTTCATTGCAAATTCCTTTTATATGTTGGATTTAATGTATTTATTAAGAACCCAGATCATTTTCCACAATGTTCAGTGATAAAATGAGTATAATTATCATTTTCTTTAAGCTCGTGCGCTTTGTCAATAAAATATCGACTCGCTTACTTCCCTTGAATTAGTTACTTCCCTTTGCTATCGGAGTGTCCTGATGACGTCACAGAGGCAGTTTATGAAGGACTGTTAGTATAGAATCGTGTTGGATTCCGATAAATTTTTTAATATTCTCGGATAAAAAAGGGTTTATGTGTTGCAAAAATCACTGCAATACGCATTCTGATCAGTAGGTCCGCTCTACATGAAATTTTGGATAGATTTTTTGTGTTTTAGTGAATTGAATGCCCTACGATAATTTATTTTAGCGGCTCAGAGAAAATGGAAATCTCCGAGACAATTTAAACGATTACGCGTCTATGCGCATGAAACAGTCGTGAAAGCATTTGTTAACCTGAACATCGAGCTATCGTCCATTCAAGCAATAAAAATGGCAGTTTAATTTTGCAACGAAATGAGTCAAAATTATTATTTCAGTCCTCCGTTGCGTATGTGTTAAACGAATTTTGTTTATTTGAATTGATTCTTTGCGTCTTTGAGTCATGTCAGGTTGGTCTTCCTGGGTTGAAACAGTACTTAGAAGAGATTAACGTGTCTTGCCCAAGGACACAAACCGCCGCAGTGTCGCAGGTGAGGCTCGAGCCCGTAACCCTTCGATCTCGAGTCAAGTACTCTACCATTAAGTCACTGCGCTCCCTAATTCGAATTTTGCATTGTGGGTTAAACGCCAGTGGGGATTAATCAGTCTGTACATAGGGCTCTAAGATTGCACAGTGTTTAACACGCGCGGATACTGAACGTTTTGTCATAGGGGGTCCAAATTTGACTTCTTGTTTTATAAACACTTTTAGTTGATGAGGGGACAGAGGATCCAAATACCACGATAAGCGGGCCATCATCGGCCCGCCAGCGAAACTGCGTTTCGATGGCGTGCCGATGATGGCTCAACCGTGAATGCTGGCTTTGTAGCCTTGTGATTTTTCAGGGGATCCAGACCAGTATTGCTAAGAAGCCCTATATTTTTGTGATTTTATTCAGGGGGGGGGGGGGTCCGGACCCCCTGTCCCTCCTTTGGGCCCGCCCATGTTTAATCACCGAAAAGTAAAACATTCATGCATGGCGCACCAAGATAATGTAAGCTATGTGGGTAGGTGAGTGTTCATTACGGCATCAGTTAATTGGGGAGATAGAGAGAGAGAGATAGAGAGATAGAGAGAGTGTTCAAAGCCGGCGCGTGAATTTTTGCACTTACCGCATATTTTTAGACATTATTTATACATGCATGCGCAGCCGTCTTAAGTGGGGCTAGAGCCTAGCAGAGCGGCTAAATTTTGCTCTGCTTCTTCATCACCGACTATGCTCCTAAGTTAACTGTGTGTGAGAGTGGCAGAAACTGTCAAGACTGTGTACAGATAAGTGTTTTGGACTTTATTGGTAGTACTAAAATCTCATGAGCTCGCTTTTTCTGTGTTCTTTCAAAGCGTCTCGCGAGACGCTTCCAATGAACACATTAATAGTTTATATTCTTGTAGAAAATATAAAAACCGGGATCTGTGTTGTATCAGAATTTGAACTTAGCAAATGCTCACGCAATATGCTCTTTGATTTCGATGACTAAATGGCGAGTCTATCTCCCCTTCCCGATATGACTTGCATTTTGTCATGTAGAATTCCTGGGCCACGTGCAACTAAAATCAATAGGTTGTCAATCTACATGTATAAACATCGGGTCGACATGCGCCCAAAACCACAGTTTTGGTATTCGTAAAGGAATCCTTCATACATGGTTGCGCAGCCATCTAGTGGGGCTAAGGGCCTGAGTCGTCATCGACGCCGCCAGTAGGCCGATAGTGGCCCGATCTTGGATACTGGATGGGTCTCTACTTTAGGTCTAAATTGTTGGAGGAGGCCCTTGCGATACTGCATGTGCGCAAGCTCGTCTGATCCCTCGGTGCAAGAATGAAAATCGCATGAGCTTGCTATAATTTGTCAATGGGCTTATTGGAAGCGTCTTGTCTCAAGAAATGCGTAAAATGATTCCGATGGGCAAGTGGTCAAAGATAGAAAAACTAATGCGACATAACAGACAATAATAAATTCAACAAACAAAAAAAAACTAATCGGTTTTCAAGTCCGTGAACTTACTGAGTTGGCTCGTACATACATGTAGCCCGGCGATCTTGATTCAAAATTCTTAAAAAACGCAAAACTGCGTCATGTTCCGACAGTCAAAAATATCCTTTTTGATCGCAAAATTACATTTTTTGCAATCGATAACAATATATTATGTGGAACACGATCATCGTTTGAAAATAGAAAACGTTGTTGTCGCCGATCAAGTTTTAATTAATGCGTTCGCTATTGTCGCATGCCGGTGTGATACGACATCGTCACCCGTTTTTTGTATTTGATAAACTTGAGCATTTTGTCATGTAGACAAATAGTAGACCTAGAATCTATATAAAATGGGGGTTGATTAACAAAGACATACAATTTTATTATGCCCTATAGGCGGCTGCCGATGTGAGCCTACGATTATGTTTTCAACGGGGCTTCAACTTTCGAGGAACTCGTTGGAATAGCCTATTGGTCCAGACTCGTCAATGTCTACCCCGAAACATCATTTAAATCGCTATTAAAGGCGATATATGTGCTGCATTATTCAGTGCGACAATGCCATCGGACGAACTGCCCTTGTGACGTCACAAATCCAAGGGAAGTGACTCGCCGCTACAGAAATCAAGGGAGATAAGCAGGATAATAAATTATCGGCACTAATTAATCAACGGTCTAATTAGCGAAGATAACTTATTTTTTTACCACAAAAAAATGATATGTTTAGCTCTTAGTACCATTTTCTTCCAAATTTTACTGGATTTAGAACTTTGATATGTCCCCTTTAAGATCACATTGGTTGCTACTGGCGGTGGTTCTGCTGTTGATGACGCACCAGCTGTTGTTACTCCCATTGTTTGTGTGGGGGTTGTATTTGATCCTTTTTTATATACAGTACTAAGTGTCTGTTCTAGTTTTGCAATCATCTCTCTGGGGTAGGGAGCTGGTTGCCTTACTTTAGTTTTTTTTAATGTTACACTGAAGTGGTTTGTGCCTTATCCTCTCGGTGCCAAGGTATGGTCTGCAGAATATGTCTCTATCATTTCCCGGTAATGCTCGCTATTTCATTCTCTACCCCCAGATATGAAATTTATGATGCACTACTTCAATACATATTTAAGATATGTACTGCAGCTTGTAGCTTAATTAGACGAAATGGTTTTACATCCATACAATGTTTGTTTTCCGTTTTGATACACCACATAATCATAAAATATTATTTTTGTGTATTTTATATTTTCTCAACCTGGAACGAAGTTTCAGTCAGTTGTCTGTCCGTTTGCATGTCCATCTGTCTGTTACTGTATATATTTAAACATGATTCATCATTTCATTTCCTTTGATGCAGTAGCAATCGTCTCGTTTGTTTAATAGTAAATACCGTCCCCTGCGAGAGTATTGAATAGATGTTAAGATAGGCATTAATGTATTGTTGCATGTTACTTTAGAGGAAAGAAAAAGCAAGAGAAACGTGTGAAATCTGTTGTGAAGCAAATCAAAATTACTTGTTCGTTATAATTGTATTCACCTTACGTTTCTTTATTTCTGTGTAATTTCACGGACTGTATAAGTAACGAACCTTACAGTAAAACATATATTCTTACATAGAGGCCATTTAAATGCATCTAATTATATTTGGAAATTACACTTACAAAATGGGCAAATACTGTAAGTTGATAAAGGGTTCCTAAAATTATTAGATTTTGAAAAATAAAGTCGTCAATTTCGACACACTGCTTTCAATAACGAACCTTACACCAATAAGGCAAGAGTGTATTCCATTAAGATTGGAAATACTCAAGTTTTTGAAATACAAATTACCTTTATCTGGCAATGCTGTGTTAGAGTATTTTACCAGTACATAACAATAAAACAACTTTTTTTAAAAGTGTTTGAATGACCAATGTTCCAGTATTTTTGCTGTTACAAATGATGAATTTATTTCACAAAAAGCTATTCATGTGATGTTTTGTTTAGGAAATATTTTATTTCTCAATAAAGAGGCAGAGATTTATTCATTAAATGGCCTTCATGGGAATTTTGTCTCTTTCTATTAAAAATTTGTAACACGTTGCAATGAAGTAAGGTTCGTTACATTTTATATGTACATAGAATCAAGCTTACAATCCATAAAAGCGCACAGTAACTTACTATAAAAAGTCCCTTCTAACTGAAAACCTATCAGCTTATAACTTGCAATTAAACACAATGGAACGCAAAACTGCACAATCAAGTTATAATTATATTAAATATGAATAAAAATACACCTGCAAAATTTTTATTAGATTTAAAATTGCTTAGTTTTCAACTCTATTTTTTCAAAACATCTAAGATTCATGTATGTTAAAGTTTAAGGTTCTCTTAAAAAGTATCATATATAGATGGAATTACTAAGTGTTTTTTTTATCTTAAATGATAAAGTCATCAGCTGTTAGGTTTTTAAAATATGATAGTAGTAAAATAGCAAACCTTATAGGGTCCATTTAAACGGTTTTATGTGGGTTTAGTAAAGTCGCCATTGCAAAAAAATGGTAGAATTCTTGTTGAAGATACACCGGCTATGATAATTTGAAACTTTGTCCTGCAGGAAAATGATATTTTCAATGCTTTACAGCGATGTTGCAAATTTGATGTCTTAAAACTGCCATTGGCACCGCTTTATTGAGAAAGCATGTTTATGCCAGTAGTAATGCAGTTTAACTGTAAAAATCTTCAACACTTTTGGCTGGTTAAAGATTACGTACACGTTTTTTTCGTGTAAAGCTATTGTGTCAGCACATGAGAATTTAATACTTATCGCATATGCGATTAATATCAATAATATTACCTCTCATGACAAAGATGTTTTCTGATATATTCAGCTTGGCTATATCAAGCTAGGTCTAATTTTCGGCCTAAGTCTCCATCTTAATTCATACGTTTTATGTGCAATGTAGATGAGTCTATGTTATTCGGCAATAAATTTGTATCAAATGCTCGTGTTATGGTTTAGTTACAAATTTTGCCAGGTAGAATTTCCTAGGATTTTGAGGTCTGAAAATTCTGAGATCTCGCCATGTAGACACATATGCCGTTTATGGCACAATCCGTTTTCCCCATTATAAAGATAATGCAAACATATTTGAAATTAACGTCTCTGCAGCGTAAAGCAATATTATACATCTGTAGAATCTTACACATGGCAAAAGTGTTTCCATGTCTCTTTCCAATGGGTAAAACGGATAACCATAATTATACACAAAATAATGACAAGATAACACACTTTTCATCAGTTTATTTTACTACACAGACAACAACTAGGCCGTCTATCCTTTGACCTTCGTTGGTTATTAATTTCAACAAGACTGCAATCGCACGAGATTTGATGCTGGCTGGGTTCCTCATGTATTCAGCTTTTCCGTACCAAACACTTATTGAGATTATAACTTGATGAGCGTAAATTGCAGTCCGAAATGTTTATTGAACCAAAATTAGAATCTAGACAACTATGAGAATATTTACACAAAACGGTGTCAGTTTCAAATACAAATGAGTCTCCGCTGTTTGCGCATCAGGGTAGATTGCACAAACGGCGGCGACTGATCTGTAACGCTTGATCCCAAAGTGCTCGGCAATGGAATCCATTTGTTCCATGTCTGAAAAAGAAGTGACAGACTCGTAAAATGCTATATAACGTGTGTATTAATATGAAACCTGATTGGAGCTAAGTGCTTTATAATTTTATTTTGAGTTGTTTATGAAATATATAAACAGGAGCTCTGTGTGCGAAGGCTCCGTCCAGTCTGCGCGTGTGCACAGGTTGGTCAAAGCCTTCGTTGATCAAGTGTCAGAGATATAAAAAAAACAACGTACATTCACTCACGGACATATCAAAGTTTTATTGATCAGTCAAATTTTGATTGGATCTGATTGATTGGCGAGTGTTTTGACACCCTAGTCTTAATCCCGTTAATGACTCACAGATTAAAGATTATCCGACCGCATACTTTAATTAGAGACAATAAACGTCCAATTACTTAAACTGGTTGATCAGTCCCTTTTCTTAATGCAGAGAGCAGATCAGTGCCACCCTGCGTATTGGCGCAGGGATGAAGGAAACATAAAATTAATTTTTATGCTATATTTTATCAGTACTTTTTTGTAAGCATAGCATTTTGTTATCACGGTTTATCCTAGTCATGCTAATTACATTTACGCACTACACTCCGCAATCTCAAACTCTTTTTCATGGACACCTGCATCCTCGAGCTGCACCATACCAATTATAAGCGAATAATTTATAGCAGTGTGGATCACGATCAGATGGCTTTTGATATATCAAAAGAGATAAATCTGGGTTCTACAAGGCTTAATTGCTATCATTATTACTGCAGCGTGTTCATCGTTAAAATTAAATCATTATCATATAATAATTCTTAAAATATCTTTATGAAGTGTATAACAGTTTAAAGGGATTTATAAAAAAGGTGGGGCGAAACGACTAGGGTAAAAAAAGTGGGGCGAAACGACTAGGGTCTTGGGGTGAAACGTGTAGGGGCGAAACGTCTAGGCATCAAATTTGGGGCGAAACGACTAGGGGCGAAACGACTGGGGGCGAACTGGTCTTGGGGCGAAACGACTTGTTACCGAAGGCATGATGTGGTTTTGCACTCATTGCTGAATTACCAATCCTGGGGTAATGAAAATGCTAGTCAAGGCTACTAAGATTGAGGAAACACAGACAAGTGCAGTGTTAGATTTAGGCTTGATTTCTATTGGGTCCCTGGGACCCAGGGCATCAACAAAAGTTGAGTCCCATGTAAATTTTACTGAGTCCCAGAAAGTTTCCCAACCTAATTTTTTTTTTGCAATATTAAACACAGAGAAGTTAGCTAAAACTACCAATTAACTTTAATCTCAAACATTTTCAGTTTACACTAAGTGATTGACGATCAATTAAAAAAAAAGCAGACTTAGCAGTGATGGAGTCTTTGACTATTAAACTTTTTCGCTTTAAAAAGTCTTTACTTGACGCACTAGACCAAGATTATTTTACTTGTGCCTGTTGAAAATCGCTGAACCTGTCTGTGAATACATTTTTTAATGGATAAAACATTGATTTGTGATAGTATTGGCATCAGAATACACTTTATTAAGTTATTTAAATGTTTCTAGTGTGATTCCTCGATACAAACGCCTTTTTTACCCAGCAAATCCATTTTGGAAAAAACGTAAATCATTATTTATAGCAGAGCCTTGTTCTGATTTCAACCGTTGCTATGAACAACGGATGTCGGAAAACCACAACTGAATACTATTTATAGCAGTCTCTTTGTGATTTTAAAGCGTTGCAAAGTACAAAAGACCGATAGTCAAGGGTTTTAACTCTCTTTGATATTGAGCTGGCTTAAATGTGGTGAAAGTTGACTGCTTTTGATCTTGCGTTCCATGGACGCAAGCTACTTGTCTTTTTTGCGTACCAACGATTTTCGTTGCGTATTTAGATATTATTACGGCGTAAACGCGAACACTGAAGTGTTCTTGATAGACTTGTTAAATTGTTGTTGATCTGTTTGCATTATCTTGCTGCATATGGCCGCCAGGTACAATCGGATCTCTTCGGTAAATTACCCGATGTACAGGTAACAAGACGTTTCGCCCCCAAGACGTTTCCCCCGTAGTCGTTTCGCCTCTATTTTCAACCCTAGCCGTTTCGCCCCCATACCCTAGTCGTTTCGCCCCAATACCATTCCCCCTTAGTCGTTTCGCCCCCAGTTTTTTAATTACTTATTTGTGGTATATAGCTAGGTGGTGGGTGGAAGGGTGTGTGGACGGAGGGATAGGCAGACTGGATGAATAGGCAGGGGAGGGGTCGGTCAGACTACCGTAGGATATCACAGGATACCGCATGCTATCTCAGGTTGCTCCAGGATACATTTATAGATATTATGTTTAATAGAAATTTAACATAAAGTTGCATGGTAAATTAATTTTAAAATAATAAAAATTTAAATCTTCAACTGTTTTGGTTAGTTGATAGGGACAATTCGGCCCATAATGGTCAATGCTGACAGACTACACTCAACTCTAAGTTGAAAATATATAGTCGCTGTGTTATAGTAGTAGTGGATATTTAATCCACTCGCCTTGTACCCAGGGGACCTGAGTTCGATTCCCAGCTTCTCCAGTCTGTCGTACGAGGCTGTAAGTCGTGGCATTGTCTCCAAAATGATCTACTGAGCTGTCGGTGGGACGTTTTACACAAGGAAGTGGCTACGGGTACGGGCCCGTATCCCTAGACTACGATTCTAGAGGTACGGTCCCGTATCTCTAGACTACGACATAGCTCCAGATAAGGCTGCGTATAGCGTATTTACGCAATTTCTTGGACCTGAGAACGCAATTAAATTCATTTCTGTGCGTACAAAAACGCAATGAAAATCCTTGATGCTCAATTCCAAACTTTTTCGCAGCGTATGACGCTATAGTTTTCAATTTGCGATTGTCCTTTTTCGCATCACAAGCTGTTGTTGGGTACAAATTTATACACGGCGTGGCGCTGAATCTAGTTAATTAAAACTGTAAACAAGTCCAGGAACACTCTTATCACTTTTTAGCTAAACCCAATATTTACACGATTACGACATTCATCTCGCTTTATAATAACAAAGGCGTAACGTGGGCGAAAAAGCCTTAGAGCAATTGATTAATGTCATATCGTAACTAACTCTAATACCGCGTTGGTGTTTCGAAGAATCAAAGATGAATTGATAGATATGTTAGATTTTTGAAATAAGTTGGAAATAGCGATCTCAGATATACTACTAGTGCAAGTGTGCTTTCTGAAAGTGAAACCGAAAGTAAACAAAAAGGTCAGGAGAAACAAGGCCCGGTTTCATTGCTTATTTGCTTTCAGATAGATACCCAATACAAAAAATTGAAATACCCAATTCAAAATTTGAAATACCCAATTAAGCCAAAAAGAGGTGGGTAAATACCCAATTGCCTCCAATCCTTATCTGGAGCTATGCTACGAGTCCAGGGATACGGGCCCGTACCTGTAGCCAGTCCACTGAGGATAGGCTAGGGATACGGCTCTAAAATTTCAATACATGTATATGTTGTAACTTATTTTACCGTTTGAGAAGTATAATAAAACAATAACTTTAGTTGCTAATTCAAATCCATTTAGGGGAAAACGGATGTACTGAGGTAAAGAAAACTTATTATTGCGGTTGGTAATGAAAGCCATGACCGCGCCGTGCTGCGCTGCCGTGCCGAAATCTGCCGCGCCAGATATAAACTTTTCCTTTCCCGATTCACAAAGAGGTGTAAGTCCATAATTGTTTCGCTCTATCATCTACAAATAGTATTATCAACATTTGCCAATAATAAAATACATAAGTTTTTTCCGAAATAATGATTTAAATGGCGATTTGACATGTGTCAGGGGTATGAAAGCCCGTGCCGCGCCGTGTCGTGCCACTTGCGTTAGTGGCAGTTTTACGGTAATTTTTTAACAGTTGATTACTGAAACGTTTGTCCTGGTGTATTTTTACTAGAAATGTGGGCAAGGATGATTCTTAGTGGGTGTTTTTGGCATGCAAAGGAATAAATTAATAATGGTAATAATAATAATAACACACACACTTAATAGGCCCTTTTCATGCGTAGTTACAGCTGGACTGGTCAGTTAAAATTGTGTTCACGGTCCACTTGCATCATAATATAATCAAGGGCCCTTATCAAGAAACCTAAATATTACTGACTCTGTAATAGAACCAAACAAGCTCATTACAGATGTACCTTGTATGTGCATGCCTTTAATCTTATCGATTAACAGATTCTAACACCTTTTATCATTTTCTAGAAAGAAGTTTTTGAACTTCAATAAGCGTGACATTAATTTGTGTTACTCAGAATCATATAAAACATATATGCACAGTCTCGTCATAGCCTCTACTGCTGGTTTATTTATACAAGATGATAAAATATTAACCATGTCGCTCATCTGATAGGCTTACACATCTAATGAATCTAGCTAGACTATTGTTATATTACAAGATAGATAACGTTCGTACATCATAAATTTGTTCACGGTGAAGGCTCAGACGAGTTTGCGCAGATCCAGAAAGTTTTGCCAACGAGGTTTTCTTAGTTGATGAGCGGAGAGACGATCCAAATACCACCATAAGTGGGCCAACAATAAGGCTTAGACGGGTGTACATTTTACCTTCAATCTGCTAGTTATTCCTTATCCAAAAAAAAACAACGCTTTGTCAGCTTCTTATGTCTGGTGCAAGTTTGAAAGTGTACTCAAGACCAATTGTACCACAGAAGCAAGCAATATGAACCATGATCAGACTGCTTCTAAAGGAGTAGCCCGTTCTTGGCACATGTTGTTCGCAGTTTAGGCTACCAGACAAATTTCCTTATGAAAAAAAATAATAAGGACCTAGATCAGACTGCTCCTAAAGGGACAGTCTGGTCTTGACCCATATTGTTAACCATAACAGCCATCAGGGTAAATAACAACTAAAAACAACAACAACAACATAATGTCAATTGCAATGAAACACGGCAAATATGTTAATAACCCTTTTCCTGTGCGAGTATCTTTGTACAGAAGCACGACCAGCCTATTATGTTTGTTGCTTGTATGCAAGTGGACTCCAAATTCTTTTTATTAGGCAGCAATCAATATGAGCCATGACCAGAATGCACCTGGAGGGTAATCTTGTTGTGATCCATATTGTTCTCGTTTAGACCAGTTTCGGTTTTATCAAGGAAGCAAATAATATGGATCTTGATCGAAACGCTCATAATGGGCCAGTCTGGTCTTGGTCCATAGTATTAGCAATATCGCACACCAGGATTAAGAACAAAGCATAGTTCAGTCCAGCAATCGCCATGAACAACGGTAAAGGGCTAACAGTGAAATGTTATCAAAAAATTTACTTGGTCAAGAAAATGTGGTCTGTTTATGACGTTGGTTATATGTATTTAAGTGCCTTTATCATGGGAGCAAGTTGTTCCTATTTTGTAAAATTGATAAAATAATCAGTGATTTTGTTACCTGCGCATCCTGCATCTTTTACGCGTAATATTGTCTCTGGGATGCAAAGTTTTTATTTCAGCGAGTCCCAGGATGCAATAGTATTGCAGACTTGTCATTAAAAAAATAGTGTTCTGGACTCATAAGTTTGCAATTGGACTCATTGATATGGGAAACAGGGAGTCCCAGGACCCATAAGCCAAAAATTGTAAATAAATCACTGCATTATTGTTTGCAAACAGTGAGAACCAAGGTCGCAAAAGGTATTTCATGAAGGTATAATGTTTGGGGAAATGTATTTAGAGTACGGACCCCGATCCGACGTCGCCTTGTATATAGTAGGTAACATTTCATTGAAAAAGATTGATTCCTTTCAATTTCCAGTAGCATGATTTTGGATTTTAATTATACATCGGCGAGCAGCGAAGGCTCAGACGAGCCAGTGCATCTGCAAAGTCTGACCAGAGCCTTCGATGTTCGTACACACAAAATATGGTTGCAGATGAAGACTCAGACCAACTATTGGCCAATACAAATTATATTATCAAAATGGTAACCATCAAAATTGTCGATAATTGGATTATCATAGCGTGTGAAAGATTATAAAAAAAAAAAAAAAAAAAAAAAGATTATCAATTATTGACAGGTTGTTTATTGAATGTCGCGTGTCCGACAGTGTACACGTATAGCAGACAAAAAGTATTTTCTTTCTCTGTAGATCATTTTTGTCTTTACAAACAGTGTAGATCCTGATGAAATGTCACATTATGCGGTATTTCATCTGGGTCTTCACTGTTTAATTGCAAAAGTACACGTTAAGGAGTCTCAGTATGAGCCAGTTTATAAAATTGTGTAAGAAATGTGTAAATGTGTAAAAAGTGAACGCTCAGACGCTCCAGTAGGTCCCTGATTCCCTAAAGCTAAGCCGTCGCTGAAAGCAACTACTTCATTTTCATCTATCTGCCCTAGTATCTCCCTAATGTTCTCCACTTGATCAGTCTTGGTATTCTTGAACCCTTCAACATCTATCTTGCCTTTCTCCTTAATTAGTTCCATTAGATCCTTACTGTACTTTTCAATGGAGTCAAACTCTAGCCTCCCACTCATCTCTCTGAACCGACACATGAGCATATGAAAGATAGTCGGTTTTCTCCCTACGGTATGCCCTCCTCCTATCCAGGCATTGAATTCCTCTCTTATAGGCTCATCATCATACTTTGCACTGATTCTAACCACCTCCTGAGCTTGTCTCATCTTCAAATGCAGGTCAATTGGGGTCGCATTGGTCAAAACTTCAAGTGTATCTGTACTGGTACTACTGAGACAACCTGAAGCCTTGACCATTGCACAACACTGTATCTTTCCAAATTCCTTGCAGCACTCTGTCAAAGCTGAAACAAGCACAGGAGCAAAACTATCTCTACTTCTCAGTGCCGCAAATTCTGCTTTCGTCTTTTCTTGTATGTGATCTTTAAAGTTTAGCAGGCTGTCAAGCACCACACCAAGTACTTTCTTAGAACCTGTGATTTTGAGCTTCTCCCCCCCCCCCCCCCCCCCCCCCCCCCAACACAGGACTGATGACCGAACCTTGTGGTATACCAACTGCAGATTGATGCACCTGAAGGATTCTGAAATTTGGTACAAAGCTGGATAGTGATGAGCTTATCAGTCCCTTTATTTGTTCATTGTTCTTTCTCTCCAATGGAAATTTCTGTCACAGATTTCTCAGCTCCTATTGAAACCAGTGTTTTAAAATTTAGTGTACACCTTCGTGTAGGCAAAGTGTACTGTGTAAATAGAAATTAAGATGCTAATCCTCGTTTTGCTTTTTTTTTTTCAATTTTTCATTTTTTCCTTCTTTCACTCTTATATAATACATATGGACATTTTTGTCTGTCAAAGATTTCTCAGCAACTACTTGAGCTAGGATTCTGAAATTTGGTACAAAGCTTGATAGTGAAGAGTGATGCAAGAATTATTAAACAACTGACATTACCTGCAACAGACCACATCGTCCTAGTGGAACGGCATTACCTTTACCAATAACAATGTTTTGAACTGGAAATGCGGTTTTTCATTTCGTTTTTATTTTTAGAAAGCAATAGAAAGACGTAATTCTGGATGTTTAAAACAGATGCGGTGGTGCCTGACATAACATGATAACATGTCTAGGTACCTCAGTAAGTTGCGGTAAAGACAGCCGGGAATAAGCTAGGGGGCGACTAGGGTGAAATAGTCACCCTAGGGGCCGAAATTTCATCCCTAGTGGGACCCAGGGAGAAGTGGGAGCGTCCCTAAAAAAAGGGAGACTCATTTTCATTCTGTCACCACACAAACACAAGCTGAAGTGACAATCTACTACCACTGCATGGTATTTCTCCTTCCATTTGATGGCATTAGTATGTATAATAGCTAAATTGGTTCTAAACTGACAGAAAATGCGTAATTTTGCGCTATAACTCCTCCCTATCTGGCTGTCAATTCTCCTGGAGGGAGAGGTCAATTCTTCCTTCTGTCAGGGCCCAGCTTGAACCCTGGATAGTAACAAATATTCAAGTTAAAAGGCAAAATGTGTTAAGTCATGCAAGGGTTATTTTTTGTTTTTGTTTGTTTTATTTGGTTCTTTATGTCCCAGTCAACAAAATTTCAGTTACGTCGGGACGGGTCTTCCTGGTTTGAACCAGTACTAAGCAAGGAAAAATGTGTCTTTCTCAAGGAAATAACGCAGTGAGTGCCAGTGATGCTGGCGAGGCTTGAGCCTGCGGCCCTTCGGTCTCGAGTCAAGCACTCTACCACTGAGCCACTGCCCTCCCTTATGCAAGGGTTATTGTTATTATACCCCCGGTACGAAGTACATAGGGGTATATAGTTTTTGCCTTTTCTGTAATTATGTTTGTCCCTTTGTTGGTTTGTCTGTCTGTAAACTTTTTTTTCCGTCAAAGATTTCTCAGCAACTACTTTAGTAGGATTTTGAAATTTGGTACAAAGCTTTATAGTGATGAGTTGTATTGTGTAACAAAAAACAGCCACATATTGCTTCTCAGTCCCTTTATTTGTTCATTTTTCTTTCTCTCCAATGGAATTTTTTGTCACAGATTTCTCAGCTCCTATTGGAGCCAGTGTTTTCAAATTTTGTGTATACCTTTAGGTATGCAAAGTGTATTGTGTAAATGAAAATAAAGATGCTAATCCTCATTTTGCCTTCTTTTTTCAATTTTTCATTTTTTCCTTCTGTCACTCTTATATAATACTAACTACATAAGTTAGAATTCTGAAATTTGGTACAAAGCTCGATAGTGATGAGTTGTATTGTGTAACAAAAAACAGCTACATATTGCTTATCAGTCCCTTTATTTGTTCATTTTTCTTTCTCCAATGAAAATTTATGTCACAGATTTCTCAGCTCCTATTGGAGCCAGTGTTTTCAAATTTTGTGTATACCTTCAGGTAGGCTAAGTGTATTTTGTAAATGAAAATGAAGATGCTAAAGCTCATTTTACCTTCTTTTTCAATGTTTCCCTTTTTCACTCCTATATAACACATATGGCCATTTTTCCTCAGAGTTTTCTTAGCAACTACTTGATTAAGGATTATGAAATTTTGTGTAAACCTTCAGGTAGGCAAAGTGTATTGTGTAAATGAAAATTAAGATGCTAATCCTCATTTTGCCTACTTTTTTCAAATTTCTAATTTTTCCTTCTGTCACTCCTGAATAAAACGTATGGACATTTTTCAACAAAGTTTTCTCAGAAACTACTTGATTTAGGATTATGAAATCTTTAACAATTTTGTCTTTTCTCTGAAAGTGTTACAACGTCTGATGGCTACCGCCGGGGGTGTGTGAGCTTTGCTCACTTGCTATGTTTGGTGTCAATAGTGACATTAAGCTCCGTGTTATCTTTCAGACGCTGCTTTTGGTAATGCTTTGTATACTGGGGTAAAGGAACAACCGGTATGGTGGGAAGACAACAGAAGGAGCCGAATGATGAGGTAATTATTGGTAGGGCCGTATAAAAAATACCTGTGTTTAGGGTAACCCATAGGTTCAGATAAACAAAAAATTTGAGCGTAATATTGTAAATATTTTCTTACCCATCAGTTTTACAGCGCCCTAGATAAGCTTTTGGGTCAATTGGGTATTTGCGCAACCTGGTCATCCTCAATTGCGTACTTGCAAAAACAATTGCGTATTTTCATATTTTTTTACGCCACATTTTTTTACTGTGATAACACGTTTTCTTATTGCATGAAGCCATCAGGAATGTGCTTGCATATTTATTCACTCCCATCGTCTGCCTTTCTAAAGTATCAAACTAGCGGATTTTATTGTACCTGAAGCAAATCTCATCCCCTTGTTGACATCCGAGCGTGTACACTTTGCACTTTCATCATAGTGTTTTTCCGCGAAATACTGGACTGGGCACCAATATTTTAATCATAAACTGGAGTTATATTGCTCGCTCGCTAGTAAAAAAAATCAATACCCGACTGGCATTTGTTAATTATCGAAATGGAAACGAAATGGACCAAAAGGTACGCAAAGACATCGCATGTAATTGCATACCGATCGTTAGAATTGCTTTTCGGTACGCACACATTTAATTTTAATTGCTTTTTTGAGGATTTTAATTGCGTATTTACGCAAATACGCTGCTTATCTAGGGTGCTGGTTTTAACATACTTTTTGGGTGCTCAAAAGAACCGTCTCATTGAGTACCCACAACATATGTTTTGGTTGAGGAATAAGAAAGTTAGTTTTTCGGTACACACTCTTAACTAAATTCCTGGTAACCCGACCCTTCCTAAATTTACTGGTGAAACCTATGATTTTTTCCAGGTTTTCTGGAAAATGTATAATTTTATGCATTTTGAAAGGCATTTCTGTCAATGAAAAAAGATAATAATTAAAAAAATGTGTGCCTACCCTACCTTAGTTTTCTGACATGTTACCCGAAACACACTTATTTTTTATTTTGCCTAGCAAAAGCTTGAAACTTGAACTCTTTGACTGCAGGTGGAATATCTTGTCGCCATCTTTTATTGACCTTTCCAAACCGTTTGACACCCTGATTGTGATCCTTAAAGATTTTGTTGAAAAAGTTAATATTGAAAAAAATCAACAGACAGCAACACAAAAGTATGACAAATTACCCAACATGCAGAGTTAGATACACTTTAGGGGAACAATGTTTTTGAGCGTATAAATGTAAATATTTTCTTACCCATCTGGGCCATCAGTTTTAACATGTGTTTTGGGTGCTCAGAGTAACCTTCTCATTGAGATGGTTCTTTTGAGTACCCACAACATATGTTTTGGTTGAGAATCAAAAAGTTAATGTTTGGTACGCACTCCTAACTTAAGACTTGCAGTGTAGATCCAGATCAGCTGGCTAACAAGCTCTAGACTGTTTTCACAACAGGGTATATCCTATGGAAGGTAAAAAGCGACATTATTCAATGCATACATCTTTGATTTGTATGTTGGCAATTTCATTTTATTTTGTAAATTGTGTCATTATATCATGTGAATTGTAGTATGATAACAGCTTCGGATGCATACTGACGAATTACAAATAATACAAAGTAATTTAGAAATAGAGAATAGCACTAACAGCTTTATAAAATGACACTCCATTCATTCAAAACAGAAAGTTGACACATTGAATATTGGCGGTAATTCCCCGCTTCTTTCAATGCTAGATATTTTGACGCCAGAGGGCGCGCTTTCATTTATAATTTACAGAGTATCCCTTATTCGGTAGTTGTCGATTAATTTCGTAAATCGGTGATGAGAGTTATTATATATTTATTATATATATTTTATCTCTAAGGTGGATAAGAGTAAAAAAACTAATAAACCCAAAAAAAATCTTTTTTTTTCGTCTTTTTTGTAAAACGTTTGTTCTTCTTCTTCCTTTATAGTGCATGGCCTTCTCTGAAGCATCATCGCACTGGTGAACTATGTACAAGGACGTCGTGAGGTGTTATAGAGCACAAAATGCAATCTCTAATTAAAAAGTCCATGTAGAATCTCATAAATATATGCGCATTAAAATTTTAACGAAATAAATAGATTGAACATTAAAAAATCATTTAAAATGTGCAAATGTATGCATGTCTTCCGTTTTAAGGGAAACAATTAAGAAATACATGTACAAGCTTGGCTTTTTAAAAAAAGATTCAAGCATAATAGTTGCTGGACAACAGTTTTTGCATTATCTAAAGCTGAGATATAAAGCCCATCTTTTTCCATTTTTGTCATGCATTTCAAGTTCAGTAGTTGTATACTAAGTTCTGAACATGTGATCCATTGGAAGCAAAAGGTGGGGGTAACTTGGAAGTCATATTGGTGCCGATGAGCAGCCCAGAATTTCAAAACTAACCCCATTCATATATGAGCCGGGGCATGAGATTTCCAACAATGTGGTATGTGCGACCAACAAAGTCTCAGATCAGCCTGCACATAGGGGCAGTCTGATCAGAGCCTTTGCTAGTCCCTTGAAGATTCTATGAGTGTTAAGCTACTGAGTGAACATCATTTGGAGGTTTTTAGCTTAAAAGGAGGCTGCACAGGCACGTCTGAGTCTACACTTGTCAAAATGCCACATTATTGGAAATCACATGTCACGGCTCATAAATAGATGTCGAAAAATATTATATGTTTGCTACATATAATTTCACTATATGCGCAAATTTCACAAAATGTGAAATATTGGTATGAAAAATGTGACGTATTGGTACCACAATTTTTCACGCGCTGTAAAGAATTGGTACCAATTTTTCACAGTGTGAAATTTGCGAAATGTGAAATTTGCGGTTCAACAGGGCTTCAATGCCATTTAAGCCCGCTCAAGGACATCGTCTGCAAGTTAACATATCGTCGCTAATGTTTTATGGAGAAATGACCAAACCTTTTCAATCACCATAAAATAGGCTCCTTTATCACACCAGATAGGCGGCAATCGAAAACGCTCGGAGCAAGTGATGAACCCGGATCACAAATCGCTAGAAACAGTGTTTTGATTGCCATTTGTCTGTTAAAAATTATTTTGTTTCACAACGGATAGGCGGCAATCGAAAACGCTTTTAATAATTGACGAACGCGGATCAAAAATCGCTAGAAACAGTGTAATTCAAATTTCGCTAGTAGCAAATTTAGATATGATCAGGGGCGTACCTACGTGTATGCAAATATGCATGTGTGTATAACTTGACACAGCCAGTATAGGCTACTCAAAAATGGACAACAACCCGGTCTTAATGATGAATGGTAGCTTAATGAAGCTCGAAAGTATTGCAGAATGCTCCTCTCGGAGCCTTCTGTAATACTTTGACCTGCATTCAAGTGATAATCGGTCTTGAAAACCAATTTTGGTCTTTTTGAGTTTTTTTACTGTATTTAATTAGATATTTTGGAACATAAATGCAGCAAATAGTGAGGCCCTGGAAGGGGTTTTAGGGATACAGGGATATGGGCCAAAAGCATAAAGGGGTACGGGATATTTTTGTAAATATTTAAAGGGATAAAGGATATTTTGATCAATTCTATGGATATGGGGATACAATGCTTTCTGGATTTGGGAATATTTGCCATTTTTCTTTTAGGGATGTGGGATATTTTTTCAAAATACTTGAAGGCATATGGGAGGGCCTAAATAGTGTTTAGCTGTGTGTCTTAGCATGCTTAAGGGCTTCTTTTAGCCCTTTGAATTGCACAAAAACCATTTTCTGCCACATGGCTTCACCCATGGACCCATATACGGGAGAGCCCCCCTGACCCCCTCAAGAATGCGTACTCTATAAAATGCCTCAGGAAAGCGACTGATGATATAATAACAAAGGCGCTAACCAGTCTGCACGGATGCACAGGCTGGTCTGGGCCTTTGTTGTTTTCAAACTCCGACGACAGAGTTTCTCGAGTCGAGGCCCAAGTGTTTTATTGCTATCCTTAAATATAGCTGACGCGTTATGACAATTGTCGCAGACAGGAAGCACTCTTGAGGGGGTCAGGGGGGGGGGGGGGGGGGGGCTCTCGGGTAAGAATTTGATCGTTTGGTAGAGGGGTCAAGGCTAAGGCCCCCCAAAAAACACTTCTAGCCCCCGGAGATAGCTTTTATACTTGTGCACTATATAATTTGGAATGCGCCCAAACGCCCGGATCTTAAAAGCTGTATTTATCCCGAATCCTAAACCGGCAGCGGTTCATCTAAGAAGACAGGACCATGGCTTTAAGTCATGTCAGACAGACTGGAAGAGCTGGGGATGGAACTCAGGAGCCCTGGGTACAACGCGCGCGAGTGACTTTTCCACTTTACCATTTTAGTGACTTTCCCTTGGTAGTAACCAGCATCAGGCTGGAAGGGTTTATGACTTGTGTGTGTATTTTAGGACGAGGAACCCCAAAGGCTTAACCGAAAGTGGTTCTGGAGAACAAGGAATTATTGTTTGTGGCCGTGTTCCTTGGCTGTACCAGTACCGGCGGGTGGGTTTATGCTTTTATTGGTTCTTTGTCCAGGAACTCCTGGAGGCTCAACCGGCAATGGTTCTGGTTTTAAAGCGTCACGGGGCAAATGGCTTGAAGTCTCACCCGACAGACTGGGAGAACTAGGAATTGTTTTTGTGGCCGTGTTCCTTGGCTGTACCAGTACTGGCCGGGTGGGTTTATGCTTTTTGTGGTTCTATGTCCAGGAACTCCCGAAGGCTCAACCGGCAGTGGTTCTGGTTTTAAAGCGTCTCAGAAGACGGGACAACGGCTTAAAGTCTCATCCGACAGACTGGGAGAAGCCGGGAATCGAACCTGCGACCCCTGGTTTACAAGACATAGGTTTATCCCCTACACCACGTCGGCTTCACTAGGAATTGACGATACATTTAAAAGATTTTGATTGTCAATGCACATTTTAACTATTATATACTTATGAATTTACAAATATTATGATGTGATTCTTTTTTCTGAAAAAGAAGAAAGCACCTCTATTTTACTGAAATTTCTTTTATTTATAATCTGCAAATACAATCCTATACTTTATAAATACATCAGCTTTCATGACAGCATGAAAAATAAATAAGATGCAGTTGTACTATTAAAGGGAGGCGATTTGAGGAGAAATGGTTCAAAGTAAGAAACAGGGCAAATACATGACCGTATTTAATGCGGTATTATGTGTCTTCTGCATCTGCATGTGCGGATCCAGGAATTTTCACCAAGGGGGGGTGGGGGTAGCGGGTCGAGGCCCACCTGACAGTAAAAAGCTCGGACAGCGTTTTTTGTTATTTTTGCTGTTTTTTAGTCCTCACCTTCAACTTATTTAACAGTTTTACAGAGGGGACCGATCCCAGGGTCCGATGGTTTATTTTTTGGAAAACAATAATTTTCCAAGGTTCCAGAGGGTGTCCAACATTTTACTGGGTGGGGGAGGGGTCCAACTCCCCTCTCTGTATCTGCGCATGTTCTGCCTTCACTTGTAGCTCGGACCCAGTAGTAGATCTACATTTGTTGGTTGTGTTCAAGCTTGGCGGGACGGGACGAAGTTTTCTCTTATGTATACGTGTAAGGGGAGGGCAGTGGTTGAGTGCTTGACTCGAGACCGAGAGGTCGCGGGTTCGAGCCTCACCGGCGTCACTGCGATGTGTCCTTGAGCAAGACACATTGATCCTAGCTTAGTGCTGGTTCAACCCAGGAAGAACTGTCCCTACATAACTGAAAAATTGTTGATGGGACGTTAAGAATCAAATCCCACGTAGGGGGAACTTCTTGGTAAAAAATCATCCTTAACACCGTTTGCAGCGAGTTCTACTTGCATGGGAGAAATTATTTATTCCCAGTAAAATTGGTGCGCCCTCTGGCGTCAAAATACTAAAGCATATTCACTTTCGTATTATGACAACCCAGTTCTGCCTTTTTACAACATACAAATGTAGTTCTGACATTTTACAACCTAGTTCTGCCTTTTTAAAACCGAGAAATGACATGATCGGAATCTGATTACGAGTGAAACGACTATTAAATGACAATTTGCATGATATAATGACACAATTTACAAAATAGAATGAAATTGCCAACATACAAAAACAAAGATGTATGCATTGAATAATGTCGCTTTTTACCTTCCATAATATCCAGGTTCAACATGGTAAGGTTTAACTCTTTGTCTGCTAGTGGGGAGTAGTGGCTAGTTATGACGCCTGCTGGTATCCTTTTCAAACAGTTTTGACCCAGATTAGGCTCGACAAAATGTCTGGCCTAACCATTTGACATTCTAATGGTATTCCTGAAATAATTTTTTGAAAATGTTAAATTTGAAAAAAGTCAGCAGACGACAAAAAATATGCACAATTACCCATTATGCAAAGAGCTAGAGAGGTTCCTGCATACTATTTTTTTCTTTTTTCTCAACCAAAACATATGTTATGGGTACTCAAATGAACCGGCTCACTGAGACGGTTCATTTGAGCAGTCAAAACATATGCTTAAACTAATGAGTTAGAAAAAATTTACAATTTTACGCTCAAAATGTTTTCTTACGTAAACGTATATAGATTGAGGAGACAGAGGAGCCATTGAGGAGAAGAGCTCTGAAAACATTAAAATTGAAGAAGACACAGAAGGAACCGGAGATATCAAAACAACCACAAGCTGACAGTGATGCTGATATACTGGGTTTGTATTAAAGCTGCTGTTTCAACACAAATTGGAACCAAGGAGTGCAGTGGCTCAGTGGTGGTGTTAGACTTGGGATTGAAGGGATGCTAGTTTGAGACTCATCGGAGGTACTGTGTTGTGTCCTTGAGCAAATTGATGACTGGGATATAAAACATCAGTACAAAACCAAACCAACACTAATACCATAAAGCATCAATACACAGTAACACACCAAAGCAACACAAATACCATAATGAAATTTTGTGTTGGTTTGGTGTATATTTATGCTTTATGTCCATTTTGTGGCATAACATAAAGATTGCTGCGCTCTGCCAAGGCTTTGGTAGTACATTTTCCCTGCTAATGTTTTTAGCATAAATTGTCTCTTTGTTTTTAAGGCCCTGTTTTGCAATATTTTGAGGACATTGGGCATTTGTCACATTCTATAATTTTTTTCTTGGCAGAAAATGGCATTGAGTGCACACCATCAGTATTCCTGCCTTTCAAAGGTTCTGCAATAAAATCGAATTGGATGGCAAAACGGGAATTATGGGTTAAAGATTCCTCACAAAACTGTCCCAAGATTCTTCTATTGACCCAATATGCTTTGTCCAAAAATTTCCACATTCTTGAATAGGTGTATAAAATTTAATGATTGAAATACAATAGTGACATATATGTTGTAGACTGATGCAATCAGTTTGATCTGGGTTTCGATTGTTTTCTAGGGACTGATGGTCTGAATATTTTTGGTCAATATGCTAATGTTTCTGTGTCTCCTGACAGCACACGCATAAGACTTGAAGACTGGCATAGTAGAGGAAATACTTATGCCACTTAATTTCCAATCTGGGTTTTGTACCAATGATAGCCTAGTTTTTGTACCAGGACAAGTAAGTCTGATGTGGAGGGCTAACTAAACTAATAACACTGTGTAAATTGCTACTATTGACATTAAAGCTGACAGGTTTCTATGTTTTTACAGCTGAAATTGGTGACCTTGAAGGTGCATCAGAGGCAGAAAAGAATGATATTAAGGTAGGTTTAACTTTTTATGCCCACAACTTTGAGAAAAAGCTGAGGGGGTATATTGGTTTTGGCCGGTCCCTCTGATCAAAATATTTTAAGTTAGGGTTTTGAAATTTCATATATGGATTCGAAATGTTGATGTTTTATTCATGAAAACTGGAATAAAACTGCAGGCACACTAGTAAAAAACAACAACAAGAACAACAATATGCGAATGGTATTACGTATTACTCAAATGAAAACAAAATTTACAGAGTGGTCACATGTAATTGCATACCAATCGGAGTAGTTTCTTTTCGGTAAGCATGCATTTAATTTAATTGCTTTTTTTTTGATGATTTTAATTGCGTATTTATGCAAATACCTTGTTTACAGTGCTGGATAAACATGATCTCAGTGCAAAAGCTACTCACAGTTTTTCATAAAAATTAGAGAGCATTAAATTTAGAAAAAAAAAATGAGATTAAGAATTTCATCTTGCAAATGGCAATCCAATTGTTACGATAAATTATTAGCACTGTTTTGATGACTGAATTAAAGGAGAACCCTTGATTTATACTAAATTTAAGGACATGAGAGTCCCAGGGACCATAGCTTTAGATAAAATGATTTTTTGAGTGTAAAATTGTAAATATGTTCTTATCCATCCATTTTAACATATGTTTTGGGTGCTCAAAAGAACCGTCTCAATGAGACGGTTCTTTTGAGCACCCACAACATATGTTTTGGTTGAGAAAGAAGAAAAATATTTTTCTGTTACGCACTCTTTTAACTAAAGTCCTGAGGAACTCTTAAAATTCATTGCTTTGGGCAAATCCTGAATGTAGCAATGCATAGTGGTCCCCTTAGTAAATTCTCCCCCCCAACCTGGGGTCTAAATTAACCACACCCCACATCATTTATACCCATACTAAATTGTAATAAAAAAAATCTCTGAAACCATCTAGTAACAGCTCAGGTGAGGGGCACAGGCTCATTGAGCCTCTTGTATTGAATTGTGAACTTAGACAATTTTCAACCTCAAATACTTTTAAACTTTATAGACAGTGGTACCTTGTGGGGACAACTTCTACAGTTTGAAAATTTGCGGGTGTTTCTTTATGGTATTAGAATGTGCATGTGTTTTGGACATTATCTTTAGAGATTAATATTGTCACTTTCGAATTGTTAGTTTGGTCTTTTTCAGCCTACTGAAATGCTATAATCAGCAAAGAAAGTTGAGGTGTACAGGCTAACATGTTATTGCTCTCAAACATTTAGAGGGACTCTTGTAAAACATTGCCCTTCATATGTTTATGAAGGGATCAGGTGTATGATTCAAAGTCATTACTCTCTCCATTGGTGAAAGTTTTCAGGATTTTTAGAACGACTGTTCATTGAAAGTCGGCCTCAAAAATTTGAATTAAGCAGGTTATGATAGCTTCTCTGATTTATTATCAGTTTATCTGAAGACACTTGACCATTCATATAAACTTGAAATTGCCAATCTTTTGAAGGCATGGTACTACTTGTGTTCAGATTAGAATTTCAAAAGTTTTGGATTTTGGAAAATTTCGAACTTTCACTCATGTAGTTTCTGTTCTTTCTTATAGCAAGCCATTTTACTTTCAAGAAGAACGGAACAGCAAGGTCACATGAGAGCGGTTGAGGATGAGGGTAAAGAAACCGCCACTAACAGCCATGAGGACCTACCACAGCAGGTATTGCAGACTATTTTTCTCAAGATTGATCTTGCTACTGGTTACCATGTAAGCCAGTACCACCTGTAACTTGTGGGTAAATGGAGCTCATTAACCCGGGAGGGTCACTCATCTAGGAGATTTCTCTAGGCTTCTACACAAAATTAGAAAGTGGCAGCTGTGCCAGAAACTAGCCTGTCACAACCTGGGTGACTGTAGCTTCACAGCAGGAGTCAACAGGCCGACTTCCTGGTGCTGTAGCTGTGGTCCAATGGAAGAGCGCTACTAACTCATGGTGCCAACGATGCAGCATGCAGCCCAAGTCAGTAGGGTACAGGCGGAGGTCTTGCACTGCTGAAAGTGTCTGAGTTGGTGAAAGGAAGGGCATCCTGCCATGAAACTTTGCTACTAATATACAAATGGCAGTCTTACCCAAAGTAAGATCTGCTCTGTTGGCAGCTAGCCAGTTACCTGGAGAGGGGCCCACTGATGTGGAAGATGCTCCTACACCTGCAAGTTAATCAAAACCTGATAATGATGATGATGATGATGATGATGATGATGATGATGATGATGATGATGATGATGATGATGATGATGATGATGATGATGATGATGATGATGATGATGATGATGATGATGATGATTGACTGCATTTTGGGTAATTTTTCATGCTTTTGTCATATATGACTTTTTCAAAAAATTCTATCAGAGTGTCAAATGGTTTTAATCAAGATCAGGATGGAGATTCTGCCGGTTCTGATCTGGGTTCAAAAATGTTTACAAAAGTTATCAGCAGACGATGAAAATCTCTGCTAGCAAGGAGAGTTAAGGAGAGGTAAAATTTGAACTCTTTATATTCAATCTGCAGATTTTTTTTAGATTAATGTTTTTAAATGAAATCTTTCAGAAATATCACCAGTGTCAAATAGTTTGGATCCAGATCATGTCCAACCTTTTGTTTGGCCTGGTCTGGGGGCAAATGTTTTCAGTTGGTGACACAAGGCAACTGTTCGAGAGAAGAATTAGGGGTTAAATAGCTTGATGTATTAATCACAGTGATGTTATTGTTGAAAAAAAATGTGAATAACCTTATGCTAATCATTAATCAAAAGAGCCTATTCCCATTCTTAGCTCACCAGAGCCATGGACTCTATGTGAGCTTTTATGATCAAAGGATGTCTGGCTGTCCATCAACTTTCAACCGTTCACTTTAAACTACATCTTCTAACCCCCTTTGTACAGGAATGATTCTTGGAAGGTCCCTTTTAAAGATTTTTATTCCATGCAGAGATGACGCTAATGACCTAAACAGGTTGATGCATTTTACTCATCATCATTCCATGCAGAATTTCAATTACCATGGTAACCAAAAGAAAAATCTTTCAAAATGTTCTAGTTAGAAACTGCTGGGCTGATTTGAAAATAATTTGGCACAAATGGTGCGTGACCCTCTACCAAGATTGTTAAAAGTTTTGTGACTTGGTGTAAATCATGACTGCCAGGTAGCCAGGCCAGTTTCTCTTACATAGGGGAAACTTTTTATAAAAAACAAAAAACAAAACAACTTTTTCAAAATTAGCTGGGCTGATTTGAAAACAAAATAGAACCCAACCCAAATGCCTCTAGGTACTCAAAAGAATTGACTCAGTAGTCAGTGAGCTCCCTCTCTCTGGGAGGAGTCCCTGTATGACTTAAGCCTTAACTCAATAACAGAACTTGAGTAGTACTCGGTTCTTTTGAGTATCCATAGCATGTGTTATGATAGAGAAAAGAAAGAAAGGATAGAGATATATAGCCTGTTAACGTGGAGCCTGTTTGATTTCAGCAGCAAGAAGAATATGCCCCTATAGGTGATACCATGGATTATGATGAGACTCAGCCCCCAGATTCACCAGTTAAGGTAAACTTTTCACATCTCGCTCGCGAGCAACAATTAAGTCTCCTCACTAGCGGTGACTTCACTTGTCTGTTGATAACCTTTGCAAACAGTTTGGACCCAGATCAGGACCGACAGAATGTCGGTTCTGAACTGGATCCAATCTGTTTGACAATCTGATAGTATTCCTGGAAGAATGTTTTGAAAAAGTTAATATAGAAAAAAGTCAGCAGATGGCAACAAAAGCATGAAAAATTACCTAGCATGCAAAGATTTTTAGGTTCTAAATAGACTAAGTACTGGCATGCAGGGCTCGAAAAATCAACTCATCTGCACGTATTTACAAGTGCCTCTTGCTGCATTGCCAGTGAAAATTTGGATGATTTCCAATATGAATTAACTTTTTCTCCATATATACCAATAATTTTTAAGCTGCCTTCACCGTAAGTATTAATGCACCTACACAACAACAACAAGCCATTCTCTCTGTAGGACGAGTGCTTTGGGAAGAATTACTCGAAGTCAAATTGCATATTACTCCCTTATGTTCTTTATTGCATACGCTTTTAAAGGACAAGTGCACATGTTTGCAGGATAAGTGAAAATTGTAAGTGACTCGTCCTGCAGGGTAAGTGCAGTATTGAAATATTTTTGTCCCCTGAATCTCTTCCATATTTATAATCAGGACAACTCATCTGTTGACAAGAAGCAAGATCGTCTATCAATGAGCAGAACTAAAGATGGACCCGATGGTAGTATATATGAGAGATCTACAATTATTGATGAGGGAGACACAGAGGGAGTAGCCTCTCCAACTCTGGACTACGATCTTAACATCAGTGTGTCACAGGAAGAACTAGACGACCTGGAGAAAGATCATGAAACACAAGAGGTAGGCTTAATACTTTCTTGATTATATATGAGAGATCTACAATTATTGATGAGGGAGACACAGGGGGAGTAGCCTCTCCAACTCTCGACTATGATCTTAACATCAGTGTGACACAGGAAGAACTAGACGACCTGGAGAAAGATCATGAAACACAAGAGGTAGGCTTAATACTTTCTTGATTATATATGAGAGATCTACAATTATTGATGAGGGAGACACAGGGGGAGTAGCCTCTCCAACTCTCGACTATGATCTTAACATCAGTGTGACACAGGAAGAACTAGACGACCTGGAGAAAGATCATGAAACACAAGAGGTAGGCTTAATTATACTATCTTGGCTTATGGAAGCATCCATCCATTACAGGACTTAAGAGGGGAATGGGGTGGGGGTGATCATAGATAAAAGGGGTGATTAAAAAGCATTCATCCAATTAGATGGATATTTACATGCCTCAAGATAGGAGGGGAGGGGGTGGTTATAGAAAAAAGGTATGATTATCAATTTATTTACTTATTTCTCTACCAAAACATATGTTTATTGTACTTAAACTCAAGCCCTCAAGATTGTGCCATCTCACCTAGCTCTGCAGTGTCCTTAACCGTTATACACATGTGTGGATCCAGAAAGTTTTGCCAGGGGGGTCCAACTTTGATGTTTCTTTGTTTTAGTTTGATGAGGGGAGGAAGGATCCAAATACCACTATTAGCGGGCCATTTAAATGGTGTTTCGCTGGCAGGCCGATGATGGGATTGGTAGCTGTAATTTTTCAGGGGATCCGGACCAGTAATGCTAAGGAACCCTATATTATACCCCCCACAAACTTTGTTTGTTGTAGGTATACTGTTTTCACGTTGTCCGTTCGTCCGTGCGTCCGTCTGTAACATTTTGTTTCCTTAATCACTCAAAGAGTCATTGCTGGATTTTCGACAAACCTTGCAAACATGTTCATATATACAAGACAAATACTTTAGACAAAAAAGTAAGGGCTAGGGGCCAATTCTATTAGAGTTATTTCCCTTTGTAGTTCTAAATGGCTTTTCAAGGTCTTGTGAACCTTCAAAAAAACTTTTTTCAAACTCCTATTGATTGAAAAGCCAGTTATGAGAGAAACCGAATGGCGAAAGCCTCATCAAAAAATTCAAAATAGTTACCGAGTTATGAAGGTTTCAAAATTTGATTAGATGAAATTATGCGAGAGGCTCATATGACGTCATTTGAGCTTTTTGAAATATTAAATTTAATATAATTTATTTATTTTAACATTTTTTAATATTTTATTTGCTGAAAATGATTCAATATGATAAAATACAAAATTTGCATATCACAACTTAATTTTGCTGTTTTTAATTGCTTAGAAATCGCACAATATAAAATATGACATTTTGAAAAAATCATCTCGAAACAATAATGTGGGCGGGGCTAATATGCTAATTTGCATAATTTTAAAACTTGCATAACTTTTGACTCAGTTGGAATTTTAAGATGGGGTTTTCAGCATTTTTGCTTTCTCAATATTGTCATTTAAAACATGTCAGAAGAGTTTTAAAAATGTTTTTGAAGATTCACAAGACCTTTAATATAGGGTTTTATGCTTATGCTATTATAGGCCATACACAGGCCGATCAACTCCTACCACAGCTTTTGATGGAACAATTTGATACTTTTCTTATACAATGTAGACACATTGAACATATGCATGAAGGAGTTTGGTTCAGAAAAAATAAGTTTTGACAAAATGACAGCAGTGAGAACTTAGACAATTTTTCCCTAATAAGGTGTTTGTATATGCATGGAAGGTGCCTTCATGGGCCGATCAACTCCTACCACAGCTTTTGATGGAGCAATTTGATACTTTGCCTATACAATGTAGACACATTGAACATATGCATGAAGGAGTTTGTTCAGAAAATATATTTTTTGACAAAATGACAGCTGTGAGAACTTAGACAATTTTTCCCTTATAAGGCTTTTGTATGCATAAATGATGCCTTCATGGGCCGATCAACTCTTACTACAGCTTTAGATGGAACAATTTGATACTTTGCCTATGCGATGTAGACACACTGAACATATGCATGAAGGAGTTTGGTTCAGAAAAAATAAGTTTTGACAAAATGACAGCAGTGAGAACTTAGACAATTTTTCCCTAATAAGGTGTTTGTCTATGCATAGATAGTGCCTTTATGGGCCAATCAACTTCTACCACAGCTTTTGATGGAGCAATTTGATACTTTGCCTATGCAATGTAGACACATTGAACATATGCATGAAGGAGTTTGGTTCAGAAAAAATAGTTTTTGACAAAATGACAGCTGTGAGAACTTAGACAATTCATCCCTCATTAGCTTTTGAACATATGCATGAAGGAGTTTATAATTTTTGTTGAACTTAGACAATTATTCCCTTATATGGCTTTTGTATATGTGTGGATAGTGCCTTTATGGGCCGATCAACTCGCTTTTGATGGAGCAATTCGATACTTTACCGATACAATGTAGACACATTGAACATATGCATGAAGGAGTTTATATACTGACGTCAAGAAAAAACGCCTCATCTAAAAATAAACGTGAATATCTCTTAAACTGATCAGACTAAAGTTATGAATTTTAGTGCATTATAACATCTTATCAGTCAAGCGTATCTCATGAAAACAAAATTGCTGTAAGAATATTTGAGTCTGAGAAAACGACCTCGGTTTGAGACAGGGGTCACCATTTAGTGCGACACAAGATTTTAGCCACATTTGCTTTAATTCGAACAAAATCTGTTGACAGGAAAAATGTGTTTTATATTATCAAAAATGCGTTTATAATGTTAAGACAATGTTTGTATGTGTCTGCTGAACAAAACAACTTACCCCACCCACCTTTTCGCCATGCATTTAAGTACTACTTAAATGTCATGACTCTGCAAAGTGGGTGAAAAGATTGTTACGAATCCTTTGCAAAAGTCTTAAGTCTAACCAGCGACGATTGCGTAGGAAACGCAATCTGGCACGTGTATCAGACGGCCGTTTTGAATGACGATAACGTAGACCAACGACTGGCCATTGGGCGTTACAGCTCATCTTAAATAACGTAATTTTATGTAGGCATATTCTATGTACATTACCTCATGTACCACCTTATCATTTTTTCCATTACTTAAAGCAAAACAAGACTAGTGGGAAGTTTCGTAAACGGACCTTACATTTTGTCTTTAATATGACGTCATAATTTCATAAAGTTATTACTCGCAAGCGCAACTGTTTGAAAAAATGATCCAAATTTTGTTCATTGATTAGCAAAACATTAACGGCACAAACTGGGTGCAAATTCATATTGAAATTATAAGCGATTTAGCACAATGCCGTCATGTGTACGTTGAGCCTGTATGATGACGTCATCGGAATAACGCGTCACCTGCATATCAAAGTAAGGTCATTTTCCAACATCGCCCAACCTCTACATAAAGAAGCAGTACGTGGCTGCTCATTTTTGTTTATCATCGCTAAGAAATCATTGATAATGAGTGAGGCGTTTTTAGTTGACGTCAGTATAATTTTTGTTTGCACAGATTCTACTGAAATCTTCTTTTCAAAACTAAGGTCTGCTGGTTTGAACTATAACTTGCCAAGTTTTTTCTTTGACTCTTACTGTGCGGGGGGTATCTAATAAGCATTGCTTATTGACTTTTTTCATGGTGCCTTCATGGGCCGATCAACTCCTACTACAGCTTTTGATGGAACAATTTGAATCTTTGCCTATACACTGTAGACACATTGAACATATGCATGAAAGAGATTGGTTCAAAAAAAAAAAATTTGACAAAATGACAGCAGTGAGAACTTAGACAATTTTTCCCTAATAAGGCTTTTGTTTATGCATAGATGGTGCCTTCATTGGCCATTCAACTCCTACTACAGCTTTTGATGGAACAATTTGAATCTTTGCCTATACAACGTAGACACATTGAACATACGCATGAAGGAGTTTGGTTCAGAAAAATTAATTTTTGACAAAATGAACATAGTGAGAACTTAGAAATTTTTCCCTAATAAGGCTTTTGTATATGCATAGATGGTGCCTTCATGGGCCGATCAACTCCTACTTCAGCTTTTGATGGAATAATTTGATACTTTGCCGATACAATGTAGACACATTGAACATATGCATGAAGGAGTTTGGTTCACAAAAAATAATTTACAAAATGACAGCTGTGAGAACTTAGACAATTTTTCCCTAATATGGCTTTTGTATATGCATAGATGGTGCCTTCATGGGCCGATCAACTACCTACCACAGCTTTTGATGGAGCAATTTGATACATTGCCTATACAATATTGACATATTGAACATATGCATGAAGGAGTCTGGTTGAAAAAAAAATTTTTTTTGACAAAATGACAGCTGTGAGAACTTAGACAATTATTCCCATATATGGCTTTTGTATATGCATGGATAGTGATAGTGCCTTTATGGGCCGATCAACAGCTTTTGATGGAGCAATTTGATACTTTGCCGATACAATGTAGACATATTGAACATATGCATGAAGGAGTTAATAATTTTTGTTTGCACAGATTCTACTGAAATCTTTTCAAAACTGAGGCAGAGCTCTTACTAACTGACGATTTGCAGTTCTGAACTCCCATTTTTGGTGCTGGGACTCCTATTTTTTGAAGGAGGCTATATTCTTTTGTATTGTGGGACTCCCACTTTTTGGCAAAGAGGGCTCTGGGACTCCTGTTTTCAAAATCCTAGTGAGAGCTCTGTGAGGTCTGCTGGTTTGAACTATAACTTGCCAAGTTTTTTCACTGACTCTTACTGTGCGGGGGTATCTAATAAGCATTGCTTATTGACTTTTTTCATTTCTGTAATTTTACAGGGGGGGGGGGACTCCCTGTCCCCCCCCCCCCCTCTTGATCCGCACATGATACATCATGTCATCTCCAAAATATTATGTTGAAGTACCGTATATATAGAGAATACTAGGTGAGTGTCTTTTGATATTAAGTTTACTAGGCAAGGGTTCAAGAACGCTTGTTGAATCACGAGACATGCCTTGCAGTTCAACATTCGTTCTCCAAGCTGAGCTTGGTAAACTTGATCTCAGAAGACGCGAACCTGGTGTTTACCCATCGGTTCACTCTTCAAAATGGTGATTATGATGTAATTATTGATTTTCAAGTTCATTCAACAACATTTATAAGGGTTCTGTTGATATATGCAGATTATATTTTACTCAGATTATGCGACATTTGTCTTTTTCAACCACACCTGAGACATAATCCATTTAAAATGTTTATTCTTGTGGGACTCAACGAAAGAATTCACAAAACAACAAGCCTTACCATATGAAGTTACTTATATTCAGTGGATAATGTCATGTCATAAATACTTTATGTCATAAATACTTTATATCTTTATCATAGGATTGTGAGAAGCAGAATGTGAAATCCCAATCACCGCAGTTCAGCAAGATGTTTACAACAAAACCCAAGCCCAGTACTGCAGATTCCACAGAGAATAAGCATGTGTCTGACCAGTCTGCTTACCGTGTGGAGAAGTCTGAGAGTAGTTCTGTATCTGTGATGGATGAGGAAGCTAAAACATGTCAATCGTCAGAGGGATCACAGGAATTTGTAGTACATAATGAAACTGAGGTAGAACAAGGAAATCAAGCCTCTGAAGAACATGAAAATCAAGCTTCTGAAAAGCATGGATCTGGTGATGTTAATGTAAGCATAATGTTGGCATGGTTGAATATTGTCAGGATTATTCCTGAATTCAGGATTATGAGGCTGACTTTCCATGTAAAGTCAGCCTTAAAATACTGATTTAGGCAGATTATAAAAGCTTCTTTGATTTATTTCTAGTTTGTCTAAAGGTATTTGGCCATTTAAAATTGCTAATATTTCGTAGGCAAATGCAAGTTTTATTATTTGATTTCCAAAAGCCAAAAAGCAAGTAAGTATGATCAGGGAATACCACAATCACATACTGCAGACTGCAACCCATGGCACCGTGAGCAAAAGCCACAGAACATGCATAGTAACAATATATCTGTAAGACAATAATAGCAAAGCAGCCAGCTTTCTCTTCCTCTTCAAGATGATTGCAAAACTAGAATGGACACAAAGTAATGCTTAACAAAGCAAAGAAAAACACAGAACTCTCACAAACAATGGGAAGTACATCAAACAATAGATCAATAACAACAGAACCACCGCCTTAGAACGGTCAGCAGCCTAAGCCACCGGGGTACTTAAATGCATTTTACTAGCGCTAAATCTTCGCCCTAGATTCTGTTGTTGTTAAAACACAAAATTGTTTAGCTCGCATGGAGGCTTCCTGACTCACCACAAAGAAACAATCAAATCAAATTAACACACTATGATGATACTGTAATAGCTTCTGATTTATTGTCAGTTTATCTTACAATAATTGCTCATTTTAACTTGAAATGGTATTTCCGCGTGCTATTTTAATGGAACAATGGATTCTGGCCTTATAAATATTATTGTGACACAATGAACAGTTGATAAGATTTTGGTGACCTTGGCCTAATTTTCATTGTCATCACTCTTAAATTCTGAACCAGTTACAGTAGATTTTGAACAAACTTGCACAATGTTGGGGGGGGGGGGGTGATTAGGCTTTGGTTACCTTGGCCTTACTTTTAACGTCACAATAGCACTTTAAAATGTCAAATTTTGACCAGAGTAGCGTTTCCACAAACTATCTCTTGAATTGAATGATTGATTCTTGCCAAACCTTCATATATTATGTCATTGTGAAACAGTAAAGAGTTGATTAGATTTTGTTGATCTTGATATAATTTTCAATGCCATCATTTTATCAAGACTCTAAAAAACCCCTTTTATACGCACTCTTAACTCCTGAACCAGCCAGCGTGGATTTTGAACAAATTTACATAGATACATTGTTGAGGTGAGGGAGAAAGTTGATTAGAAGTTGGTGAACTTTGCTTGGGCACACCAGCTCTTTGTATTTTCAAAGGGATATGTGCATTAAGGGGCTATTTTGGCCCCCGAGCCAAAAACTGAAAGTTGCTTATCACCAATTTCATATTATTGGTTTGTTAGAAGAATAGCCCAAGTGTAAAATTCTGGCATTTATTTTACTTTTACCCGTTGCTGTGGGAGCCAAAATGGCTGACAAAATAGGCTTAAAACAGAGAAATTGCCATTTTAGGCCAAATTTGAGGCTTTTGGAGACCGATTTTTTAAGAATTAGATATCAGCACAAGCAAATACCAAAAAAACCTTTTAATGTATTGTGTGCCCTGATTATTCTCATCATCTGTTCAAATATTTTTTTGGTATTTGATTGTGCTCTATATTAATTCCTCTGTTACATGTCTCAAATTTGCTCCAAAATGGTCATTTTCCTATTTTCAGCCAATTTTGGTGGCCATTTTTGTTACCATAGCAACCGTAAAAGTCAAATCAATACCAGACCTTTACACTTTGGCTATTGCTCTAATAAACTAATAAGAGGAAACTTGTGAAGAGTATCTTTTATTTTTTGACCTCATAGGGGGCCAAAATAGCCTCTTAATGCACGTACCCCTTTGACCAAATGTTGTTTTTCCGTATGCTGTCTCTTGTAGAAAATGATGGTTTCCAGCCATACTTATTATGTTGTACCATTGTGACAGAATAATGATTCGATTAGAATTAGGGAGACATAGTTTTCCTATGAAAACACAGCTTTAATTATATTTTGTTGGCATGCTACAAGTTTTAAGATTTGAATTTCAAAAGTTCAGGATTTAAGAAATTAAGAACTTTCACCCATGTTTTTATGTGTTTCCAGGTGTCCCTGTCACCAACTCTAAAAAGACATTACAGAAATGTAAAGAATAAAGTAAGTACAGTAAAACCTAAACGGCCACTCAAAAAAAGACAAAATAAAGATCTTAATAACAAATGGTAGCTTAATGAAGGTCGAAAGTATTGCAGAATGCAGGAGCATTCTGCAATACTTTGACCTGCATTAAGCGATAATTGGTCTTGAAAACCAATTATTGGTCTTTTTGAGAGTGGCTGTTTTACACAGGTTTTACTGTAATACTGTAATACCATAGGCCCAGATATACAAAAAAAAATGAGCATGAAATTTTAATTTCACATCGTAAACCGATTTGATAAAGTAAGTCATAAAAGTGTTTACTCTTTCCATATAATAATTAAACCAGCCACTTTAAAAGCCTCATTTTCAACATTTCTCTTTCAGGCTTGCAAGGAACAAAGATAATACAATTTACTTGCCTACATTTAAAATTTTAATCATTTCTTATCCATCAGTTTAATCTTTGTTTTGGGTGCTCTAATCTTTACCTGCTAGTGCTTTCTGCTATTAACCTTTGCAAACAGTTGGGAGCCAGATCAGGCTCTACAAAACATTGAGCCTGATCTGGATCTGAACTGTTTGACACAGAGTCTAAAGCATGAAAAAATACCCAGTATTGAAAGAGTTAATCTAGATAGAAATAGATCCCTGCTGTTTGACACTGATGGTATTCCTGAAAGAATTTTTCAACAGAGTCTAAAGCATCATGCTGCATGAAAAATTACCCAGTATTCAAAGAGTTAACTAAGATGTAAAATAGTATAGTTAACCCTTAAGCGCCATCGCAACAAAAGTCGTCTGCTTTTCTCATCTGCAGAAATGTTTAAGAAGCCTCTATGGCAAACAGTGTGGACTCAGATCAGACTGCTCCTATAGGAGCACTGAGCAGTCTGTTCTGGGTCCACGCTGTTTGCTTCTATACCTAATTGGTCAGTTATGTTAGGCAATTATTTGCAGCAGACGACTTCAGCAGACGACATTTTCAGATGCATTTTTTTTCTTGGCGCTTTAAGGGTTAAATGATTGTACATTCCATGCTGTTGTGCTGGATGTTTGGAGGCAAATCTAGATGACAGTTTTATTACTGTCTTATATCTTAATCCTTGGGTGTGGTAGCACAGTGGCTCAGTGGTAGAGTGCTTGACTCGAGACCGAGGGGCCGCGGGTTCTAGCCTCACTGGTGTCACTGCGTTGTGGACCTTGAGCAAGACACATTTTCCTAGCTTAGTACGGGTTCAACCCAGGAAGACCCATCCCTGTTTAACTGAAAGATTGTTGATGGGACGTAAAGAATCAAAGCAAACAAATCAACAATTCTCTTTCCGGCTTGCAATAAACAAAGATAATACAATTTACTTACCTACATTTAAATTTTAATTATTTTCTTATCCATCAGTTTAATCATTTGTTTTGGATGCTCATCTTTACCTGCTAGTGTCATCTGCTGATAACCTTTGCAATCAGTTTGGAGCCAGATCAGGCCCTACAAAATGTTGAGACTGATCTGGATCTGAACTGTTTGACACAGAGTCTAAAGCATGAAAAAATACCCAGTATTGAAAGAGTTAATCTAGATAGAAATAGTATAGTAAAATGATTGTACATTCTGTATATATTTCCATGCTGTTGTGCTGGATGTTTGTAGGCAGACCAAGATGACAGTTTAATTGTCTCATATCTTAATCCTTGGGTGCTGTAGAAGAATTTTTGTTACATTTTTCCTTAGAAAAAAAGCCTTTTTATTAAGGCTGTTAATTCTTAAGCAAGAAAATTGACAATGTCATACTTTTACAGGCCTTTAGTTAAGAGTTTGTGCCAAAAAATAATTTTCTTATTTCTCAACCAAAACATACGTTGCGGGTACTCAAAAGAAATGTCTCAGTGAGACCACTAGTGTTTTACAGATTTGGTAACCTAATGATTATAATGTTGTGTATGAGATGACAAAATTTTGGCATTTTCACACCAAAAAAGCAATTTTAATTAATTTTATTATCATGTGATAAATAAAATCTAACACTCATGCTCCTGTATTATTGAATAAATTAGACTTGTAAAAAGCGATAAAATGCTCTGCAAGCCTCCCATTTTATTTCTTTTTCCTCCAACTTGTTTTATAAATTCAATCAAACATGAGCACTCATATGGGCCCCGACGTGAGAGGTTTGCAAACAACACAGGCACAGACCAGCCTGCGCATCTGCACAGTCTGATCAGCGCCTTTGTTATTCACTTTTTGGAAAGTATCATATCTAAATTTGCTACAAGCGAAATATCAATTTTCTATCTTGTCCCTGTAGCTGAGGAGACTGGTTTAAGTCTCGTTTTTTCGGAAACCGCAAAGACAGGTTTTCTCATGACTAGGCCCATATAAGATCCTCTATTTTGTCTTCTTTTTAATTTTGTATATGCCTTGTGCGAAGGGACGGAGGCACACCGACATTCTAATCTTTTTTATTTCAGAATATACATACATGCCAGCAGCGGTATTTTTCCACTGATCAAATGGATCCTGTGTTATGTACAAAGGCCATATTGCAGCTATTTGATACTTATGCAAAGAACTTGCGAGCAGCTCAGGCGAAACTTCAAGAGAGGATGCCATGGGGTGTACCAATCAAATCAGGACAGCACCAGTCTAGAACTATTGACATGAAAAGACGAGGACAGGAGTCTCAGTATATGCTCTTGTCAGATTCAGAAGAAGATGAGGATAAATCGGATAAAAGTAAGACGGATCATATTGATGCAGGAAAATGTCAGGAGAGAAAGAATGAATCTGAAACGACTGGTAGAAGGAGAAGAGCTAGAAATGTAAGTAACGGAGATGCTAACACATCAGCTGGGACACAGCCTTATGATCCGTTTGACTTTGAAGATAGAAATAGGAACCAGAATAGTGATGATTTTGATGACAAGGATTTCCTTCCAGATGTTTCAGTAAGATTGAGTAAGCAAAGAGGGAGACAGAATAATCCAGTAGACAGTAGGAGTAATAAGGGAAGTGTAGCTAGAGTAAATGGGAAAGATGAAATCAAGAAAGCTAGAGGACGACCTAAACGGGTCAAGGGTAAAATTCTGGTTGAAGATACCCAGAAAGACCTGTATGATATATCGTCAGATGAAGATGTTAAAGGAGGAAAGGAGAATGTTCAAGTGGTTGTTGAGGAATCACAGCTATCAGATACAGAAAATATGACCAATACAGAAAACAAGCAGCTAAGAAATAATGTTAAGCAAAGGGTTAAATCAAAAACAGATATGCAATCTCTTTTGAACCAACAGAAAGAAACTTATTGTGACAGCACAAAAACAGATATTGATGCTAACAAAAGAGAGAGAAATACAAACACAACATCTGAAAACAGGAGCAATCCAAATCCGAATCCAAAGCTTAAATCTAACTGCAAAGGTCAAAGGAAGAAAAGAGATCCATTAGTTGAAGACACTCAGGATATGGATAGTGATATGCAGAAAACTGAAGATGCTAAAATTGCTACCAAATCTGTTCGAGGTAAAAGAAAATCATTTCAACTAAAGAGTGATTCAGAAGAAGAAAATTCTATTCCTGAAACTCAGGAGATGGATTTGTCACCAGATATAACAGTCATTGAAAAGAAAACTAGTGACATTGAGGAAGAGACTGACGAAAAAGACAAAGGCATTTTTGTAAGTACAATTGGCTCTGTATTCAACAAGATTAAAGATTACATTTCTCCCAAAGCAAAAGTTAAAGATGATGCTGAAAGTAGTCAACATTTGGACGATGAAGAATCACAATCTCCAATTATTAAAAAGAGACGGAGGCTTTATAAAGATCCTGATTCAAAGTTTGATAAGGCTCCAAAGGAGATAAATAAAAAGATTGATTTTCAGGACGTTAGGGAAACAAATGGAAATTTCAGAGGTAAAAGAGGAGCTGCAAATATTGAAAATGAAAAGATGAATGATTTAAATTCTGGTAAAGGGGCTGAAAGGTTAATGAGTAGGCCGTTAAGCAAGGAGTCCAATACTTCAGGTGAAGTGTCAATTACAGCTAGTCAGGGATCTAGTACATTCCTTGATGAACAAGGGGATTTATATTGTACTCAGATAAATGAAAAACCAGATAAGTATCGTCAAACAAGATTACAGAGAACTAACAAGGCAGCTATACACTCGGAGAATTCTCATGCCAACTTTGATGATATAAGACAGAATAATGGTGCAAATGTTCTTAGAGTGAAATCAGTTAAAAAAGATTATAGTGGAAGGAAAGCTTATAGTAAAAAACCTGGCATTATAACATTGCAAAGTGAAAGCATCGAAAACTTTTTCCCTAAGGCTGCCCAGAAGAAAGTTGTCATCAGTTGTGACTCAGATTCTGACGACCCTGAGTCACCTATAAGGCCTTCCAGAACTGGACATAATGACAATACAAATAGCAGTGGGAAACATAAAATATCTCAACAATTAGATGATGAAAACCCAGTAAATGGACTGAATGAAAAATCCAAAGTGTCAAGAAAAAATATCACAACTGTACCCAGGATAAAGGTGCCTAGAACAGATAATAGTGTTGCTGAAACACACAACTTAGTAACAGAAAACGGCCCTGTTAAACCTAGTCATTTTATCGACCGTCTAAATGCATCCTGTAAAGAATCTTCTCAGTGTTTTGGTGGGGCTAGACCTAAAGTGGCACGAACTCGTAAAGTGTCAGAAACAATCACCAGTGGGGAACTCGAGGAAACAAATACAAGGCTAAACAGAAAGAAACCAACAGAATGGGTGACAGAACACTTCAATATTGACCAGACTGAGGCAGAACTGGATGGCTCACTCAAGAAAATGGTAAATATATATTGCAATTATCAGTTTACCCATATCTAAGGCTTGTTCCTTATTGTTGGACATTAGCAAACAGTGCAGACTCAGACAAGATGCTGCAGAATGCATCTTCTGATCAGGGTCTCCACTGTTTGCTAAGTAAGCATTGATTCGCAATTATCAGTTAACCCATATAAGCCTTGGTCCTTATTTTGGGACATTAGCCAACAGTGCAGACTCAGATAGACCCAGTGGTGTAAAATTCCACTCGACCGCTCGCATTTGCGAGTAAAATGTTATGCACGGCGAGTAAAAGTTTTGACAATTAATGAATTTGTGTAGTACTTTTCTAAATTACAGCATCTGAGAAAATTTGGGCACACGAAGGGTGAGGCGAGTAACTGTTTTGGAAATTTTATACCCCTGAGACCCCTCATAATGCATTGTCTGATCAGGGTCTCCAATATTTGCTTGCAGAATTTTCTATTAAAATACTAACAAAAAGGAAAAATACCACTAAACAGCCCTTTCATTAAGAACTAACTGGTCCAATTGATAAAGAGTGGGAAATTCCATTTAGCTTAAATGGGTTAAGGGAGTTACTTGAGCAGGTGATTGCAGTGATCACTTGTTAAAAGTTAATATCCCTAATAGGCTATGAGCTGACTGATTTTCATTTAAATGGCTGCCATGTCCATATCTATAAGGTTAAAACTCTTCAAAATATTCTTCTCTGTAACCAAATGACCCTGGACCCTGGGCCTTGGCATCTCCTATACTTCTGGTCCAGAATCATAATTTCACAAAATGTTCTAAATATTTTTTTTTTTTTTTTTAGCTCGTCTAAGCTCTAAGCGCTCAAAACAGGCATTTTCCAGCCGTTTTGAACTTGGGACGGGGGGAAATAATTTTGGGAAAATTAACCTATCAAAAGGGGGAACAGGCGGATATGAACAGGTGGATATGAACACCTGCAGCAGGTGATTCATGCATTATTGAATCTATTATAGAATCTCATTTGCAGCTCCAAAAATAAAGATTATAATTTCACAAACGTGCCTGGTTTTTAAGTTTAACCAAAAAAGTTGTAAAGTGGCACCTAAAATTTGCAGCAGACAACATTTTCAAAAGTACATTTCCATTTTAATCAACTTATGAAGGTTTTACATTTCTTGTAAATGCCCTGTCCATGCAGCAGAAGATTGGCAGGAAATATGAAGCCTCTTTTGTACTGAAAAGGATTTAAGGGATGACAAAAAATTGTCATTTGCTGCATTTTTGATTCAAATGGGCTTGAAGGTTATGGTTCATTGATTGATTAAGGCTTGAAGTCCAAATCAACAATATTTCAGTTTTGCAGGGTCTCCCCCGGATGGAGGGAGAGAATAAGAAGAATGGGATAAACTAAAATGCATTCCACCCCCAGGCTTAATTTGACAGGGCCATCTCTCTTAAAGCTGCAGCAGAGAGCAAACCACAATTCAAAGAAATCTTCTTACCTTCCCTGATATTTATGTTTAATTCTTTATATACATGTATCTCCTAAATGTGTCTGGCAAACAGTGAAGACCCAGAGGAAATGCCACATAATCTGGTGTACCCTGTTTGCTAAGAAAAAAGCGTTCTTCAGTGATACTTAGTAGAAGTACAATTTTATTTGGAAATTATAATCTGTGACCCCATGATATTTACAATGGACCATTCCAAGTTTATTGTATCAGTCCATTAGTACATAAAGGTTTCAGCTTGTTTATTGTTTGTTTTATAGCGTTCTGGTAAAGTGTCAGCTGTTGTGAGGATTCCTTGTCCTCTATGTAACCAGAAGTTCTCAGAAGAACTGATCGAGATCCACGCCTCGGAGTGTGTCGGAATGGAAGAGGGAGATGAAGGTTTGTTCTAACACTTACACTGAAAAGGTTTAAGCACATGAGTGAAAGTTTTCAGGATTATGTCTGAATTCAGTTCTTATTGACTGGATTTCCACAGAAAGCTGATTTTCCCTCAAATCTTGATTTACTAGTTGTATTTGTGCCTTTGTTCCAGGATTTGATTTTTGAAGGACGATCAGCCTCTTTATTCTAAAATAAGGTGTAAATATTAGCATAGTGATTGTTCAAGGGTGGAGATTTTAGGATTTTTTTTTATTTTTAACGCTTTACCTGCTAGTGTGGTCTGCTGTTAACCTTTGCAAAGTGTTTGGATCCAGATCAGGTGTGATGAAATGTCGAGCCTGATCTGGATCCAAACTGGTTGACATTCTAATGGTATTCGAAAGAATTTTTTGAAAGTGTTCATTTGGGGAAAAAAAAAGGAAAATCAGCAGATGCCAAAAAGCACGCAACATTTCCCAGCATGCAAAGACAAAATAGTTATATGAGCCGTGACATGAGATTTCCAACAATGTGGTATGTGCGACCAGCAAAGCCGCAGATCAGCCTGCGCATACGCGCAGTCTGATCAGAGCCTTTGCTAGTCGCTTGAATATTATATGAGCGTTAAGCTACTGATTGATCATCATTTGGAGTTTCTAAGCTTAAAAGGAGGCTGCACAGGCTCGTTTGAGTCTACACGTGTCAAAACACCACATTGTTGGAAATCACATGTCACGGCTCATATGACTTTCAGCTCTGTCAGTATATTCACACACTTAGTATATTATTCAGTGGATTAGCTGGGTAAAATACAAATTTTTACCAAAAATTTGAGCCCTATCATATGGAAATGGTTCCTATCACATAGGCAAACCAGGAAGACACAGACAAGGCTGTGACTACCAGGCCACATAGTGCAGTCAGTAATGTGTCTTGCAACAGATGTGAGTCTGACTGCAGATCCAGGGTTTGGGAGTTTGATCCCAGCCCGGTCCCATATTTTCGTGGAGATTGATCATGAAATAATTTCTATGGTCATTCTCCTCCCTTCCGCTGAATCATTCAAGAAGGGTTGTTGTCAGGTACAAGGGAAAGTATGTGCACAAAGTACTGGTTAACTGCTTGTTCAAGCTTGCCCAGGAAAAAAGCTGACCGTCCCGCCATGACCATAGCTGTTGACTTGGGACGTAAAGCAACAAAACAAACAGACAAGGCTGTGAATAAGGGCAATAGAGATTCCAATGTCTTCCCTAAGTAATAACAAACAAAGCAGAGAAGCAGATGAAGATTCAGATTATAAGATATACATGTAACCCATCTGGGAAGCTGCACACATACAGGGAGCTACACACATACATTTGAAGAATAAATACATGTACAGTGCACTCCCTTTATACTTAATAACACACCTCATAATAACATGGATATAACAAGGTCATGCAGTGGCTCAAAAATGTTTTTACCATCGAAATTTACAAAGGATTTTATAGGAAAATTACCATTTTCCTGTAACTCCTTTGTAAAATTGTCACTTTATAACTCTTACGACATGAAAGCCGTAACAAAGTAAAGCATAGCTGAAAAATTTCCCTTGCCATTGCTGGGAATCGAACCCGGGTCGCCCCGGTAAAAGACCAATGCTCTAACCACTGAGCCAAAGAGTCGACTCTCTGACGCAGTTGTCAGAGATTGATTATATACTAGAAGCTATGCGAAATCTACCTTATATAGATATATAGGTGAGAGTGCCTGGCCCGTAACACTCCCCCTCTTCAAAGGAGTCATCATTTATGATGACGGAAAGCCATTATAGGCGAAACAAAGGTCCAATCTCGGACGTGAGCCCCCATCTTACGACATGATAGCCGTAACAAAGTAAAGCATAGCTGAAAAATTTCCCTTGCCATTGCTGGGAATCGAACCCGGGTCGCCCCGGTAAAAGACCAATGCTCTAACCACTGAGCCAAAGAGTCGACTCTCTGACGCAGTTGTCAGAGATTGATTATATACTAGAAGCTATGCGAAATCTACCTTATATAGATATATAGGTGAGAGTGCCTGGCCCGTAACACTCCCCCTCTTCAAAGGAGTCATCATTTATGATGACGGAAAGCCATTATAGGCGAAACAAAGGTCCAATCTCGGACGTTAGCCCCCATCTTACAACATGATAGCCGTAACAAAGTAAAGCATAGCTGAAAAATTTCCCTTGCCGTTGCTGGGAATCGAACCCGGGTCGCCCCGGTAAAAGACCAATGCTCTAACCACTGAGCCAAAGAGTCGACTCTCTGACACAGTTGTCAGAGATTGATTATATACTAGAAGCTATGCGAAATCTACCTGATAGATATATAGGTGAGAGTGCCTGGCCCGTAACACTCCCCCTCTTCAAAGGAGTCATCATTTATGATGACGGAAAGCCATTATAGGCGAAACAAAGGTCCAATATTCGGACGTGAGCCCCCATCTTACGACATGATAGCCGTAACAAAGTAAAGCATAGCTGAAAAATTTCCCTTGCCATTGCTGGGAATCGAACCCGGGTCGCCCCGGTAAAAGACCAATGCTCTAACCACTGAGCCAAAGAGTTGACTCTCTGACGCAGTTGTCAGAGATTGATTATATACTAGAAGCTATGCGAAATCTACCTTATATAGATATATAGGTGAGAGTGCCTGGCCCGTAACACTCCCCCTCTTCAAAGGAGTCATCATTTATGATGACGGAAAGCCATTATAGGCGAAACAAAGGTCCAATCTCGGACGTGAGCCCCCATCTTACGACATGATAGCCGTAACAAAGTAAAGCATAGCTGAAAAATTTCCCTTGCCATTGCTGGGAATCGAACCCGGGTCGCCCCGGTAAAAGACCAATGCTCTAACCACTGAGCCAAAGAGTCGACTCTCTGACGCAGTTGTCAGAGATTGATTATATACTAGAAGCTATGCGAAATCTACCTTATATAGATATATAGGTGAGAGTGCCTGGCCTGTAACACTCCCCTCTTCAATGGAGTCATCATTTATGAAAACGGAAAGCCATTATAGGCGAAACAAAGGTCCAATCTCGGACGTGAGCCCCCATCTTACGACATGTAAGCCGTAACAAAGTAAAGCATAGCTGAAAAATTTCCCTTGCCATTGCTGGGAATCGAACCCGGGTCGCCCCGGTAAAAGACCAATGCTCTAACCACTGAGCCAAAGAGTCGACTCTCTGACGCAGTTGTCAGAGATTGATTATATACTAGAAGCTATGCGAAATCTACCTTATATAGATATATAGGTGAGAGTGCCTGGCCCGTAACACTCCCCCTCTTCAAAGGAGTCATCATTTATGATGACGGAAAGCCATTAAAGGCGAAACAAAGGTCCAATCTCGGACGTGAGCCCCCATCTTACGACATGATAGCCGTAACAAAGTAAAGCATAGCTGAAAAATTTCCCTTGCCATTGCTGGGAATCGAACTCGGGTCGCCCCGGTAAAAGACCAATGCTCTAACCACTGAGCCAAAGAGTCGACTCTCTGACGCAGTTGTCAGAGATTGATTATATACTAGAAGCTATGCGAAATCTACCTTATATAGATATATAGGTGAGAGTGCCTGGCCCGTAACACTCCCCCTCTTCAAAGGAGTCATCATTTATGATGACGGAAAGCCATTATAGGCGAAACAAAGGTCCAATCTCGGACGTGAGCCCCCATCTTACGACATGATAGCCGTAACAAAGTAAAGCATAGCTGAAAAATTTCCCTTGCCATTGCTGGGAATCGAACCCGGGTCGCCCCGGTAAAAGACCAATGCTCTAACCACTGAGCCAAAGAGTCGACTCTCTGACGCAGTTGTCAGAGATTGATTATATACTAGAAGCTATGCGAAATCTACCTTATATAGATATATAGGTGAGAGTGCCTGGCCCGTAACACTCCCCCTCTTCAAAGGAGTCATCATTTATGATGACGGAAAGCCATTATAGGCGAAACAAAGGTCCAATCTCGGACGTTAGCCCCCATCTTACAACATGATAGCCGTAACAAAGTAAAGCATAGCTGAAAAATTTCCCTTGCCGTTGCTGGGAATCGAACCCGGGTCGCCCCGGTAAAAGACCAATGCTCTAACCACTGAGCCAAAGAGTCGACTCTCTGACACAGTTGTCAGAGATTGATTATATACTAGAAGCTATGCGAAATCTACCTGATAGATATATAGGTGAGAGTGCCTGGCCCGTAACACTCCCCCTCTTCAAAGGAGTCATCATTTATGATGACGGAAAGCCATTATAGGCGAAACAAAGGTCCAATATTCGGACGTGAGCCCCCATCTTACGACATGATAGCCGTAACAAAGTAAAGCATAGCTGAAAAATTTCCCTTGCCATTGCTGGGAATCGAACCCGGGTCGCCCCGGTAAAAGACCAATGCTCTAACCACTGAGCCAAAGAGTTGACTCTCTGACGCAGTTGTCAGAGATTGATTATATACTAGAAGCTATGCGAAATCTACCTTATATAGATATATAGGTGAGAGTGCCTGGCCCGTAACACTCCCCCTCTTCAAAGGAGTCATCATTTATGATGACGGAAAGCCATTATAGGCGAAACAAAGGTCCAATCTCGGACGTGAGCCCCCATCTTACGACATGATAGCCGTAACAAAGTAAAGCATAGCTGAAAAATTTCCCTTGCCATTGCTGGGAATCGAACCCGGGTCGCCCCGGTAAAAGACCAATGCTCTAACCACTGAGCCAAAGAGTCGACTCTCTGACGCAGTTGTCAGAGATTGATTATATACTAGAAGCTATGCGAAATCTACCTTATATAGATATATAGGTGAGAGTGCCTGGCCTGTAACACTCCCCTCTTCAATGGAGTCATCATTTATGAAAACGGAAAGCCATTATAGGCGAAACAAAGGTCCAATCTCGGACGTGAGCCCCCATCTTACGACATGTAAGCCGTAACAAAGTAAAGCATAGCTGAAAAATTTCCCTTGCCATTGCTGGGAATCGAACCCGGGTCGCCCCGGTAAAAGACCAATGCTCTAACCACTGAGCCAAAGAGTCGACTCTCTGACGCAGTTGTCAGAGATTGATTATATACTAGAAGCTATGCGAAATCTACCTTATATAGATATATAGGTGAGAGTGCCTGGCCCGTAACACTCCCCCTCTTCAAAGGAGTCATCATTTATGATGACGGAAAGCCATTAAAGGCGAAACAAAGGTCCAATCTCGGACGTGAGCCCCCATCTTACGACATGATAGCCGTAACAAAGTAAAGCATAGCTGAAAAATTTCCCTTGCCATTGCTGGGAATCGAACTCGGGTCGCCCCGGTAAAAGACCAATGCTCTAACCACTGAGCCAAAGAGTCGACTCTCTGACGCAGTTGTCAGAGATTGATTATATACTAGAAGCTATGCGAAATCTACCTTATATAGATATATAGGTGAGAGTGCCTGGCCCGTAACACTCCCCCTCTTCAAAGGAGTCATCATTTATGATGACGGAAAGCCATTATAGGCGAAACAAAGGTCCAATCTCGGACGTGAGCCACCATCTTACGACATGATAGCCGTAACAAAGTAAAGCATAGCTGAAAAATTTCCCTTGCCATTGCTGGGAATCGAACCCGGGTCGCCCCGGTAAAAGACCAATGCTCTAACCACTGAGCCAAAGAGTCGACTCTCTGACGCAGTTGTCAGAGATTGATTATATACTAGAAGCTATGCGAAATCTACCTTATATAGATATATAGGTGAGAGTGCCTGGCCCGTAACACTCCCCCTCTTCAAAGGAGTCATCATTTATGATGACGGAAAGCCATTATAGGCGAAACAAAGGTCCAATCTCGGACGTGAGCCCCCATCTTACGACATGTAAGCCGTAACAAAGTAAAGCATAGCTGAAAAATTTCCCTTGCCATTGCTGGGAATCGAACCCGGGTCGCCCCAGTAAAAGATCAATGCTCTAACCACTGAGCCAAAGAGTCGACTCTCTGACGCAGTTGTCAGAGATTGATTATATACTAGAAGCTATGCGAAATCTACCTTATATAGATATATAGGTGAGAGTGCCTGGCCTGTAACACTCCCCCTCTTCAAAGGAGTCATCATTTATGATGACGGAAAGCCATTAAAGGCGAAACAAAGGTCCAATCTCGGACGTGAGCCCCCATCTTACGACATGATAGCCGTAACAAAGTAAAGCATAGCTGAAAAATTTCCCTTGCCATTGCTGGGAATCGAACCCGGGTCGTACCGGTAAAAGACCAATGCTCTAACCACTGAGCCAAAGAGTCGACTCTCTGACGCAGTTCGTCAGAGATTGATTATATACTAGAAGCTATGCGAAATCTACCTTATATAGATATATAGGTGAGAGTGCCTGGCCCGTAACACTCCCCCTCTTCAAAGGAGTCATCATTTATGATGACGGAAAGCCATTATAGGCGAAACAAAGGTCCAATCTCGGACGTGAGCCCCCATCTTACGACATGATAGCCGTAACAAAGTAAAGCATAGCTGAAAAATTTCCCTTGCCATTGCTGGGAATCGAACCTGGGTCGCCCCGGTAAAAGACCAATGCTCTAACCACTGAGCCAAAGAGTCGACTCTCTGACGCAGTTGTCAGAGATTGATTATATACTAGAAGCTATGCGAAATCTACCTTATATAGATATATAGGTGAGAGTGCCTGGCCCGTAACACTCCCCCTCTTCAAAGGAGTCATCATTTATGATGACGGAAAGCCATTATAGGCGAAACAAAGGTCCAATCTCGGACGTGAGCCCCCATCTTACGACATGATAGCCGTAACAAAGTAAAGCATAGCTGAAAAATTTCCCTTGCCATTGCTGGGAATCGAACCCTGGTCGCCCCGGTAAAAGACCAATGCTCTAACCACTGAGCCAAAGAGTCGACTCTCTGACGCAGTTGTCAGAGATTGATTATATACTAGAAGCTATGCGAAATATACCTTATATAGATATATAGGTGAGAGTGCCTGGCCCGTAACACTCCCCCTCTTCAAAGGAGTCATCATTTATGATGACGGAAAGCCATTATAGGCGAAACAAAGGTCCAATCTCGGACGTGAGCCCCCATCTTACGACATGATAGCCGTAACAAAGTAAAGCATAGCTGAAAAATTTCCCTTGCCATTGCTGGGAATCGAACCCGGGTCGCCCCGGTAAAAGACCAATGCTCTAACCACTGAGCCAAAGAGTCGACTCTCTGACGCAGTTGTCAGAGATTGATTATATACTAGAAGCTATGCGAAATCTACCTTATATAGATATATAGGTGAGAGTGCCTGGCCTGTAACACTCCCCCTCTTCAAAGGAGTCATCATTTATGATGACGGAAAACCATTATAGGCGAAACAAAGGTCCAATCTCGGAAGTGAGCCCCCATCTTACGACATGATAGCTGTAACAAAGTAAAGCATAGCTGAAAAATTTCCCTTGCCATTGCTGGGAATCGAACCCGGGTCGCCCCAGTAAAAGACCAATGCTCTAACCACTGAGCCAAAGAGTCGACTCTCTGACGCAGTTGTCAGAGATTGATTATATACTAGAAGCTATGCGAAATCTACCTTATATAGATATATAGGTGAGAGTGCCTGGCCCGTAACACTCCCCCTCTTCAAAAGAGTCATCATTTATGATGAGGGAAAGCCATTATAGGCGATACAAAGGTCCAATCTTGGACGTGAGCCCCCATCTTACGACATGATAGCCGTAACAAAGTAAAGCATTGCTGAAAAATTTCCCTTGCCATTGCTGGGAATCGAACCCGGGTCGCCCCGGTAAAAGACCAATGCTCTAACCTCTGAGCCAAAGAGTCGACTCTCTGACGCAGTTGTCAGAGATTGATTATATACTAGAAGCTATGCGAAGTCTACCTTATATAGATATATAGGTGAGAGTGCCTGGCCCGTAACACTCCCCCCCTTCAAAGTAGTCATCATTTATGATGACGGAAAGCCATTATAGGCGAAACAAAGGTCCAATCTCGGACGTGAGCCCCCATCTTACGACATGATAGCCGTAACAAAGTAAAGCATAGCTGAAAAATTTCCCTTGCCATTGCTGGGAATCGAACCCGGGTCTTCCCGGTAAAAGACCAATGCTCTAACCACTGAGCCAAAGAGTCGACTCTCTGACGCAGTTGTCAGAGATTGATTATATACTAGAAGCTATGCGAAATCTACCTTATATAGATATATAGGTGAGAGTGCCTGGCCCGTAACACTCCCCCTCTTCTAAGGAGTCATCATTTATGATGACGGAAAGCCATTATAGGCGAAACAAAGGTCCAATCTCGGACGTGAGCCGCCATCTTACGACATGATAGCCGTATCAAAGTAAAGCATAGCTGAAAAATTTCCCTTGCCATTGCTGGGAATCGAACCCGGGTCGTCCCGGTAAAAGACCAATGCTCTAACCACTGAGCCAAAGAGTCGACTCTCTGACGCAGTTGTCGGAGATTGATTATATACTAGAAGCTATGCGAAATCTACCTTATATAGATATATAGGTGAGAGTGCCTGGCCCGTAACACTCCCCCTCTTCAAAGGAGTCATCATTTATGATGACGGAAAGCCATTATAGGCGAAACAAAGGTCCAATCTCGGACGTGAGTCCCCATCTAACGACATGATAGCCGTAACAAAGTAAAGCATAGCTGAAAAATTTCCCTTGCCATTGCTGGTAATCGAACCCGGGTCTCCCCTGTAAAAGACCAATGCTCTAACCACTGAGCCAAAGAGTCGACTCTCTGACGCAGTTGTCAGAGATTGATTATATACTAGAAGCTATGCGAAATCTACCTTATATAGATATATAGGTGAGAGTGCCTGGCCCGTAACACTCCCCCTCTTCAAAGGAGTCATCATTTATGATGACGGGAAGCCATTATAGGCGAAACAAAGGTCCAATCTCGGACGTGAGCCCCCATCTTACGACATGATAGCCGTAACAAAGTAAAGCATAGCTGAAAAATTTCCCTTGCCATTGCTGGGAATCGAACCTGGGTCGCCCCGGTAAAAGACCAATGCTCTAACCACTGAGCCAAAGAGTCGACTCTCTGACGCAGTTGTCAGAGATTGATTATATACTAGAAGCTATGCGAAATCTACCTTATATAGATATATAGGTGAGAGTGCCTGGCCCGTAACACTCCCCCTCTTCAAAGGAGTCATCATTTATGATGACGGAAAGCCATTATAGGCGAAACAAAGGTCCAATCTCGGACGTGAGCCCCCATCTTACGACATGATAGCCGTAACAAAGTAAAGCATAGCTGAAAAATTTCCCTTGCCATTGCTGGGAATCGAACCCTGGTCGCCCCGGTAAAAGACCAATGCTCTAACCACTGAGCCAAAGAGTCGACTCTCTGACGCAGTTGTCAGAGATTGATTATATACTAGAAGCTATGCGAAATATACCTTATATAGATATATAGGTGAGAGTGCCTGGCCCGTAACACTCCCCCTCTTCAAAGGAGTCATCATTTATGATGACGGAAAGCCATTATAGGCGAAACAAAGGTCCAATCTCGGACGTGAGCCCCCATCTTACGACATGATAGCCGTAACAAAGTAAAGCATAGCTGAAAAATTTCCCTTGCCATTGCTGGGAATCGAACCCGGGTCGCCCCGGTAAAAGACCAATGCTCTAACCACTGAGCCAAAGAGTCGACTCTCTGACGCAGTTGTCAGAGATTGATTATATACTAGAAGCTATGCGAAATCTACCTTATATAGATATATAGGTGAGAGTGCCTGGCCTGTAACACTCCCCCTCTTCAAAGGAGTCATCATTTATGATGACGGAAAACCATTATAGGCGAAACAAAGGTCCAATCTCGGAAGTGAGCCCCCATCTTACGACATGATAGCTGTAACAAAGTAAAGCATAGCTGAAAAATTTCCCTTGCCATTGCTGGGAATCGAACCCGGGTCGCCCCAGTAAAAGACCAATGCTCTAACCACTGAGCCAAAGAGTCGACTCTCTGACGCAGTTGTCAGAGATTGATTATATACTAGAAGCTATGCGAAATCTACCTTATATAGATATATAGGTGAGAGTGCCTGGCCCGTAACACTCCCCCTCTTCAAAAGAGTCATCATTTATGATGAGGGAAAGCCATTATAGGCGATACAAAGGTCCAATCTTGGACGTGAGCCCCCATCTTACGACATGATAGCCGTAACAAAGTAAAGCATTGCTGAAAAATTTCCCTTGCCATTGCTGGGAATCGAACCCGGGTCGCCCCGGTAAAAGACCAATGCTCTAACCTCTGAGCCAAAGAGTCGACTCTCTGACGCAGTTGTCAGAGATTGATTATATACTAGAAGCTATGCGAAGTCTACCTTATATAGATATATAGGTGAGAGTGCCTGGCCCGTAACACTCCCCCCCTTCAAAGTAGTCATCATTTATGATGACGGAAAGCCATTATAGGCGAAACAAAGGTCCAATCTCGGACGTGAGCCCCCATCTTACGACATGATAGCCGTAACAAAGTAAAGCATAGCTGAAAAATTTCCCTTGCCATTGCTGGGAATCGAACCCGGGTCTTCCCGGTAAAAGACCAATGCTCTAACCACTGAGCCAAAGAGTCGACTCTCTGACGCAGTTGTCAGAGATTGATTATATACTAGAAGCTATGCGAAATCTACCTTATATAGATATATAGGTGAGAGTGCCTGGCCCGTAACACTCCCCCTCTTCTAAGGAGTCATCATTTATGATGACGGAAAGCCATTATAGGCGAAACAAAGGTCCAATCTCGGACGTGAGCCGCCATCTTACGACATGATAGCCGTATCAAAGTAAAGCATAGCTGAAAAATTTCCCTTGCCATTGCTGGGAATCGAACCCGGGTCGTCCCGGTAAAAGACCAATGCTCTAACCACTGAGCCAAAGAGTCGACTCTCTGACGCAGTTGTCGGAGATTGATTATATACTAGAAGCTATGCGAAATCTACCTTATATAGATATATAGGTGAGAGTGCCTGGCCCGTAACACTCCCCCTCTTCAAAGGAGTCATCATTTATGATGACGGAAAGCCATTATAGGCGAAACAAAGGTCCAATCTCGGACGTGAGTCCCCATCTAACGACATGATAGCCGTAACAAAGTAAAGCATAGCTGAAAAATTTCCCTTGCCATTGCTGGTAATCGAACCCGGGTCTCCCCTGTAAAAGACCAATGCTCTAACCACTGAGCCAAAGAGTCGACTCTCTGACGCAGTTGTCAGAGATTGATTATATACTAGAAGCTATGCGAAATCTACCTTATATAGATATATAGGTGAGAGTGCCTGGCCCGTAACACTCCCCCTCTTCAAAGGAGTCATCATTTATGATGACGGGAAGCCATTATAGGCGAAACAAAGGTCCAATCTCGGACGTGAGCCCCCATCTTACGACATGATAGCCGTAACAAAGTAAAGCATAGCTGAAAAATTTCCCTTGCCATTGCTGGGAATCGAACCCGGGTCGCCCCGGTAAAAGACCAATGCTCTAACCACTGAGCCAAAGAGTCGACTCTCTGACGCAGTTGTCAGAGATTGATTATATACTAGAAGCTATGCGAAATCTACCTTATATAGATATATAGGTGAGAGTGCCTGGCCCGTAACACTCCCCCTCTTCAAAGGAGTCATCATTTATGATGACGGAAAGCCATTATAGGCGAAACAAAGGTCCAATCTCGGACGTGAGCACCCATCTTATGACATGATAGCCGTAACAAAGTAAAGCATAGCTGAAAAATTTCCCTTGCCATTGCTGGGAATCGAACCCGGGTCGCCCCGGTAAAAGACCAATGCTCTAACCACTGAGCCAAAGAGTCGACTCTCTGACGCAGTTGTCAGAGATTGATTATATACTAGAAGCTATGCGAAATCTACCTTATATAGATATATAGGTGAGAGTGCCTGGCCTGTAACAATAACATGGTTCAGTGTTCAATCTAGGAAATTTTAAAGGGGGTCATTTACATTTGATTTCAAATGAAAATAAAACCCTGTCCAATATTTCCCCATTCATATAATATTGAGGATGGTCCACCCTATCTTTATCAAAGTGCCATTTGACAAAAATGGGGCTAATGGCCCCATGGCTCCCTCTAGATTGAACACTGAATGGGTTCACTAATAACACAGTCCATTCCTATGGACCCCAAATATAATGTTACAAAGGGCTGTATTATGAACCTCAAATGAATTCCATACACACAAGTAATTGACCATGTTATAAGTGAATTATGCTATAAAGGGACAATTTTACAAAGGAAACAAATTCATGGTCATTTTCCTATAATACTTTTGTAAAATTCCATGATAAAAAGTTGGGAGCTACGACATGACGGTGCTATATCCAAATCAATGTTATAATGAGGTATGTTATAAAGTGACTGAACTGTATGAGGTTTCAGGGATAACTGGGTCAGAAGTTGAGGAGAAAATCTCTATCTGGCCGAACATAATCGTTGCAATATATATTCCAGAAGAGCCTCACGAGGCATTTGAGGAAGTGATAGCTCATAGGTTACAGGGTCATACTTTACGTGTTGATGATGAGGTGACCTCCCCTAGCAACAGAAGAGTTAATCACCTTAGTAACAACCTACCTCATCATGTCAACGATGTTCATCTCCCGGATTATGAAGACGAAGAGGAAGATCTTCATGGATATATGAACATGCCTGCTAGTCAAAAATCTGTCAGAGTTGAAGGTAAGAGATGGGCTTAGTATAAAAGTAATAAAGAGGGCAAAGATCAAGAATGAATACAATCAGGATACCAATGGGAAAGTGACAACTTCACAACCAGACATCACAAACGAGGGCCAAGAGGTCAGCCCTTTCCCAGCAGGTGACCACAAGGCATCATTAAACAGACACACACGAAAGCAGCAAAAACAAGACAGAAATAACATAAATGATCCACAAAAGAAGCACCGCCTTGGAATGGTCAGTAAAAATGTTTTACTGGAGGGCTTAAACCGGTTTATCACCCTTAGTTCAGATATGGGCCTAATTAGCTTAATCTATCTCCCTCATGCATAACATCAATACTGGGTTATGAAGGAGAGGCCCCTATTTCCTATGAATGAGATGGACTTTTAAGGGAGCGCAGTGGCTCAGTGGTAGAGTGCTTGACTCGAGACCAAGAGGCCGCAGGTTGGAGCCTCACTGGCGCCACTGCGTTGTGGTCCTTGAGCATGACACATTTATCTTAGCTTAGTACTGGTTCAACCCAGGGAGACCCGTCCCTGTTTAACTGAAAGATTGTTGATGGGACGTAAAGAATCAAATCAAACAAACAAAAAATGGACTTTAAATTCAGCAAGATTGTTTGAAATTTTTATTTGTTAATAGAAAATTTTAGAAACTTCTACTCTATGGATTTGATGTTTCCCTACGACATCCTTAAATATTATGCTCTGGAACATACAATGATTCTAGAATCTGTATTGAAGTGGAATAAATGCCTTTTTTCTTCTTTTTAGAACATTTTAAACTGTCAAACAAATAATCTTTTTTTTTAAAAAAACGATATCAGTCCAAAAGCTCAATGAATGTTTTTTCAAGTAGCATTGCCCAATTTCTAAATTTTGCTCTCAAAAACAGTAACAAAGTTTAACGGTAACCCAGTTGGTATATGCGACAAAGGAGATGAATTTGTTGGCTTGTTGAGGGATTAATCAAGACTACAGCAAACAAGTTTTGTTTTAACTCTCTTGATTTAGGCTGAAAAAAGGTTTGAATATTTTATGTGATCATCATCTGGCAGACAATCCACATGAAAGATCAAACACTATTTGGTTGCTACAGGTGGTACGGTAAATGTTGTAAAATTTGGAACGTTTTCTCTTTCTGTTCTCAAATAAAATGTTGTTATCAGGCCTGGAACTCCCAAAGTGCTTGTCAGAAAAGCAAACTGGGTAGACCCTGATCAGAATTCTTCTTCAGAAGTAGTCTGATTTGGGTCTGCCTTGTTTGTATAGGCTTCTGTGTCAGGCAGCTACTGTTCGAATTTTTAGAGCATTTATCGTAATGAATGAGGGACCGCAGTGGCTTAGTGGTAGAGTGCTTGTCGCCAGATCAAGGGTTTATGGGTTCGAGCCTCGCCGGCATCACTGCATTGGGTCCTTGAGCAAGACACATTGATCCTTGCTTAGTACTGGTTCAACCCAGGAAGACTTGTCTCAACATAACTGAAAAATTGTTGACTGGGACATAAAGAATTAAATCAAACAAACAAACTGTTACAATGAAATTTGAAAATGCCTGCTGCAAAGTTTAGGTGGCTTTATAATGGTCTAAATAAATGCAATAGCCTTTTATAGTTATGATATCATCAGTCATCATCAAAAAAGCATTCAAAATTACCCAGCATCCAAAGAGTTCATCAGCTGGACAAGGAATATGTTGTATACCCACAAAATAGGTATAATTGATCATCATTGAGGATAAGGAAATAAAATAATTAACATTTTATCCTAAAAGTTTATTCTTAATTGGAAAATGCATCTATATTTGACTCATCATAGCATTTTCCTAATCACTCATTAAATGTACATGCATGGACAGCTATCTAGTGGGGCTAGGGACCTAAATTTTGGCATGAGCTTTCATCTACATCCCTACTTTTTGTGTGGGAGTAGTGATGCTCTGGCGAGACTGCATCAATGCACATGCCCATCTGAGTCCTTGTTGCTTGCCACTGCAATAGATAAAAGTGTGTAATTGATTTTTTTTTGTTACTTAAGCAAAACATATGTTGTGGGTACTCAAAAGAACTGTCTCAATGAGACGGTTCTTTTGAGCACACAAAACAAATGATTAAATTGATGGGTAAGAAAATATTTACAGTTTTATGCTAAAAATTTTTGCTAAACTAATATGTCCATATTACTTCTTATTGCAGATTCTGACATCCATGCTGTTGCCAAAGACATCAAGATCAGTCCAGGAGAACCAGGGTAAGATTAACTAGAGTGTTACTAAATAATTTCCTTATTTCTCAAGCATAAAATATGTTGTGGGTACTCAAAAGAACCATCTCAATGAGATGGCTATTTTGAGCACCCAAAACATATGTTAAATCTAATAGGTAAGAACATATTTACATTTTTACCCTCAAAAAAAATTGTTTATCTAAACTTGTGGCCTTAGTAGGAGGCACCATTTCCTACTTAATTGAACTGAGGGCCTGGGGTACTTGTTAGTAGATGATATCTCTTTGTTTTTATGTAGATGAAAAAGCAATGATTAAGAAAGAATATTGCTATACCACAGTAGACAGCAGGTGGAGAAAAAAGCATGGCAATTCAGTTGTAGGTAGTTCAGCAATCAAATGGATAGAGTCCATTACTTCATTAAGAGGTCCCCACAGGGCCAGTTAAGCAAAAGTTTTGAGTGTAAAATTGCAATTATTTTCTTATCCATCAGTTCAAGCTTGTGTTTTGGGTGCTCAATAGAACCATCTCATCGAGACTGTTCTTTTGAGTACCATCAACATATGTTTTGGTTGAGAAAAAAAATAGTAATTCAGGTACACACTCTTATCCGGGGGCCTGGGTCCCTGGCTCCCTGTTGTATCCTTTAGCAAGACAATTTATCCTAACTGCTTAGTACTGGTTCAACTCAGGCAATTGTCCCAACATGACTTGAAAAATTGTTGACTGGGACATAAAGCATCAACTCAAACAAAAACAACAAAAGTTGTTTGCAATTGTTTAGAACACTGTTGCATTTGTAAAAGTGTTTGCAGTGGATAGAAAACACTGGTTGAAACTAATTAATATTAAACAGCATTGATTTAATGACACATTCATTAAGATAGTATATGTACATGGGTGAAGATGTTGATTATTCCTGAATTCAGAATTTTTAGACTGATTTTCCACAAAAAGTCGGCCTTAAAATACTAAATTAGACAGATAATGAAAGCTTCTTTTGGTTTATTTTCAGTTTATCTATTAAAAGACAATTGACCTTTTAAACTTGAAAGTGCCAATATTTTTGTAGGCATATTTAGGGGGTAACTGTATTCAAAGTTTTTATTTGGGGAGGTATATCATCAGATATACAGTTGGAGGGAGTGCAGTGGCCCAGAGGTAGAGTGCTTGGCTCAAGACCGAGGGGCAGTGGGTTCAAGCCTCACTGGCACCAATGCGTTGTGTCCTTGAGCAAGACACATTAATCCTAGCTTAGTACTGGTTCCTACATAACTGAAAGATTGTTGATGGGACGTAAAGAATCAAATCAAACAAATACTGTTGGAAATTTAGTTTTATGGCGCTGCGTCAGCTGAGCCGAAAAACGTGATTTCCGAAGTTCCGAATGTATATCCGACGATATACCTCCCCAAATGAAAATTTTTGAATATGGTTATCCCCATTCTAATGCACTAGTATCATTTTTCCTTCAAAAAGGACAGTGAAAATGTAGTATGTTGTGCCTACGTCCAGCTGCATAAAACGGCTTGCCAGCTTCATAAAACCACTTTTCAGCCAATGAAAAGCAGGATATACTGTCGCAAATTTATGACATTATCCAAAAGGCGTAGCGATATATATGCAAGTGTATTAGAATGCAAATTTTTGAATTTCTAAATTCAGGATTTGAAAATTGTGATTTTCGTCGATGTATGTGCAGTTATAAATAATCAAAATACTTTTCCTAATAGCCCAAAATTGTTTACCAAGTTTAGTTAGTATGATCTGCTAAATTTACCCGTGAGGTCAGGCCTCCATATAAGAGTGTGTAATTGAAAATTATTTTTCTTATTTTGCAATCAAAACATATGTTGTGGGTGCTTAAAAGAACCGTCTCAATGAGACAGCTCTTTTGAGCACCCAAAGCACATGGTTTAACTGATGAGTAAGGAAATAATTGCAATTTGAGCTTAAATATTGCTTTAATATCTGGACATATGGAGGTGCACATAAGGAGGTGCACATAAATGATAGGTACCCCAGATTTTTTTCCTGACTGTTGGAACAGCATTTAGGTAGCAATTGATTCATTGTACATTCTTCTGGTTTTTGCACCATTGAAAGACTACACATGATGGTAAAAGGTGCAGTCCTAGAAAGACTATGAACAGCACATATAACACTGTCTCCTCGAGGCCAAACAACAACAGATGATTAAATATTTCAGTGTCAATTTCAGAGAGCTCCAGAGTTGTTACGTCTGTGATGCTATGATGGTAAAAGGTGCAGTTCTAGAACAGCACATACAACACTGTCTCCTCGAGGCCAAACAACAACAGATGGAGGTGGATAAAGAGGGGTTTAACAAAGTGTTTGGTCGTGTCCAGCAGCCCGCAGAGCCAGATACGCCTAGAACCACGCGTAGACAGATGCGGCATAAAGAGAAACTTGTGACAATCCGAGTAGATACGTCAGGAAATATACAGAAGGAAGACGGGTACTCTTCAGGTTCTTCATTGAATAACTCATATAGGTCTAGAAAAACAAAATTTTTGAGCGTAACATTGTGAAGCGTAAAATTGTGAATTTTTTCTTACCTATGTTTTGGGTGCTCAAATAAACCGTCTCATTAAAGAACTGTCTCTTAAGTACCCACAACATATGTTTTGATTGAGAAATAAGAAAATAACATTTTTAATACAATTATTTATCTGGAAGCCTGAATATGGATACCACTTTTATTTTTTTGCAAACTTTGTGAAGTAATTTATATAGTGGTTAATATGTAATGGAAATATCAATCCCAGAGTAAAGCCTGTCAGTGGCTCCAAGAAGAGGTAACTTGTCTCAGATAGCTCCCCCTATAGCTACCAGAAGGTAATTGAGCGGAGGGCAGTGGCTCAGTTGGTAGAGCTTTAGACTGGGGTTCGAAGGGTAACTAGTTTGAGACTCACCGCCAGTGGAGTCACTATGTTGTGTCCTTGAGCAAGACACATTATTCGCTGCTAAGTAATGTTTCAACCCAGGATGCCAGGTAATCATCCTAACATGACTGAAAAATTGTTGACTGAGTTGTAAAGCTGCTTAAGCATCAAAACAAACAAACAAAAGAAGATAATTGAAGCTTAACTTATCGGCAGAATTGAATCCTTCTGAAATAAAGAGAACATCAGACTTAGTTTCATTGCGTCCGTTCATGAGAGTGAATGGAAAGGACAACAACCCTCAGGCAAAATTCCAATGTGGACAGGACAAGAGTAAATATAAAGAGAATGTTACTGTGCTCGCTTAAATCATTCAATAAACTTCCTTAGGCATTAGTAATAGATGTTTAGTCAATGCTTAGGCTCTTCTTGAAAATTGGAATGTAGTAAACATACCTATCTATCAAGGCAGCACGCCACAGCAATAATGACACAGACTCTGCAGATATGCATGTTGTTCTTCACCTTTGTTGTTTGCATACACTAAAAGCAGGGTTTCTCATGATGCAGCTGGTATGAGCTCTTCCAAAAAAATGCCAAATATACTCCTCAAAATAATTTAAGGACCACAAAATAAAGTAGCTATGGTGCCATTTATTTTATTACAACCAATAAAACTATTTCTGATATCGAAAGCATATTATCTCTAGTAAAAAAAATGTAAATGAACCCAACAGCAAACAACAATGGCAAACACGTGTGAGATCAAGAAGTGAGGTCACTATTGAAAAGTAAGCGTTTGCATAACGGTGGATGGGACATGAACTTTTACAATATGTGACGTAACACGTTATATTTCAATTTATAACTAGCATCAATACCGGGTGTGACCACCTCGAGCATCAATAACAGCCTTGCACGTAGATTTGAAGCTGCGAAATAACTTTCTGATAGCAGGACGAGGAATTCTGGCCCATTCCTCAATGAGTGCTTGTGTAAGGTCCTCTTGAGTCTATGGTTGGACAAACCTCGCACTAATCCGTTTCTGAACGATGTCCCACACATGTTCTATCGGGTTAATGCCAGGAGAATGTGCAGGCCAGTCCATACCATCTATACTCTCACGTTCTAGGTACTCAGTGACCACACGAGCATGTGGGGTCATGTGCTCACTGAGTGTTCTGACGGGCCACCAAACCTATCATGTTTCTGGATACAACAGTCCTGAAACCGCTCATTTTTCTGTCACCACACACGTCGTCTGCCATCATTAAAGTCAACACAGAACTTTGACTCGTCTGTAAACAGGACAGAGCGGAGTCTGGCTAATGGAATGTTTAGGTGATCTTGAGAAAAAGTCAGTCTTAATCTTCTTTGTTCTGGGGTCAATGGTGGGTGGACAGCCGGTCTGCAAGCACGAATATTGGCTGCATGAAGTCTGTTTCTAACAGTTTGTTCACAGATACCAACCCCAGATGCATCCCCAAAATCAGCATTCAACTTTTTAGCGGATTCAAACCTCCTACCTTTAGCAATATTCTCAATATAACGGTCATCACGGTCCATAGGTTTCCTGGTACGACCTCTTCCGACAGGTTCAACAAGAGAACCAGTGTCCAGATACCTCCAACATGAGGTCCAGCCAATAACATAACAATGATTCGTTCAATATCACCAACTGGTAAATGTCTCCTCAGGGGCATAATTGTCTTATACTGACTTCAAAAGTCCAAAACTATCCAAATTTTACACAAAAAACGTGCAGAACGAGCAACACTATAAAATTGGCTGTAACACAAATGATTAGAAACACTCTATATTGCAGGGTCACAGTCCAAATCAAAATCCTCGATTAACTCGTGCATTTACGAGAACCATCCAGCAGCATTTTAAATATCTATGACTCTCTTCTGAAGGTTACTGACTTTCATATGATAACTGATCTGAAAAGTAATTAAGAGTAATTGAAAGTAATTGTTAATTACTCCCATTTTTGACCAAGTAATTAATTACATTCAATTACTGTAATTACAGAAATGTCTGAATTACAATTACATGCAATTACTTTAGAAAATGTAATTAAATTACAATTAATTACAATTACAATTTTAATTACCCCAACTCTGATTAAAATCAAAACAATTTTTTACTGACTGGGTTTGAACCGGAAACCTCCAACACCATACAAAAGAGGTGTGTGCATATTGCATCCTAGATACATGTAATGTACAACAAAATACATGTATGATTCTATGAAAAAACAAAAAAAAAAACAAAAAAAAAACTCGTGCATTTACGCACGATGGATTGTGTTCAACATGTGCCCAATACCTAAAAGTACACTAGCAAATGAATGGATAAAATGTTGATATGTGTTAAGTTTAAAAATGAGGGTTCAAAATAGTGGTCCTTATATTATTTTGAGGAGTATATATTAATCACTCTTTGAGCAATAGATAGAGTTAAAAAATACAGTTTTTCTTATCAAGTAATCTCAATAATATTCAATTTTGAAAAGTAAATCGTTTCCTGTGAAATCTGAAACCTTATTCTGCTAAACCCAGATATATCATTTAAAAACATATGATCAGGATTCACCAGGTTTTCAGTGCAGCCTCTGGATCCATTTATAATATTAAAATTGAGATGCCTCATGACAAAACTAACAAAATAGCATGTGTGCCCAGCAAAGCCTGAGATAGCCTTGACATCTGTCCTGTCTAAAGATACCATGGGTCAGTATCTACCTTAAGATCAAACAGCTAAGACTGATCCAACTAGGAGGATGGTGAGGCTGCTCCTAGTCATCAATTACTGCACCATTTAAATGTTTTATCATGTGATGTCTGAAAAAGAATCCGGATATTATACTTGTAAGAAAACTGAAATGGGTATGGTCTGGTAGTTTGTTAAGCAGGACAAGAGTTCACACTAGCTGGGTCTTACATACCTTGGTTAACCATTTACCTGCTTGGGACAACTTTTGTCATCTGCTGATAACCTTTGCAAACAGTTTAGATCCAGATCAGGCCAGACAAAATGTCTGGCCTGATTCGGATCCAAACTGTTTGACAATCTGATGGTATTCCCGGAAGAGTATTTTGGAAAAGTCAACTTTTAAAAAAATTCTTCCGACCTTCTAAAAGCATGAAAATGACCCAGTTTGTATTCTTTATATTTCAGGTAATTCGGGAAGTAGTGGCGATAGAAGTTATGGGAGTAGCTGGTTAGTGTATTACTAAAGATGAATGATGAGGGCAGGCTGTATGGTGCCTTAGCAGGCATTTTTACACAGTTTACTTAAACAAAGGCATCTTTACATAAAGACAGGGTGGGGGAGGAGTGCAGTGGCTTAGTTGATAGAGTGGTTGTTTTTGAATGGAAGGGGTTGCTGGTTCCAGTCTCACCACAAGACACTTTATCCTTTGCCAAGCTGGTTCAACCCAGGAAAAGTACTGACATGTCTGAAAAATTGTTGACTGGAACGTAAAGCATCAACACAAACAAACCAAGCTCTGTAGTGCAGTTAGTAGTGAGTCCGATTGCAGATCCAGGGGTCGCTAGTACAATCCCGACCCGGTCCCAAACTTTCATGGAGATCGATCAGGAAATAATTTCTAGTATCCATCTGTTCCTTCCACTGATTCATGAAGGGTTGTTGTCAGTTATAAGCGAAAGTATGTGCATGAAGTACTGGTTAATCAATTAGCCAAGCTTGCCCATGAAAAAGTGTGGTTAGGTGAACTGATCGTCTCCACCTGACCATAGCAGTTGACTGGGACATAAAACATCAAACTAAACCAACAAACAAAAACAAAATAAACACAAACAAAATACGGGTTGGGTTTTGTGAGATTAGGTTTAAATCTCTGAATCACAGCCAGCCCATGTAGCAAGAGTTTTTCAAGCCACATTAACAGTCACCCAAACCCCAGTAAATAAAGATATTGGTTGATGAATAGGTCGCTCCACTCAGAGACACTGCTAGTATCACATGACTGTGAAATGTCTTGCATGGAGAAATGAATGCAGCTACAATATGTTTTATTTTAACCCTTTACTGCATAGGCTATTTTTAGATCATGACATCTTTTTCTATTTTTATACAACATTAAACAAATTCAAGAAAAAATTATCTTAAGTTTTGAATACTTTTAAAAATATTATGGAAAATGGAGCATTTGCTCCAAAAGAGCAAATGCTTCGTTTTCCATAATATTTTCAAATACATGATATTTCAAAGGCGTTATTATGGAGTAAAGGGTTAAGCAAATGCAATAAAAAAAAAAATAAATAAAAAAGATTTTTTTTTTCAGGTCTGAAAGTAGCGAGTCTGATTCTTCAGTTGAGGAAAATGTGACATTAGCTTCCATTGCCAGACCAAAAGGTCCATCTACCTTAATAACCGGACCTTGGAATAAACAACAATCAACCAATCAACAAGAGAGACAATCTGTAGATGAAGTGCCTGTTCCTGATTGGGTGAACAATCCCTCTAATTCACCAATCAAATCTTTTGTTCCAATCTCTCAGCAAGAGGACATAGAATATTTTTCTAGACAGTTTCAGTACAAGAAGGAAAGGGTTGAAAGAAACATGGCTAAAAGAAAAAGGGGCCAGTCAAGAAAGAAAGGGAGAAGAAGGAGAAAAAGAAGAAAAGTGTCTAAGAAAACAAACAAGTCAAAGGCTGCTAAATTATAATATCAATTTGCTGTAAAACTTTGTAATCTGTGGTCGTTTAAAACACCATTGCATGCATGAACAGAAATATTCCAGACCAGTTTATCAGGTTAACAGCCTTGTGAACATCTTTAAGATTTCTATTCTCTATGTACATTGTGCAGTGTGAATGCGTAAATGAATATAAGAAAATACAAGAAATAAAAAAAACACAGATAATATTAACCATTTGTATACTGGAAATCCCTAAATGGGTACTTTGGGAAACAGTGCTGAACCAGATGAAATGCTGCAGAAATCAATCTTGTGGATACTGGAAAGAACAGTCTCGGGAAGATAGTTCTTTGGAATATCCATATTATGTGTTTTGAATGAGAAAGAGAAAAAACTGTATATTTTTGCATCAAAAACCTATTCTAGGTACAGTGCAGTCCATTTTAATGCTATGTTTGGGGTCCATAGGAATGGGTTGTGTTAAAAGTGAATTGTGTTATAAAGGGACTATTTTACAAAGAAGTGATAGGAAAATGACCATTTCATGGTCATTTTCCTATACTTCCTTTGTAAAATTCCATGGTAAAATACAGTAGAACTTCAATGGCTTGAACATGCTTGGGACCATGAAAAATAGTTCTAGCCAAGAATAGTAGCTCCAGCCATTCATGGTTGATTATGCATGAACTGACCTGAAGGAACTATGATGATAGTTCTAGCCAGCCAAGGTGAATGAGCAATCAGAGTTTGAGCCATTGAATTTCTACTGTAGTTTGGAGCCACAATATGGCTGTCTTATATCCAAAACCTGTGTTATAACAAGGTGTGTTATAAAGGAGTGTTATAAAGGGACTTTACTGCACTCAGTTGGGAATGCTAGGGCTAATCTAATTGTAGTGGTGCAGAGCTGATACAACTGAACAATTATTATGAACTATAGCCATTATTGACACCTAAGTGAGGCAGGCTGGTCTTGTATTTCTCTTCTTGTATGACAATGAGTTTTATTCTTGCAGATTCTAATCTTGTCTTCCAGTGGTTGTTGGGGCCAAATCATACATGCATACTCTTTTCATTGTATTTAGCTATAGCAATTTTCCAATTTCCCCAAAAAAGCAAAAACAATGCACTTGTTTATGCAACGTGATGTCTGATTCAATAATGTCAAAAATTTGCAACAGTATATCCTGTGGTATACTGTTGTAAAAAGTTTGACGTCATTAATTATGTCACATTTGGTTTGGTGATGTGCGTCTTTATGCAGCTTTCAACACTCCAATTTGAGGCAAGACTGCAGAAGGGCATTAGAATGGGGATAACAACAATCAAAATTTCATTTGGGGAGGTATATCATCAGGTATACAGTCGGAAATCATGTTTTACGGCTCGAATAGCTCGTCCCCGTAAAACTAAATTTCCGACCGTATATGCAACGTTACACCTCCCTAAATGAAAATTTAGAATACAGTTATCCCTGAGGTGATGCCACAATCTCAGACCAACTCAAGCAGCAAAAGGAAGAGACACAGAACCATAGGTTTAGATAAACAAAAATTTTGAGCGTAAAATTGTAAATATTTTCTTACCAATGAGTTTTAATAGTGTTTTGGGTGCTCAAAAGAACTGTCTCATTGAGACGGTTCTTTGGAGTACCCACAACATATGTTTTGGTTGAGAAATAAGATTTTTTTTAATTGACAGTAAGAAAACATTGTAAAGTAACCAGCTTTCTCTTCAGCAAGATGATTGCAAAACTAAAAATGACACTTAGAGCTCAAAATATATACACATGGGTGAAAGTTTTCAGGATTATTCCTGAATTCAGGGCCTCAAAATACTGAATTAAGCAAATAATAAGAGCTTCTCAAATTTAATTTACAGTTCATATAAAGACAATCTTCCATTTAAACTTGAAATTGTTAATATTTTGTAGGCATACAGCAGTTTTAAGATTTGAATTTCTAAAGTTCAGGATTTTGGAAATTTCAAATTTTCACCCATGTATGCACCATAGGAAGGGGAGAGAGAAACATCTCCATTCAAAATGGGAAATTAACTATTCAAAATTGAAATAATATTATTTATCATAAACTCTGCCATTAGTTATGGACAAAAACTTAAGATGAAACTATATCATTAGTTATAGACAAATCTACTGTCCTGCCAGCCAAAAGTGACAGTGACACCATGTTTTGTTTAGAAAGTTATCGAGGATTTACCCTTCAGGATAGGATTAATATACAAGTGATGTAGCTCAAGTGGTAGCGCTACAGGATTAGCAAACATACTACATACTTATGTTTTTGTAAACAAACTACTAGGTAACTGTCATGCTTGGTTGGCACGACAGTGTAACAGGAGGCTTCAACATAATGATTGTAAACAAACAAGATGAAAAAAAGAATTGCAACATGAATATGAGTGGTATAATTGGAGTGGATTTTTCAAGTTGGTCTGGGTTTTCACTGTTCATATACAAAGCTAGGTGACTTATCCGAACATATTTATTGTGATTGACTAAGCATGCTTATATAAATACAGGATATAGCTTGTATTACAGTGTGAATCCTTTATAAACAGCTCAGAGAAACCTACTTTATTTGCACATTAGGGCCTGCTGTTCTTGTAGTAGAATCAGGAGTTTATGGGGCCTACTGTACTGTATAGTAGGTACTGCGACTACTGCCTGCAATAGGTTCGGGAGTGAGTTGAGGCCTGCTATGCTTGTATTAGGTTCTTGAGAATGTATAGGGCCTATTGCCTGCAATAGTTCTTTCCTGCTGTGCTTGCAGTAGGCTCTCTAGTGTGTGAAGGCCTGTGTTGGTTATAAGGCAAATTTGTATAGCCCAAATGGGGGAAATTTGAAATTTTGAGTGTCTTAGAATAATAAATGTTCAAATTAACAAAGTTTGTATTCTGCTGTTCGCTATGTAGAACCAAACTATTAAAAAATATTCTGCTGTTCACTATGTAGGAGCAACAATAGAGATCTGTTCTGATGTTCACTATGTAGAACCAAACAATAGAGATCTATTCTGATGTTCACTATGTAGAACCAAACCATAGAGATCTATTCTGCTGTTCACTATGTAGAACCAAACAATAGAGATCTATTCTGATGTTCACTATGTAGAACTAAACAATAGAGATCTATTCTGCTGTTCACTATGTAGAACCAGACAATAGAGATCTATTCTGCTGTTTACTATGTAGAACCAAACAATAGAGATCTATTCTGTTGTTCACTATGTAGAACCAAACAATAGAGATCCATTCTGCTGTTCACTGTGTAGAACCAAACAATAGAGATCTATTCTGATGTTCACTATGTAAAACCAAACAATAGAGATCTATTCTGCTGTTCACTATGTAGAACCAAACAATAGAGATCCATTCTGCTGTTCACTGTGTGGAACCAAACAATAGAGATCTATTCTGATGTTCACTGTGTAGAACCAAACAATAGAGATCTATTCTGATGTTCACTTTGTTGAACCAAACAATCTGAATCTATTCTGCAGTTAACTGTGTAGAACCACTCAATATATATTTATTATGCTATTCACTGTGTGGAACCAAGCAATAGAGATCTATTCTGATGTTCACTATGTGGAACCAAACAATAGAGATCTATTCTGATGTTCACTATGTAGAACCAAACAATAGAGATCTATTATGCTGTTCACTATGTAGAACCAAACCATTGAGATATACAGTGAGCCACTTTAGTTAAGCACCACTTATAAAATGAAAATAACTCTGAAACGAAATATGCTATTTTTATTCTGAGACTACCAGCGTAAAGTGCATCTATATTTGTATTAGCCATTGAAATTTTATTGTGATCAGATGAGAAACAAGTGGGAAATTGATCTTGAAGGACACTACCCTCAAAACAGTATTTCACATTGCATTATTTTGAATGAAACTCAGATCACATTGCACTTTTTTTAGGGTCGAATTTCTGCAATGCCAGAGATAAGAGCTAATTTACTATTGGCAGTATCTTAGACTGGAATGTGTTTGTTATTTTTATCAGTTTTTTTGAAATGTTTCACTATTTGGTTCCCCGCTGACCAAGGTTTGAAAAAAGTTTATTTTTATGACCTTTTTTAAAGTTAGTTAAAATTTCGTATGATCCTGAGTAAACTAGTTATCAAAACACTTCTTTTATAATTTCATTTTAAACACCCATGTATCTGCCGTTTATTTTCATAAAAAAATAAATGGATTAATTGGTGTCATGGTGTTGACGTTAGTGATGAACTCACTACTACCAAGGCTATAAAGTCGTGTCAATGATAAGATGTTTTTGTGTTTTGATACTTCTATGTCAACAAGTGACTCATAACAAAACAATTTGCAAAGGAAAACCCGTTTAATTATTGTAACTGACGTTAATATGACGTCAAAACGAGCATTTCTTCAAAAATTAACAGTGTTACTAACTTTTAGGCCAAAAAAGGGGGCTTTACTTGAATAAAACAATTGTTTTTGGTGTTTTTCTGTCACAACGATCATCATGGATAATTCCTAGCGCAAAACACAAATAGAAAATATAGACGTTCAAGTTGCACGAGCATTTTTGTCAAAATTGCATTTGACGTAGATTGATTTGCATGAGTGATTTCGATATTTTTTCGATGTCATCAAACAGATAAAATGTCAATAAGTAAATCATCATCAAGAATTATTGATTCCAGCATTTTTGTCAAAAAATGTGGGGCCTGAAAAGATGGTGCTTAACTAAAGTGGCTCACTGTGTTCTGCTGTTCACTGTGTAGAAACAAAAATAGAGATCTATGCTGTTGTTCACTATGTAGAACCACTACACAAAAGAGATATTTTCTGCTGATTACTATATTGAACCAAACGATAAAGATTTATTCTGATGTTCACTATGTAGAACCGAAAACCAAATTATTGAGATCTATTCTGCTGTTTACCATATAGAACCAAACAATAGAGATCTATTCTGCTGTTAACCATATAGAACCAAACAATAGAGATCTATTCAGCTGCTCACTGTGTAGAACCAAACAATAGAGATCTATTCTGATGTTCACTATGTAGAACCAAACAATAGAGATCTATTCTGATGTTCACTGTGTAGAACCAAACAATAGAGATTTATTCTGATGTTCACTGTGTACCACCAAACAATAGAGATCTATTCTGCTGTTCACTATGTAGAACCAAACAATAGAGATTATTCAGCTGTTCACTGTGTAGAACCAAACAATAGAGATCTATTCTGTTGTTCACTATGTAGAACTAAACAATAGAGATTTATTCTGTTGTTCACTATGTAGAACCAGGAAATAGAGATCTATTCTGATGTTCACTATGTAGAACTAAATAAAAGAGATCTATTCTGCTGTTCACTGTGTAGAACCAAACAATAGAGATCTATTCTGCTGTTCACTATGTAGAACCAAACAATAGAGATCTATTCTGCCGTTCACAATGTAGAACTAAACAATAGAGATCTATTCTGCTGTTCACTATGTAGAACCAAACAATAGAGATCTATTCTGATGTTCACTATGTAGAACCAAACAATAGAGGTCTATTCTAGAGTTCACTATGTAGAACTAAACAATAGAGATCTATTCTGATGTTCACTATGTAGAACCAAACAATAGAGATCTATTCTGATGTTCACTATGTAGAACTAAACAATAGAGATCTATTCTGCTGTTCAGTACGTAGAACTAAACAATAGAGATCTATTCTGCTGTTCACTATGTAGAACCAAACAATAGAGATCTATTCTGATGTTCACTATGTAGAACCAAACAATAGAGATCTATTCTGATGTTCACTATGTAAAACCAAACAATAGAGATCTATTCTGATGTTCACTATGTAGAACCAAACAATAGAGATCTATTCTGATGTTCACTATGTAGAACTAAACAATAGAGATCTATTCTGCTGTTCACTATGTAGAACCAAACAATAGAGATCTATTCTGATGTTCACTATGTAGAACTAAACAATAGAGATCTATTCTGCTGTTCACTATGTAGAACCAAACAATTGAGATCTATTCTGCTGTTCACTATGTAGAACTAAACAATAGAGATCTTTTCTGATGTTCACTATGTAGAACCAATCAATAGAGATCTATTCTGCTGTTCACTATGTAGAACTAAACAATAGAGATCTATTCTGATGCTCACTATGTAGAACTAAACAATAGAGATCTATTCTGCTGTTCACTATGTAGAACCAAGCAATAGAGATCTATTCTGCTGTTCACTATGTAGAACCAAACAATAGAGATCTATTCTGATGTTCACTATGTAGAACCAAACAATAGATATCTATTCTGATGTTCACTATGTAGAACAAACTATAAAGATCTACTCTGTTGTTCACTATGTAGAACCAAACAATTGAGATCTATTCTGCTGTTCACTATGTAGAACTAAACAATAGAGATCTTTTCTGATGTTCACTATGTAGAACCAATCAATAGAGATCTATTCTGCTGTTCACTATGTAGAACCAAACAATAGAGATTATTCAGCTGTTCACTGTGTAGAACCAAACAATAGAGATCTATTCTGTTGTTCACTATGTAGAACTAAACAATAGAGATCTTTTCTGATGTTCACTATGTAGAACCAATCAATAGAGATCTATTCTGCTGTTCACTATGTAGAACCAAACAATAGAGATTATTCAGCTGTTCACTGTGTAGAACCAAACAATAGAGATCTATTCTGTTGTTCACTATGTAGAACTAAACAATAGAGATTTATTCTGTTGTTCACTATGTAGAACCAGGAAATAGAGATCTATTCTGCTGTTCACTAAGTAGAACCAAACAATATAGATCTAATCTGCTGTTCACTGTGTAGAACAAAACTATAAAGTTCTATTCTGATGTTCACTATGTAGAACCAAACAATAGAGATCTAAAGTTTTACTAGGTAGATCTAAACTAAAGAGATCTATTCTGATGTTCACTATGTAAAACCGAACAATAGAGATCTATTCTGATGTTCACTTTGTTGATCCAAACAATCTGAATCTATTCTGCAGTTCACTGTGTAGAACCACTCAATATATATTTATTATGCTATTCACTGTGTTGAACTAAGCTTTAGAGATCTATTCTATTCACTATGTAGAAGTAAACAATAGAGATCTATTCTGATGTTCACTATGTAGAACTAAACACTAGAGATTTATTCTGTTGTTCACTATGTAGAACCAAACAATAGAGATCTATTCTGCTGTTCACTGTGTAGAACCAAACAATAGAGATGTATTCTGATGTTCACTATGTATAACAAACTATAAAGATCTATTCTGCTGTTCACTGTGTAGAACTAAACTATAGAGTTCTATTATGCTGTTTACTATGTAGAACCAAATAATAGAGATCTATTCTGATGTTCACTGTGTAGAACCAAACAAAAGAGATGTATTCTGATGTTCACTATGTATAACAAACTATAAAGATCTATTCTGCTGTTCACTGTGTAGAACTAAACTATAGAGTTCTATTATGCTGTTCACTATGTAGAACCAAACAATAGAGATCTATTCTGATGTTCACTATGTAGAACCAAACAATAGAAATCTATTCTGCTGTTCACTATGTAGAACCAAACAATAGAGATCTATTCTGCTGTTCACTATGTAGAACCAAACAATAGAGATCTATTCTGCTGTTCACTATGTAGAATCAAACAATAGAGATCTATTCTGCTGTTTACTATGTAGAACCAAACAAAAGAGATCTATTCTGATGTTCACTATGTAGAACCAATCAATAGAGATTTATTCTGATGTTCACTATGTAGAACCAAACTATAGAGATCTATTCTGCTGTTCACAATGTAGAACTAAACAATAGAGTTCTATTCTGATGTTCACTATGTATAACAAACTATAGAGATCTATTTTGATGTTCTCTTTGTAGAACCAAACAATAGAGATCTATTATGGTGTTCACTGTGTAGAACCAAACAATAGAGATCTATTCTGATGTTCACTATGTAGAACCAAACTATAGAGATCTATTCTGCTGTTCACAATGTAGAACTAAACAATAGAGTTCTTTTCTGATGTTCACTATGTTTAACCAAACAATAGAGATCTATTATGCTGTTCACTGTGTAGAACCAAACAATAGAGATCTATTCTGATGTTCACCGTGTAGAACTAAACAGTATAGATATATTATGCTGATCTCTGTTGAACTAAACAATAGATCTGTTCCAATGCTCACTGTGTAGATACTATTCACTATGTAGAACTTAAGAATAGAGATTAATTCTGATGTTTCAATAAATAAGAAATCTATTCTGCCGTTCTCTGTGTAGAACCAAACAATAGATATCTATTTTGTTGTTAACTGTGTTGAACTAAGCAATCAATATCTATCTTTAGTCTGGTGTTTACTATGTAAACCCAAACAATAGGTATCCATTCTGTTATGCACTTTGTAGAGTGAAACAAGGTATCTATTCTCTTGTTCTTGTTTATGTTCATTGTGTAGAACCAATGAATGGTTTTATGTTTGTGTCAACACCCACTAACATTGCACCTTTCTAGAGGGTTTACGTACATATTTTTTTCTTATTTCTTGTAAAAGCCTAATTTGTGGTTTCTACTTATAATTGCCTCCTTATCTATAAATTCAATATTTTGAACACTTTTCTCCCACTGTTCTCAACAAAAATTTGTTAGAAGTACAGTATAGTCTCTTTATACACACCTCATTATAGCATGGTCATGCTGTGGCTCCCAAATGTTTTACATGGAATTTTACAAAGGAATTATAGGAAAATTACTATGAATAGACATTTTCCTATCATTCCTTTGTAAAACTGTTCTGGTATAACAGGATTTACTTATAGCACGATCCATACCTATGGACCCCAAACTTAGCGTAATAAAGGGACACAACTGTAGTCTTTGATTACAAAATACAGATGAGAATAGCAAATAATGAAGGCTCTGATCAGAATGCTCTTTCATATACAGCAGTCTTATATGGGTCTGTGGATGCTATCTTAGTTTTCATATTGGGTATACTGCAATGGTAATACAGGTAATTAAATATCTAAATATTGACCTAGCTTGTGTATATGAACAGTGAAAGCAAGATTTATCGGTTGATGAAAATTATATCCATTTAATTCTGATGGAATACTTTTTATACGCCATAACTCGGTAACCATTTAGGAATATGTATTAGGTCAAGACGGTGTGTCAGGCACAAGGATAATTGTTCCACCTTTTCTTATTTTCCAAGTTATGTCCCTTTGATTTATTCTTTCAAAAAATTATCGTATGAGCCATAACTTAGTAACCATTATGGATAGCTCCAAACAACTTTATAGGAATTTGTACTTGGAACCATTATAATGGTATTAACCCCAATCATGCTAAGATTGGATATAACCCATTTTCAAAAACAGTGTAGATCCAGATCAGCTGGCTTCTTAGAAGCCAGCTGATCGGGATCAACACTTGATTTCCACTATGCTTGTAAAATACATGCTAAAGATTTGAATTGTTCAAGCAAATTAAACAAAAAAATGGACAGGAGTGTAGCACCTCAACATATACAGCATGGTAAAGGTTAAGAACCAGGAACCAGCTACGTACCTATTTGCATATGATGTACCCATAGCAGCCTTTATATCAAAGATTTGTTAAATATGTTTGTTCATTTTTTGCATGTTCATGTTTCAACCTTGATTAAAAATGATTTACAGCAAACTTCAAAGTGTTATTATCTTGTAATCCAACAAATAATTACTAGCAGCCCAACTTTTAACGCTCCTGTAAGTATAAGGAGAGCTATATAAAGCAGTCACCACAGCGTGCCGCAAATTTTCATGTCTGGCCTGTAACTCCTTAACGTTTCAGTTACTTAAAGCATCAGAACACAAGAACTAAGAGGGTCATTCAATAAGTAACCAGCCTACCCTAATTCTGATTTAGATTGTTATTTTCTTTTATGATATAAATCTCTAGCAAGATACTCTTCAACCTAGTGCTTGAAAAAAATATCTAATGATTTAACAAAAGTATAGCTACCATTGAAAGTGTGCTAAAATGACTTGGAAATATGCAACACTACTGTATATGTTCAAGAGTCATTTTCAAAAGGCAAATTGCAAGTTTTTTTACATGTAACTAAGCTATAATTGAAGCCAATAGAATAAATTTACATTTTTTATAAATGAGAATAAGTTCCAGTGCTCTTGAAAAAATTCACAGTGTTAAAAATGAATAGTTTCATTTTTCCTTAGAAAAAATGGAAATTTCATTTGTGAGAGTTCAGACATTTTACTCCTTTCTATTTTTACAAAAATGTATTTATAATTATATTGGGATATTAATTGATATATTACATAACTAGTTGTTAAAAGTTTTACTTTCTGAGAGCTTCCAACATGTCTGAAAATAGTTATTAGTGTTTCCCATAAAGAGGAATAGCAGGGGGGAGCACCCTGCTGCCCTAAAGCTCCCCCTCCTGCCCTAAAGCTCCCCCCTCCTGCCCTTATTTTCATTTTAATATAAAAAATAGTCCTATTATAATTTTTACTTTATAAAATAACTTTTTGTTATCCCAATGACTCCTATGCTCTACTAGAAGCTTTTCTAACCTTTTAACAGGCATAAAATCCTTTATGTAACTCACATTTGAAAGTTCTGATCTAACAAAAGTGCCCTTTTTTGGTGAATTTCACGCATCAAAAGTGCCCTTTTTCTGGCCAGAACCCTGCCCTTTTTCTCAGGCTGTGGGAAACACTAGTTGTGTTCCAGTGTCCTTGACCATGGGTCACTTAAGTTAGTATTGTGATTTATCAAATTATGCAATCTTGTAGTTTTCCATACCATCATGTAGGCGACACATTTTTCGTCCCATTGATATATTATGCATGCACACATCATGTTTCATACTAAAGATATTTTATCAAATAGTAAAATTTATGTAACAACCGAATTGGAGGGAAACAAATCATTTGACTGACTGGCCATGCTTGAAGACACAATAAATTGCTGACTGATGAACCAATAATGCTTCAATTTTGTACATGTCTAAATATTGTGACCAAACACACTGTGAAAATCTTGACTATGTCGGTCAGCTAGAAATAGGTCAGGCTGGTTACTTCAGAGCTCCAGATAAGAGGGAGTAAAGGGTATTTCAGCAATTATTTTTTGGAAATCAGCATTGAAAATCAAGTTGGAAGGGTAAAAATACCCTTTGCAGTTTTAGGTTTCAGCACTGATATTCAATTTATGGGGTGAAATCTTTTATCCTTAGTAAGAAAAAAACCTAATATATACCAATTGTATAAATCTTGGAAGTTTTCCTAAAAATGTAACCTGTATTTAATACAATCAACTTTTTAAATGAATAAAATGTGTCTTTTTACAAGGTTTTGCAACAGAACTGATGCGTCTGGGGCTAAGTTTCTGCAATTGATATTTTTAAGTAGGGAGTAAAATACTCATTAAATTAAAAAGTAGGGGGTGAAATACCCATTGGTCCAAATCCTTATCTGGACCACTGTTACTTATTGAATCACCCTCGTATATCCCTGGTTCTCTTATTTTAGATTTCTGGCCTTTTTGAACATTGGAAATACAATCATGCCCACTCCATATATGGGTGTGGCGGCCATGTGACCTGGATCATTTGCCTGAGTCCTATGGAGTCTCCATATGAAAATTTTAGCTCAATTGGCCCAGTGGTTTTGGAGATGCTTGGAAATGTTGACCGATGGACACCACAGTCATTGTTGTTGTTGTTGTGTTTAACATCCCACCAACAGCTAAGGTCATATGGAGACGGGGCCACGGCTTAAAGTCTCATCCGACAGACTGGTGAAGCTGGGAATCGACCCTGCGACCCATGGTTTACAAGGCAAGCGTTTTATCCACAACACCACAGCGGCTTCGACACCACAGTCATTGTTATACTGTTAGCTCACCCATGAGCCTTTGATATTGAAAGCGATAGCGATTTTGGGATATTCCTTAAGTGACGTGTCATAAACTATTTGTGGGTTAGTAGTGAATGGGAAGACAGACAAAGCCATCAATGAAACAGAAACTCTAGTATTTCAGTTATTGTTTTTATTCATAATTTATAATGTGTTTTAACCCAACGGTTAAAATATTTTCCATTTATCTTATTTTGCATTGTACATAAATATACATCATTAACAAGCCAATAAACCAGTGCTGTGTTGGCAACACGAGTGGACCAAGGTCAAGGTTGTAGAATGAACTTTTGTCCAACAAGTGACCTCTTAACCACATACCAGTCACATGACCCAAAACTTCACCATAGCTGCAGATAAGCAAATACTTTAACCCTTTATATACTGGAAACCCTAAACGGGTACTTTGACAAATAGTGAAAACCCAGATGAAATGCAGCATAATGCTGAATTTCATCAGGGTCTGCACTTTTTGCTTAGATTAAAATAATCTTCAGGGACAGAAAAACAATTTAGCAAATTCTACTTATAGCCCCTTAAAGTACACAATGGACAGTCCCATACTTACAGTATCAACCCAGCAGAATACAAATAAAGCTTTATTTTCTTATTTATCCATTTAAACATGTTTGTTTGCTCAAAGAACCGTCTCATTGAGAGGTTTCTTTTGAGTACCCACCACATGTTTTGGTTGAGAAATAAGAAATTTAATTTGTTCAATTAATTTGTAATAACCCCCTTATCTGGACTAGTTTTGGTAATGGAATATGGCTCAACTGCATCACAAGAAAACATTTTGGGCATATGTGATATGTACATGCTTGGATAATGTTGCTATCCTTTCCAAAAATTGGTCAGATTGAACATGTGTGCAGGTTGGTTGGAGCATGTACAGTGATTTTCACTTGCCCACATGCTCTCAAAATTGGCAGAAATCTTTTTAAATAATTTAGGGAATCTTTAACATCCATAGCAATTAACAGCTTATAACAAGTAAATCATTCCAAAATATGAAATTATATATACGAGAAACACTGCTATTGAGAATATATGAGCCAAGATTTTGGTATGATAAAATTTCGAACATTAGGTGCCTGTCAAAAAAGGCCTAGACAAACAGTGCAGACCCAGATCACATTGCTTTCAGAGCAGTCTGATCAGGGTCTTCCTTGTTTGTTGTTCTAACAAGCATTTTGTGAATTCCAGCCCTGAAAACAAACATAAGTATAAGATAAGTACCAAAATCTTGTATGCTGGTTTCCGATATGGGCCTAATGCAAGAAAACCTGTGTAATATTCTCCCAAGACCAGATTCCTGGCTTATTCAGCTTATTGTATAAATGAGCCTAAGATAAAATCACAAAAAATGTTTAGCCCAAATCCTTGTAGAAAGTAAAATATGTTTAGCAGGACCCTATATAATGAAAACTAATTTTATGTTGCATGAGGAAACACTATTATTACTTTAAACCTTGGCATAATAAGCAGGCTATCTGATAAGCTTTGAGAATTCTCTACTGCATCCAGACTGAGCATTACGAGTGCAAATCTATCAACCACAGCAAAACCTGTCTTAAACGGCCATCCCAAAAATTGGTTTTCAAGACGGATTATCGCTTAATGCTGGTCAAAAGTATTGCAGAATGCTCCAAGAGAGCATTCTGCAATACTTTCGCCTGCATTAAGCTACTATCTGTCTTTAAGACCTTTTGAGTGGCTGCTTAAGACAGATTTTACTGTACTTTAAACCTTAGCATAATAAGCAGGCTATCTGATAAGCTTGGAGAATTCTCTATTGCATCCAGACTGAGCATTACGAGTGCAAATCTATCAACCACAGCAAAACCCGTCTTAAACGGCCATCCCAAAAATTGGTTTTCAAGACGGATTATCGCTTAATGCTGGTCAAAAGTATTGCAGAATGCTCCAAGAGAGCATTCTGCAATACTTTCGCCTGCATTAAGCTACTATCTGTCTTTAAGACCTTTTGAGTGGCTGCTTAAGACAGATTTTACTGTACTTTAAACCTTAGCATAATAAGCAGGCTATCTGATAAGCTTGGAGAATTCTCTACTGCATCCAGACTGAGCATTACGAGTGCAAATCTATCAACCACAGCAAAACCCGTCTTAAACGGCCATCCCAAAAATTGGTTTTCAAGACGGATTATCGCTTAATGCTGGTCAAAAGTATTGCAGAATGCTCCAAGAGAGCATTCTGCAATACTTTGGCCTGCATTAAGCTACTATCTGTCTATAAGACCTTTTGAGTGGCTGCTTAAGACAGATTTTACTGTACTTTAAACCTTAGCATAATAAGCAGGCTATCTGATAAGCTTTGAGAATTTACTCTTTGGCATCCAGACTGAGCATTACGAGTGCAAATCTATCAACCACAGTAAAACCTCGTCTTAAACGGCCATCTCAAAAGTTGGTTTTCAAGACGGATTATCGCTTAATGCTGGTCAAAAGTATTGCAGAATGCTCCAAGAGAGCATTCTGCAATACTCTCTACCTGCATTAAGCTACCATCTGTCTTTAAGATTTTTGAGTGGTCGCTTAAGACAGGTTTCACTGTACTTTAAACCTTAGCATAACAAGCAGGCTATCTGATAAGCTTTGAGAATTTACTCTTTGGCATCCAGACTGAGCATTACGAGTGCAAATCTATCAACCACAGTAAAACCTGTGTTAAACAGCCATCCCAAAAACCAAAAATTGGTTTTCAAGACAGATTATTGCTTAATGCTGGTCAAAAGTATTGCAGAATGCTCCAAAACTTTCAACCTGCATTAATCTACCATCTGTCTTTAAGACCTTTGTTTTGGCTATTTTTGAGTGGCCGCTAAAGATAGGTTTTACTGCATTTATATTAAGTCGGCATATGACATTTGGGTATTTTTGCAAATAACATTAAAAGACAGTTTTGCGATGGTAAAAATTCGAGACCTGAGCAGGATTTATCTACATCAGTAAACGGCAGAGTGATTTCGCGAGTGTTTTATTTTCGTGAAACTTCCCATTTGCTAAGTTTCGCGAAAGTAAAACATTTGCGAAAATTTCTGAATTTACAGTAACTGCTGAATGTTTTAAATACCATAATCTCATGTGCTGGCCCATTTGTATATGCTAGAGAAGAAATCTATCAACCATTTATATTGCTTAATTGCATGTGTTGAAGCCATGATGAAAATTAATCCTATTGCACTCCAAGTGACAAAACCTGGAGATTTTACCACTCTGAGTGTTATAGGGTTAAATTTATAGAAAATGTATGTAATTACCATACTTCACAGAAAAACATAGGAGTATTCCCTAACAACAACAGACAATGAAGTTTAACATAAACACATGCCAAACATAATTACTACCGGAGGGTGTGTCACACAAGTCGGGGTCAATGTCTCTTGCATGTCCAATGCTTATTTGGGCCTCTTCGTGAGAAAACTTGTCTCAGAGGTTTCAGACCTAGTGAGACTAACAAATCTGCTCAGCTACAGAGACTAGTGAATACCAAAGGTGCTCATCAGACTGCAGATGCGTAGGCTGGTCCATGCCTTTGTTGTTCGCATGCAACAAAGTCAAGTTTTCTCGTGTCAAGGCCATTTAGTGTTCAGCAATTCTCGATGTGGTAGGCTTAATAAACAGGGATACAATTTTGATAAAGATGGATTAGAATACCCTTGTAACATTTGGTACCCTACAGATAAGAATCTACTCCCTGAATTCATCTTAGTCATATTCAGCAATGCAAAAAATGACAAAAATATAGATTTGCTCATACCAAATTATTTTTCAACCCCATATACACAGGTTATCAAAAACTCAAAACTGCGCTTAAAACTGTATTAGTCACAATTATCGGATTTGCTCTAATAACTGAATTTAGGTCATTATGAATACAAACACCATTTACCTTTAATCTGCCGTTATATTTGAAATTTTGTCCTGAAATATCTACTTTTTTGTCTGCTGCAAATATTCTAGTGCACTTCAGACTAGACTTTATCATGGAAGCAAACATTATGAACCCTGATCAGACTGCTTCCAAGGAAGCAGTCTGATCTGGGTACATACTATTTGCAATATAGGCTACCTAAGAACATGAGCTGAATAAAAAGCAGACAACAGAAGTTATGACTGGTGGGCTAAGAGTTAATGAAGTGTATAAAAAGTAGGGATGAAATGACTAATAGTGTAAACCTTGATCAGACCACTCCTTCAGGACAATGAAGGAACAGTAGGATCTAGTTTTACACTATTTTTCAAACCTATCTGTCATTTCTATTTAGGGAAAATTTTGTATGTTCACAAGAACCTAGTCTGTACTGTTAGTTTTAGAGCAGAAGGGTTGTTCAAATTATTTATTAATTAATGCTAATACAGATATACAAGAAATTGATGCAAGAATATATTTTTAACGTTTAATGCATCAGATCTGATTATGAAAAAATTTGGATTAAAAAAAAAATATATAAATATGAAATATACAACTGTTTACCTTTATAAATTATTGCAACATTTTATTGGATTTACGTTGTTACATTTAATGTCAAACTGCAATACCACACCAGATAGGCGGCAATCGAAAATGCTCTAAACAATCGATAAACCCGGATCAAAAATCGCTAGAAACTGTGTTTTGATTGCCATTTGTAGCCAGCCGGGCGACAAATGGCAACTTAAAACTCTGTTTCTAACGATTTTAATCCTCCTTCATGGATAGTATTAACGTTTTTAATTGCCGCCTATCCGGTGTGAGTACACTAGAGACTTGTGTTCACAGGAATGTTGGTGTCTCAGACGGTTCATCACATGGGGACAATTTACAGAAATTATCAGGACACTAGAACCAACAATATGTTTGTCCAAACTGGGTAAAACCTTTGTATACTAGCGACTGCTAGATGTGTACTTTGGCAAACATTGAAGATCCAGATGAACTGCCGTATAATGCTTCATAGGGCCAGTTCAGCAAAAAAATTTGAGGCAATAGGGATAAGAATTCATTTTTATCCTATAAACCTTTAATTTGCAGCAAGTAACATAAAATTTTACAAATTCCTTAAAACGTATTTGAACCATTTGCATTTGAAATGCCAAGCCTTATTCTGAAATTTTTGTTAGCTGCAGCTGTAATCAGCACTTTAATTGTTAAATGTGGGGTAGTTGCTCCCTTGGAAAAATGAAAGCAAAAACATTCAAGAGAGGTGAAGTTGAGGATGAAACTATGGGTATATACAGAAAGTACAGAAACAACATGAGGGGGACTTTACATGGAATGTTTCAAAACACACGGTTTATGCATGATTAGACAACTCTTACAAGGAGGTTGAAATTATGGCAACTTTACCATGACTATATTTCCTTCATAGAGAAACACAAGCATTGACAGATTCCGAAGAGAACTTTTTTAAAAATAAATTGGCTTGATTTGGAATCTTTCAAGATCATTTATGAAATTCAACCCTATTATAATAAAGTTGTCTCACCATGGATTTAGTGGTCACTAAACTACCACATCATTACTTTAATTTTTTTTATTCAAGTAGCACTTATATATCATTAACTAAGACAATTATCATTTAACTTAAAAAGGGCAAATCGATCTTGTGTGCTAAAGAGCTTCACAACTTAAAATGTCCCTTTCTAACTAGGGATCTGGTTATAAAAATACAGTAGAACTTCAATGACTCAAACAGGCTTGGGAGTTGGGACCATTAAAAATAGTTCTAGCCAAGGGTTGTTCCAGCCATCCAGGGTGGATTATGTCTAAAACGACCTGTAGGGACCATGATGATAGTTCTAGCCAGCCATGGTGAATGAGCCATCAGAGTTTGAGCCATTGAAGTTCTACTGTAGAATAATCACTGGCAAAAATACTGGACAAGAAAAGAAGTTTTCTACTCTTGCAGCGAAATCCTTAAAGTAGCATATCCTTTTGAAGTGTCATATATGACTTCAGCAGATGACAAAATTGTGACTAACTCTTTACCTGCCAGTGTCATCTGCTGATGACCTCTGCAAACAGTTTGGATCCAGATCAGGCCCGCCAATTTGTCGGGCCTGATCTGGATCCAAACTGTTTGACACTCGGATAGTGTTCCTGAAAGATTTTTTATTTAACAAGTCAGCGGATGACAACAATAGCAAGAAAAATTACCCAGCATGCAGAGTTAAGACACCATAAAATAGCCTGGAATACAGAAATGTCTGATACGAGGCCTAGAGTGACATGGTGCAGCTCACATATATTACGTAGCACTCTGAAGAATTTTTCTTTATCTCCAAGAACACTTTCAAATTATCCTTGGATAAAAAAACAACACTGCCAGGGCAGACAGTCTCCATTTAAATTAGCATGCATTATCAAAATGTTCTACCAAAATAATTAACCTATTGAAAGAACGAACTAAATGTATATTTAACAGTAGTACTAATATCATGTAGACAGCTGCACTCCAAACATGCAATTTGGTACCTCAATACAAATAAAGCTTCTGCTACATTGTAAAATGAAATATTTTTGGATATACTTCAGTGCAAGTAAAAAGTTCAGTGGGCACGCAATGAAGTTGAATCAATGTGGGTTATTGATTTATCTTTGTTGTGTGCCTTCTTGATACATTGAACCAGACTAAAACGCTCCACTTTTCTTCTTTAATTGAACATTTATATCAACTGGTAAACTCGGAAAAAAAGACTCCAAATTAGAAAAGATGCAGCAGACCCAACCTCAAGGCAGATCTGTTGCAAAAATAAATATGTTCAATTATCCACTTAAGCCTATTGTAGACTGGAAACCCCAAAACAGGTTCTTTTGCAAACAGTGAAGACCCAGATGAAATACCATAGACTGGCGTTTCATCAAGCTTTGTACTGATTGCTCGTACAGAAAACAAACTCCAAGGACAGAAAAGATTACCTTTGGAAATAACATGGGACCCCTCCGTATATACAATGGACCATCCTGACATTTAAGTATCCAACTCAATGGAAAAGTTAATGTCTAAAAAGGGTTAACCAATTTCAAAATTTGGTAACAGACCAGCAGTCCACCAGATGGGTATAACAGACCACATATCTCATCATCACCATCATCAGGTTTTGGTATAAATCAGTTGACCCTTTGTATGTTAAAAAAATTGCCCATGATAGTAGGATAGTCTGATTTATATTTTGCGGGGTCAGCAAATTGGATCGTTTATGTGCTCATGATGAGTTTTTCTTAACAAACAGTGTAGACCTTGATTAGATGCTTCATCTCATCTTGATCTACGATGTGTGTCAATATACTGAGTTATCTATTTCAGACAAAAAGGGTTCAATCATAGATGTCAAGATAAACCAAAAATTTGATCATAAAAATTGTGAATATCTTCTTACCCATCAATTTTAACATAAGGTTTCGGTTGAAGAGTAAGAAAGTTAATTTTTTAACTACACATTCTTAACTAGGGGCTTGTTTCCATTAAACCCATGAGTGTGTACAACTTTACTACAAAACCTTACAACTTTACTACAAAACCTCTACATTTTCACCCCAACGGTCAATATATGACCAAAGTGCCTTTTCTTGTGGCAATATCTCTCGTGATTCCTAACACAACTTAGCACTTAAAAGCACTTATATAAAAGCTGAAAATATGCAAAATCAATGGTGCAAATTAACGAGTGGTGCACAACTATATAACATAAAATGATGCTGCAAGACGTAATTTGTAATAATGAAAGAAGATATTATTCATCATGTCTCAGTTTCATATCTACCAATATTAAAGGTTCTCTAGTTACCCAGCAACAACTGTAGAAAGATTAATTGTTCTTACCATGGAAAAAACAACAGTTTTCTAGCACTGGAATGTGAAAGATCACAGGAGACCATTTTTCGTTGAAAAAATGACATTTTTTTCAATTTCTAATGTTAAAAACATACTCGTTAGAGGCTTCAAACACTTAGGTATTACCCTATTACCCAAGCACCTGCCGTAGGCAAGCAGCATTTCACTGTCCCTTGAAGGAGGCTATACCCTACCCCTCTTTTTGATATGCCAGATCCTGATTGTTCTAAGCCAGTATTGAGTATGCCCTACCATGGTATGTTAGCACAATCTTAAATCTGTATGATTTTGGATTGTATACTGAAAACTAGGTACTTTGGCAAACAGTGAAGACTCGGGTGAAAAGCTGCAGGGTCTACACTGTTTACTTAGATAATAAATATATGATAGGACTGAAATACTTTCTCAATTACAGACAAGAGATTGAAAAAGCGGAGCACTGGGTAATAGGGATGGATAACTTGTATGTCTTTAAGCATGAAAACTTGTTTTCCCTTGGCAAGAATAATTTACAAAGATTCAATGATCCATTTAGCACAGTTATGTAATAAATATTGATATATAGTACTTGGAATTATAAACATTTCTCTGGCATATAAGGTGCTATGGCCAATTTCTGATATTTGTGTAAATATATGACATATGAAAATAAACTGAGCAATAACTCATTTGAGTCAGTTCATGTAATTTTGGTACTTATCGCATATGGGAGCCGCAATGGCTCAGATGAGACTGCAATGTGCAGTCTCGTCTGAGCCTTTGCTGCTTGCGCACACAAAGTAGGAACATAGATGAAACCTCAGGCCAAAATTTAGGCCTCTAGCCCCACAAGATAGCTGTGCATGCATATTTAACCCTTTACTCCATAATAACGCCTTTTGACTCCTTTGAAATGTTAGATTTTTTTTTTACATATTATGAAAAATGGAACATTTGCTCCTCAGGAGCAAATGTTCCTTTTTCCATAATATTTTAAAAACTATTGAAATGCAAAAAATATTTTTTTGAAAAATATTTGAAAATTTGAATTATTTATAGAAAATGATGCAATGTTCTAAATATAGCATATGGGGTAAAGGGTTAAAGAGAGACTGCACTCATATGTAATGAGAACCAAAATCTCATCAACCGGCTCATATAAACTTTTATACATTTATATCAGATAAAAGCACTTCTTTGTCTGCTTGTGTCATCTGCTGATAACCTTTGCAAACAATTTCAAAGTGTGGTTTTGGTAAACTCCAAAAAGAAAAACAAGTTTTTTCAAATATGTTAAAATAAACCATCACTAAGAATTCACTACCTTTAAACTCAGAATAATGATGTCAAAATATATATTTTAGCGCCAATCTGCATTCACCCTTAAGCATCTAAGGTGGACTGTTCTAGTGTTGGCTATTCTAAACATAGAAGTTTGGTAAATAAAGTAAAGTGTGAGCATAATTAATACATGTAATCAAAGCAAAACCTATGATGTTGAAAATAACAACACAGAACATACGAGCCAATTCTCAAAAGATTTTGGTACTCATTGCTATGTGCTAAGACCTCCTTAACCTTTCCCCGCTAGTCACAACATTTGTTGTCTGCTTTCTCTGTTGCTTATACATAGGTGAAAGTTTTCAGGATTATTCCTGAATTCAGGATTATGTTAAATGTTCTAAAATTTCAAACACTATTCTCATTCTGTTCTCAACGAAAATGTTGGTTATCAAGGCTCGAATTCACAAAATGCTTTCCAGTATAGCAAACAGGGAAGACCCTGAGCAGACTGCTTCTTCAGAAGCAGTCTGGTCTGGGTCTGCACTGTTTGTCTAGGCCTTTTTGGCAGCCAGCTAGTGTTCGAATTTTTAAACATTTATCGTATTCATTGAAGCAAACAATATGAACCCTGATCAGACTGCTCACTTAGTTCCATACTGCTTGCACTATAGGCTACCTAAGAACATCAGCAACAAGATGACACAAGTCATGACTGGCGGGGGGAAAAGGGTTAAGCTGAGTACTACAAGAAATATTTTAACAGACAAAATATGATAAATATAATTTTTCCTTTGAAAACCAATGGCATGTACATGAGATTTTGGTACTCATTGCATATGGACCGCGATGCGATATAACATGTCTTGGAGTTTCTGAAAAAGCAAGACTCAAACCAGTCTCCTCAGCATCAGAGACTATCTGGTAAATTGAAATTTTGCTTGTAGCATGATACTTTCCAATAAGCGAATAACAAAGACGCTGATCAGTCTTTGCGGATGCGCAGGCTGGTCTGCGCCTTTGTTGTTCGCAAACCCTGAAGACAGGTTTTCTCCCGTCAAGGCCAATCTCGCATCGAGGCTAATATGAGTAGCTAGGGTTCAGAAGTGTCTGTGCATTTGCAAGGTCCCATCAGAGCCTTCACTGCTTGTACACCCAAAGAAGGGACATAGATGAAGGCTAAGGCCAAAATTCAGGCCTCTAGCCCCACTACATAGCTGTGCATGTGTGTTTAAAGATACACTATATAGGTTCAATTAAGCAAACTCATTGAGTGTAAAAATGTAATCATTTTCTTAGCCATTCAATAAAACATGTGCTTTGGGTGCTCAAAGAACAGTCTCTATGAGACGTTCTTTTGAGCACCCAAAACACATGTTTTGGTTGAGAAATAAGAAAATTGATTTTCAATTATACTCTCTTATCTGGAAGCCTGGACTATATAAATATGTGATAAGTACCAAAATCTCCTGACCAGACTCAAATATGCAATCTGGGTAACCTTTCATAATACTTTTGAATCAGAAACATACATAGCATCAGACAACTCTGGCACGAAAATAAACACATGCTCACATGTTAAAATAGACAGCTAATATTTGACCTACACAACAAAATAGATAGCTAATTTTTGACCTAGACAACACTTCAGTGAACGTCACAGTATCACAGAAATGAACACAATATTTTCCCAGGGCAGATCCCTCAAAAGCATGCAACATCAAGAATTCCCACTGCAGAATTCAAGAAGTCGTAGTAAACTGTGGAGGACAATCAAGGGGTTTCACGAAAGCATCTTTACCAATACTGTAGTTTGAGGATAAAGCTTTCATTTAAAAGAAATAAAAATATTCAAAGGAAAAAAATGTATTTTTTGTCATAAAAATATTTATTATTTTTGTATTTAAATCTTTGATGAAAGAATTGGCCCATAGGTACAGTTAAGCAATTTTTTTGAGCGTAAAATTGTATTTATTTACTTAACCATCAATTTTAACATATGTTTTGGGTGCTCAAAAGCACTGTTTTGGTTGTTTGTTTGATTTGATTCTTTGCCCCATCAACAATCTTTCAGTTATGTAGGGACAGGTCTTTTTGGGGTGAACCAGTACTAAGCTAGGATTAATGTGTCTTGCTCAAGGACATAATGCAGTGATGCCGGTGAGGCTTTAACCCACGGCCCCTCATTCTCGAGTCATGCATTCTACCAATGAGCCACTGCACTCCCATCAAAAGCACTGTCTCATTGGGATGGTTCTTTTAAGTTCTCACAACATATGTTTTGGTTGAGAAAAAACACTTCCATTGCACAACTTATCTGGAGGCATGTGGCTAGATATGTTTGCTGATCGAATATACTTTGAAGATTTCAAAGATGTAAATACTGTCCGATGAGCAACTGGGAGATGAATCCTTACAACCCCTCAGAAAGAAAAACTGAATCTGCTTCAAACAAACGCTTACTGAACCAAGAATTCACTGCATCATTACTTTACTGACACTAGTAAAAGCCTTGCAATGTGGATTCCCACCACCAGTATGGAGGGTAAGTGAATTAAGCAATTTATTACTCTGAGCAACCGGGTACCATAGCACTAGATAAGAAGGAAACCATCCCTATTTTTCCTATCTACCAATAAAATCAAACATTGTGGCTACTTTTTGGAAATATCTCATCTTAATGCAATGCTTCCAACAAGCGCCACAACATTGGTTTTCATGGAGAAAGAAAAGAAGCCATTTTTTACTGTTTGTTTGATGCTTTACTTGACCATCCCCAATTTTTCAGTCATTTTGGGATGCTTTCCTGGGTTGGGATATTTTCCTGGGTTGAACCAGTACTACGCAATGAAGAGCTCAGTGTATTCAAGGTTCATACAGGCAAGATTGTGTAGAATTCAAGGACTTTTCAAGGACTTCTCAAAGACTTTCCAACTGTTTTCAAGGACTGAAAACTTATGAAAAATACTTATTTACACGTTGAAATTCTGCTTCGGAAATGCTAGACTGCATTACTGAAGATATTAGTTTTAGAAAATCAGTATTAAATTGTGGTGCCTTTATTTGGTGCAGCATATGCTGCACCAAATAAAGGCACCACAATTTAATACTGATTTAGGTCTCAAAAGACAGTGTTGAACCCCTTGTAAATGGTGATTTCAAGGACTTTTCAAGGCCTTTGAGTATTTTTCAAGAACTTTTCATGGCAAATTTGATTTTCAAGGACTTTTCAAGACAGACTTGTATTTTCAAGTACTTTTCAAGCCTGTTCAAACCTTGCAGTACTACGCAATGAAGATCTTAGTGTATTGCTCAAGGACACAATACTGCGCCGCAGAAAAGATTCTATCAAGCAACCTCTTGGTCATAAGCAACGCATTCTACCAACTTGAGCTATGGTGCTCCAATTATTTCTAAAAGCCTCTTAACAAAAGCCCTGGGTGGTCCTAACAAATGAAACTGTTGCTAGCTTGTTTCTGTCTATGGCAGGTTAGAACTATTGAGCTTTATGACCTCAGCACCCTCGGCTCAAGCATGATTCATATTGTCCTATATACTAGACAGTTGATGCTATATAACTGTGGAGTGCCGTGACTTTAAGGACTCGTCAGACTTGTGTCTCACACTGGACGGTGCTGATCTGGGAACATAAGTGCTCTCCCCTGTCATCACAACAGCACCATAGAATTTCTCCTGTTCCTCTCTCTGTTTAGCAAAATCTTCCTCCAATCTCTAGAATAAAATTGTGGGCTAGCACATAAGATTTTGGTACTTATCGCAACATTTGTACTTAGAATAAAAAGGGTTAACTATTTGAGTACCAGGACAGGAAATGGGCCCCATCGTGATAAAACCTGTCTTCTGAGTTTCCAACAAAGCGGGACTCAAACCAGTCTCCTCAGCTACAAAGACTAGCTAGAAAATTGAAATTTCACCTGTAGCAAGTTTAGATATGATACTTTCAAAAAAGTGAGTAACAAAGGCGCAGATCAGACTGCACGGAAGTGCAGGCTGGTCTGGGCCTTTGTTGTTCACCAAACCCCAAAGACAGGTTTTCTCACATTGAGGCCCAAATGATTGTGCAAGCAAAATAGTCACATCCAAATGCTTGCAAGCAAAATAGTCACATCCAAGTGCTCCTACAGGAGCAGTCTGATCTGGGAGTATTTGTTATCTTTCTTGAGCAAGTTATTTATTAACGTCTCAGATCATTAACTGGCAGATTTCATTCAACCCTTTACCTCATAGACACCTTTTAACGCTTTTGCAAACAGAGCAGACCCAGATCAGGCAGCTCTTGTAAGAGCTGCCTGATCAGGGTTTACTCTGTTTGCTTATGGAAATATGATATATCTGATCCTACACTAGTGGACCTGACAAGTAATTTCTTTGTTCTATGTACCAACACGAAAGTTTATTCATATAATTATTCATAGTGGGTGGAGCCTAGCATGAAATATTTATGAAGGAAAGGGTTAAAAAAAATTATTACCCAAAGAGTGAAAACATCTAAATTGTAAAATAGTTCACATTCCTGAACCTAGAATGGACAAGAATTCCAACCATGAAGATTTTACCTCACTATTACAAGTACTTCAGATATATTAGTTTTTCATTAACATTCTCCTATATCTCATTATAATGATTGATAAACAAAACGCCCTGATCATTAAGAAATAGGAATATTGTTGCCAAGATATACAAAGAATGTATTAATATTGTAGTTGTTTTTATTCTTTCTGCACATTTCAGTGTCATAAAATAAACAACCATTGTCCTTAACATGTTTTACGAGGTACCTACAGTCGAACTTGTACAAACTGCCACCTTTGTTAAGTGTGCACCTTTTTTAAGCAGGCAATAAAACAAATTCTAATGCAAACACACTCATATAAAAGCTGCATAGTCTGTAACTTTTGATCTTTTAATTTTAGAACTAATGTTTGTATTTTTCAAGAACAAAGTAAAAAAATAGCCATCAGAGGAGATGGCAAATCCCCCGACCAAAAAGTAATTGATATGCAGTTACAAGCAGCCAACCTAGTATATATATTTGATGTGATAATACTGAGTGTCACTGCGAACAAAAGTGGAAGGCTGACTGTAGAGACTTCATTTTTACCTTTAAATTCACAAGCTTCCTCCTATAAAGTTCATTCAAGGGAGATAACTTATAAGTCCAGCAAGGGAGAACAACAATTCTTGAATGCAAGACACCCCCTTGACCTATTATACATATATACCATATATTATCAAAATATCTCAAAGGATATTAAAGTTATTGAGCGCACAAGCTTCCCCCTATAAAGTTCATTCAAGGGAGATAACTCAAAAAACATTAAAGGAGAGCAACCATTCTTGCACGCAACACACCGTCTTCACCTGATATACATGCATGCCAAATATTATCATAATATCTCAAAGGGTATTAAAGTTATAAAGTGCACATGCTTCCCCCTATAAAATTTAAATTTCACTCAAGGGAGATAGCTCAAAAGTCCATTAAAGGAGAGTAACCATTCTTGCACGCGACACACCGTCTTGACCCGATATACATGCCTACCAAATATTATCAAAATATCTCAAAGGGTATGAAAGTTATTGAGCGCACAAGCTTCCCCTTATAAAGTTCATTCAAGAGAGATAACTCAAAAGGCCAGCAAGGGAGAGCAACAATTCTTGCACGCGACACACCGTCTTGACCCGATATACATGCCTACCAAATATTATCAAAATATCTCAAAGGGTATAAAAGTTATTGAGTGCACAAGCTTCCCCTTATAAAGTTCATTCAAGAGAGATAACTCAAAAGGCCAGCAAGGGAGAGCAACCATTCTTGCACGCGACACACCGTCTTGACCCGATATACATGCCTACCAAATATTATCAAAATATCTCAAAGGGTATAAAAGTTATTGAGCGCACAAGCTTTTGTCTACGGACGGACAGACGGACGGACAGACGGACAGACGGACGGACGCCAGGCTGATCGCTATATCCCCCGATCCTTTTTGGGTCGGGGGATAAAAACTAAAATTCAGGTATACATTTTACCAATTTCGTAAATCTTAACAAATTATCAGCATCAAAACAGCAGCATTTATGTTACAATTAACTGTCTATGATTATTGGAGGGACGCAAATAATAACCAACAAGAGAAAAACACACCTGTTTTACAAGATAATTCACTTTTCCGTGCAGTTTTCAGCTATAGTGAACCGATTTATTGTAAAAACAAAACTTAATTCTACTTTTACAAATGATTTAAAAAGAAAATAAAAAGTTTCGAAACATGTTCCTACTTGCAGACTTAGTCTCTTTAAGCAAGCAATTGTTCAACCGTGTCATTCAAGCATCCATGTTTGAATCTTTGTTTTGGTTGATTTGATTCTTTCAGTCCCAGTCAACATTTTTTCAGTCATGTCCGGACAATTTCCTGTCTTTCTTGATTGAACCAGTATGAAGCAGAGGATAAAGTGTCTTGCTCAAGGACACAACGCAGTGCCTCCAGTGAGGCTCGAACCCGCAAGCCCTTGATCTCATGTTTGAATCTTGTATTCGTCCAAGTATTTACCTGTTTTCTAGGCACTAGCATGGCCTTCCACTCCCTGAGTTCATTGGAATATTGTTCATCTAACTCTTTAATCTTCTGAGTTTCATGTTCCATCAACATCTTTCTCTTCTCCGCCTGCAGTAAAATAATTATTAAAGGTTCATATAGGCAAGTTTGTGTAAAATTCAAGGACTTCTAAAATACTTTCCTACTGTTTTCAAGGACTGAAAACTTATATAAAATACTGATTTACACGTTAAAATTCTACTTTGGAAATGCTAGAGTGCATTATGAAAGATATTAGTTTAAAAAATAAGTTTAAAATTGTGTCGCCTTTATTTGGTGCAGCATATACAGCACCAAATAAAAGCACCGCAATTTTTTACTGATTTAGATCTCCAGGACAGTGTTGAATCCTCCTGTGAATGGTAAAATTCAAGGACTTTTCAAGGTCTTTGAGTGTTTTCAAGTACTTTTCAAGGCAAATTTAATTTTCAAGGACTTTTCAAGACAGTTTTGTATATTCAAGTACTTTTCAAGCCTGTGCTAACCCTGTTGTTATAGAATCAGGCTTGGCTTTCTAGGTATCATCATCTCTGATCCCAAGGGAAGTTTCGAAAACTGGGGTCCAAGAACCAAGTTTTAAACTCTTCCTGAGGACCAGGCCCCGAGGTTATAAAGCTTTTGTCATGTTCAACTCAACTGAGCACAAAATTTCTACTGCTCATAAAAACTAAAATACCAACATAAAAAAGAAGTTTCTTGCATAAAGTCTCTCAGATGTTGTATTTATCATGCTAATAAATGTTAAAATGCCAACAATTGTTTAACTTGAGCACGAAAAAAGTTTTATAACCTCAGGGCCAGGAAAAGGTTAATGTGCTTAATAATTACCATTGTATAGAATATTCAGTAAACTCTTAGTCTCCCAGTGTCACCTTTGCAAACAGTTTGGACCCAGATCAGGAACAATGAAGCATCAGACTGGATCTGGATTTGGACCCAGATCAGGCCCGATGAAGCATCGGGCCTGATTTAGATCCAAACTGTTTGACACTCTGATGGTATTCCTGAAACAATTTTTCCATAAAGTTAATTTTTAAAGAAAATTCTCAAGACGATAAAACATCATGAAAATTTTCCTAGCATTGGAAAAATGAAATGCACAGGATAACTTTTATGAGTCATGTTGTGAGAACACCTGCTTTGTCTGTACACAAACAACAAAGACAAAGACCAGAAAGCACAGTCTGATCAGGGTCATTGTTATTCACGCCTCAGTGTAAGTGCTATACTTACTTCATGATTCTAGCTAGTTTGTGTTACTAAGAACACTCCTAGTATTATACTTGTCACAAAACACAAAGACAGGCTTTCTCATGACAAGACTCATATTCAGTAACACAATTCCCATCAAAAAGCATGCCTACTACATGAAGTTTAACAACATTATAAGCAGCCTCCAGGGCAAAACTTGACATTTGATTCTGGGTAAAACCCCCATTATTTTCCCTAGGAGATCTAACTTTTACCTCTTGTAGATGTAACTTTTTTATTTTTTAATATCAGTTGATCCTTTAAGTCCTAGTCAACATATTTTCAGTCATGTCTCAACATTTTTCTCTGCAGAAGTAGTACTAAGTAGTGAAAACAAAGTTTTACTAAAGGACACAACACTGTGAGTGCCTCTGGAAAGGTTATAACCAGGGACCTCTGGTTCTCAAATCAAACACTCTACCTCTGAGCCACTGCTCTCCTCGTAACATTTTTAAAATTATAAACAATGTGAGTTATACCTGAAGTTGCTCCAGCTCTCGTAGACTGGTCTCATTTCGGAACAATAATTCATCCCACTGTTTCTTGTGTTTGTTCTCTTGCCTAGCCTGCTCCGATTTCATTCTCTTACGCTCGTTCTCTTCAAACTGAAAATATGGATTGACGACATTTAACTATGTGTCAGTTTCTCCCATTTCCTTAAGAATTAAACATGTACAACTGTGTGAAATGTACAAACTAAGAAACCTGTGCAATTTTGCACAGGTTTCATATTTTGTAAATTTCCCATGGGTGTTGCAGCAAATTAGAACTATCTCATGCATTTCAAGACAAGTATCATTTATACACACTGTCAGCTCATCCTTGAAAGTATTGGTGAAGTGCATGTAGTTTTCCTTTGTCATTTGGTATAGATATCAAAAGATACCCGCATAACAGATACCAGCAATTAGGCAATTTTGTACATTGTGTGTTGATTGCAGAAAATTCTCAATTTTGGCGGTATAGGTTGCCCGAGGTTTGAATCTTTTCAACATTATTTTTCAGTTTTGTCGAGGAGTAGAGGTTGCCATATTTGCACCAACTAATTTGTTCACCCAAGAAAATCTGTCACAAAGGCTTGGCTGAATACACATAAACAACTTGTCTCTATGTACTACACTCCTCCCTAATTAGTATCCAATCTGACTTGCAGGATTCTAGTTTAAGCATGCATTTACAAGCAGAGTGGATCCTGAATCTACACTGTTTTCAAAACAGGATATATCTGGGTCCAGCATGGTAGATGATTCACATGAAACCTAAAGCTTTATTGTCCCCAAAAATGAAGAAAAATACCACAATACTTGCTGTCTGCTACAGTCATGGTTGGCTCTTTAAAATTTACCATTATTATGCTTTTCATGTAACATACCTGTTTAAGTTTGGCTCGTTCATCCTCTTGGTTTCCCACAATGCTCAGCCGTAAACTCTGTTTAAACATGAGTGAGCGCGTCTTTGCTTCCTGCTTTAGTATCTTGGGAAGACGTTTCTTCTCTAGCGTATGTCGCCTCTGCATCTCTTCTTCCTTCGTTGTATTACTACGCTTCATCTGCTCCACTTCCTGTAAGTAGATCCATGTGTATAAAAATATTTCTCAAAACTTTCATTTATCAGATTTTTTTTTTGAAAACTAAACCAGTATGCTTGAATTAAGCTGTATAAGCCTAGCATCCTTTTTATGGGACATAGGCAAACAGTGCAGATGGAGATCAAATGTCACAGAAAGGAATTAAAATTTTCATGATGTTGCAAAATGGATGGCTTGACATCTTTTGTACATTCAATCTTTTGAAAAATTATAGTCTTTTTTATATCAGTTGTTAACTTGATAACTTATGGCATAAGAAAAATGGTCATTTGGGAAAGACATGGTCCCTTCTCTTTGCATGCTTTTTGTTATTTGCTGCTTAAAAATTAACATTTTAAAAATATTCTTTTTGGATTAAAATCAGAGTCAAACAGTCTAGATCCAGATCAGGCCTGATATGTTGCCAGGTTTGGTCTGGGGTCCAAACTGTTTGCTAAGATTTAATATCACCAGATAACACTTGCATGCATAACTAAACAATTTACTGATTCTGTAAAAAATTAGTTACTCAAAATTCAGCCTTCATAATGTGCATTTACATCAGGGGTATGTGAATGAGCTAATGCACTTTACAGCAATCAGAATTCTTTCAAATGACTTCATCACCGGTCCATTAAGCAAAATGTTTGAGAATAAAATTGTAATTAATTTCTTACCCATCAATTTAAACATATATTTTGGGTACTCAAAAGAACCGTCTCATTCAGACAATCTTTTGAGTACCCACAACATATGTTTTGGTTAAGAAACAAAAAAAAAATTCAATTATGCTCTCTTATCTGGATGCCTGTACATGCATGCTAAGGCTAATTTATGTCCTTAACAGTTGCACTTAAGCTGAACCATTTAATGATTTTTCTTAATTCATATAAATCATATAATTTCTACTGCACCTAATAGTAGTTTCTTTCCATTTATTTCTATAGAAATCAATCCTGGTGTATAATAAATCTACAGCAAAACTCTGTCTACCATTTATTTGGGATAAAAGAATCATTTATGCACACATTAAGCATGAAATCAAGAACATGCAAATGCGTCTAGCAAATAATATGGATAATAAGTGTACTTTAAAAAAAACTTGCTAATCTTCTGAAAAAGTATTTTTCTGTGCAGAATTATGATATTTCTCTCATCTGTAGCAGTGACACTTGTCTTTTTCGACCACAGTGGAGACATAATCCATATAAACCTATAAACCCCCCTTCTGAAAAAGGTTTGTATTCACAATTTTTTTTTACAAAACATACGGTAGGTATTTTGTATTCATGTTAACTCTTTCTTGCTAGCGTCCACTTATGTTGTCTGCTATAAACCTTTGTAAACAGCTTGGACCCTGATGAGGGCCGATGATCCAAACTGTTTGACCCTCTGATAGTGTTCCTGAATTTTTTTTTGAAAAAGTTAATTTTGAAAAATAGTCAGCAGACGACAATAAACGAAAGAAAAAATTCCCAAACACAAAGAGTTAATATTCATACTTTCATTCCTTTAGTATGCCGATAGATGCAGAACAAACTTTGTAAACTTTTTTTCTGGCTTCAATAGAATGATAAACAGAACTGGATACCACCATTTGCCTAGGCCTATCTTTCTGAATATTTCTGGTAAATATGATAGCCCACCCACCTTCTGATGTCTAGTAAGCATCTGATGTCTCTTGAGAAAGAACATGTCTTTAAGTTGACTCTTCGCTAGTTGATGTTTCTCATGTAATTGTTGTTTCTCTAACTCCCAGGTGGCTGCCTCACGTGCTGAAATAAAGATAAAACAAAAAATGGATATTCAAACATAATAACTTCATGATATATGCCAGTGTCTGACAAATAGGTACCCATTGGCATGTGCACCTATCGAAGACTCGGATCAGACTGCACATCAGTGCAGTCTGATCTGAGTCTTAGATGGGTGCTGTATGGGTAGACAAGGGTCCAATGTTTCTTCAGGCGAAACACTGACACTCTGATGAGACTGTGTGGACGTTCATATTTATTTGAACCTTTGCTGTATGCACATGCCAACTTGTATCTTATGCCGGATACCGGCTCTTAGTGAAAGATTTTTTATTGAGTTGGTAAAATGTCATTATTTGTTTGTGTGAAATGTGTTACGGTTTATGTAATTTTATGTTACAGTATGATCCTTGAAGCCTCACCTATTTTTAAGCAGACATTTTGAAAAAGAAATATTTTTTCTTAGTCACAAATAAGGCTTGATATTACATGTAACTTATGCTGGCTTACATGAGCAATTCCCGCTACATACACTTGTAAAAAGGTTAGAGAAACCCAAGAGATCCAGATACCATGGCCGACCCGTTTTAGCAGTCATACACTCCTTTTATAGATAATGGACTCTTCCCAAAGCTAATGATGTGATCCCAGTAAGCATATAATACTGGGCCACAATAGGCCTACTAGTGAAATGCCATTTGAATGGCATTTCACTGGTGGGTCTTTTGTGGCCTGAGACTTGGTCATGAATTCATGCTGGTTGGGCTATTCATTTTAGATATTGGGGGTAAGTTTTATCATCTTTTCCTAATTCACTCTTTTCATATTGATAATTGGGAACAAGTACAGTAAACAATGTAGACCTTGATGATGATACGCCACATAATCATCACCCCTTTCAATGTTTAGTAGGCCTTACATACCATAAACAGGATGAAATAATCTTTTAAATTTACCTCTGAGAAGTTGTTGTTTTTGTTGTAAGAACTGACTTTCTAACCTACCTCTGAGAAGTTGTTGTTTTTATTGTAAGAACTGACATACCTCTGAGAAGTTGTTGTTTTTGTTGTAAGAACTGACTTACCTCTGAGAAGTTGTTGTTTTTGTTGTAAGAACTGACTTACCTCTGAGAAGTTGTTGTTTTTGTTGTAAGGACTGACTTACCTCTGAGAAGTTGTTGTTTTTGTTGTAAGGACTGACTTACCTCTGAGAAGTTGTTGTTTTTGTTGTAAGAACTGACTTACCTCTGAGAAGTTGTTGTTTTTGTTGTAAGAACTGACTTTCTAACCTACCTCTGAGAAGTTGTTGTTTTTGTTGTAAGAACTGACTTACCTCTGAGAAGTTGTTGTTTTTGTTGTAAGAACTGACATACCTCTGAGAAGTTGTTGTTTTTGTTGTAAGAACTGACATACCTCTGAGAAGTTGTTGTTTTTGTTGTAAGAACTGACTTACCTCTGAGAAGTTGTTGTTTTTGTTGTAAGAACTGACTTTCTAACCTACCTCTGAGAAGTTGTTGTTTTTGTTGTAAGAACTGACTTTCTAACCTACCTCTGAGAAGCTGTTGTTTTTGTTGTAAGAACTGACTTACCTCTGAGAAGTTGTTGTTTTTGTTGTAAGAACTGACTTTCTAACCTACCTCTGAGAAGTTGTTGTTTTTGTTGTAAGAACTGACTTTCTAACCTACCTCTGAGAAGTTGTTGTTTTTGTTGTAAGAACTGACTTACCTCTGAGAAGTTGTTGTTTTTGTTGTAAGAACTGACTTACCTCTGAGAAGTTGTTGTTTTTGTTGTAAGAACTGACTTTCTAACATACCTCTGAGAAGTTGTTGTTTTTGTTGCAAGAACTGACTTTCTAACATAGCAATCTTCTGTCTATGTGTCTCTGTTAACTGTTTCATATGTTTGTCCATCCTTTCTTGTTGGTTCTCCATAAACTGACGCTCCTGTAATATATTACATATTCTACACATGATAACGTTATGTATGAAGCAGTTTCAAATATGGAACTCAACCCAGCTCATTTGTTACATTTCTCCATGAATGTACATACATATGCTGTGGTGATCAATAGACTTCATAGGTGGGGGATCAACAAAAATTTGAGCTTTAAATTGTTAATATTTTCTTACCCATCAGTTTTAACATACGTTTTAAGTGCCCAAAAGAACCCTCTCACCAAGATGGTTCTTTTGAGTACCCACAACATATGTTTTGGTTGAGAAATAAGAAAATGAATTTCTGTTACGCACTCTTATCTAGGGGCCTAATGAAACTTTAATTCAAACATATTTTAGAAAGCTTGTATATCAAAACATATACTGATTATTGGATTCATCTCCTGAAGACAATTCTGTTAGGTATATTAAATGGGTTTCACTGGGCAGTATAAAATATAGCTATCTATTTACCTCTTATTAATTCTTCCAGAACCAGAGCCCAAAATTACTCTAAAAGGAAAAGCATGCCCAAACAAAATAGTTCCACATCAGTCTGCTTCAAGAGAAGCAGTCTGATCAAGAACTATACGTTTGCTTTCTTCAGCAATTTTTAAAACTATTTATAACTATTTGGAATGGTCCAGGATGTGCCTGATCTGGGTCCAAACTGTTTGCAAAGATTATCAGCAGACGACACTGGGCAGGTAAAGAGTTAGGGTGACATGAATCTGTCTCAGTTCAGACAAAACCTTAGAGTTAGACTTCCTCTATACTGAGGTTATACCCTGGGTTAGATTTTCTTACCTTACCAATGTTATCTTACCAAGGCTGTCATGTTAAAGTGATGCCAACATGTTATATAGCGTCAAAGTGCATTCAGGAACTTCTGGGAGCCTTTTTTTAAAAATGTAAAGATAGACTCAATTGATGAGCAAAAAAAATCCATAGTTTGTGTGAGGATGGGATAAAAAAAATCTGTCCATCGGGATCAGCAAGCCTCGTGATGCCAAATGGTGATCCTCGTGATGATTTTGCTATCATACTCTCACACCCATGATAGATTCTTATATATCCTATACTAATCTGAAGAAGTAAATACCTTTATAATTAGAGAGAACCTAAACATTTGGAGACAAGCAGACTTGGTTTGATTGTGTCTGTTCAGTAGTAATAGAAGACAATATAACATCCCTGATGCCTGCTGATTAGGCTAGGTTGTCCTGTTACTTCAAATTATCAAAGTAAACAGATCACACTGTCTTTTCCAGACAGACCACCTGCCTACAAAATTTGCAGACTTAACTTAATTAGGACAAAAATTTGTTAAAAAATGTCTGAAAGAATATACAGTTTCATACCTAACCCAAAATACAATATCTGACAAGTTTTTACTTTTCACCCTAAAAAGGCAATATTTTCCCTATTCTTCAATAAAGGGTTTCTGTTGAGATGCTCACAATGAGTACCCACAATGTATGTTTTCTTGGGAGGAATAAACGAAAGCACTTATATATAATTATTACAGGTCGAGATAAGGAATTTTTTTAGCTAAAATTTGTAAATATTTTCTATCCATCAATTTTAACTTATGTTATGGGTGCTCAAAAGAGGCAGTTTTTTTGAGCTTCCACAACATATGAGTTGGTTGATAATTATGAAAATTTATTTCAATAAAGCACTCTTATCTACAAGCCTGTATACTATTATAATGGCTACTGTTTGCTGCTGCCAGCTTCCTCCAACAGGATAGCTCCAATTTAGTCGAGAAATTCCGAGACATTTTAAGAAGTCTACTGGGACCTAATTAAAACTTGTCTTGTAAGACTAAGCCAATTACTGTGAAACATCAAGTTAATTAGTGACCTACCTCTCACTAGGGCAAGGAAGGGCCTGCCATAGATATTGTCTTTTTGTCACCCACATTTTTATTAATTAAAAAAAAAATTGTCAATTTTAACTGACTTATATCAGTACTTTTGCTATATATGAAGGCTGGTATTTTCTCTCTCTTTCTTTCTTTTTTTTTTTTTGTTGAGTTTAATTTTTTCTTCAATCCTTTTTCAGTAATAAAGTTACTTTATATGTGACAGCGAACACGTACTTCAATATATTTTATTTGGACATAACAACACACATTTTGCTCACTCCTGTAACCCCCAAGAGTATTTATGCATTTAAGCTGCTCAATTCACTTCCTCTAAAGATCAGAATCTGATTTTTTGTTTGTGTTGCTGGTTTACATCCCAGTCAACAATTTTTCAATCATGTCATGACATTTTCCTGTCTTCCTGGGTTGAACCAGTGCTTTGTAGAGGATAAAGTGTCTGCTCAAGACCACACCCAGTACCCCCCAGTGAGTCTCAAACTAACAAACTCTGATCCCAAGTCTAACACATAATCTGAATGAACTTATAGGAGGTAGATTTCATATTTTAGAAATACAGTAAAACCTGTCTTAAGCGGCCACTCAAAAAGAAGACCCAAACTTTGTTTTCAAGATTGATTGTCCCTTAATGCAGGTCAAAAGTATTGCAGAATGCTCCTTTTGGAGCATTCTGCAATACTTTCGACCTTCATTAAGCTACCATTTGTCATTAAAATCTCCTTTTTGTCTATTTTTGAGTGGCCGTTTAACACAGGCTTTACTGTATAGTATTCTATATGGTATTCACAGGTCATATGACATGTCTTGACTAGCTCACCCCCGTTACCCTGAAGAGCATTTATGCCTCTAACAGTTCACATGACGTATCTAGACTAGCTCAGTCCCTACACTTACATCTTCGGCGAGTTGTATTTCTTTATGTTCCTTTCTCTTCCTGATTTCTTCTTTCTTGGAATTCTTGGCCATCATATCTAACTCTTGCTTCATTAACTTCATGTCTAGTTTCTGTTTCTCCTTGAATGTCTTGTGTTCTTTCTCCTGAAAGACAAACAAAGTACAGTCAAGGACCATACAACCATGCAACTACCAGCTTAGCAAAAGCATAGTTCATGAAATCAAATTTGGTGATATAGCTGTCATGTAAATACATGTATAAACAATTAGCCATATAGTGACAAGTATTTTAATATTGATTAGCAGTTTGTGATGTTTAAAAGAGGAAAGCCAATGGACATTATACTTGTTTAGTGTATATTTCAAAATAGGTTTCCTTAATTTCAGTAACATATGTTGTTGGTACACATTGGAATTGCCGCATAGTGCACCTACAACATATGTCCATTCAATAAATGAATGTTTTTCACCATAAAACAGGTTTTTCACAAACTTTTCAACTTCTTTTTATGTTTCAGTGTAATGAGCTTGTAGAAATGAACAAGTTTTTGTGTAGTTTGGCATGCATCTGGATGACAATAATAGATATGCAATTTTATATTTTTAGATGTTTCATTGGAATGAAATGCTAACTTGATGGTTGCCTGGTTGTAAGTAATTCAACAAAATTAATTTCCCATAGACATGTACTACAGTCTAGTGTGATTCAGTGCCACATATGCTTGACAACAAGTTGTTTCCCATAATATGGATGGTGCATGCTTTTCTTCATTAACCCTTATCATGCTGTATATTTTCATGTTCTACACTCCTCCCCTTTTTTTATCCAATTATTTTGGGGAACCCAGTTATCAGCATCTATTGATAAGCAGAGAAGAAAACAGTGTGGATCCTGATCAGCTGGCTTCTCGGAAGCCAGCTGATCTGGATCTACACTTGTTTCAAAACAAGAAAAATCCAGGTCTAGCATGATAAAGGGTTAAGAAGAGGTTTTAAAATTATTACTGCTATGTTATTCAGTTTTATGGCAATAATTTCTTTTTAAGGTTCTGAGATCAATAATGTTTAGAAATATAATGAAACATTTGTGCATTTATGACCCAATAAAAACAGTTTTAGATTCTTCTCCTTTAATATGGCTTTTTATGAGATTTTTTAAAAATTGAACAAAAAACAGACCAAAATATAAGCCATTAAAAATGTGCATGTTGGTCTGCATAATACAGATATCACTGGGACCATGACAAACAAGTGAGTACCGTTATAAGTAAATGTTCTAAAACTTCTAAACGCTAGTTACCTGCCGAAAATGTCTTGACAAACAGTGCAGACCCAGATAAGACTGCTTCTGATCAGAGTCTTTGTGAATTCAAGTCCTAATAATCAACATTTTGAGAACAGAAAGAGTAAAATGTTCCAGATTTTAGAAGGTTTACCGAAAGATAAAGAAACGCCACAATCACAGATATGGCTGACATCACATCGGATAGGCGGCTATCAAAAACACTCTTAACAAACACGAACATGGAACAAAAATCGCTAGAAACAGTTTTTGTGACTGCCATTTGACGCCATATTGGCGACAAATGGCAATCCAAAACTATGTTTCTAACGATTTTTTATCTATGTTCGTCGATACTACTAACGCTTTTGATTGCTGCCTATCCAGTGTGGATATGCTTTGTTCTTATAGTGAACAGATTTTAGTGGCATCAGGTGCATATAATCCACACTAAAGATAAAAATCGTGGTTTAAATGAAATTTATCATATGACGTCGCTTCTGGGAGTGAAATAATGCCATGCAATAATATCTGTAAACCACTAGTGGTTTATCGATTTACGTGAAACGTTATGACCTACATAACAACGTTGCGTACATAATGACAAAATTATAACGTTTTACCGTCAGCAATGAAACTTCAAAGATATCTTAATGTCATATGATAAATAGAATCTAACATTCGTGCTCTTGTATTATTGAATTTATTAAAGTCGTTGCGAAAAAGAGATAAAATGCTTGGCAAGCCTCGCATTTTATCTCTTTCCCCCAACTCGTTTAATAAATTCAATAAAACATGAGCACTCATGTAAGATCCTCTATTTTTGATAAAGCAAAATAACTTAGTTTACTTGAAACAAAACCTTGAATTTGTACTTGTTTGTTAGGTTCAAACATAACAGTTGCTCAAAAATAGCATCATAATGATACGGTTTGTCTTAAATTGCAGTGTAACATTAGATTTAATAGTTTTCTACTTCAACTGAATTCAATTTTATTTTGTTTTTAAGTCAGATATCAATGTTTTTAATCCTGAACTAGCATCAACTTTTGATGAGATTCTATTTTAGCTCTTTTCATTCTGGATACTGGTTAACAGGTACTTCGGCAAACAGTGAAGACTCAAGTAAATTGCCACACAAAGTGGCATTTCATCGTTTGATAAGATAAAAACAATCTTCATTGACAGAAATACATCATTTTGTAGAATTTTAAAAGACAACCCCTAAAAATGCCATTTTCATTGCATCAATATGTATCTGTTACTAGTCGGTCAGAATATAAAGAGCTAATAACTGTTGAATAAGGGGATAACTGTATTCAAAATTTTCATTTGGGGAGGTATATCGATATACCTCCCCAAATAAAAATTTTGAATATGGTTATCCCCATTCTAATGCACTACTAACATTTTCCCTTCAAAAAGACAGTAAAAATGTACTTTTTTGCGCCTATACGTCCAGCGACGCTAGCTGCATAAAACCGCTTGCCAGCTGCATATATTCACTTGTCAACCAATGAAAAGCGACGTTACGTAATGACGTCGGGTTTCCGACAGTATATCGCAGGATATACTGTCGCAAATTTATGACGTTATCCAATCAAACGTCGCGTTGTATTTGCAAGTGCATTAGAATTATGTTTTACACCTTGGGTCCACAGATATACAGGTTCTATCCATTCATGAAGGTCAGTGAATGACCATAAGGCATTTATGTTAAGCAGAACTGTTTAGGCAATTTTGGTAGAGGGCCTTAGAAGAAACATTAATGTGAAATTATAAGAAAAAGTTTACAGATGACAGACAATAAAGACCTATTACAAAAGCTCATCTTTGTGCTCAGGTGAGCTAAAAATCAATACAACTAATTATGCTTCATCAGTTAAGCTGAAAGAATGTTGTACAAGTGGGCCCAGTACACTCAAAAGACATATTCTTGCGACAGAACTCATAAAATGGTCATAAATCCAATTCAGCCTGGCAATAAGCCTTCTAATTGTAATTATGAGCTAATCTAATATTCTCAATAAGTTCTCGACCAAGATCTCTTACTGACCTAGATAGCAAGTTCATCACACCACATAACAGTACATCTTTCTAAATTTGTTCTTGAGTAAAGCATATGTTGAGGGTATTCAAAAGAACCACCTCAGCAAGATGATTCAACTGTGAGCCACAACATCTGTTTTGTAGTTGGAGCATTAGAGTTAACTCTTTGCATGCTGGGTATTTTTTCATACTTTTGTCTGCTGATTTCGAGAACACTAGATGAGTGTCAAACCATGTGCGGATCCAGAGGGGGGGACAGGGGTCCGGACTCCCCCCCCTCCCTGAAAAATCACAAAAATTTAGGGTTTCTTAGCAAAACATGTAAAACCACAGAGCTACCAAGGCAGCATTCAATGTTGGGCCACCATTGGCCCGCCAGCAAAACGCCATTTCAATGGAGTTTTGCTGGCGTGCCGATGATGACCCGCATATAGTGGTATTTGGATTCTCTCTCCCCTAATCAACTATAAAAAAAAAACTTAGTCAAAGTTGGACACTCTCTGGAAAACTTTCTAGATCTGCGAATGCAAACTGTTTGGATCCATTCTGTCGGTCCGGATCTGGATCCAAACTGTTTGCAAAGGTTATCAGCATACCACAAGTCACAGCTAGCAAGGAAAGAGTTAAGATACAATGACCTTTACAAGTAGTCTAAAGGACATACCTGTTCTATCTTGATCCGTTTTCCTGCATTTTTTAGATCTACTGTCTGGCTGGCCTCGGCTTTCTCCACTTGTTGTTTCTGTTGTTTGGTGAGGGTTTCCATGTCCTGGTCATAATTCTTGATCAAACTCTGTAACATAGAAATTATAATAAACATGCTTGATGATCAAGAACTAGAAATGTGCCAGTGTCACACAAATGCCACCACCAAGGGCAATTATATGCGAGAAAAGGTCTTCCTACGGGATGGGATGTATGTACAGGATGGGATATGCGGACAAGGGTGATGCTTTTATATGCCCCCACCCCATTGTAAATGGCAAGGGCATAAAAATGTATAATTCCTCAAAGGCTTAGAAACCTGCACACAGGGCAAATATTTGAGGTTACTGACAATACATGGGCTATAAAGAGCACATTGTCACACCTGCCCAGATAAAGACCAAGGTTATATTAACAGACATCAGTTCACAGGATTGTTACCAATTGTTTATTACTAGCATTAGTATTGATTAACGAAATGGAGGAAACCCTGCTTGCCAATTCCACCAACACTAAAGCAGTTCTTTCAACAGCTTGGCAACCTGTTATGTCCTCCTAAGAGGATAACAGACTAGCTCCTTTTGAGGGCAGGTCAGAGTCTACTTCACATCTGAAGGCTGATCATGGAACTGCTTATTACAAATGTTGGCTTTATCCTTAGTATCTGTTCTAAGAATTCTGCTTTCTCACAGAAATACAAAGACTCACAGTGCCTTGATTGAAAATAGGCTTGATGCAAGGATTTAAGTAGAATAACCACTTATATTAGACTTCACAGAATTAAGACTGCTGAAAATGAATCAAGGACTGATGTCAGTTATCAATGCAACCAATTCTAGACATGACAATGCCAAGGACCACACACACATTTTGTGTCAGACTACCAGTAGTTAATAGGCTGGAAAAAAACGGCAGTTTTTCCCATGTGCTGCTTCATTTGTCAAATCAGCTGACTGCCTTCCTGCCTTAATGGTGTCTGCCATTATTGGTGATCACAATTCCCTAGTGCCATACAACAAATATCAAAGTAATTCATCATTTATACAAGTCATTTCACCAGCAAGACAGGAAAATGTACCATAAAATGTTTCAGCCCAGAAGAGCAAGTGGGCGTTTAACGCCACATATCTAGAATGGCTAACACTTTATTGTAAAGGCATCAAATCACATGTTTAATAGCAAATCAACCATATTTTCAACAGAAGTGCCATATATTCATTGCTCAGGGTTTTGTTTGTTTGTGTCCAAGCTAACAATGTTTCTGTCATGTCAGGATGAGTTCCTGTCTTCTTAGGTTGATACAGTAGTCTCAGCAGAGGATAAAGTGTCTTGCTCAAGGACACAATGTGACATTGTGTCTTGTGTCCTTGAGCAAGGCACTTTATCCTCTCGGTCACATTGTGTCCTTGAGCAAGACACTTTATCCTCTCGGTCACATTGTGTCCTTGAGCAAGACACTTTATCCTCTCGGTCACATTGTGTCCTTGAGCAAGACACTTTATCCTCTCGGTCACATTGTGTCCTTGAGCAAGACACTTTATCTTCTCGGTCAAATTGTGTCCTTGAGCAAGACACTTTATCCTTTCGGTCACATTGTGTCCTTGAGCAAGACACTTTATCTTCTCGGTCACATTGTGTAATTGAGCAAGACACTTTATCCTCTCAAACCAGCTGCCCATTGATCTCTACTGAGCCACCCCGCTCCTTTTGTAGGTTTTGCCATGCTCTGGCACTCACACAAACTTGTTGCATGTTCTCAAGAAATATTAAACATTTTTGAGTGTTTAAATCATGTGTAATGTTTTTAATAAGGGACTTTCTGTTGTCACTGCGATCAATTTATCACCAACTATTACAGAGGCTATTTATCATGCAGCCTCTTTACATATAACAATTTGAATTGCCCTAAATTATGATGACAAAACATAAATATGATTAGCTTCATACATCAGAGAGTTTTTTGACAGAGTCAGGAAGGACATTTCAGTTAGTCAGCAGATGAAGTATTATGTGTAGGGTAAATGTTCTAAATATTCAACGAGGCTTATTGTTGAGTCCTTATCTTTGCTTTATCTCCTTTTTATATCTTGATTTATATGTTCTAGGAGATGATGCATTGATCAGTTAGGGTTCTTTCATGCAAACCAAATATTTATGTGTCTTGATCCACATCTGAATTAAGGGTGATCGAGGTTGGCGCCATGAAACCGATTTAAGCCCTCCAGTAATTTTTTTTACTGACCGTTCCAAGGCGGTACACCTTTTGTGGATCATTTATGTTTTTTCTGTCTCCTGCTTGTTATGCCTTTGTGCGCATCTATTTATTTGTGCCTTGTGGTCACCTGCTGGGAAAGGGCTGACCTCTTGGCTCTCGTTTGTGGTGTATAACTGTGAGTTTGTCACTTTCCTATTGGTATCCTGGGTCAGGTGTGGTACTTGATTGTATTGATTCCTGATCTTTGCACCCTTACTTACTTTGAAATTACCATTTCAGCCCTCTCCTTATCCGACATGCCTAAAATTAAGAAATAGATCAGCTCTAGCAGCTGAGCACTCATGATTTGATCTTCTTTACAACTGACCTCCAAACAGTGAATTATTACTCAACAATTACAAACTTGAGCAGATTGATTTCGATTCAAACACACAATTAAGGAAGAAAACTTATTTAAAGTCTTCAGCTTCTTCCAACTTTCCACCATTGCACTGAAGAAATGCTGCCAACAGTTGGACTGTTTTGCATAAATGTATTTTTAACGTCTTTCAAGTGTAAAAACAACGCTACACTGTCTAACACCATGACTGACGTCATTTTACTAGTAAAGTGGCAATTGACGTCAGCTAGCGTGCGATTTCAAAACTGTGACTTTGTTGTTTGATATATCACAATTTTTTAGCATGGCTATATAGGGGAGGTGTGTTCGAATAATTCTTCAAATACCATAATTGTATGTAGCTATCTAGGGGCCTACATGTTGGGCTGAGCCTTCATCTAGCCCCTACTTTGTATGTGTGAGTAGCAAAGGATCTGGTGGGACTGTGCCTTTTGTTCAAACTTGCCTGAGCCTTGCCTGCTCCTATATGCATGGGTGAAAGTTCAAAATTTCCAAAATCCTGAACTTTCCAAACTCCATTCTTAAAATTTGCAGTAAGCCCACTAAATATTCACAATTTCAAGTTTAAATGATTAAATGTCCTTAGACAGACTGAAAATAAACCAGAGAAGCTATTATGGTCTCCTTAATTCAGCATTTTGAGGCTGACTTTCTCAAAATCCTGAATTCAAGAATAATACTGAAAACTTTCACCCATGCATATGCTATAAGCACCAAAATCCCACAAGCACGCTCCTTTAATTTAATCTATCATTCAGAGCATCTGATATCATTGGAATTGATATTAACCTATGTCCTGGGTTGCTGCTAAACATCCAATACCCACTGCTTATTTCCTGTCAGTCCAGACCCATTACTCTATTTATTACCCGTGATATTCATAGTCTGAACGAAATGCAGTGTAGCTCCACAATCAGCTGACTTCTTCAGAGCCTGATTATATTTATTTACGCTGTTGGCAAACGAGGATATATCCATATTCAGTACGATATGGGTTAATGCCACCAAATCCTACTATATTTGCCTATCTAAAGAATTAATCATAATGCTATTCCAGAATATCTGAATCACAATAAGCAAGAGAGAATAATTATTCAAAGCATATGCTTCACTATAGGATCAGTGTTTGTGCTTTCCCAAAGCTCAAAATGCGACAGAAAGCGTAAAATAGAACAAGAGAACCACTTGAGCCAAAAACTATGACAATGGGACCAGCATGATGACCAAAGTTAAAAAGGAGCTGTCATATCAGCTACCATGTAGGAAACCCTACAATGAAGACTGTCCCATATTCAATATTGATAAATGTATTCGAAAGAAATCAGTTGACAAATCACTTAGCCATTGCACCCACATGGGAAACTCTGCCAATACAGCAGCCATTTTAGTGGAAACAGAACTTTCAGACAAAATCCATCACTGAACTTGTCTGAAAAATGGATAAATGAAATGCATATGATATGACTTATTTATTGCAAAGACAAGGGAAACTATCACTTGGATTTTATCTATAATTCAATACTATACCATTGGGTTAAAATTAGGGGATAACGGTATATAAAATTTTCATCTGGGGAGGTTTATCGTCGGATATATGGTCAGAAATTTAGTTTTAAGTGATTTACGACCGTATATACAGCGATATACTTCCCCAAATGAAAATTTGGAATATGGTTATCCCCATTCTAATGGCCTTCTGCAGTCTCATTTCAAATTGAAGTGTTGCAAGCGGCATAAAGCCACACATCATCCAACAAAATGTGACGTAATTAATGACCTCAAACTATCGCAGGATATACTGTCGCAAAGTTTTGACGTTATCCAATCAGACGTCATGTTACAAAAGCAAGTGCATTAGAATGATCTAGTAATCATGATGATTACATCTTACAAAAGTATTAACAAATGGAGAGACAGAAATTTAAACTCCTATTTTACACACTGCCAGAAGGAGATGTGACACAAATGAGAAAATCATTAGACATTTTTTCAGTCTTTGGCCGGGCCCAATGTGGTTTAACTGAGGCTGACTGTCTCTGAGTTAAGAGCCTTTTTGTGTTTCATCACAATAAGTTAATTTGATTAGATTGTTCTCTGTGATGGTGCATTGCATAAGTTAGGAAACCTCCACAGGATCTAAACAATTTTTGTGTTTTAGCAGCAGCTGAATCTAGAGCGAAATTTTGGCAGGTAAAATATATTTAACACGGTGGCTTTGGCTGTTGTCCGTTCTAAGGTGGTGGTTCTGTTATTGTTGATTCACTATTTATTGTGGCTCAAATTTTTTGTATGGGTTTTGTGTTTAGTCTTTGTTTTGTAATGCAGTACTTAGTGTTCTTTTTAAGTTTTGCAATCAGTCTGTCTTGGATAAGAGGGCTGGTTACTTTGCTTTAATTGTTTTCTTTCTGTCGTGTTGCTGTACTTGTCCTGTGTCTCTTCTTTGTGGTGCCGTGGGTTGGTCTGTGGTCTACAATTGTGGCATTTCCTGGTCATACTCACTAGAGAGGGAGCGCAGTGGCTCAGTGGTAGAGTGCTTGACTCGAGACCAAGAGGCCGTGGGTTTGAGCCTCACCGGCATCACTGCATTATGGTCCTTGAGCAAGACACATTTATCCTAGCTAAGTACTGGTTCAACCCAGGAAGACCCGTCCCTGTTTAACTGAAAGATTGTTGATGAGACATAAAGAATCAAATCAAACAAAATACTCACTAGAGCTAGAGCTCACACCCATATTGAGCTTTAGAGGGAGTGAGGCTGTGAATTTCTTTCGCAACACACACATACCTGCATGTCAGTTTCAAACTTGCGGTCCTGAATTTCTCTGGCCATCTGGGCCTTGTATATGAGGTCTTGATATTGTTTGTTCTCATTCTTCTGTAATAACTTCAACTCTCTCAGGTCTTGTTTTCTGAAAATATAGCATACAAAATATATAGTTTATTGTATGAAATACATAATACATGACTGAAAGTTCTATATTTCAAAAATTCTGAACTTTATCAATTTATTCCTTACACTTTCAGTAGGCCCATAAAATATCAATAATTTCAAGTTTAAATGGTTAAATGTCCTGAAGAAGCTATTATTTTTAACCAAATTTAGTATTTTGATGCTGACTTTCTATGGAAAGTCAGCATCAAAGTCCTGAATTCAGGAATAATATTAATCGTGAAATCTTTCACCAATGTTAGTTGCCACAAAACTTTTGGCATTTCTGACGTAGGGGAAGCAGCTAGAGAGTTAACCTAAACTCTTGCAATTATAAATATATATAGCATGTACAGATATTATACTTTTCAGAAATCTTAAGAAAAAAGGTGACCATTAGTTTGTCACAATGTGCAGGCTGATCTGTGACTGTTGTTTCACTTCCAACAAAACAAGATATTCTCATGAATTGACCAGAACAATGAAATCATGCTGAATGAGTGAGAGTGACTCCGTGTCAAACAGTTTGGATCCAGATCAGGCTCAACTTTTTATCAAGCTGAATCATGCATCTGAACTGTCTGCAGAGGCTATCATCAGAAGACACTCAGGTCAAGAATTAAAGGGCATGTTGTTCTTTTTGTGTCATGTTTATCTTTGTTTTCTAGTCTTCAGAGACTGAGCCTCATTTATAGAGTTTTGTTATTTCCTGATTTCAATCTCCGACTGAATCACAAATGAGCTTTCCTAAATTGGAAGATTGCACTTAATATGTTGTTTTGTACACCACGATTTCACCAACATAATGCGGGGATGTTTTTGAGAACCACTTCAGAGAATAACAATGAGTACTAAGTGACTGGTATATACTGAATTTCCTCTAAATATTCCTACAGCCAGGCCTCGGTAAACAGTGTAGAGCCAGGATCTCTACTGTTTGCCATATAATATCCTGCAATCAAAGAGAACATTATGTTCACCAAAACAACATTTTATTTTATCTTTAGCAGTGGCTCAAAATGGTAGAGCATTAGATTGGGGATCAAAGGGTTGCTAGTTAGAGACTCATCAAAGTCACTGTGTTGTGTCCTTGCGTGAGCAAGACACTTTATTCATTACTTAAATAATTGTCCAAACATGACTGAAAAATTGTTAACTGGGATGTAAAGCATCAACACAAATAAACAAAATCTATAAATTTGTGGGGTAAGGAAGGGAAAGTAAAAACTAACTTAAAATTCATAAACTTAACAATTTTCTTTATCTTTTCTGGGACAATCACAGGCCTCCAGATAAGGGTTTGTATTTGAATTTTTTTTTCTTATTTCTAAACCAAAGCATATGTTGCGGGTACATATGTTGCAACTGATGGGTAAGAAAATAATATCAATTTTAGGCTCAAATTTTACGGCTTAATTGAACCTATGCAATCAAATTTCACATGTCCATAAAACACAGTTCTTAACGATTTTTTTTTAATTTTTATTTTGTAGTTTGCTGATTTTTTTTTCAAAATTAACTTAAAAATTATTTCAGGAATACCATCTGAGTGTCAAACAGTTTGGTGGACGTGACCTAGGTCCAAACTGTTCTCAAAGGTTACCAACAGACGACTCTAATAAGCAAGTGAAGTGTTTAAAAAATTCAAGTGTCTTTGTTCTTCTTTTCATATTAAAGTAAACAAAGGCCTGTACTAAAATGTTAGTTAAATATTGTTTTACTCCAAACAAACTGTTATACATGAAAGTTTGCATATTTAATTTTATTTTTTACATATTTAGCAAGGTGAAATCATGTCAACAATTTTACATATATTAGATCTATATGCTTAAACACTTTCCTCATGCCTTAAGACTCTCAGAATTAGAACGCAGGCAAACATTAACAATACCTACGTGAGAATCAACACACCGGATAGGGGGCAATCGAAAATTCTCTTAATAAGCTACGAACGTGGATCAAAAATCGCTTGAAACAGTGTTTTGATTGGCATTTGTCACCAGTTAGTAGACTGATTTAATGATTTTTGATCTACTTTAGTCAATAGAATTAATGTTTTCGATTGCCTCCTATCCGGTGTGATGAAGGACAGTCTAACAGGGCAACGACCCTTTGACCCACACCTTACCCCATAGAAGGATGAAGAACAGAAACATTCAGCCAGGCCTAGGGAGGTATATTGAATTGAGTTCAGGAAAGTCTGTGCATGTTAAAAACTTGCAACAGACTCCATTGGACAAAGGGGCCAACTGGATTTGTCTGAGTTGATGCATTACAACCCAGTCAACAATATTTCAATGTAGGGACAATTTTCCAAGGCAGTGGAGGACTGATTTCTCACTCAATAACACAACACAGTTCCTCCGGTGTCAGACTCGAACTAGCAAACCCTCAGTCTCAAGTTGAGCACTCTGCCACCAAGCCACTGTGCTCCTGGATGTTAGGTGCTGGAGTCAATAGAAATAAATTTGGAAACTGTAAGCTGTGACCCCTAAAATATGAAACTGAACATCTATTTAAAACCTCTAGCTATTCTTTCAAGCTATATATATATATAGTCAAGGAATCCTATAAGCCAAGAATGGGTCAAATTCAGGACATATGTCTTTGTTATTTGTTCCAGTTGAGTCTCCCAAAGCTCATATATCGTCTGGCTCAGCAGCTGCATAATGCAAATGTATTGTAATTTTGTACTCTCCAGTAAAATATCATCAAAATTCATTGCCAACTAATAGATACAGACATAAACAAGATTGCTTTCAATCAGGAAGACCAAATTTGAAAACATTCTTCAAGTCTGTTTGTGGCTAAAAAAACGGATTATTGTGAAACACGCTGAAATATACGTTGAGAATAGAATTGTCAAACTCTCCGAGGTTCACTGCTGAAATAGCCCCCATTTCAAAAATGATCATACACCAAGATGTGGCTTTCTCTAATGTTCCAGTAAATGAATAGGAGTTGGAAAGGTCCAACAAAGATTCTTTAACTAAATTGTTTGCTTGTTTTGTTTGGTTTCTTATAATAATTATGTAAGTCCCAGTCAACATTTTTTCAGTCATGTTGGGGTTGAACCAGTACTAAGCAGAGAATAAATTGTCTTGCTCAAGGACACAACACAGTGCCTTTGGTGGGGCTGAAACCTGCAACCCCTCAATCACGAGTCAAGCACTCTACCACTGAACCACCGCTCCTCATAACTAAATTGTATCCACCATATCCCAGTTACATAATATACCACCTGGCACCTACTCCCTAGATCCAGACCCTCCCAGTCTTCCTTACTGTCCACAACAATTTTAAAAGACGCAATATAGAAGGTAAACACCTCGATACCTCATTTTGAGGGAGAGTGCCTATAAAATCTATAATAGCAGATTGCTTATCAGTGAATGTAGGACTGAATATTCCATCCAGTCATAGATGGTTGTTGATTCTATAACCTTATTATAAACCCTCAGTGCCCTCACCAAAACTTTTCCAGCAAGGACATTTTCAAATGTTATCCTTTCTTAAAGAAATCAAATAAAGCTCGATTTTCATGTGAATCATCTGCTGGCAGATGATTCACATGAAATATCGAGCCTTGTTTTCCTCCCAAAACAAACATATCACAGAAGTAATGCCTCCTGATGTGCTTGGCCCTTTATGGGTTAAAGCAACTATGAAAGCCATCATGTTGAAATCAATTGTTTGATGGATTGCCGCTTCCTACATTATATTCTGACAAGATTCTGGAATCAACTTGATGTAATCTGACCCCATCTAATATAGAGCAACAGTAATCAGAATCGGTATTCTTCAGGTCCAATCTGCCATTGATATGAGAGGAGTTTCATGCCAGAAATATTGTCAAAATCTGTAGAACAGGTCATAGGATAAGAATCAATCAAACACTCATAAAATACTGGAAATTCAGAATTTTAACAAGAATTTTATTTTCGATAATAGCGCTTAAAGACACATTTGCCATTTTAAAAATTCGCCATTAAAAATTCATGATTTACCTACAACAGTAAACGACAAAGTGATCGATTGATTTTACCATTTTGCAAGAAAATTTCTTAATTTATAGTACGAGTCAGGATATCTTAGGGTTTGAGACCAGGTAAAGCTCAAACTCAGCTACACAAACCAGCTAGTCTTGAAAATTAGAATGTTGCAATTTTATCAATTTGTAATATCTATATGGCAAACATTATTATTGCATAAAAAGCTGTGCCGCACGCTATTAACAGCCATGTTTTAACTGGCAAAAGCCCATCTATTAATCATGCAATTCAATTCACATGCTGTTTATGCACAGCTTTTGAAGTTTACATATACACATTCTAAGCCGTCACAAAAATTGACGTCATCAACAGTAACGTGCATAGAAATGAACATAATTAATGACGCTAGGATGAAGTAAGTCTTTGCTCTGGAACTGGCGTTTTCAAAACCTGCGAATCCTTCATGCTTTTGCGCGCCATTATAGTAATACAAAAATGAACTTTTCGAAGCGTCTTTCCAAAGTTTTCAAGTGAAAAAATGTCTATGCAATAATAACGATCAAACATAGTTTTCTGATACACTAACATCTGCTAGACCCCTCGGGGTCGTTAAAGCCCTCGCCTTTCAGGTTCGGGTTTCAACACCACCCTCGATGGTCCAGCAGATGTTAATGCATAGAAAAACATGTTTGATCCCTATAATGATGCTAATATGACAACCCAGATGTGCAGGCTGGCTGTCATACATTTTATTCTCAGATTGCATAAGAAGAAAACTTGAGCCAGCATTCATATATCATAATAGCTTCACCTTAAGCCCTATCCTGACATTCCCATATAATACAATAAGGTTTAGATAGTCTATTATATATTTTGAGGGATCAAAAATTTGAATTTAAATTGTATTTCGCCCACTAAATTGCTTTTATCTAAGAAAACAGGGCAGACAAAGGTTCAGCGACATTTCCTCTTGTTCTCCATTTCCAGTGAAGAATGGGTAAATCCAAATCCCTTTACCCCCATAATTCACAAAAAGGACTTTCTTTTAAGGGCAGATCCTTATATGCTCAAAAATATATTAACACTTTTTGCAAAATAGCCAACTTGACTGGTGCCGCAACTCTCCTATTCCTGACGTTCTCATAGATGGCAATATCAGTCTAGTCAATGACCCTACAAAGCAACATTTCTCATTCCAAATTCCAATAGTCATGATTCATTCCTTGTAGGGTGATGTTTGACGCACTCATTCCTCAACTGTGCTCCTTTGCTAGTTTTTTCAGCGATGAATAAATTCAGTTGAGCATCCTCCAGGGAAAATGACAAATACTTCGGAGAAAATGAGCGTCAATTTCATCCTGAAAATGCCAACAGAAAGATATTGTTGACACTTATCTTTTCTATTAACCGATTAATGTTGACTGAATAGTGGGGGGTTTGGAGAAAGAATCTTTAACTGCCCATCTTGGGCGTCACACTTAAATTTAAAATTTGCTCGAATGATACTTGGTTGCCTAAGACAATCTTGAAAATCATATCATATCACCCACAATGGTTCAGATTTTTATTGATGCAATAACTCTACAGCTTTAAATGCCCACTATGAAGTTTTGGTCATTCAGGATTTTTGATGCTTTAGTTGTCATCTGCTGACTCTTTTTCAAAATTAACTTTTACAAATAATTCTTTCAAGAACACTATCAGAGTGTCAAATGGTTTGGATACAGATCATAACAGATATTCTGTCCTTCCTGATCTGGGTCCAAAGTGTTTACAAAGGTTATCAGCAGATAACAAACAACGCTTCTAGCAGGTGTCTGCATGGACGTTATATTGAAGAGTGCATAAGAACTGCAGGAAAATGACATAGACCGAATGACTCATCCATATCTAGATGCTATTGATTCCAAGAATTAATAATCCTGGAAAATCTCAGGACTTAAGAGCGATTCTCTGTAAATATGGAGCAAAGTTTTTCACGCATAGTCTCAGATTTCAACGAAACTTTCTGTACTTGGTTGTTTTCACCCAAAACGAAATCATTCATACTTAATTCTTTAATTTTTACTTCCGTTGCCATGGTAACCGAATCCAAAGTTTTTGGCCAAAAAGTCCCCCAAAATCACTGAAAATAGACATAAATTGCACAGTTCCAACTTCTAGAATAAGTACGTTTTGAACTTGTGTTAACTTGTACTCCACAGTATTGCTTTATGTACATTTAAGGAAGGTATTGGAATTAAATTTGGTATTTCTGTCTTGTAGCAATTGTGTCGGAAAAGTGGGTGGGGTAACAAGGTACTCAAATTTGTCGTTTTTTGACATTTTTGAACTCATATTGTTGCAAGCCGCGGCTACTCAGAAAAGTTTACATGCTTTAGTAAGACAAAGCTAGATATAATATATAATGAATTGGAAAAAAATGCTTGGGAAGTTACAGTCTTCTTATCGTAACCATGCCAACTATGATGCTACCGTCTCGAAAAGCTAAAATGTGCAAATGCAACTTGTAAGGCGTTTTTGTATTGCAGAACATAAAGGCATCTGACACAATCAACAATTAGATGTTTAAATAATACTTATATTTTGCTTTTTTGACAAATTAGTGGTGAAAGGCCCTAAAAAGGATCTGATAATAGCCCTTATAGAGGTCTACATAGGAGAAAAGCGCTATTTTTTTAAATAAAAAATGCAAAACTCATGTATATGTAGTGTAGAAATAACATAATAATATTTTCAAGTCAATGATCTTATAGCTTGCATTTTATAAAAGAAAAAAAAAATAGGGTGTTACCTCAATATAGGGGTCCAAAAGGGGTTCAACAAGGGGTAAATAAGGTGTCAAATTTTTTGACCAAATAGTACCCAAAAATGAGTAAAAATAGACATACATTGTGCTAATGCAACTTTTAGAATGAGAAACTCTTGACCTTGTGATTACTTGTACTTAGCAGTATTGCACAATGTGAATACAAGAAGTGTATGGTTAATAATTTTGGTAATTCTGTCATATAACAATGGTTGCAAAAGTGTGGGTGGGGTAACATAATACTTAAATATGGTAGTTTTCGACATTTTTGAAACCATATTGTTGCAAGTTGTGGCTACTTGGAAAGGTTTGCACACTTGAGTAAGACCAAGCTAAATAATGTCTATAATAAACTGAAAAATATTTTGAGGAAGCTACCACCTTCTTATCGTTACTATGGCAACTCTGATGACACCGTCTCAAAAAGCCAAAATGGACAAATGCAGCTTGTAAGGCGTTTTTGTATTGCAGAACATTAAGACATCTTACACAATCAACAATTAAATGTTGAAATAATACTTATATTTTGCTTTTTGATATATAATTGGTGCAAGGCCTAAATGGGACCTGATAATAGCCCTTTTAGAGGTCTCTGTAGGCAACCCCCCCCCCAAATATTTTGTAATAAATGCCAATCTCATGTATAAGTGGCGTAGAAATTACATTAAAATATTTTCAAGCCATTGATCTTAAAGCTAGCTTTTTTATGAAAAATAAATATAGGGCGTTGCTCAATTGAGGGGTCGAAAAGAGGCTCAAAGCGGAGTAAATGAGGTGTCGAACTTTTGGCCAAAATAGTGCCGGAAATCAGTTAAAAAAACATACATTGCCAAATGCAACTTTTAGAATGAAAAATTTTGACCTTAGGTTAACTTGTACTAGGCAGTATTGCTCCATGTGAATACAAGGATGGTATGGTTAATAATTTTGGTAATTCTGTCATATAGCAATGTTGTAAAAAAGTGGGTGGGGTAACAATGTACTAAAATATGGCAGTTTTTGATATTCTTGAAAGCATATTGTTGCAAGTCGGGGTTACTTGGAAAGGTCTACAAACTTTAGTAAGACCAAGCTAAATATGGTATATAATACATTAAAAAAATATTTTTAGGAAGTAACCATCTTCTTACCATAACCATGGCAACTATGATGCATCCCATTTAAAAAGCCAAAACGGACAACAACAGTATGAAGGTCTTTTTTGTATTAAAAAAACATAAAAAAATCTGGTACAATAAAAAAGTAAAATGTTAAAACGATACATACATGTTACTTTGCTGACAAATCTGTGATACGAGGCCCTTAAATGGACTTGATAATAGCCCCTTTAGAGGTTTATATAGGTAAAATGCTAATTTTTAATCGAAAATGCCTAAGTTGTATATGTGTAGCATACAAATGTCATCAAAACATACTTTGGGCATCAGACTAATAGCTAGCAGTTTAGAAAATAGACATGTGGGGTTGATTTAATCTAGGGTTAGGGAAGGGGCTCAAAAGGGGGTAAATGAGGTATATTTTATCAAAAAAAATGTTTTAGGACACTTGAATCAATTTCATTGTGAAAACCTGACTCCTACTGCTACATTTATCAAGTAAAGTAAGGAAGAAAGCCTTTTGACCAATTAAGTCCAAACAAATGTTAACAACCCCACGATTGGGGAAATTAGTAGACATCTTAAATGTACCATAAGAAAAGCATATTTTTAGCATTTAGGTCAATGGAAAAGACGAAATTAGTGACAAAAAATCAGGTAATTATAGACATATATATAAAACCCTAGATAAATGAATGAATGTTAGATTTTTTATGAAACTTCTCATTTTCAGCTAAAATATAAAATTAAAAAGTCCCTATAGTACATGTAATACTTATGTATATAAGGAGGTTATCTCAAAAGTAGTATTTTTACTATGAAATTAGTACCTTTGATGCATTTCATGTACCAGTAAGATTGACTTATCCAATATCTGTAATTATATACTGTGTTAGTGAGGACTTCTTAATCATGGTAGATTAAAAGACATCTGAAATAAAATCGTAATCAGATGAAAGGGGTCTTTTATAAGAAGCTATTTCTGAAAATATTTAGAATAATAGAAAACCTATAAAATTTGATACGAAAAATGAAATGAATTAAAAAATTAACCTTCCATAGAGAAATTGTTGACTTTCAGTCGTTTTTTTGTATATGATCATCTTCTTGGGGAATAGCGAATAAAAATTGGAAGTGACCATAGTATGAAAATGGTGGGGATGTTTCAAAAGTTGAAGTTTAGTTTAAAATCTCAGGTTTATAAAGGATTCAGTTAACACTAGAGTAACACAGTGTATGATCATTTAGTAATCAAAATATATACTAGATGGTCACAGCAATCAATTAAAAATCAATAGAGATTTAAAGGGAAGGTTGCAAAAGTTATTTGTTTTTCTATCTATAATCTGGATTATAACCAAAAACGGGTAATCTAGTCATTTTTTTTTAAAAAAAATCTTCCATAGAGAGATAGAAAAAACTAAGATACAAGGCCTACAGTTACATACGCTACTAGATATTACATTTTAATACAGGTTGGCCTTTGGGCCCTGGGGGCTCACCTGAGAATGACTGTTTATATGGTAGAGGGAAAGCAAAGCACCAACCCAAATTCAGTTTTTATGTTGGCTAAAGTAACAGAATGTAAAACTTTAAATGTGTCATATAAACCAATTGCAAGAATGAATCAAACTTAATCAATAACAGTTGCAGTTACTGATTCTGAGACAAACAGATGAATAGGCATGCAAATTCCCCTGGTGGCCATTTTGATAGATTTACATAGTTTGAACAATCATGGTAGAGGAGCACTAAGGATCATATGTGCTTTTTTTTTCAAATAGCCCAGAAATTTTTGACATGATCTTTTAACTCTTGCTAGTGTCTTTTCTACTGATAACATTTGCAAACAGTTTGGACCTAAGCCGTTTAGATCTAAGCTGTTTGACACTTTGATGATATTCCTGAAAAAATTTGACCAAGTAGTATTTGACAAGAAGATTTGTAGCAAATTTTTCCATATAAAAAAAGAGACTCCACCCCTGGCATTCATGTTTTTCAACCGATAAAAATGTGAACAATCTTGGTAGATGGTCACTTAATGACCATAAGTGTTGAATTATTTTCAATAAACCAAGTTGATTTTGACAAGAAGATTTTTAAAGTTATCCCTATATTTACATAGGAAAAAAACTGCTCATCCCCTGGCGGCCATGTTTTCTTACCTATCAAAACTATTTGGACATCTTTGGCAGTGCGTCGCCCAATGATCATTTATACCAAGTCATTTTCAAATCCTTCTGTTAGTATTTCTCACGATGTCACGGGTTTGTCTGCAGTTTGTGATTGTGGTATTTCCTGATCATACTCACTATTTTTGACAAGAAGACTTGTTTGAAGTTTTTCTATACATTAATTGGAAAAACAGTCCTACCCCCATGGCGGCCAGGGTTTTTTTCCCCATCAATTTAGATAATATGAACAACCGTGGACGAGAGTCAGGACCATTTGTGCCAAATTATTTTTAAATCTGACCAGTAGTTTTGGACAAGATTTTTTAATCTTTTTCCTTTTGGTTGATATGGCAACCAGCTTTCTGCCTGGAATAGAATTTTTTGAACAACTTAAAAAGAAGACCTCCAAAGATTAATCATGTGTAGCTTGGCGACATTCCACCGAGAGGTTTAGGAGATGTGATTCAAAGCAAAGGTTTACTGACGACGACGGACATCCTATGATCACAACAGTTCATTTTTAGCCGCTAAAAAGGGTCGTCTCAGAAGTAGTTTTTTCACTGTAAAACCAATAACTCTGGTCGATTTTCGTGTAATTCTGAATAGTTCGAGTTCAATTAACTCAACCAATAACTATAATTGTACATTATTATATTTGTGTTGGTAGGGTTATGAGAGACTAAAAGGCTGTTTTAAACTAAAAAAATGGATCGTCTCAAATACTTAAAAGGGATTTTTAACTTTTTGCTAGCTGGTCATAATCAAAGTTATTACACCTTCCTCATAGTTTTAATTATTGCATGATATGAGAGAGCAGATTGCTACCTCTCTCTCTCTCTCTCTCTCTCTCTCTCTCTCTCTCTCTCTCTCAACTTGGCTTTACTGAAATACTGCTGTATCTGCATTTAATACTACATTTTAAAGACTGTTTGTAAACAAAACAATACCAATACTGATACAAGCTTGACAATATAATATGTATTTTTATTCCATTTTCAGACTGGAATCTTAAGACTTTTCCATAATTTTGGGTCTTTCTAGTACTTTTATAAGTATGATGATACGTTTAAGAATGGAAAGGGTTAGCAGAAAAGGTATTTATGGTATTAGCTGCATGCAGAACCAAATGTCAGTTACCATTTAAACGTGTACGATAATCTGCAAAATAATGAGAAAAGTAGATCTATCAGGTTCTGCATGCATAAATGTATGTAAATAAGTCACAAAGAGCACGAGGGTGTTTAACTTTTGTTTAACCATAGACCCAGTGTTAGGAGTACCTGATAGTATCCATATTTTTCTGTTTTAAAGCAATGAAATCAATGTTATTGGTAATTGGGTAGTTATTTAAATAGAGGGGTTGTAAGTTTTTTCTATTTATCGCTCTGGACCTGGTAAAACGTATAATATCTAAATTTAAAGGAATTTAGATTGATTTTATGCCAAAATATTTGAAAGCTGTCGCCATGATAACCGAAAAATCAACAGCTGGACATACATAAATATGGTTGATTTTACCAAAATACATAAATTGTCACCATTTTCTTACAAATTCGAGACCATGTGCGAAACACTTCTATGGGAGATTGCTGCATGATTAAGAGAATTCGAGGGTCCTACTTACCCCACCCACTTCTCATGCAAGATAAGTACATTATAGCAATTTAATAAGGCTGCTGTATTGAATTATTTCTATCTATTGAAATAAAAATTTGCATTCTCTGACACAAACCATGTTAATTATGATGACGATGGGAGATTTCAATACAAGTGAGAAAGCAAGTTTGCCTAACTTTTGGGTCAGAACTTTTAACACTAAAATTACATTGAAAATTCAAATGCAGCTTTCCTATTGGCTATTTTATTGTTATTTGTAAGAAATGTGACAAAGTAATTATATAAATAGATTTATAATAGATACTAACATTTCTTTTAACAATAAATTAATACCATTGTGCAATAAAGTCATTTTACAGTTATCCTACAGTAAAACTTATGTTGCCATGGTTACGAACAGAAGCTGAATACTTCTGAAACATGTTTTTCATAAAATAAAAAAAAAATATCCTGCTCTAATATGTATAACCATGCATATATGTTTAAATGCATGATTTAGGTTGTTGACTGTGTTTAAAAATGCATAAAAGGCATGTTTTTCAGGTCCTACTTACCCCACCCACTTTTCCTTATAAATAAGCATGTTTAGATAATTGAATTAGAATGATTGATCTTATTTCTTTAATTTAAGTCTATATTTTCACAAATATCGCACATTGGTAATAAACAATAGAAATTTTGAGGATATTGGAAGGGCAAATTAGTTAAATGTGTCGGTTTTTATTCTAAAATTCATAACTTTTACCCCTTATGATGCCCCTAAAAGTCTAAAAGTAGCTTATCGGTAGCAGACTTTAATGCCATATATAAAAGAGATGTATGAGTAATGAAAATACTTTATTTACAACAGACTATATTACTGTAATATAGCAATAAATGAATTGTTTATGCAATATTTATCTTTTTTAGTTTTTCTACAGGGAAACATTTGTTACCATGGTAACGACATGAAGATGGTAACTTCCCAAACATTTTCTTCCATATTATAAAATTTCATAACCTGGCCTATTATATATTAACATGAGTGTATGTGAAAGTAGCCGCGCAAAGTTTTCTTGTTTGCGCGAAAATGCCCCAAAAGCGTAATTTTCCGGTCCTACTTACCCCACCCACTTTCAGTGACAGATCATTATATCTAAGCTTTTTTGTAAGGCTGCTACCATTAGCTAATTCAGTTATATTAAGTCTGTTTGCTCAAAATAATTCCATGTTTGTGATTGGTACAATCTATTTTTAGAGTTGTTTAATGGTAAAAATGTCATTTTTCATGTGTTTTTTGCTTCTTTTTTGGCCCAAATCTTTGGGTGCTGTTGCCATGGCAACGGAGGTTGAATTGGATAAACTAACACTTGATTTCTTGTTTTTACATGACCACTAGCACTGTCAGCAAGTTTCATCAAAATCCGAGTCGGAGCGTGAAATGGTTCCTATATAACTCGCTCCATATTTACAGAGAATTGCTCTTAATCAGCCATGTCAGCATAATATCATATTAAAGGCATATTCAAAAACTCGAACAGAGATCAGCCAGGACATTGTTACACAGCTAGTACATTGACACATTAAATGTAGCTGGTACATTGATACACATCTAGTACATTGATACACAGCTAGTACATTGATACACAGCTGGTACATTGATACACAGCTAGTACATTGATACACAGCTGGTAAATTGATACACAGCCAGTGCATTGATACACGAGTAGTACATTGTTACACAGCTTACACAGCTGATACATTGATACACAGCTGGTACATTGATACACATCTAGTACATTGATACACATCTAGTACATTGATACACAGCTGGTAAATTGATACACAGCCAGTGCATTGATACACGGGTAGTACATTGTTACACAGCTTACACAGCTGATACATTGATACACAGCTGGTACATTGATGCACAGCTAGTACATTGATACACAGCTGGTACATTGATACACAACTGGTAAATTGATACACAGCGAGTGCATTGATACACAGGTAGTACATTGTTACACAGCTTTCACAGATGATACATTGATACACAGCTGGTACAATGATACACAGCTGGTACATTGTTACACAGCTGGTACATTGTTACACAGCTTACACAGCTGGTACATTGATACATAGCTAGTACATTGACCCATAACTGGTATATATATATATATACCAGTTATGGGTCAATGTATATATATATATATATAAACAGCCAGTACATTGATACACAGCTGGCACATGGATACACAGATGGCACATAGATACACAGCTAGTACATTGATAAACAGCTGGTATATTGATATTCAGCTGGTATTTTGATACAGGCTGGTACATTTATACACAGCTAGTGTATTGATACACAGTCAGTACATTGATACACAGCTAGTACATTGATCCACAGCTGGTAAATTGATACAGAGCTAGTACATTTATACATAGCTGGTGCACAGATACACAGCTGGTGCATTGATACACAGCTTGTACATTGATAAACAGCTGGTGCATTGATACACAGCCATTAAAATGATACAAAGCTGGTACAATGATATTGACACATATCTAGTACATTGATACACAGCTGGTAAATCAGGGGTGGTAACAGTCCAAGAGCCTCAATCAGGAAAATCTTTCAGCTCAATCCTGAACTTGGCCAAAAATGTATAGAAATCACCAATAAAATGTTTAAAAAAACAAAACATCCATAGAAAGCAATCAGTTTATGCTTATCTTATTTAAAAAGATCATGATAGGTTCTGATAACAAATTACAGAAAATAATAAATTTGATCTTATATGCAAAATGTGAGAGTTCAATCAGGAAATCCTGATTAATCCTGAGCTTTATCATCCCTCTAAATTGATATACTGTACATTGATACACAGCTAGGACATTTTTACACAGCTTACACAGCTGGTACATTGATAAACAGCTAGTACATTGATACACAGTTGGTACAATGATACACAGCCAGTACATTAATATTCAGCTAGTACATTGATACATAGCTGTTACATTGATACACAGCTGGTACATTGATACACAGCCAGTACATTGATAAACAGCCAGTTCATTGATACACAGCTGATACATTGATACACAGCTGGTATATTGATACACAACAAGTACATTGATACACAGCTAGTACATTGATACACAGTCATTATATTGATGCACAGTCAGTACATATATTGATACACAGCCTGGTTTTCTCAAGCAGACCTTTGAAACATTTTTATATCAAACTGGCCGGAAAGCTGTTCAGCTTATTTTGTAGAGTAAAGCCAAGGAAGGAAGAAATTATCCGCCAAGTTTCCGACCGTGAGACAATATCCTCCCGCAATCAACGCTAATGCTACTTTCAAACTGTAATTCATTTCAAACTGTGTCAGTTACAGTTTCCCACACAAGGCACAATAAAAACCTGTTTTATCAATATTGATTCCTAGTTTCCAATTTAATCTTATTTCCTTTAAAGAAATTAATTTAAAACCTAAACTGAAAAAAATTGACTATCTCAGCAGTTTTCATTTTGGACAGTTTTTATGCATTATGTACTATACCTGTTTGAGTCTCATCATGAGTATGCCTGTTTTCCAGGTTTCCATCTAGTTTAGACAACGACTGACACATGTCCGCAAACAGCCAATCATTGCGCTTTATTTTGAGTCTGAGACTGTACACAAGTTCAATAACCTCGAGGCCAAATCCTCATCATAGGCGTGCAAGGTGCATAGAAAATGCCCGCCCTATTGACAGCAGACCACAGAGTGATGTTCAGGTAGGATCTGGTAGCATCATTCGGCTACCTGGGTGACATGCTTTCTCCTGGTGGAGGCTGTGAAGTAACGGTCACTACTCTTGTAAAAACGGTCTGGAACAAGTTACTGCCAGTTCTCACATCCCACCACCTCTCTTACAAGACCTGTGGCTGTGTATACTTGTGTGCGGAGCTCCATGCCAGTGCAACTTGGCCACTGACCAAGACGAACCTGCAGCAGTTGCAGCGCATGACAGGGCCATGATCAGACAGATCTGCAATATCAAGCCAGAGGACATGGCCAAAGAAAGGTCAAGCAAGCTACTGGCAAAGCTTGAGCTTGAGGACCTCAACCTCATTTTGAAAGCGAGAAGGCTACGCTGGTTTGGGCATGTGGAGCGCTCTAGTGGTGCAGTCAGAACAGCATGTGATATACAGATTGATGGCAGGCGGAGGGCAGGGAGGTCCAAGTTAACATGGAAGAAACTGACGGATGAATGAAGGCTTACACGACAGTTGACCCTCAAGAAAGGAGCTCCTGGGGATCAGGTGTGAGATCTGCTATGTGTGCAGAGCCAGTTACCAGGAATGCCCTGGCTGCAGGTTAATCAAAATTATGATTATGATTATATGATTAGAGACATTTCTTAACCAGCCTGCTCAACTATAGAGACTTAAGTAAGAATGTTGAAAGTGTAAACCTAAGCTATTGCTGATAATCTTTGCAAACAGTTTGGACCCAGATCATTTGACACTCAGATGATAGCTAGTGTTCCAGATTTTTTTTTTAGTTCAATTGAAAAAGTCAGCAGACGACAACAAAAGCATGAAAAATTACTCAGCATGCAAAGAGTTAAACTTTCCCAAGAGTGAATAATACAGGCATTGAAGGGATTGTCACCATGTTGGACCATTTGGTCTGTGCCCTTGTTGTTCTCAAACAGTACAATTATTATTATTAATATGTCTTATTTTCTTTTCCATATGCCAATGCATCAAATCATAGTCTTACTATCCAAAAAATTCTCAAATTAATCAAACATGACTGTACTGTATGAGTGTAGGAGGAATTATTTTCACACAGGAATAACTCTATAGACTATTACTGTAACCAAAATATAATATGTGCTGCACCACATCGTGGTCTGTAACACCATCCACAAAGTTTCAGCTAAACCAGATGAAATCTGGAACCAACAAACAAATGCCAGTATATATGCTAAAATATATAGTATAATGACCATGTTTGTTTTTTTCAAAATAGAAATTGTTATATAACCCTTATTCTACTGAAACTCTTTGTTTTCTTGTGTTGATGCTTTATGTCCCAGTCAACAATTTTTCAGTCATGTCGGGATGATCTCCTATCTTCCTGGGTTGAACAAGTACAGCAGCTGATAAACTGTCTTGCTCAAGGACACAGTCTCGAACTAGTAACCCTTCAATTCCCAGTCTAATGATCTACCACTGTATAAACAGAGTAGGTCCAGATCACCTAGCTTCTAAAGAAGTCAAGGGATCAAGATCTACACTGTTTTCTATGGTTCGACGTGGGTTATATATTCAGCATGATATTATAACTAGTTAGATGTGGTTTATAAATAATTTCAGCATGTCAAAGGTCAGCAGGAGGAAGAGAAGCTTGTTTGGTTTGACGTTTTACATCCCAGTCAACAGCTATGGATATGTCGAGACGGTCAGTACTATCTTCCCTCAGGCCATCCTTAATTTAGCAGACAACCAGTACGAATCATGCACAAACTTTCGCTTGTAATTGACAACAACCCATCTTGAATCAGCCGAAGGAGGAGAATTATCGTAAAAACTATTTTATGATCAATCTACACATAAGTGTGAAACCGGGCTGGGATCGAACTTGCAACCCCTGGATCTGCAGTTCGCCTCACTACCGACTGTGCTAAGGGGGCCACGGTCTCAGGAGGATAATCTCAAGAAGATTTTGCCTCTTACCTGTACATATATATATGGCAATAAGTATCCAAAATAAACGTAACTTTTGGTGGAATTTCAGTCCGTATACTGTCTTGAACACTGTTCATCACATTGTCCGAACTCTCTGAGTCTTGAGACCGACATTTGTGAGCCTCAATTTGATTTTCTAAATATCCTATCACATTTGTAAGATCCGCTTCAGAAACGGAGAAGGTATTAAACCTGTCCTGTTCAGGGTTATCTTTCCATAAGTCTTGTCCGACATGATCACAGAAACTGAAGAATAAAACTTCCTTCGGGTGAGGACCACAACAATGTGAAAACGACACATTAGACGATGTAGATGAATTTCTACGTCTGTGTGTATATGGAAATAAACTAAGACTGCTCAAGCTGGACGCAAGAGACATTGGCCCTTCAGTTGATACCTCACTATAGTGCGAGGTTGAAGCCTCATCCGTGCTTTCGTCACTCAGTTCTTGAAAACTGTGGTTCAACATTTCCGTTCGTGATAAAGATCCAGTGTAGACATGGCAGCTCTCACGAGAGCCGTCCAGTCGAATACTCCCGTAAAACTTATGCATCTCCTCCAGTTTTTGCCGTTCTTCTGTTTTAGTCTATCTTTTATATATATTTTTTTTCAATTCATAAACTTATATATGTTCCTCAGATTTCTGTCTTGAAAATATCAATAAACCCTTACCATGCTAGATTCAGATATATTCAGCTTTGAAAACAGTGTAGATTCAGATCAGCTGGCTTCTTAGAAGCCAGCTGATCTGTATCTACACTGTTGTCCACTATTCTTGTAAATACAAGCTTATAACATGAAATCATTTAAGTTGATCGGATAAAAATTGGGGAGGAGTGTAGTACACTGAAATATCCAGCATGGTATGGGTTAATACTGTTTTCATCCTTCAAGGTGATTCTAAATGTCAATAAAACTAATTAGTATAAATGATTAAATCAAATCCTCAGAACATGATTTCAACTGCCCTAAACAAAAATAGTTTGAATTAATTTTTACCAAAGAAGGATGATATTTATAAAAGGTAATACTTGTTGCAATACTAATTGAAAGTGTCTCATACAGACACTCACAGAGACATTTCCAATAAGCAATAATTGAGTATATCCACATGTTTTTTATGAAAGAAATAAGAAAACATACAATCCGAGCACCACTTCCTATCAAAGACAATTTTTTTTATTCCAAAATTTACACATTGTCCAAAATCCAGAAAATTGAACCAACCGAAGCTACACCTAAATTACGCAAGCTAACGTCATCATTCTAACACAAGACAATCCAACTATAGTACTGACAAACATCACAATATAGCAAAGGAAAAAGCCAATATGAACAGTGCGTCTTCAATCGGTAAAGTTTGCAGAGACAAATTGTTTCTTATTGTTCTTATATATTCTCAGATGCTAACCATTTCATCTCAAATTATCCGTTCTCCTTTGGAACAATGGAAAAATGATAAAACCACTTTCTAAGCTCTTTGCATGCTGGGTAATTTTTGCATGCTTTTGTCTTTTCAAAATCAACTTTTTCAAAAAATTCTATCAGTAAAACAATCAGAATGTCAAACAGTTTGGATCCAGATCAGGACCGACATAATGTCGGTCCTGATCTGGATCCAAACAGTTTGCAAATGTTATGAGCAGACAACAAAAGTTGCCATTAGCAAGGAAAGAGTTAGAAAACAATGGAAAGTAATTTGAAATTTGAACATAGTGCATCCATCATTCTAGAAAAAGTACCTGAACACTTGACTGCTAGTGTCTTCTACCAATAACCTTTGTAAACAATTTGGACCCAGGATCAAGGCCCAACATTTCATCCGGCTTTATCTGAATCCAAACTGTTTATTCTCAAAAGATTTGTTATTAAACTTAAATTTTGAATTTTAACATTAGTCAAGACAGAGCAGAACATATATAAGACTGGGATGTCAGAGCCCCAGTCAGCAGCTGGGCATTATTTTCAAATGTAAAACAAAAATATGCTTATGACTTTTGTAAACAAAGCCTCTAAAGAGAATAAATCTGTATTCTTATCAATGATTCTAACTTTGAATGCTGGGTAATTTCTCTTTTTGTCGTCTTCTGACTTTTTTCAAAATTAACATTTTCAAAAATTCTTTCAGAAACGTAACTATGAGAGTGTCCAGAACTGCATGTGGACTGACACTCTGTTGGTCCTGGTCTGGGTCCAAACCATTTGCAAAGGTTATCAGCAGATGACAAAAGTCGCCGCTAGCAAGAAAAGAGTTAATAATTATTAAGACCTTCTATCAGCGGATCTACATCTAGCCGCCAACTAATTATCTCCAACTGAGATTTTCAATCTTTGTTAACCAGCAAATCAATTTTTCAAGACTAATTTCCTAACAACCCAATAAAAAACAATTTAGAGGGGAACTATATAGTTACAAATAGTGATGAACTTCTCTAATTAACCCATTTATGTCAATCTTCCATACTTATAAGGGAGATAACTGTGTTCAAAATCATCATTTGGGGAGGCCTTGTATATGGTTAGATATATGGTCAGAAATTTAGGTTTACCGTGATGCATCAATTCTAATGGAGTATTAACATTTTCCCTCAAAAAGACAGTAAAAATGTTCAATATTGCCCCTACAGCCTGTGGCTGCCAGCTGTACGAAACTTCTTGCCAGCCGATAAAAAGCGGCATTGCATAATGATGGTGAGTTTCTGACATATTGTGGGATATACTGTCGCAAACATTTGATGTTATCCAATCAGACATCATGTTACATCTGCAAGCGCATTAGAATTGTTTGTCATTCACTTTGATGGGATGCTGGTCAAGATTTCTTAATTTTTTTCGGGATAAATTAGCAGATAGTGCAGACACTTACCGATGAGATGCACTTAAATTTCAACAGATTAATTTTGGGGATAACTGTATTCAAAATTTTCATTTGGGGAGGTATATCGTTGGATATATGGTCAAAAATTTAGTTTTACAGTGACGCGCAAGTGGAGCCGTAAAAGGTGATTTCCGAACGTATGTCCGACGATATACCTCCCCAAATGAAAATTTTGAATATGGTTATCCCCATTCTAATGCACTTCTGCAGTTTCGTCTCAAATTTGAGCCGCACATCATCCAACGATATGTGACATAGATGATGACGTCAAACTATTTCATGTCGCAAATTTTGACATTTTCCAATCAGACGTCGTGTTACAAAAGCAAGTGCATTAAATAGAATCTATAATTATATACTTAAAAGAAGTTAAAATCACAATAACTATTCTCTCCAACTCCCAATAACTAGAGATCAATCTTCTTCCTTAAATCAAACTATCCCCTTTCACGCTGAAAACAATGACAGTTTCCGACATTGAACTTCCTTGTAGATACTATGTAATGCCTCAGTTACATTTGCCACGGGCTTCGTACAATTCATTAGTCTACGATTTTCAGTACAATTTTTCAGGCATCTTAGTTGGCTCTAAGCTACGAGATATGTGTTTACATTAATTACGATCACCTTGTGATTTCTTTCAGCGAGGAAGAGAGAGCTGGTTGCTTAATTAATTACTTTTATTGCATTCTTGCTTTTAAGTGTGTGTCTCTTCCTCGTGGTGCCATGGGTTAATCTGTGATGTATGATTGTGGCATTTCCAATTCATACCCACTCATTGTTTCAAAGTGAGAAACATGAAATGTACGGCCTAGCTTTAATGCCTCAAACAACTGGAACAAGGTGATTTTGTTTGATTTGATTCTTTACGTCCCATCAACAATCTTTCAGTTAAACAGGGACGGGTCTTCCTGGGTTGAACCAGTACTAAGCTAGGATAAATGTGTCTTGCTCAAGGACCACAACGCAGTGACGCCGGTGAGGCTCGAACCTGCGGCCCTTCGGTCTCGAGTCAAGCACTCTACCACTGAGCACCTGTGCTCCCCCAGGAACAAGGTGACCCCATTTCATGTACAGCCCTACTTTTTAAAGTAGGGCTGTACATGTAATGAGGTCACCTTGTTCCGGTTGTTTTTAGAGTTGATTGCTATAGGCTGTACAAAGATTTTTAGAAGAATATTTATTTGATAATGTTCTTTGTTGAGCTACAATTAGCAGAGCCAAACACTAAAACATCAAACAAAGGATGTGAAAATTATATCTTCAAAGTCTCACAACCTTTATATTCTAGCTTCAATGAAACCAAGCGGACATTTTATTAATGAAGTCCCGTGTAGCTGACAAGTTAAGGAAACCTATTCATTCCTAACCTAATCAAACAGATAGGATCAACAAGTTCTCGGAATAGAATACTATACTAGCGCAAATAAAAAGCGCAAGTTTTACTTTGGAGAAAAATATTAGAAATAATTGAATGATTTCGAAAAACTGTTTTAACTTTTGTGTGCTTTGAACGTTTTTGACAGATTTTTTAAAGAAACATTTAATTCTATACCATAGCATGTCTAAAGTGGTGTTTAAAAGTGGTTATGAAATATGACCAAGAGCCTGTAAGTCCACCACAGTCTAAACTTGTTTGTTTTTTATTTCCGCTGATATATATCTGTTATGCAATATAAGACAGCACTTTTTTCCTTCCAAATTAAAAACATCCCTGACACTCATTATTATGCTATATATGTATATCCCACATAGTATTAAAGCTGCATACTCTGTAACTATGAACATTTTTCGAAAAATTTTATTTTCTTTTTAAATCATTTGTAAAAGTAGAATTAAGCTATGTTTTCACAATAAAAATGTTCAGTACCGCTGAAAACTGCATGGAAAAGTGATTATCTTATCAAATAGGTGTATTTTTCTCTTGTTGGTAATTATTTGCGTCCCTCCAATAATTATAGACCGTTGAATTTTAACATAAATGCAGTTGTTTTGATAGTGATAACTTGTTAAGATTTACGAAAATGGTAAAATGTTTACCTGAATTTGAGTATTTTTCTGTGTTCTTGAAAAATAAAAACATTATTTTTAAAATTAGAAGATCAACAGTTACAGACTATGCAGCTTTAACTTTGGTATTTGAATATTCAACCAAGATCAATGTCACAGGCGAGAAATGTACACTGGCCTTTGATATGTCTACTGAGTTGTTTCCAATAAATTTGACAACGAGCACTAACCCTTATAATGGCCATTCATGCAATAGTTCTATAAGTTTTCAAGGGATATAAAGACAAAAACGGTCCTAAACATTTCCCAACAAAACAGTCAAAATAGGTGTTAATCAGAAAATAAAGACTTCAGCTAAGAGATATTTCAATGTGCACAATCTGATATGACTTTAGCTTTTACTATTTAAACAATATTGATGAGAAAGCATTTGTGCATATTTTTGATGAGAAAACATTTTATTACACGGAAAACGCAGAAAGGTAAGATTAGCCTTCATGTCATTCTGCATGAGTCACAACCAATTTATTGGCCAAGAGTCATTGGATCATTGAGAATCATAATCTATCAAGCAGTTGTATGGCAAGAAATTCAGTCATTTCAAAACTGAATTGGACAAAATCCACAAAAGTTGCATGTTACAGTGTTTAAATCACAAGTGCAACAGATAACACAGCTTGTGATATCCTTCTTGATTTTTATGGGGTATACGTAAGGCTTAACATTTCGAAGGAGATTTGTCTTATGACAATGATCAGGAGTTGGTTTCTTAAAGCAAATATAAGAATTTTGATTTAAACATATTGTCTACTGCAAATTTTTGGAGGTGCTCATTTAACCCTTAAAGCGCCAAGAAAAAAATGCATCTGAAAATGTTGTCTGCTGAAGTCCTCTGCTGAAAATAATTGCCTGGCATTACTGACAAATAAGGTATAGAAGCAAACAGCCTGGACCCAGAACAGACTGCTCCAATAGGAGCAGTCTGTTCTGGGTACACACTGTTTCCCATAGAGGCCTTCTTAAACATTTCAGCAGACGAGAAAAGCAAAGGACTTTTGTTGAGATTACTATTGAAGGATCAAGTGAGGTTACTAAACTTATTTAGACTGGGCTTCTAAGTTTCAATGTGGTTTCATATAGCTGGAGATGCTAGCCAAGTTTTCTTAAAATGTCAACACACCTTGCATGCTTGAAAATTACCATGTGGCATGATGAGGTAAAATATAACTAGAAATGGTGTCCCTATGGCGCAGGTGCCCCCACCAAATTTTACACCATACATTGCTTATATACTGTCACTACTCTGAATGATAAAACATCACCAGTTACTGTTTGTAAAGGTTAAAAGCTGATTAGACAAGATCCAAGAATTAAAGCATCACTTAACAGCTCCAAAGCAAGTTTACAGAGAGTCTGAAGGAGAAAAATTGTGTATCCATCTTGCACTATTTTGTGTTAATGCTTACATTATTATAAATCTTTAACAAAGACAGACACACTTCAAGTTACAAAACTCTTATACAAAGAACACCATCAATTTAAACTTCTTGATGAAGTTCAAGTGACTCAAGTGTTCTATATTCCTTGTCCTGATCTTCATATTGATCAATTCCCGTTTATTGGAATAGTAAAAAAATATTTGTCTGTTATTTTTATGACAACATTTTGCTGGGATTTGAGAATGTGACAGACACTAAAATTGTCACAAGGAAACAAAACTGAGGGGTTAAAGTCCATGATATATTCTTTTTTATGTAGTTAGTACATGATACAAGAGGCCTAAGTAGGCAAACAATCCCCCACCTTGATAGCCATCTTGGATAATAACACCAAACAATTTTAGCAATTCTGACTCACCATACTTTCTCCCTCAGATGCCTCTCACCAAGTTTCAGCTCAATCTAATAAATTTGTAACACATAGTTCAGAAGATGTGAAAAGTTAAGAACAGACATCTATCAATTTGTTTGGTTTGATGTTTTACGTCCCAGTAAACAGCTATGGTCATGTCGAGACAGTCAGTACCTAACCAGCCATTTTTCCTGGGCAAGCTTGACTAAGCGGTTAACCAGTACTTCCTGCACAAACTTACAACAACCCTTCTTGAATCAGCGGAGGGAGGAAAATCCCTGTAAAAATTACTTCATGATCAATTTCCACAAAAGTATGGGACCGGGCGGTGATCGAACTCTCGATCCCTGGATCTGCAGTTGGACTCGCTGTGCCCAACAGGGCCCGGTACGACAACCAAAGGCTGACCTGGAGGTTGCTCCAGGTGAGCTAACCATAACAATTAAACAGAGCTGCCTCAACATTTAATACCAAGAAAAATGTTTAAAATAGTAGAAAATTTCCGGTAAACCTATTTTTTCTTCCTGGAGGCAGAAGGTTATGAGGTATAAAGAATAAACGTTTAATCATAAAGCCATAAAACTGGGAAGCAAGAGAAACCTCTGTGGACCTGATGGCACTTCTGAACAACCTTAGAGCAATCAAACCAAATGACCTGTTTTCAACTTATATCACCATAGTAACACAATAATCATGGCATCAACAATGATTTACTTTAGTCTCTCTATGGTAGGATTCTTAGGTGATACTACAAGATTATTTCTCTGAATAAAATATTGAATGAAGTTTTTACCATAATTATTCAGAGAGATGGGCCTAATCGAACAGTGCAAACCCAGATCAGCCTGCTCCTAAAGGAGCAGTCTGGTCAGGTTTTACTCTGTTAGCCATTCAAACTTTATAAATCTCTGCATGTTCTTAATCAAATCTTAGGTGTTTAAATACTGTTTATAACTAAGTTTTATTAAGCACAATATGCCTTTAATTTTACAATTTCTATAACCTCTTTTGAAAAAAAAAACTGTGTAGCACATGAGCACAACTGAAGCCACCTGATATCACTGGTGCATGAACACAATTCAAGCCATCTAATATCACTGGTACATGAACACAACTCAAGTCACCTGATATCACAGGTACAAGAGCACAACTAAAGTCAAATGATATCACTGGTGCATGAACACAACTCAAGCCACCTGATATCACTGGTGCATGAACACAACTCAAGCCACCTGATATCACTGGTGCATGAAGACAACTCAAGCAACCTGATATCACTGGTGCATGAACACAACTCAAGTCACCTGATATCACTGGTGTATGAACACAACTCAAGCCACCTGATATCACTGGTGCATGAGCATATCTCAAGTCACCTGATATCACTGGTGAATGATCACAACTCCTGTCATCTGATAGCACTGGTGTATGATCACGACTCAAGTCACCTGATATCACTGGTGCATGAGTACAACTCAAGCCACCTGATATCACTGATACATGAGCATATCTCAAGTCACCTGATATCACTGATACATGAGCAAAACTCAAGCCATCTTATATAACTGGTACATGAACACAACTCAAGTCACCTGATATCACAGGTACATGAACACAACTCAAGTCACCTGATATCACTGGTGCATGAGCACAACTCAAGCCACCTGATATCACTGGTGCATGAGCATATCTCAAGTCACCTGATATCACTGGTGAATGAGCAAAACTCAAGCCATCTTATATAACTGGTACATGAACACAACTCAAGTCACCTGATATCACAGGTACATGAACACAACTCAAGTCACCTGATATCACTGGTGCATGAGCACAACTCAAGCCACCTGATATCACTGGTGCATGAGCATATCTCAAGTCACCTGATATCACTGGTGAATGATCACAACTCCTGTCATCTGATAGCACTGGTGTATGATCACGACTCAAGTCACCTGATATCACTGGTGCATGAGTACAACTCAAGCCACCTGATATCACTGATACATGAGCATATCTCAAGTCACCTGATATCACTGATACATGAGCAAAACTCAAGCCATCTTATATAACTGGTACATGAACACAACTCAAGTCACCTGATATCACAGGTACATGAACACAACTCAAGTCACCTGATATCACTGGTGCATGAGCACAACTCAAGCCACCTGATATCACTGGTGCATGAGCATATCTCAAGTCACCTGATATCACTGGTGAATGATCACAACTCCTGTCATCTGATAGCACTGGTGTATGATCACGACTCAAGTCACCTGATATCACTGGTGCATGAACACAACTCAAGTCACCTGATATCACTGGTGCATGAACACAACTCAAGTCACCCGATATCACTGGTGCATGAGCACAACTCAAATCAGCTGATATCACTGGTGCATGAACACAACTAAAGTCAATTGATATCACTGGTGCATGAACACAACTCAAGCCACCTGATATCACTGATGCATGAACACAACAAGTCACCTATAAATCACTAGAAACATGAACATGACTGAGATCACCTTATATCACTAGTTCATGAACAAAACTCAAATCACCTGATATCACTGGTGCATGAACACAGCCCAGGTCACCTAATATCAAGGGTTCATGAACACAACTCAAATCATCTGATATCACTGGTACACAAACACAACTGAGGTAACCTGATATCACTGGTGCACTAACACAACTGATGTCACCTGATATCATTGGTGCATGAATGCCACTGAGGTCACCTGATATCACTGCTGCAAGAACACAACACTGATGTCACCTGATATCACTGGTGTATGAACACAACTGAGGTCACCTGATATCACTAGTGCATGAGTACAACTGAGGCCACCTGATATCACTGGGGCATGAGCACAACTCAAGTCACCCAATATCACTGGCAAATGAACACAATGAAGGTCACTTGAAATCACTGGAGTGGTACATGAATACAACACATGAGGTCACCTGATATCACTGGTGCATGAAAAATGAAAACAACTCCTGATATCTTTGTTGCAGGAAATCAGCTCAAGTCAGCTGATATCACTGGAACAAGAACATAGCTAAAGTCACCTGACATCAATGGTGCATGAACACAACTATAAAGTCACCTGATATCACTGGTTCATGAACACAATGAAAGTCACATGATGTCACTGGTGCATGAACACAACTCAAGTCACCTAATATCATAACTCAAGTCACCTAATATCATAACTCAAGTAACCTGATATCACTGGTACATGAGCATAATTCAAGTCAACTGATACCACTGGTGCATGAACACAACTCAAGTCACCTGATGTCACATGTGCCTGCACATAACTCAAGTCACATGATAACACTGGTGCCTGAACACGACTTAAGTCTCCTGATATAACTGGGGCATAAACATATCTCAAGTCACCTGATATCACTGGTGCATGAACACAAATCAAGTCACCTGATATCACTGGTGAGTGAACACAACAAGTAACCTGATAACACTGCTAGGTGAACACAACTGAGGTCTACTGATAACAATGGTGAGTGAACACAACTCAGGCCACCTGATATCACTGGTAGGTGAACACAACAAGTCACCTGATAACAATGGTAAGAGAACACTACTCAGGTCACCTGATATCACTGATAGATGAACCAAACTCAAGCATCCTGATACCACTGATGCACGAGCACAGCTCAGGTCACATTATACAACTGGTGAGTGAACATAACTCTAGTCACCTGATATCGCTGGTGAATGAACTCATCTCAAGTCACTTGATATCACTGGTGCATTAAAACTACTCAAGTCACCTGATATCACTTGAGAGTGAACACAACTCAAGTCAAATGATAAAAGCGGACATCACTGGTGCATGAGTACAAAAAGGGTCACCTAACATCACTGGTTCACATCACAATTCAAATCACTAATATCACTGGTGCATGAACACAACTCAAGTCAAATGATATCACTGGTGCATGAACACAACTCAAGCAACCTGATATCACTGGTGCATGAACACAACTCAAGTCACCTAATATCACTGGTGCATGAACACAACTCAAGTCACCTGATATCACTGGTGCATGAAAACACCTCAAGTCACCCGATATCACTAGTACATGAGCACAACTCAAGTCACCTAATATCACTGGTGCATGAACACAACTCACCTGATATCGCTGGTGCATGAACACAACTCAAGCAACCTGATATCACTGGTGCATGAACACAACTCAAGTCAGCTGATATCACTGGTGCATGAACACAACTCAAGTCACCCGATATCACTGGTGCATGAACACAACTCAAGTCAAATGATATCACTGGTGCATGAACACAACTCAAGTAACCTGATATCACTGGTGCATGAACACAACTCAAGTCACCTGATATCACTGTTGCATGAACACAACTCAAGTCAGCTGATATCACTGGTGCATGAACACAACTCAAGTCACCAGATATCACTGGTGCGTGAACACAACTCAAGTCAGCTGATATCACTGCTACATGAGCACAACTCAAGTCACATGATATCACTGGTGCATGAATACAACTCAAGTCAGCTGATATCACTGGTGCATGAACACAACTCAAGTCAGCTGATATCACTGGTGCATGAACACAACTCAAGACACCAGATATCACTGATATGTGAAAACAACTCCAGTCACCTGATATCACTGGTGCATGAACACAACTCAAGTCACCAGATATCACTGGTGCATAAACACAACTCAAGTCAGCTAATATCACTGGTGCATGAACACAACTCAAGTCACCTGATAACACTGGTGCTTGGACACAACTCAAGTCACATGATATTACTGGTGAGTGAGCACAACTCAAATCAGCTAATATCACTGGTGAGTGAACACAACTCAAGTCACCTGATATCACTGGTGAGTGAACACAACTCAAGTCAGCTGATATCACTTGTGCATGAACACAACTCAGTCACCTGATATCACTGGTGAGTGAACACAACTCAAGTCACCTGATATCACTGCTACATTAGCACAACTCAAGTCACATGATATCACTGGTGTGTGAGCACAACTCAAGTCTCCAGATATCACTGGTGAGTGAACACAACTCAAGTAACCTGATATCACTGGTGAGTGAACACAACTCAAGTCAGCTGATATCACTGGTGCATGAACACAACTCAAGTCACCAGATATCACTGATTAATTAGCACAACTGTAGTTACCTGATATCACTCAACTCAGTCACCTGATATCACTGGTGAGTGAACAAAACTCAGTCACCTGATATCACTGGTGAGTGAACACAACTCAAGTCACTTGATTTCACTGGTGCATGGACACAACTCAAGTCACATGATCTCACTGGTGAGTGAACACAATTCAGCCTTCGGCCTCATGCAATAGTGCATCAGGTCTTCCCCAGCACCTCATGATAATAGTTTGACTTTACTACAAATAGCTATGAAATAATGGTATATTATTCTTCATGAAAATACCAAGAATATCCTATTCATTCATTTCAGGTTGAACTAGTACTTAGAGCAGAGGATCAAGTGTCTTGCTCAAGTACACAGCACAGTGCCTCCGGTGAGGCTCAAACCAGCTACCCCTTGATCTCAAGTCAAGCACTCCAAACCACTGAGCTCCTCATCAGAAAAGTGTTGTCTATACAATTTGCAAGCTACACATTGGCAGAAGTCCAGAGACAATGTCTCTTAGTCAATTGCAGACACCAGACAGTTTGATCTGAGGCACAATTGCAGTTATTTTTCTACATTAGAGGAATACCAATTATTTTTGTGCATCATGCCTGCTTTCAAGTGCAATATGCCTTTCTTAGTAATCACAGGGTGACCAATGTGTCATTGATTTCCTGTAACCCATCAGTGTAGCAATAATGACAAATGTGCCATATTCTTGAATTTTGGAGGGTAAGGATTAGCCAATGATTCATAAGAAAAGTCAAGTCTTATTTGGTTTCTTTCAGACAAAAGATTGGACAAAATTTTGCAATATTTTGGGGACATTTGAATGGGTTTAGATTTACTTCCAACCTGAGTCATCATACATGCTATATGACCATACATAAATCTGTCCATATGCTTTCTAAGTGCTACGTTTAAACCAGATCCTATACAGTAAAACCTGTCTTAAGCGGCCACTCAAAAATAGACAAAACAAAGATTTAAAAGACATATGTTAGCTTAATGAAGGTCAATAGTATTGCAGAATGCTCCCCTTGGAGCATTCTGCAATACTTTTGACCTTCATTAAGCAATAATCGGTGTTGAAAACCCATTTTGGTCTTCTTTTTGAGTGGCTGCTTAAGACAGGTTTTACTGTATTGCAGTCTGGCATGAGTCTACTCTGTTCATCACCGCAAATATTTATGTCCTTATAGAACAGACAGTGCTGTAAGTTTTAGATCAATTATTGTTCGGTGCTGATGTATAATATTTCCATATTTTTGGCTAAGTATAATGGTAGACAGTTTTCAATTACCATAAAGACATTAGCTGATTGTTATTAACTATTAGAATGCAATAGAGGATTCCATCAACCTGCTGACCTAGGCTAACAACCTACACTACAGCACAGGGATGAGAACAGTCAGACATTCTCAATCCAGAAAACCTGTCTGTGGGATCCTGAATGTAGCCAAACAGAATTTTAGATCACTTATTAAAAGCTTAAATTAACATAATACCAATAGAAAGCACTCAGTTTATGCTCAAATCAATTCAACAATGTTAAAACTAAATTTCAACCAAATTCACATTGACATTATACACATCATACTGCCAGTGCTCAATCAGGAAATCCTGATCAATCCAGAACTTTCTCATCCCCTTTTAGCCTCCATTGACTTGCACTAGAATTTTCGTTTGTGTCCATGCAGTCAACATTTTTTTTCATCACGTCCAGACATTTTCCAGTCATCACTGCTACGTACTGGTTTAACACACAGTGCCTTGCTCCAAGATTCAACACAGTGCCTTCTTGCACCAGATAAGACTTTGTTTTAACCAATAAAAGCCTAGCGTCCTTTATGTGTGACATCGGCAAACAGTGCAAAACCAGATCAGACGCCGCAAAGCGCGGCGTCTGATCAGGTTCTCCACTGTTTGCTTACAGAAGTGTCCTTTAAAATTTGAATACAAATGAAAAATACCACCCAACAACCCTTAAAACGGAAATGGACTGATCCAATTGATTAAAATGGGAAATTCCATTTGCCGTAAATGGTTTAATGAAAATGACACCTTGAACTCTTTCCTTGCTAGCAGCTACTTTTGTCTTCTACTGATCGAACACCTTTGCAAACAGTTTGGGTCCAAAAAGTGGAATCAAAAGGCACATTTTGCATCAATTAGCTTTCTTGATAGACAATCATATTCATTATCAAAGCATGAAAATGGTAGCCAAAAGCACCAATTGGCATGTCATCATGACAATCAATTCAAGTTTATTATATAGAATTATGATATTTACTTTATTATAAGACAATTTTCAGGGTTGGTAAAGTATTTTTCTACATTTTACAACTTGATATATTCAAGTCCGTGCTGCAAGCCTAAATGCATTGAAGACATTATTCTGAAGACAATGACATATTACGTACAATGGACTATCCCAAGCCTGTAGTATCATGCCAGAAAGAAGCAAAGGGTTAATGGTTATGTATGCAGTAGTGTTAACCCACATGGATAACCAGAAAACACACTGACAGAATATGATTAATAAAATGTTCATATGCAAGATATGCACATTGTGAACTGTAAAGTTTTGTTATAGTACAGAGCAGCATACCAGTACAAAGCTGTTAAGTGAACTGTCAAGATATGATTGAGAAAGAAGAAAAAGATGAGCACTGAAGCTGAAAATATCCTATAGCTTGTAAAGTGCTGTCTGAGTTTAAATTCAACTTCATATGGATTAATAGAAACTGTCTTTTAAGAATTGGCACTGCCGCCAACAAGCTGTCCTGGATTTGTCAAAATCAGCATTTGTCAGATATACAGTATTTATGCTATCCTCCTACTCATATTTAAACAGCAAATTGAACCTTGCCAGGGAATACAAACAGCTCTAGGTAGCAGTAAAATTTGCCTACCCAGAAACAGCTGCGCTGTGTCCTGACATGAAATGAGCTCTAAGGATGCAGTACTATCACCACCCACCCATTAACTGAGAGTGAACCTTGCCAGGGTATACAAGGAGCTTTAGGTAACAATACAATACCCTGGGAAACAGGTGGACTTTGTCCTGACATGCATAGAGCTCTAGGTATCATAATCATCAACCCAGAAACAAACACTGATAATTTGCCAGGGCTTACAAGGAGCTCTAGGTAACAATACAATACCCTGGGAAACAGGTGGACTTTGTCCTGAAATGCATAGAGCTCTAGGAAGCATAATCATCAACCCAGAAACAAACACTGATGACTTGCCAGGGCTTACAATGAGCTTAAGGTAGCAATACAATACCCTGGGAAACAGGTGGTCTTTGTCCTGACATGCATAGAGCTCTAGGTAGCATTATCATCAACCCAGAAACAAACACTGAAAACTTGCCAGGGCATACATGGAGCTTTAGGTAGCAATACAATACCCTGGGCAACAGGTTAGCTTTGTCCTGACATGCATAGAGCTCTACGTAGCATTATCATCAACCCAGAAACAAACACTGATAACTTGCCAGGGCTTACAAGGAGCTTTAGGTAACAATACAATACCCTGGGAAACAGGTGGACTTTGTCCTGACATGCATAGAGTTCTAGGTAGCATAATCATCAACCCAGAAACAAACACTGATAACTTGCCAGGGCTTACAAGGAGCTTTAGGTAACAATACAATACCCTGGGAAACAGGTGGACTTTGTCCTGACATGCATAGAGCTCTAGGTAGCATAATCATCAACCCAGAAACAAACACTGAACATTGCCAGGGCATACAAGGAGCTTTAGGTAACAATACAATACCCTGGGAAACAGTTGGACTTTGTTCTGACATACATAGAGTTCTAGGTAGCATAATCATCAACCCAGAAACAAACACTGAACATTGCCAGGGCATACAAGGAGCTTTAGGTAGCAATACAATACCCTGGGAAACAGTTGGACTTTGTCCTGACATACATAGAGCTCTAGGAAGCATAATCACCAACCCAGAAACAAACACTGATAACTTGCCAGGGCATACAAGGAGCTTTAGGTAACAATACAATACCCTGGGCAAGAGGTTAGCTTTGTCCTGACATGCATAGAGCTCTAGGAAGCATAATCATCAACCCAGAAACAAACACTGATAACTTGCCAGGGCTTACAAGGAACTTTAGGTAACAATACAATACCCTGGGAAACAGGTGGACTTTGTCCTGACATGCATAGAGTTCTAGGTAGCATTATCATCAACCCAAAAACAAACACTGAAAACTTGCCAGGGCTTACCAGGAGCTTTAGGTAGCATCACAATACCCTGGGAAACAGGTGGACTTTGTCCTGACATGCATAGAGCTCTAGGTAGCATAATCATCAACCCAGAAACAAACACTGATAACTTGCCAGGGCTTACAAGGAGCTTTAGGTAGCAATACAATATCCTGGGAAACAGTTGGGCTTTGTCCTGACATGCATAGAGCTCTAGGTAGCATAATCATCAACCCAGAAACAAACGCTGAACCTTGCCAGCGCATACAAGGAGCTTTTTGCCCAGGTCACACATTCACGGACTGGACGCCGGATTAGACACGGATGTACATTCGAGGCAATCAGTAGTGGTCGGTAGCTTTCCGTACTGCATCCGTAATCATATGTAGTAGTACTTAATCATACACATATAGTGGATCTGTATCGGACTACAGAAATTGGCATTTCCAGGATCATCCATGAGATTTAATCCGTAGTAGAAACAGCATGGTGATCTGTGAATGTGTGACCTGGGCATTAGGTAGCAATACAATACCCTGGGAAACAGGTCAGCTTTGTCCTGACATGCATAGAGCTCTAGGTAGCATTATCATCAACCCAGAAACAAACACTGATAACTTGCCAGGGCATACAAGGAGCTTTAGGTAGCAATACAATACCCTGGGCAACAGGTTAGCTTTGTCCTGACATGCATAGAGCTCTAGGTAGCATTATCATCAACCCAGAAACAAACACTGAAAACTTGCCAGGGCATACAAGGAGCTTTAGGTAGCAATACAATACCCTGGGAAACAATTGGACGACTTTGTCCTGACATGCATAGAGCTCTAGGTAGCATAATCACCAACCCAGAAACAAACACTGATAACTTGCCAGGGCTTACAGGGAGCTTTAGGTAACAATACAATACCCTGGGCAACAGGTTAGCTTTGTCCTGACATGCATAGAGCTCTAGGAAGCATAATCATCAACCCAGAAACAAACACTGATAACTTGCCAGGGCTTACAAGGAGCTTTAGGTAACAATATAATACCCTGGGCAACAGGTTAGCTTTGTCCTGACATGCATAGAGCTCTAGGAAGCATAACCATCAACCCAGAAACAAACACTGATAACTTGCCAGGGCATACAAGGAGCTTTAGGTAGCAATACAATACCCTGGGCAACAGGTTAGCTTTGTCCTGACATGCATAGAGCTCTAGGTAGCATAATCATCAACCCAGAAACAAACACTGATAACTTGCCAGGGCATACAAGGAGCTTTAGGTAGCAATACAATACCCTGGGAAACAGTTGGACTTTGTCCTGACATGCATAAAGTTCTAGGTAGCATTATCACCAACCCAGAAACAAATACTGATAACTTGCCAGGGCTTACAAGGAGCTTTAGCTAGCAATACAATACCCTGGGAAACAGTTGGACTTTGTTCTGACATACATAGAGTTCTAGGTAGCATAATCATCAACCCAGAAACAAACACTGATAAATTGCCAGGGCATACAAGGAGCTTTAGGTAGCAACACAATACCCTGGGAAACAGGTGGACTTTGTCCTGACATGCATAGAGTTCTAGGTAGCATAATCACCAACCCAGAAACAAACACTGATAACTTGCCAGGGCTAACAAGGAGCTTTAGGTAACAATACAATACCCTGGGCAACAGGTTAGCTTTGTCCTGACATGCATAGAGCTCTAGGAAGCATAATCATCAACCCAGAAACAGACACTGATAACTTGCCAGGGCTTACAAGGAGCTTTAGGTAACAATACAATACCCTGGGAAACAGGTCAGTTTGTCCTGACATGCATAGAGCTCTAGGAAGCATAATCACCAACCCAGAAACAAACACTGATAACTTGCCAGGGCATACAAGGAGCTTTAGGTAGCAATACAACTGGGCAACAGTTGGGCTTTGTCCTGACATGCATAGAGCTCTAGGTAGCATTATCATCAACCCAGAAACAAACACTGATAACTTGCCAGGGCATACAAGGAGCTTTAGGTAACAACCCTTCTCTAGATTTGCCATGGAAAACCCTTGAAATCTGCGGTTAAAATCTACGGAGTATTCGGACGGCGTTTTTAAGGTTTCCATGGCAGTTGATGGCAAATAAACCAACAACAAAAAATTGTGGAAGTTCATGAAATGCCATAGATTTTTGCCGTTGATTCCATGGAAGTTTAGTGGATTCCATGGAACAATACCGTAAATTCTATGGAAATATGCCGTTAATTCCATGGAATGTTTCCGTAGATTTTACGGAAATATGCCGTTGATTCTATGGAAAGTTTCTGTAGATTCTATGGAAAATCTTCCATCAATTCCACGGAAAATTTCCACAAAACAGAGCAGAACAGTTTCTCACCAATGTACTCATTGGCGCAATATGACTGAAACATTGTTAATTGAAATCTTATTCACATTTGATAATACCATTGAATTTTAAGTGAATAAAAATTGAAAAAAATGAGCAAATAAGATTATTGTACATAAGGCAGAAACATATTTTCGAAAAGCACACTAACAAAAACAACATTGAACAGATATACATTGTTTTGTGATGGGTGGGGTATAGGCTCCTAAGAGCAATTAAATGATTATTCAAAACAAAGTTGAGTATCACTCACGTGAATAAACCAGGCAATGCTATGGCAATATTGAAACCATAATACATTTATGGCATGGAAGAGAAATCAAATAAGCCTTAATAATATCAGAAATTAAAATAAACAACATACCAAACATGTGCTTCAAATGCTTCCCTCCAAATTGAATCAAAACAGGAAGTGATGTCACTTTTTTTCCGTAGAAAATTGCCGTGATTCTTTTCCATGGAATCTATGGCAATCTATCTACTGCCTACACAATAGGTACTTGTACCAACTGATATTGTCAGCATTGGCTCTTAAACAAAGATGCTGATCTGAGAAGGCAGCTATACAGGCTGACCTGTGACTTTATTGTTTGCAAATATATAAGAGAGATTTTCACTTAACCTTGCAGAATTCATATTTTCCTTCTGATCCAGTTATAGTCTTAAATATCACATAGAAAGCACCAAAACAGGGTGGGTTGCTAGGTAAAGCCTGCGTTTTGTTTTAAAGTCTACTTTTGAATGTCGTTGACAACACCTAATGTGCCTTATGTAAAAATGTACCTCTTTGGTATTGACCACTGCTAACAAATGAAATTAGAAAATCACCACTGAGTACAAAGATGTAGCTGAATGCAAGGCCTGTACTTAATAACAATAATTATTATCAATATCTCAAGGCACTCATTCACAATTTTTTGAAAGAAATTTAAAGTCATTTGTTCAATGCTCTCAGGTACCAGAAGAAAACTAAGTCATTTTCCATTCCAAAAATTGACAAAGTTATTTTGCCGTTCATTTTTGGCTCTGAAAATTTGTTAAGTCCATCTTCCACGGCATTAAATAAGAAATCCATGACCAAAAACCAATTATCCATAGAAAAAAGTGAAACCACGGAAAAAATGCCATTAATTCTGTGGAAAACAAATCCATAGAAAATGTTTTCTACGGAAAGTTACTTATTTCATAGAATCTACGGCAGTTTTCTATGGAATCCACGGCAAATTTGATGATTTTCTGTGGAATCTGTAGAAAATTTGACAAATTCCATGGAAAACAACAAAATGCCATGGCAAATCTAGAGACAGGCATACAATACCCTGGGCAACAGTTGGGCTTTGTCCTGACATGCATAGAGCTCTACGTAGCATTATCATCAACCCAGAAACAAACACTGAATCTTGCCAGGACTTAAGAGCTCTTAGTTAGCAGTACTATCACCCCTCCACCCATAAACAGAAATGAACCTTGCCAGAGCATTCAAAACAGCTTTATGTATCATTACTATCACCCACCCACCCATAACAGACCCTGAACCTTGCCAGGGCATACATATAGTTTTAAGTAGCAGTACAATTCACCTATGGAAAATCATTTTAAAAAGGGGTAAGTGCATTAAGGGGCACATTTGGCCCCCTTCGGAGCCAAAAACTGAAAGTTGCTTTTCACCAATTTCACCCAATTGGTTTATTAGAAGAATGGTCCATGTGTAAAATTCTGGCATTTATTTTACTTTTTCCGTTGCTATGGTAACAAAAGTGGCCAACAAAATAAGCTTAAAATAGAGAAATTGTCATTTTGAGCGAAATTTAAGGTTTTTTCAGACCGATTTTTTAAGAAATAGATATCAGCACAAGCGAATACCAAAAATGACTTTTGATATATTGTGTACAATGACAATTCTCACCCTCTGTTAAAATATCTTTTTGGTATTTGCTTGTGCTCTATGTTAATTTCTCCGTCAAATGTCTTAATTTTGCTCCAAAATGGTCATTTTCCTATTTTCAGCCTATTTTGGCAGCCATTTTTGTTACCATAGCAACAGTAAAAATAGAATCAATTACAGAATTTTACACTTGGGCTATTTTTCTAATAAACTAATTAGAAGAAACTTGTGACAAACAATTTTCATTTTTTGGCCTCATAGGGGGGCCAAAATAGCCTCTTAATGCACGTCCCCCTTTCTTATTCTATTCTTTCAAACGAAATAATTTTTACCAATGTAACTAATCTAATCTAATCTTTTCTAATCTAATCTAATCTAATTTAATTCAATACAATACAATTTAACTCATTTTAATCTAATCTAATTTAATATCATATCAGATCATGTCTTATCTTATCTAAGTGTGGTAAGTTAACCCACCAATTCCTTTCTCCAAACAATAATTAATCTTAAATGTAAAATAATGCAGAGAAACTGGCATGTTGAACTATAAATTGTCAGGGATCAAGCTAGGGGGCGACTATTTCGCCCTAGTCGCCCTAGGGGCCGAAATTTTGCCCTAAATGGGACCCAGGGAGAAGTGGGAGTCTCGCTAAAAAAAAAAAAAAAAAAAAAAAATTTTTTTAGGAAGACTCATTTTCATTCTGTCACCACACAAATGCAAGCTGTGGTGACATTATCAGACAATCTACTACCACTGCATCGTGTTTCTTCTTCCATTAAATGGCAATAGTATGTATAATGGCTAATTTGCTTCTTAATTGACAGAAAATGCCGTAATTTTGCGCTATAACTTCTCCCTATCTGACTGTCACTTCTCTCTAATTTTCCTGCAGGGAGAAGTTACTTCTCCCTAAAATTCTGGGCCAGCTTGGTCCCTGTGTAATCTGGTAATGAAGCTGTCACATAATCATTCAGAATCAAAGAGTTCACACTAAGTAACACATTTAACTCCATAAAAAGTTACAATCCAAGATAAATAGTTGAGAAGTTACTAATAATCCTCCACACACAACCACTTGTTGTCTAAGCATTAACATAGCTACTGGTTCTTTCTGCCACTCATGTCAGAATTATTATGCCAAACATATTTCTTACCAAAACCTCACCATTCAAAAAGGCCTTCACCCTTGTCCAAAGTCACAGCATACAAATGTTTAAGAAGAATCAGTCCTCTGGAAGAGGAATACAATGGTCTCAATAAATCAGATAGTGCAGTGAGCAAGCTTATCTTGACTTCACTACAGCTGGTGACTGGGGCTGCATGTGTGGCGGCGGTAGAACGTCTCCCTGCCCTTCACTATAGTGTAGATTTTATTTTCTTGTCCTTTGGGATCATGGGTTTCATTGTGGAACTTTGAAACTATTAGAGGGTCACTGATGAAGCCTAAATGGCAGAAACAAGCTAGTCTGGCCCAAGAAATATGCACATTCTAGTTTCAGTTCTTTGGTGCAGTCTTTGCTTCCAAGGGATACCCTTTTAAGAACATATTATCAAATCTGTATATACATTGATTCAGATGGGCATCTATTTATTAACCAAAAATGCCATAATGATAATGATTGTGCTTTTTATAGATCCACATGAAATGTTTGCATTCAGAAATCAGAACATAGGGATAGGACTAGCGCTAAAGTAACTTAAATAATGCTTATCTAAATGGCACCAACTTGTGGTGTAGTTCAGGTGTGAGTGAAATATTGTAAATTTGTCAGTTACCATATTACAAATCAAGCCAAAGATTGAAGTTGTTTGTATTTTTCTTAGAGATGACAATATACATACTACATTTTACTTCAATAAAGATGCCGCTCACATAAAAAATATGCACAGCAACTGCAGACATTTTGCAGTCAATATTCTCACTGTTTGCCTATGGGACCAGATATCCAGATAAGAGACAGTAAGTATAAATGTATTTCCATATTTTCCAAAGAAATACATTACTGTTATGCTGTGTGTCAAATCACGACTCACAAAAAAACCATCTCAAAGTGATGGTTCATTGAACCCCCACCCCCCATCCCCCAAAACACAACATATTTTTAGACAAATTATCATAATTTACAGCTCAACAGTTTGCTTATCTTGACTTATAGAGACTAATTGTTTATGTAGCCACAATGCCAATATTTCTCCCAAATTATCCAAAATTATTGCAGCAAGCTAAGCCAACATGCCAGTGATCCAAATAACAGAAGTACCCAAGATGAGAATTAGGACATCTCTGCGTAAAAGGCCAGACTGAAAAACATTATGGCAATGGCTTGCCTAGCAGGTCAACCTAAATTAGAAACTTTGAAACATAATTAACAGAATTATTTGAAATAATCAGCTTAACAGTAACCACCTCAATAGGTTCCAAGTTAGGATGCCAACTACCAGTCATTACATGCAAATTGTGTCTTACGATATATGACCTTTGTGCAGCTATATCGCCCTTATCAACTGAAAATGTATTTTGCTTTGTGGTCAAAAAACTTCCCAATAGTTTTTAACATCAGGTCAGGTATGAGGTTCAGGAGAAAGACAGTACCATATTTTTAAAACTTAAAACTGAAAACTTTAGCCAATACTATCACAGATGCAAACACTTATACATTATCAGGTGAGTGACTTCAACAGCTCAATCTCCTTGTACATTGTACTTGCAAGCCTTTGAATTTAGAATCATGATGGTCAAAACTGAATGCAATAGGGTTAAAAAAAGTCTGCATTAATATATGAAGGTAAAAATACCAGCTTGTCCAAAGATATAGAGAATACAGGGTTAGTGTCTTTTGATATCAAGTTAACCAGGCAAGGCTTTGAGAACACTTGACATTGCAAGGCTTGCCGAGCGATTCAACAAGCATTCTCAAAGACGAGCCTTATGCAACTTGATATTAAAAGACACAAACCTTTAAGTATTCTATTTATCAGTTTACCCAATGTTTCACTTTTCAAACTAGCGATTATGACGTAATTTTAGATTATTTTTTTTATTCAGCGTCATAAGCAACATCATTCAAAAAGTGCATTGTCATCATGACCTGATAAAGGCACATGCCCTGAGATAGACAATGTTTATCAGGCAACGTGCAGCAATGCGAGAAATAGCTCTGAAGATTTAGCAATGAAAGTAACAGTAATTTTTTTGAGGCAGGTACTTGTTTTATGTGCTTTGCCCAATTTGACATAAGAAGCATCAATGGCTTAGAGATAGACTCTGAAGTGTGACAAATAGATTTTACCAGAGATATATACTTTGTCAAAGTATCTGGTAAGGGAAGTAACTGAAATTTCTTGGGGTACAGTTATGGTTATTGTATTGAGCCCATTTGGCTCATTACTCTCATAAAATGTCTGACAGATAAAGTAGTGACTCTTTGCTCTCCTATTTGGGAGCATCAAAATTGAGGAAAATCTTTGTGGGTGAAAATTGAGGAAAATGATGCCAGGTATGCCAGGAATAAATTACATATTACCCATTACATTATACAGTAAAACCTGTCTTAAGCGGCCACTCAAAAACAAGACCAAAAATTGGTTTTCAAGACTGATAATCGCTTTAATGCAAGTCAAAAGTATTACAGAATGAGCATTCTGCAATACTTTCGACCTTCATTAAGCTATCATTTGTCATTAAGATCTTTGTTTTGTCTATTTCTAAGTGGCCGCTTAAGACAGGTTTTACCGTATATATCATAGAAAGTGAAAAACTGAACTAAATAACCATTTTATAGCAGCTGGTATTATAATTATCCCACCTGCAGGTATTAACAGGTAAATATCTTAATCAGCTGGTTGGACTATGTAACAGATAAAACCAGATGCTCAGTTTCTAGTACTTTAAAGCAGATATTAAAATGGATCTGAACAGTTTCAGAGATATTAAGCTTTTCATTAACTAGAGAGGGTTGGGAATACCTCCAGGGGATCCAAGGTCGGTGTCCCTGAATGCACTATAGGGCAGAGATCTGAATGATATAAGCCTTTTTATGAACTGGTGTGCGTGGAGCATACCCCCTTGGGACCCCAGTCAGTGTTCAACCATGTTTGACCCCACCCAAAAAAGCATGAACAGCAAATACATTGTGACTGTCTGCTCATAAGTTAAGCTCTAGACTTTAGACAAGGGCCATAACTCTAGAAATAATTTTCAAAGTTTGGCCGAATTTGTTAATCAGATGTAGGAGAAATTTGTTGTCTGCTGCAGCAATTGGCCGAACAAGTCATATAGCATCTGAGCCGCGATATGAGATTTCCAACAATGTGATATTTTGACATGAATAGACTCAGACGAGCCTGTGTAGCCTCCTTTTAAGCTTAGAAACTTCAAATGATGTTCAGTCAGTAGCTTAACACTCGTAGAATATTCAAGCAACTAGCAAAGGCTCTGATCAGACTGCGCATATGCGCAGGCTGATCCGAGGCTTTGCTGGTCGCACATACGACATTGTTGAAAATCTCATGTCGCGGCTCAATTTTTCTCCCTTAGTTTTTTAACAATTAACATTTTAATAGTGAGCTTAAATACTCTTTATATCGATCAAACACTCATTTTTTTGGACAGAAAATCAGAGAACAAATGGGATATATCTTAAGACCTATTATAAAGAGAGGATGTTTCTCTCTAGACTGATATTTATAATTAGGCTTACTTCCAAGAAATTTATGCAATGAAGATGTACTTAGATGGATGACAGATTTCACACAACCATCGCTAATCAATCAGATATCCACTGTCTTGTCTGATTGGGAATTTCGCTGCTCAGACTGATCAGACCAACCTAAGGGAAGTGTCTGCTTTTGGACCAGGAGGTTGTGGCTCATCCCCTAGGATGTATATCATCTCAGAACTTTTAAACTGGTACATGATGATATTTCACTTGGTACTGTAACTACCCTATCATCTCCTGCCTATATTGCAAATAATATAGACCATACTATAGACCCAGATCAGACCTGCTCCCTTAGGATTGGGTTTCATAGTGTTTGCTCCTATGATAATAGCAATGAAGGATCCGGAAGGGGTTCAGGGGGCACTTTGGCGAATCCCCCTCCCCGTTCCTCCGTTTTTAAATATCCTATGAAAATGAGATAATTTGGTCTCAGAACAAATTATTTCATTTTCATGGGATATTTAAGAAAAATGAGACAAAATCAGCAAAGCCTGGATCTGCCCGGAGTGCATTTGAATATATGCAGAATATAAAAAGCAGATGACTTTTTTTTACAGGGATAGAGCCTCTTATAAAACTACAAGTTGTTTTGATCAGTGGAGCAGACTTTTGGAAGAGGCAACTTGTGAAATAATTGTGTGAATTCATTTTGAATATATGGCTGGTCATTTTAGCATTTTTTTCTATACTAGGCACTAGCTGGTGGCCATTTTATTCAATGGAAGGAATTGGTTGAGGCATTTGTTCCATAGAGGGAACTGGTTGAGCTATTTTGTTCCATGGAGGGAACTGGTTGAGCCATTTGTTCAATGGAGGAAATTGGTCAAGCCATTTTGTTCAATGGAGGAAACCATTTGTTTTGTTGCTTTATGTTCCAGGTCATGGCGGGACGGTCAGTTCATCTAACCACATTTATTCCTGGGCAAGCTTGAAAGAGCAGTTAACCAGTATTTCGTGCACATACTTTCGCTTGTAACTGACAACAACCCTTCTTGAATGATTCAGTGGAAGGGAGGAGAATGACCTTAGATATGATCAATCTCCACGAAAGTATGGACCGGACCAGGATCGAACTCGCGACCCCTGGATCTGCAGTCAGATACGCATCTTTAGCCAGACATGTTACCGACTGCGTTATGTGGCCCGGTATGGAGGAAACCAGTTGAGCCATTTGTTCGATGGAGGGAACTACTTGAGCCATTTTGTTCAATGGAGGAAAATGGTTGAACAATTTTGATAAATGGAGGAATCTGGTTGAGCTATTTTGTTCAATGGAGGTATCTGGTTGAGCAATTTTATCCAATGGAGGGAACTGGTTGAGCCATTTTAATTGTTCAATGGAGGGAACTAGTTTAGCCATTTTGTTCAAGGAGGAAACTGGTAGGGTCATTTCTTATCAACAGAGGGATCTGATTGAGTCTTGATTTTAATGGCGCAGGAACTGCAAATTGCAGCAATGGAAGGAACTGGTTGAGGCTTTTTTTCAATGGTGGGAAACTGGGTGAGATATCTATTTTTCAATGTGGGAACTGGTTGAGTCTTTTTTTATCAATGGAAGGATCTGGTTGAGTCTTTTTTTTCAATGGAGGGGTCTGGTTGAGTCTTGTTTTTAATGGCGGGAACTGCAATGGAGGGAACTGGCTGAGGTTGTTTTTTTCAATGGCGGGAAACTGGGTAAGATATCTATTTTTCAATGCGGGAACTGGTTGAGTCTTTTTTTTATCAATGGAGGGATCTCAGGTTGAGCCTTTCTTTAATAGAGCAAACAGCAATGGAGAGAACTGGTTGAGGCAATTTTTTTCAATGGAGGGAACTGCAATGGAGAAAACTGGATGAGGTTTTTTTCAATGCAGGATGAACTGGTAAGTGGGCAATTTTGATCAATGGAGGGAGCTGCAAGGGAGGGAAGTGGCTAAGGCATTTTGTTCAGTGGAGGAAACTTGTTGAACCATTTTGTTCAATGGAGAAATCTGGTTGAGCCATTTGTTAAAGGAGGGAACTGCAGTTGAAATGGTTGAGGCATTTTGTTCAATAAGGGAACTGATTGAGCCATTTCGTTCAATTAAGGGAGCTGGTTCTCAATCAGCATTTTAATTGTTCAATGGAGGGAACATGGGTTGAACCACTTTGTTTATATGTAATAAAGGTATCTGATTGAGTCATTTTGTTTTCAATAAACAGAACCTGGAATGAGTTAAGCCACTTTGTTCAGTGGAGGGAACTAGTTGAGCCATTTTGTTCAATGGAGGAAACTGGGTTGAGCCATTTTGTTCAATGGAGGAAACTGGGTTGAGCCATTTTGTTCAATGGAGGGAACTGGTTGAGCCATTTTGTTCAATGGAGGGAACTGATTAAGTCATTTTGTTCAATGGAGGAAAACAGTTGAGCCATTTTGTTCAATGGAGGGAACTGGTTGAGATAGTTTGTTCAATGGAGGGAACTGGTTGAGCCCTTTTGTTCAATGGAGGGAACTGGTTGAGCCATTTTGGTAGAGGGTAGCACAGGGAACAATTGTGTAAAATTTTCTTGAAACTGAACCAGCTTTTCCGAAAGAAATATAATTTGGAGATTTTTCTATTTTTACGTCTGCTATCCAACAATGTGCAAAGTCTCCGGTTCTATCAATGGAGCACTATCACCTTAGTGCAGCACATAACCAGCAAACCTATGAATTATTCATATCACTAGGCTTCTGCAATAATTTGTACCTATATCTGATTTATTAACACTTTGCATGCTGGCTAATTTTTCACGCTTTTGTTGTCTGCTGACTTTTTTTAATATTAACTTTTTTGAAAAATTCTTTCAGGAACACTATCAGAGCATAAAACAGTTTGGATCCATCTCGAAACCAACCTTTTGTTGGTCCCGATCTGGGTCCAAACTGTTTGAAAAGGTTATCAGCAGACGACAGTCAATGCAAAGCAAGGAAAGAGTTAAATATTGGTGAAGGTCATTAACAATTCATAATCTTCGGTAGAATTGTTATTTTCATGAAGAAAAATATTTGCAGCTGACAGGCAGTTTTATTGCCCACAAGAATAGAACATCCGTTTACTCTTTGAATGCTGGTTGATTTTTTTTCATGCTTTTTGTGGTCTGCTGATTTTTTCCAAAGTCAACTTTTTCAAAAAAATATTTTAAGAATGCCAATAGACGGTGTAAAACAGTTTGAAATCAGATCAGGCTGGGATCAGGCCCAGCCTGATCTGGTTCCAAACTGTTTCCAACGGTTATGAGCAAATGGCACTGGCTGGAAAACGGTTAATTGGCAGACTATATTCTAACGAACTTCTAATAGGCTTCATAAGAATGATAATAAACACAAACAATAAGTGAGATGTTTCCTTATTAATCATTACCATGCTGTTTGTTATATATGCTTTTGCAAACTGTGCAGATCCAGATCAGCCAGCTCTTTTGAAGCTGGCTGATCATGATCCACACTGTTTGAAAAAACATTAATGATAATTTGTATCTAATAATCTGATAGTTTGATAATTGTAAATAGCCATGGCATATGCTAGCATTCAGCAGAGTATGAATTAATACCTTGAAGTAACTAGTTTTGGCAGGTTCCCCCATCAAATTCCACCGACAGAATGGTACAATCAATATACATGAATAGGGAAGAAAATAACACCACTTGTGATGTCTTACTATGGTGGCACATTTGTGTAACAATATAAGTACTAAATCCTCTTTCATCAAATAAACAATAGATATGATTATTATTTATGGTAATAAAACAAAATTAGAAATTCATTTATGAATTCTTTTTTTGGGGCTGTTACCATAAATATTCTAATTTATTATCATACTAGATGGAGTTTTCAGACAAGACCCACTTCACAGAGTTATATGACCCTTGTGACCTTGAAAATTAGGTCAAGTTCATCAAAATCTAATATTCTATTTCGGCCCTCCCAATGACGTAACTGTGTCAGTTTCCGTTGGTGCAGACAAGACTTTTCATGGAGTTATATGAGTAATATGAAAGTAAGTAAGGGTGCAAAGATCAGGAATTGATACAATCAAGTACCACACCTGACCCAGGATACCAATGGGAAAGTGACAAACTCACAGTAGACACCACAAACGAGAGCCAAGAGGTCAGCCCTTTCCCAGCAGGTGACCACAAAGCACATATAAACAGACGCGCACAAAGAAATAGCAAACACAAGACAGAACAAAAACATAAAAGATCCACAAAAGAAGTACCGCCTTGGAACAGTCAGTAAAATATTTTACTGGAGGGCTTAAACCGGTTTAACGGCGCCAACCTCACCCTTAATTCAGATGTGGATCAAGACACATAGATATTTGGTTTGCATGAAAGACCCCTAACTTATCAATGCATCATCTCCTAAAACATATAAATCAAGATATAACAAGGAGATAAAGCAAGGATAAGGACTCAACAGTAGATTAAACTGAATACCGGAGCAAAAGAAATCCAACAGGTAAACCCCGGTGGGCCCGACAAACAGCCAAAGCATCAGGCCCCTACCATCTCATCAATAGATAAGTCTTTAAGTCGGAACCATCATAGAGTCTGAAGTCCGACCCACTGGCGTGCAATTAAAGAGGAAAGCAAAGTTGCCAAGCCTGGTGACCTTGAAAATTAGGTCAAGATCACCAAAATCTAATCATTCCTTAAGGTCTTCTCAATATCCATGAATGATTGATGTATATGTGCCAATTTTGGTGTACATCTGGCCTATGGTTCAGTAGATAGAGTGCTGATAAGGCTGTGGTGACCTTGAAAATTAGGTCAAGGTCACCTATATCTAAACATTCCGTAAGGACAATCCAATGATGTATCTGTGCCAGTTTGGTCAAAACCTGGCCATCAGTTTAGAAGATAGAGTGCTGACACCCTGGAGACCTTAAAAATAAGGTCCAAGGGCATGAAAATTTAATCATTCCTTTTTGGTTGTTCAAATAAAGTATCTGTGCAAGTTTGGTTAAAATCCACGAAACAGGTCGTAAGTAAGAGCAAAGACAAAAGGCTATGCTGATGCCGACTGGATCCATAGCAAAAACAATATATCCACCAGTTAGCCCCTCTGAAGGGGAACTTACATGTAATTATTGTGTTCATCTTCAATAAACGCACACCCGCTTTTGAAAACAGTGTGGATATTTATCAGCTGGTTTCTGATGGAATCAGTTAGCTGGCTCCTGGTGGAGCCAGCTGATCATGATCCACACTATTTTTATCCACACATTGAAATCCATATAAATTTATACTTAAATTGCATCACTGGATTGGTTGAAAATCTGAAGCTGATATAGCATCCATTTGGTGTGCACTTACAACAGCATGTGGGCCTATATATACAGTAAATGTTCTAAAATTTTGAACACAAGTTGCCTGCCAAAAAGACCTAGAAAAACAGTGCAGACCCAGATCAGACTCTGATCAGGGTCTTCCCTGTTTGCTGTTCTGACAAGCATTTTGTAAATCCCAGCCCTCAAAAAAAACATTTCATTTGAGAATAGAAAGGGATCGGTGTTCAAAATTTTAGATAATTTACCGTTAGGTAGATAACTGCAGCTGCTATCTGTTCTAAGGTGATAATCCTGTTGTTCTTAGTTGCTCCTATTATGCGTGTGAAAGTGGGGGTGTCTTTGGTCCTGGCTTCATGAAAATAGTTCTTTGTGTCCTTTCTAGTCTGATCTCAGTCCATATTGCTAGTAATAAAAGCTTTCTAAGTCATAGGCAGACAAGAGAGTAGACTACAAAAGTTGTGACTGGTGAGATAAGACAGTGTTATACATATTATTAAATTGACAAATTTTTATTCAAAATAGGCGATTTTGAGAGGTTTAGATGCACCATAGAAAATCTTCCGACCTAATGTTACAGACTGTAAACAAAACCTTTATAGAAGAGAGCCAAATAAGGATCACTCCTGCCAAGTTTAGTCAAAATTTTGAAATATCTACCGTATGCAGTCATTTTTGTCAAAAAATTTAATGAATTTTGTAAATTAAATCATTATATGTGCTGCTGTAACTAATTAGAACTGACTCATAGTGACAACTCTTATGGATAGTTACAACAGAAAATATCTGTTTCCTTTTTCCCAATTGCTAGACTATTGATTGTTTCTTAATGTGGTATGCTTTCTGAATAATGATAAAGTAGATCTTGAGAATGTGGTGACATCATGATAAAAGTCCAAATATATCACTAACTGCTAGCGTCTAAACACGAGGTTATGGTTGATCGTTTTCTCTCTTATCTGTGCGTCAGCTTCAATTGTCAGCTTTGATAGAGCTATTAATTCTCTGTCTACGCAAGCAGTCACAGGATGAACTTCCAAATCAAAATAATCATATTGGTCATGTTCAGGGTGTGTAATTTCATTAGATTTTTAGCTCACCAAAGCACAAAATGCTCAAGTAGAGCTTTTGTGATTGTTGGAAATACATCGTCTATTGTGCAATGTCAACAATTTGCTTCGAACAATCTCAAACTAAACTGCTGGTGATCAGACTCACACCGGATAGGCGGCAATAAAAAATGCTCTAAACAATTGAGGAACGCAGGTTTAAAATCACTAGAAACAGTGTTTTTGATTGCCATTTGTATTTGTCGCCAGTTGGGCAACAAATGACAATCAAAAACTCTCAGTCTAATTCTAACGATTTTATCTACGCTCATCGATAGTATTAACATTTTCGATTGCCGCTTATCCGGTGTGAGACTGCTCTCCTTTACAAATTCAACATTGCAGACGCTGATCAGACTGCTTCTAAATAAGAAGCATTCTCATCAGAGATTCAAGGTCTTTCCCGTTTTCTTATTCCGACAAGCATTTTGTAATAGTTTTCAGCCTTGGTCACAAACTTTTTATTTGAGAACAGGAAGTAAAGTGTTCAGAGTTTTACAAAAATTTACCGTATTAAGACATTATCTGTATAATGACTCATTTGATGCCATGGAATTATTACTATATAATACCATGTTTCTAGCCTATAATGAAAATTCATGCCCTTTCAGTGCCAAATCAATTCTTATATTACCATAAATGGCTGAAAAAATTATCATAGGACAATCTCCAATACCAAATGCTTTGTTTTTATTACATCTAAACAGCTGAGCACCATAAATGGGAACATTTCTGAGAATTTACCCGTAGCTTTTTTGTTGTTGGATTCAATCTTTTAAAAATTTCTTTCTGGACAATCATCAGAGTGTTGAACAGTTTGGATCCAGATCAAAACTACATGTAATTTCATCACAGAAGCAAACACTATGAACCCTGATCAGACTGCTCCCAAAGGAACAGTCTGATCTGGGTCCATATTGTTTGCAACATAGGCCACAAAATAACATATAAGCAATCTATCAACAGATCAAAATTGTTGTGGATAGCGGGAAAAGTGTTGCGGTAGGTGCTGTGGAAAAAATCACGGCTTAGACTAGTATACAAATGAATAATGAATGATCTAGGAATTATATTGTTTGCTCCAGAAAAAGATCCTAATATTACAAAAGAATCTAATCCAACATTTTCTAGAAAAACAAAATCTTGTTGCTCATCAAGATTCATTCTACTAATCCTCTTATTAACCATACTGTAATGGAATTCTAACTGAGGTTTAACTCTTTGCCTACTCGGTCATTTTGCATGCTTTTTTGTCGTCCTCTGATTTTTTTCAAAATCAACTTTTTCGAAAACTTATTTAAGGAATAACATCAGAGTGTCAAACAGTTTGGATCCAGATTAGGCCCGACATTTTGTCCGGCCTGATCTGGGTTCAAATTGTTTGTAAAAGTTATCAGTGGCAACATATGAAACCTTATCAACTCTTTTCCTGCTATTCACAAAGTATAAGAAGGGGCCAGGATCAAACTCACGACCCCTGGATCTGCAGTCAGACAGGTATCTGCAGTAAGACATGTTACAGACTGCGCTAGGCAGTCGGTTTTGTAAACAATATGGCCCAAGATCAGAAAATACTATTTTCAAGAATAAAAAAAAACAATTAAATGTGTGTGACCCCTTAAAATACAAAATGGACATAACCAGTACATGTACATTTACTTCGCACTGAACATTAAGTGTTATGCTCAAAGACACAAGACTAAGGTGGGATTTTCACCTGCCACGTCTTGGTCTAGAGTCCCACACTCAACATACCAACTCTTGAAAGTGACATAAAAACAATGAAAATGTAAAAATATTGGAATTTAATGCTGACTTTAAAAGATATTGCATTAGAGACCAAATTAAGAAAAAGATGGAATCAGCTGAATTATAACTCATCAACTAGCAAAGTGACAATTTGTGTGTCTGAAATGACAGAAGAAATGTCAGCTAATGATGCTTAATGGAACTGACAAATTGTGGCATTATGAAGAACTTTAAAGGAAACCTGACGCATAAATATTTCCTCCGATTAGAATCCTGGAAGAGAACATTGTCAACAACACAGGTTTAGATAAACAAAAAATTTCAGCGTAAAATTGTGAATATTTTCTTACCCATCAATTTTAACATATGTTTTGGGTGCTCAAAAGAACCGTCTCATTGAGACGGTTCTTTTGAGTACCCACAACAAATGTTTTGGTTGAGAAATAAGAAAATAAAACTTTCGTTACGCACTCTAACTAAAGTCCTGCAACAACACAGAATGCAGACCATGTACTGTAAATGTTCTAAACTTTCCAACACTTTTCTCTTTCTATTTTCTAAGAAAATGTTGGATTCATAAAATTCTTGTCAGAATAGCAAATCGTTTGCCAATGCCTTCATGGGAGGCAACTAGTGTTCAAAAGTTTGGAATATTTATCATAACAATAATTAATTTATTGGTAAAAACACTAGAAACAGGAATAGTCATTTTTGTTTGGTTTGGTTCTTTACGCTCCAGTCAACAGCTATGGTCATGTCGGGACGGTCAGTTCACTTAACCACACTTTTTTCCTGGGCAAGCTTGACTAAGCAGTTAACCAGTACTTTGTGCACATCCTTTTGCTTGTAACTGACAACAACCCTTCTTCAATCAGCGGAAGGGAGGAGAATGGCCGTAGAAATTATTTCATGATCAATCTCTGCAAAATTATGGGACCGGGCCGGGATCAAACTCGGGACCCTTGGATCTGCAGTCCGACATGTTACTGACTGCGCTACGTGGCCTGGTGAGGAACAGTTTTGATGAGGGTTTTAACTCTCTTTGTATTATGGAAACCTATACTTTGGAAAACAGTGAAGACCCAGATGAAATGCCACATGTAGTGTAAACATCCCATAAAGTTCTCAGTAAGCGCTAGGACCTTGTGTGCTTATTAGGTTGAAAACATGGCATCATCTCTTCTTGAAGATTGACCATTGTCCTGTTGAACAATACCTCCCATTTCAGTACAAATAGTTCTAGACGATTGAATAGTACCATCATGGGTACCCACCGTTTTAGATACAAATACAGTAAGCGGCCACTCAAAAAGAAGACCAATAATTGGTTTTCGAGACCGACTATCGCTTGATGCAGGTCAAAAGTATTGCAGAATGCTCCAAGGGGAGCCTTCTGCAATACTTCCAAGCGGAGCATTCTGCAATACTTTCAACCTGCATTAAGCTACCATTTGTCCTTAAGATCTTAGTTATGTTTATTTTTGAGCTGCCGCTTAAGACCGGTTTTACTGTAGTTCTAAAACTTCCGAATAGTACCATCATTGGTCCAATAGAAAAATGGAAAACAGTATGGAGTACATAGACAGATCATCTGGTGCATATTTCTAGGTTCAGCAGGATTAGCATTTAAAATGCTCAATTATACAGAGAATCAAGCAGTATTAACTCTTTGCATGCTGGGTAATTTTGCATGTTTTTTTTGTTTTCTGCTGATTTTTAAAAAATCAACATTTTCGAAAAATTCTTCCAGGAATATACCATCCAAGTATCGAACAGCTTGGATCCAGATCAAGCCTGACCTTCTGTCGGGCTTGATCTGGGTTCAAAATGTTTGCAAAGGTTATCAATCAACCGATGACACTAGCTTGTAAGAAGTTAAAGATTTCTGCAATTACCATGGAAAAAAAATCAATTGTCATCATCAGCAATTTTATTAGAAATTGCTCGCTGTGAAGATAGATAAAATTTCAGGTAAACCAGGAATGGAAACAATTGTAGACACTGTTACTATGGGGACTCTGGTTTCGTGCATCTCCTGTTTCAATGAAAACACATATACGAGGGTCATTTGGAAAGTTCTTAGCATGGCATCATAACTCCACAATGCGTTGATAAAATGCTATCAAATAGTACATTTTTGGATACTAGAATTCAACGGCTACTTGATGGTTTGATTTTTGTCGAAAAAGGACTTGGCGTGCACATGCAGCGCATGCTCAAAATGAGTAGGGGTTTATATACTGGCGGAAATTTTAAGCAAAATACTTGGAAAAAAGCGAAGGAAAATTTGGGACCTATTTGCGATCATGATTTGTCATATTAACGATTTGGTGCCAACTTGTTTTTTATTAGAATATATTATGCGACCACTGCTTGCACGACTACTACCTTTACATTTGGAAAATGTTGATTAATAGAGAAATGGTAAAGTTTCAAAAACGGGACTTTTTTCGAATTTTCTTTATACTTTAATATAAATTGAGACACTACAGGAGCACGAAAAATATATATATATTGAGTATATATTTTGCTTTATTTGTAGTGAACAATGCATAAAATCATTTGGTTGTGCAAAAAGTGTGGCTTGTTTAGTTTTGTATTCAAGAAAATTATTCCTAATAACACTACCCCTACTTTTACAGAAGTGGGTGGGGTAACTTAACCCCTCACATTTTGTAGATGGCATATGAACTCCTCGTGTTATCGTGTTAATTACAAAATTGATTGATGTCTACTCTCCAGGTATTTTTCCTTTTTTGTTTGCCACGGTTTTCAACCGAAATGAACCAAACGTCACCTTATAGCTTAACTTACTCTGCCCCATGGAAAGATTATACGAGTTATCTTCCCTTTGTTCTGGTTTATAAAATTTATTTTGGTTTCAATACTAAGAGCATAAAGTGTGCTTGACAAAAATACCAAAGTATGACATTTTTAGACTACTGTCGGCTGTATATTTTCAAAATATGTGCATTGTGACATGCGATTTTTAGTCGAAAAAAAAATAATGGCGCACTGCTTTGCTTTCTAGACGGTTTAGGTAATGATGTTCCAGTATTTAGTTATTAGAAACATCCAACTTGGTCATCAATTGTATAATAACTGTACCAGATTGTGGCCTACCAAATGGTACAAAACTATCTAATTTCATGAACTATTGTTTATGTTCTGCACACTTTTCAAAAGGTAAAATATTATATTTTCCACTGAAATTTTGCGTTTTCCAGTATACAAACAGTACATGTATCCGCAATTAAATTTTCCATGTCTGCATTATAATATGCTCATGAAATTTTTGCCATAACATAGAGGAGAGATAGCTCTTTAAAATGATACCAAACATGATAGGGTTTGTAAATCGGTTACTGAGATAAAAGACCATGCTAAGAACTTTCCAAATGCCCCTCGTACAACCTTATACCAAAATGATCATATATATCTCTTTGACCAATGCCTTGTACAGACCTATTTTGCTAATATGAGAGATACCCACTCTGCTATTCTGGACATTTTAACTTATGACCCACTCCTGACTTCAAAATCCTTATCTGGCAAATGTGTTTTGTCCTGAAAATTTGGTCTGCTTATTTCGTCTACTGCATATATTCAAATGCACTCCAGATTAGTTTTATCAAGGAAGCAAGATCAGACTGCTCTCTTGGGTCCCTACTGTATACAATATAGGCCATCATAGTACATAAGCAGAAGAGAGAGCAGATGACATTTGTCATGAATAGCAGTAAAAGGGTTTAACAGTAGAATGAAATAATTTACATCAACATATGAAATATTCCATTTTTAATATTTCAGCAGTCAAAGAGAAAGATTTTGTTGTAGATTAACTTTTTGCATGCTGGGTAATTTTTCATGATGACTTTTTTCAAAACTAACCTTTTTAAAAAAAATCTTTCAGAAACATTACCAGAGTGTAAAATGGTTTGGTTCCAGATCAGGACCAACGTTCTGTTGGTCCTTATCTTGGTCCAAACTGTTTGCAAAGGTATTCAGCAGATGACAATCTCTACGATCGCAAAAAGAAAGAGTCAAAATGGGCATATTGCTAGATGTAATGTATCTCAAACATCCATATAGATTTCAGGTTTTATTGTATGTCACAAAGCCTATACATTGTAGATGAGAGCATGCTGTAGAAAATATTTCCTTTCGCTTTGTAATTTATGATTATTTTATTACATCAGTCTGAAGGTTCTAAAATATAATCATAAAATCTCAGATCTTAATGCCTAGTCGTTCTGGCCATTCTCATGAGATCTAAGATTATATGAATTTTATGGCGAAATCAAAATATTGTGAACAATCACATTTATCTTGTGTCTCCCGAGACACTTCCTTTTTCTCTCACATAAATCGCTGTAAGGCTTTTAGCGGAAGGAATTCAAGCCTATCTTTCATATAAATTTCTGCCAACACAAAACCAAAATTGAAAAAAAAAATGTTCTGAAGTCATGCAAAGAAACAGTTCTGATAATTACAATATGACTAAATGGTTTCTCCCTGTTAACTTGTAAGGTGAAAATGAGCTCTGGATGGATAATTGAGCCGCGACATGTGATTTCCAACAATGTGGCATTTTGACAAGTGAAGACTCTGACAAGCATGTGCAGCCTCCTGTTACGCTTAGAAACTCCAAATGACGTTCAGTCAGTAGCTTAACAATCGTATAATATCCAAGCAACTAGCAAAGGCTCTGATCAGACTGCGCGTATGCGCAGGCTGATCTGCGGCTTTGCTGGTCGCACATACCACATTGTTGGAAATCTCATGTTGCGGCTCATATATTGACCCAGATAAGCCTATGAAGTTAGTCAGGACTAACAGCTCTAGTCGAGAGTCTTGTTCTACTAGCATGAGGAAAACTGAAAAAACTTTATATTACCGCAGCAAGTGAACTTGTATTTTCTCTATATTCTATACATATTCACTTTTTTTCTTAAAACATAAGAGAGAATTTGATTTTTCTTCTGAGATTCTCGATTATTTCCAGTAATTGACAATTCATCTCTTGCAATACATTTCTTTGCACTGTTTTGATGTGTGAATCAAAAAGGAACCCTTGATTTATGCTTTAGAACCCTTAAGGGAAGAAAATAAGTCCCAGGGACTCTAGAAATTCATTATTTGAGGGCAAACCCTGTATTCATACATAAGCTGTGTTAAATTCTGTCCTCAATATCAGCCTGATCAGTGTTACAATTTTTGTGATTGTCACTAAATTTTACTCACGGGTACTGTCATGCAAACCAAGAGTGACAGTGATGTAATATTTTGTTTACAATTGCTAAGTAAAACACTAACGTGTACACTTCACTTGAGCTAAAACGAATCAATAGATCACTTGTGTATTAATCCTATCCTGAGGATAGGATTAATACACAAGTGATCTATTGATTATAAGTCCCTGATAACTTTGTAAACAAAACAGGAAGTCACTGTCACTCTTGGCTGCCATGACAATAGTTATTTGGACCTTTACAATTTCAGTGATGCATGTAAATACATTTACGGTTAATGTTCTAAAATTTTACACACATCTCAAATAAAATGTTGGTTAACAAGGCTGAAATTCACAAAATGATTGTCAGAAGAGAAAAACCAGTAGATCCTGATACTGTTTGTCTTGGCCTTTTTGACAGGCAACTATTGTTCGAAATTTTTGAATATTTACTGTATCCAGGAAAAGCTGAATTCATGAACTGGAACTGGCTGCTGATTGGATGGGAATATCAAAGATCTAGCACTTGATCAGTGGTACAGATTAAAGGGGACGGCAACCCTGATGATTACTAAGTTTGATATGAGAGATCTTAATAAATCATGAATTTTGATACCAGTTTTATCTAAATCGGTTGAAAAATGTGGAAGTTGTGGGCGTTTGAATATTTGCAAATGGACTGTAATGGAAGCGGCCATAGTGTAGGATTATTGACGTCACTCAGCCTAATTAAATATGCGTAATCTAAATTAAAGACAAACCAATGGATTATTTGCATTAATCTTTAATGAAACATTTTCCTTATGTATAAAGCTGCATATCCGCTGAAACACAGATGATGTGATAGCAGTGATAACTAAAAATTAAGCAGTTGGAGAAATTCTGAAAACTAATTAAATATTCAAAATGGCGGCTTAATGTCGGTCATATTGATTTCTTTAAATGCCCATAACTTGCCCATTTTTCAACCGATTTTGATGATACTTGTATCAAAATTCTTAGTTCATAGAGCTCTTTCTGGTAAAACAAACTTATCATTAGGGTTGCTGTCCCCTTTAAATATTTCAGCAATTCAGTCACAGGTACAGATATAATACTTCAGCGAGTCAGTAGTTACGTATACAGGGGTCAATAAAACCAGACTCACCTATGGAAGTGGTCCTCTCGTACTTTATGTTCCTCTCCCGCAAGGACCACCTTCTGTGTGGTACTAGTCACCACAACACCATCCTGCATAAATGTTCTTGTCTTGGTCATAGTTCGGTATTGGCTCTTACTCTCCTGCAGGGGAAACATACAAGTCTCAAATAGAACTGGGTTTTACCGTTTACAAAGTTTACACATGTCCCCCCAAGCCCATCACCATTCAGACCAACATATGATGGTTCTTACATCAGTTAAGAATGACTTTGAAAATTTCTTAAGATCGCTAAATTGTAATCAACTCTCCAACATATACCAAACAAAAAAAGAAATGAACAGTAAGATTTTCCCATTAAGTTCTCCTTTTATTGCTAAAAAAACAAATATACCTGACAAAAAAAGTAACATTTCCCAATTTTCTTGAAAATAACAATACATTCTACTTTTAGTTTTAGACAACATTAGAAAATTCAAGAAAAAATTAAGTTAAGTTTCCAATACTTTTGGATATATTATGGAAAATAAAGGAGCAAATGCTCAATTTTCCATAATATTTCTAAATACATACATGTGTAGTATTTCAAAGGCGTCAAAAGGCGTTAGCATGGAGTAAAGGGTTAAACAAAACAAAATTCTTGTTTCTGGTCGAATCTTTCTTAAATTCAAGGATGGTGCTGCGCAGATTAACATCTCTGTCTTCTAAGGGTTTGAATAAAAAAAAAAACATTATTACAGCCGGTGAACATGTTTTGGAGGCATTTATTCAAAGGTACTGTCTACATGGAATTTCGAGTATTCTTTATAACTGCAAACCATAACGACAAAAATCATTATTTGAAATATCTCTGAAGTTTATTCATGCTTTTCATCTTTCCAAAACCCATTTTCATAGGACAAGGTCATATAAATTGATTACAATTATGCTTAAATTTTCAAGATTTGGAAGGTTTATGTCCAGTGTGAAGTCATTAACCAAAGAACAAAGGTTACCAAGTGGTCAATAACAGAGTATGATCAAAATGTAGATAGAAGGCACAAAGAAGTGTCTGAGTATCTTCAGGACTTTGGCAACATTCTGATATTTTTCTATAAGTGCAATATAAAATTGGTACACTTACATACGGAAAGTAAAGTTTGTATGCGAACATATTCTTAACCAGGGAATATTTTTCAGTCACAGTAAGAAGTATAGCAACAGAATGGTAGTCTACAATAGTAACAGTATCACAATGGTACTTCCTGCAATGTCAATACTACGCAATACTAATTTAAAGACTATTGTTACACTTACACCACTTTTTGTCAGGTTACAAGATTTTGTATTTGTGGAAACCATTGCTTTATCTATGAATGTTTTAATTAGGGAGCTGTCTGTAACAACTTTGCATACTGTACATGTAATGAATGAAAATCACAACACCTTATAGGGCTGGCAGTCTGGCACGATTAATCAAAATATCCTTTAATTGGTTGATAAACAATAGAAAAACGATTATCGATATGAAAATTCAAAATCAGTCACTTTCAATGGATGTTCTGTACGTTTATTCATTAAAATTAAAGCGTGATTGCCTCATGTGACGTTTTGTTTAGACAGAAGTGCCTTGTCGTAAACAGTAGGTGAGTATAAATTGCTGAAACAAAGTAATAAAAAGTTGTACTCTACAGGCTAACTCAACAACTGAATGTTAGAAACTAAGTTATACTTGGCCCTCCTCTGTTTTAAAGTAGTACAAAATTATAAAATAGTCGTCAGATAAACAATCTAGTATGCAATTTTTTTCTCCGCGGTAAATTCGGGTTTAGAAGCTTTCAATTTTACTGACGATTTACAGCAGGTCAAATTTTACACAAAGGTGTTCGTGTCATTCATACCTGAGTTTCTTTTGCATGACGTCACATAACGTTACAACAATGGCCGACTCTGAAGTTAATTGCCAACTATGCCAATTAGCAAGTCAATTTTCTTCCAACAGATTGGATGAAGACTTGTTTTGAGCAAAGGTGCCAACTTTTAATTGAAATCTATATTGTCTTTTGAATATATCAATTAGCAAGCCCTTACACATTATTACTTTTTATGCAAATTACTGTTAATTACATTATTTTCTAAAGGTCAGTTTTTAAGCTAAAATATTACTAAAAGTACAAATCAAATGCCTTTAAACCAAAGAAAAAGGTTGAACTTTATCTTTAAAACTAATTCTCTTCTATGCCTCAAAAGAATGCCAACTTTATGACTACGGCTTCGCTACTCTCTAATATTGCATTCCCTTCCATCAATGCTTTGTTATGAAATCAGGCTTTGTTTTGACATAGGCAGAGTTCTCACTAGGATTTTGAAAACAGGATTCATAGAATCCATCCCTGGAAAAAGTTGGAGTCAAAATTGAAAAATTGGAGTTTGACCTGGAAAAATTGGAGTTTTTAGCTTTAGCAAAAATATGAAAAGTTTTATTTACGGTTGTAATGTCTTTTAACCTCCAAAATGGCAATTTCAAAATCCTTGTGAGGACTAGCTGTGAACAAAAAAGGTTTTAGACCAAAAAAAAAAGTTTGCATCAGGTAACCCTAAATCCCCCTCTTCGCCAACCCCTACACAATATTTTCTAAACATTGTTGGGGATTTCAAAGGGGTTTAACTATATTGTTTTCCCATCTTCTCCATCAAAATAAAAATATTTTCATATTTTAAAATTTCATGTATCATGAAACACATATTTTTATGTTTGGCCTTAAAAATGAAAAGCTTATACTATTGATACATGTAGTTGTTTTATTCATTTACAAGCAGGCAGACAGACAGACAGACAGACCGATAGATCTTTTGCAGATCTTAGACTAGTTCAATCATTTAATTATTTGCATGCAAGGGTTTTTTGCGCACCTAGTCTACGGCGATTGTTCCAAAATTAAGATGATTATTTTGATTTCCTACCTACGTGCGAGACGATTTCAATGGTTTAAAATGAACGGGTTTTCTTGCTGAAAGTCATTTGTTTGCATTTAATCCATATGAATAGTTTATTCGGTAAAAAAAAAACACCGATAATTGATTGCATCACTCATTTGTTGGTAATGACGCTTCATTCGGAACGTTGCCTTATCGGACGTTATCCTATTAGGTTTACCGATGTCTTCAGCAAATATTATTTATAATTTATCAACTATCTGTGGAACTCGAGCTGTGGAAGCGATTTCGTGTGTTCAAAAAAGTAAGAAACATTTCAAGATTTGATTGAGACAGACAGTCACGAATGCGCGACTATCATTTGTCTTTACAAGCACTCGGAAAGTTAAAACCAATCGACCACGTGCTTCTCAAATTTGCATAGGCGTAATTATTGTCCTTTCAATAAAGACGCAGTCGCTGTGCGACGTTCTGATTGGCCGAGAGCTAAATCAGATCACGCCTACTGCAAACGTGCGACTGGACATTTTATGACAAACCCTGAGGCATGGATTAGCGGCGTTCTTCTGATCTTTTGTGGCGAAGCCAAATTTGGACTCCCGCTGTCGTCTTCAGGTGTTTTTAAGGAGTTTGAGACACGTCAGCAGAAAAAAAAATTGGCGTAAATTAGAATCCCCAGCAGGAAAAGTACGCGTACAAAACCAAAAGTTGGCGTAAAAATACGCCTGATTCGGCGTTTCCGAGAACTCTGATAGGTGTAGATTTTAAATAAAAGATCATAGAATGTTTGTTTGTTTGATTTGATTCTTTATGTCCCATCAACAATCTTTCAGTTATAAAGGGACGGGTCTTCCTGGGTTGAACCAGTACTAGCTAGGATTAATGTTCTTGCTCAAGGACACAACACAGTGATGCCGGTGAGGCTTGAACCCGCAGCCCTTCGGTCTCGAGTCAAGCACTCTACCACTGAGTCACTGTGCTCCCTGATCATGGAATGACTGAGAGAATCTTGGTCAATATATATTCATTGGACCCTAAATAATGCTTTGAGTAGAGAGGGCGTCTTCAAGGAAGAAAAATCAGACAGGCCCCACCCTCATTAAATCTGGGTTGTATTAAAAAAATATGGTTGAAGATGAATGATTGTGGACAAATCTATAAATTAATAGACAAGCAATCTATACACTGAAACACTCTGGACCCAATAGTATAAAAACTGTTCCAATGGCTTGAGCAAATATGGTGATATTCATATTAGAGTAAGGCAACCTTATACTGATAATGACAGCAAACAACTTTATGCCGATTTGCCAAGCCAAGCAAACAATTCAACAATCATTTCATTCATAATGCACTCTTTTGAATAATAACAAATTCAGAGCCTTGATCCAGGGCTTCAGATTTTTTTCAAGATTGGTGGGCCGAAGTGACCCATTGAGCAAAAGATGGTGGATCATTTTCTGAAATGATGGGCCCAAGCATATCAAACTAACCACGGTTGACATTTGAGTAGTATACTTTACCTACACACTGACACAGACACATGTATGCATTATGTATATTAACTGCTGATTATACAGTAAACCCTGTCTTAAGTGGTCACTTAAAAAAGAAGACTAATTATGGCTTAATGCAGGTCAAAAGTATTGCAGAATCCAAGGGGGGCACTCTGCAATTCTTTCGACCTTCATTAAGCTACCATTTTTTTTATTAAGATCTTTGTTTTGTCCTTTTTTTTGAGTGGCTGCTTAAGACATGTTTTACTGTTGTGGAGTTCATAGACTGGCTTTAATATGAACATTTTTATTAAAGTGAGATATTTTCATAACAAAAAAGGATGGGTCCGCTGGGCCCACTGCCTTGGAAAGTGATTGGCCATATTTTGAAATCATGGGACAATGACCTGGGCCCACCATAAATCTGAAGGCCTGTTGATCAATTAGAAATATTATCATAAACCTGCAGATTTGTTTGACACAACTATCCCTTAAATTTATTATTCACAAAGCAGGTATCTACTTACATTTCTGTTCTTGAGTCTTCTTTTGTTTGTTACTGTCACATTATTCTCAGTTTTCTCCTCCTTATCTATGCTATCTACAGTATTCACACTGCCCGTATCCGATCTCTGATCCGAAGAGTCATCATCGGGGTTAGACACTTCTAATGGTTCAACATCATTCGTAATCTTAGTCTCAAATGTATCTAAATCAGTCTGTTGTATAAAACCTTTACTATCTTTGCGGTAGTCTTTCTGTCTATTTATTAACGGAGAGTTAGAATTTTCTCTGGACACAGATCTGTCTGATGAGTGATCTTTACCTACTTCCCTAACAGGAGACCTATGTTTGTCTACGTCTCTCTGAGGAGTATTTTGTATTCTAGTCACATGACCATTTATAACAACAGTACTAGCAGTTGGGACTGGCTGTCCATTTATTGTTATCACATCATCAATATTAGTTGAAGCAACTGGCTCTTCATCGTCATCATCTATTCTAACTTTAACGGCTTGAATCTCCATTTCACGTTTATTACTAACAGTAACAGTATTATCTGTTCTCCCACCTCCCACAGAACTTATTGTAACCACATCCCCCTCTTTATTACTAACTCCAGTCTCTTCATCTAAAGCACTTTCTTCTTCACTTATAGACTTTTCCTCACTACTAGTTACTCTAGAACTGTCTACATCTTTAGGTGACACACTCCTCCGTGGAGAAGTCCTCGGTGAAACACTTTTTTCACTGTCATCTTTTGCTGCCTCAAAATTGCTTATAATCTCCGAAACACTAGTTTGTCTACCAGCGAGTTTCTCCACGTCATCAGAACTGGTTTTATCTTTCTCACCATCTTTATCAACGCGAATATGATGATCAGTGACATGATGAGTTTCCTCCTCCTCCTCATAGATACTCTGCATGGTGTCGAGTACCACTGCTGGTACTGATGGCTCTTTGTTGGTACTTCTCATTACTTCGTCTATCACTTCTTCAACAATATCAGACGCTATAGGTGTGATATCTATCTGAACATCCCGAGGACTTTCAGTCTGCAAAATGAAAGATATAGAGCCATGTATGAAAGTTCAATTTTTACACTCCTGGACTTTAGATATTCAAATATTTAACTTGCAGTATGTCTGCAAAATATTAACAATTTCAAATTTAAATGGTATGGTGACAGGTCAAGTGATTAACTGATATATAACTTAGGGAAGCTATTAGAATTCATCTAATTCAGCATTCTTTCGAAAGTCAGCCTCAAAACCCTGAATTCAGTAATAATACTGAATAACTTCAGCCATGTAGAGAATCTTAAATTTATTCTCTCATTTTATATAACTCTATTCAAGGAATTGGATAATTTCCATATTTAGAAAACCAATCAAAAGTTAGATTATAGAGCTATTTTCTATAATTTTTTTAACAATTTGCTCGCTCTTCTATCTTAAATTCACTTCCAGAAATTATTTACTATGCTCAGTAGTAAAAATTAAAAAGAGTCAGTCATTGAATTAATAAGAAATATACTCACTCTTAATACTTTTAACTCTTCAGAGAAGTTTAAAGTTTATCCAATTAAAACCAAAAGTAACTTTACAGAGTTTATTATACATGTAGGTATTGGTTATTGATATATGAAAAGTGTTTTAAGTCCTATCAAAGTCTGATGAATTATGCAAAAGACATTGAGTTTTAGGTTTTTGTTGAACAAGCGTTTAACCAGTACCTCATCCACGTACTTTGGCTTGTAACGAAAAACAACCCTTCTTGAATGAATCAGCGGGAGGGGGGAGAATGAACGTGGAAATTATTTCATGATCAATCTCCATGAAAGTATGTGACCAGGCTTGGATCTAACTTGTCACCCCTGGAGTTTAGACTGATGAGTAAGTAAATAGTTACAATTATAATTTACGTTCAAATTTTTTGATTATCTAGTCGTATGTGATGGTGAGCGTAATAAAGTAAATAAAATAGGTATTTTAAGAAGAAACCTACCAGTTCTTGTTTATAATCTCCCTCAGGAAGCTCGGTTTCTGCATCAGGAAGAGGTTCCATTGGAATTGGGCTGACCCTTATTGATGTCTGGGATTTCTCCTTTTCTGGAGTTGACCTTGCTGATGGCGACTTATCCTTTTCTGGGGTCGACCTTGGTGACGGCGATTTATCCTTTTCTGGGGTTGACCTTGGTGACGGCGACTTATCCTTTACAGGTGTGGGTGTGCGCTCCCTTTCTGGAGTGGGAACAACATCCTCTCTCCCCGGGGATACCTCGCCCTCCGACCAAGACGATACGCTACTCTCTCTGGGTGACTCTGTTCCCTCTCTCGAAGGGGTTTCTTCTTCACTGACCACTGAAGGCGGTTTAGGGGCCTGAGTTCGTTTAGGGGACGGTTTTACTGGTTGCTCCAGCTCCTGGTCTGGGGTTTTAGGTCTGTCTGGAATTACTGATCTTCGAATTTCTTCAACCTCATTTTTATGCTGTAAATAAAATGCAGTTACACTGTTTAAAATAGCCACTCAAAAATAGACAAAACAAAGATCTTAATGACAAATGGTAGCTTAATGAAGGCTTAATGAAGGTCAAAAGCATTGCAGAATGCTCCCCTTGGAGCATTCTGCAATACTTTTGGCCTGCATTAAGTGATAATTGGTCTTGAAAACCAATTTCAGTCTTTTGAGAGTGGCCATTTTACACAGGTTTTACTGTATATGTATCAAAATTTAAGGGAAATTTATAGGTAGAAGTATATACCCTGACATAATATCTAAGGCAACCAGAAAACCTTGGTCAAACTGTTCCTAATTTAAGGAGCAATGGATCAGGGTCTAAATTGTTTGCTTTTCCTACAAGCTACTGTGAATCTGCAAGATGTGATGACCAATTTTTTGTTTCTTTGCAGTGATAAAAGCTTTAAAGGCCAAAATAGACGAATACTCCTATACTGTGGTGACTGCAATAGTTCCAGACTGTGAAATGTGTGCTTGGTGCTTATTGTATTGTGTTAAGTCATGCATACACAGCTATCTAGTGGAGCTAGAGACACAGGTTTAGATTTACAAAAAATTTCAGGGAAAAATTGTAAATATTTTCTTGCACATATTTTTAGCATATGTTCTGGGTACTCAAAAATATGTTGTGGGTACTCAAAAGAACCGTCTTAATGAGACGGTTCTTTTGAGCACCCACAACATATTTTGGGGTTGAGAAATAAAAAAAAAACTTTTTCTGCTACACACTCTTAACTAAAGGCCTGAAGAGGTCTAAATTTGGACCTGTGCCTTCATCTACTAACATTTTTGTGTATGAGAGCATCAAAAGCTACTTGCTAATGCAAAATCTCGGCAAATTAACCACATTAGTCTTTTTTGGCATAAGGGGAACAACTTTAAATTAGACTACTTGTATGTAAAGCTTGAATTATCACCAAACCTAAACACTTGTATAACAGGCCTCCTGATAAAGCTTGTTATTGAAAATTATATGTTTTATTTCTCAATCAAAACATATGCTGTGGGTACTCAAAAGAACCGACTCAATGAGATGGTTCTTTTGAACACACAAAACAAATGTTAACAAGAGGGCAAAGTGGTCCTGAATCCCTCACCCCAATCTTATTGATTCTTGAAAAGGTATCAGTTGTGAACTGGCAACACCCCATGGTGGCATTTTTTCGACAGATCAAATTAGTTTAAGCTATTTTTGTAGAAGGCCACCCAATGACGATATCTGCCAAACAATTTTGAATTCTTATCTACCATTTCAGAGGAAAAGATTTTTAAAGTTTCCTTATCTACAATAAGCCATACCCCTAGCAGCCATGTCTTCATTAGGGATCAAAGTCATTTTAGCTATTTTTGTAGGTTACCTAGTGACAATGTCACAATATGTACTAAATTGTATTGAATTCTGAGAAGATGTTTTAACTCTTTGTAATTTTTCATGCTTTTTTGTTGTCTGCTTTTGTTTTTTTCAAAATCAACTTTTTTCTAAAAATTCTTTCAGGAATACCATCAGAGTGTCAAATAGTTTGGATCCAGATCAGGCCTGACGCTTTGTCCGGCCTGATATGGGTCCAAACTGTTTGACAAAATTATCAGGCTCAGCAGAGATAAAGTGCTAAGTTTCTTCTATAGGTCAGCAGATGACAAAAAAGCATGAAAAATTTCCCAGGACAGTGTTTACGAATACTTTCCAGACATTATTGTCTGACAAAATTGACCTTAGACTGATTAATTTTCGCCAAAATCTTCGTAATATTCGTGCGTTTTCGTGGAGTACTCCGACCTTGGTCACGCTTTTACAGAGAACATGAAGATAATGTCAATTCGTTAATGCAAATGGTATGATAGCCTAGTGGTTAGTTGACTACTTACAGATCAAGCGTACCTGGATCGAAACTTGGAAGGAACCATTATATGTATAATTCTCAAATTGCTTTCTTTTTTAAGTTAATATTGTTCTTATATTTTACGTCATCTGGTGATGAGCTTTACATCTTTCATTTGTATTTTGCCGCTTTTGTATTCATTATTCCCTAAGTTTGTCAGCTGATAACATTTGCAAATAGTTGGACCCAGTTCAGTACCAACAGAACGTCGGTTCTGATCTGGATACAGACCATTTGACACTCTGGTAGTGTTCATGTAAGAATTTTTGAAAAAGTTAAAAATCAGCAGATGATAACAAAAGTCTCAAAAATTACTCAGCTTGCAAAGAGTTAATGCCATGTAAACAAATTATTCGCGGTGTTGTATTTGTTACATAAACTCATGCCATATCCAGTTATGCACAAAATCAAGAATAACGACGAAGAAACTAGCAAATCGAAAAAAAAAATGAAAACAAAAAATATTTAAATGCTATTTGACTCGAACCCACATCTTTTGAGAGCTAAAACACTCGACTATCCACTAGGCTATCGGGGAATTATGAATAATTTCATTCAGATAAGTAAATGTACAACAATCTCAAGCACACCTTTTACGAAGATTCACGAAAACTGAGTGAAAGGTCATTGAATATTCATATGTCTCGGGTCAATTTTGACAAACAATACCAGACATTCGGTCTGGTGCAGTCATGAATTTTACCAGACCAAATAAAATTTTACAGGACGGGAAAAAAAACGAACAAGTTGAATAATTAAATATTAGAATTTATCAATTGATGGCTAAAAGCAATTACATGCTTGTTTTTAACATAGCAGTCCTTCAGGCTTTGCTTTGGCCATTAGGATAATATGCCTATGCAGCACAGGTCATGGATTTATTTTCAAAATTGAATTGAAGCCATGGGCTTCAATTTTTCCATGATTCTTATAAGGGTCTTTCTTTTTTGGATTCATATTCTTTGCACTTTTGTTTTTATTGGTTTGTTTCTTCAACCTGGGAAAGAGGACGTTTGGGTTTCTGACCCTTCAAAGTATCTCAACTGACTTATCATGAGGAAAGCTCGCCTCAAAGGCTAAGCCTAATGCGTGAATTTAAAAGAAAATTGAATAAATAGGAAAATAATACACAAGGCAGGGTATTCCCTCACTTTTGTATTTCAGGAGTCCTTGGGAATGGACTTCATCTGCTGTTTTTGAGAGTCCTGGGACAAATTTCAAGACTCCTATTTGAAAATGCAAAGTGAGTGGCTTAAAAAGAAGCTGTCATGTCGGAATGGATTCTAATCCTATGGCGATTGCATGCTTTTTTTAAAAGCAAAAATGCAGGAACTAGTGTTCTCGCAAATTGACACTGGAAAACAGTGTAGTAACAAAGTATTACATAAAAGCTTATTTCATACCGAGTTTTCCCGACATGTTCCGATTAGTTCCGAGCCCTCCCAATTAGAAAAATATCTGGCCAATCAAAAAAACTTCCCAACAACGTGACGTATATTTAAATAAGCATTCTAGATACCCAATGTCGACAAGTGAAAACGTGCGAATTTATGTAGTTTTCGGTTATATTAGGAATTTCTATCGCTAGATTGACTTGATAGCTCGATGCCACATTACCAATGGTGTTTTTGACGATATTTTGAGTCATTCTACAAATGGTGAAATGTTTACATAAACACCGACCGGTGCTGTGACGTACTTAATACTGACGTCATCAGCCTGTAAACAACCACGGGTGCTGTTTGAAAAACATAAAATTGGTTTTCTAGGTAACTATAAACATACAAAGCGGCTCTAAGTGGCCCCTTACAATTAATTCTCACTTCGTATGTAATATATACAAGCCTGTTTACTTAAAAACCATAATTTATTTTGGTGTTTTGATGCTGGCCTCGAGCACATGGCTGCTCGGTCTTGTGGTTATGGAACAAATTTCGATTGGCTGAGAAAGTCATGTGATATAAGTCCATGTGACTTGAGTCCTGATGGAAATCCGGAAAAGTACGGAAGGCCTATGAAATCAGCTATAGGGAACAGCTGACAATATATATAAAAGTTGATTTTAAATACATTAGGTTTAGCTTAATTATATAATATTTAAATAAATCCCAAACTTTCCATTGAGTTAACACCATCAAACTGTAATCAATAATCCCCTTTCGATATATAATCCATAAGAACAATGCTGCCTTACTCAATCAAGTTGACATCAAAGTGAATCTTCAATAATAATCTTAAATTATTGACATAAAGGGAGCTCATTCACCTAAAATGTTTGGACAACGTATAAGTGTCTAGTGTCTATAATTGTCGATCTTTTTTTCTGATAGAATGGACTTTAGTGAGCCGTTACATTTAAAAGGTACCTTGCAGCTGTTATGTAGGTGTGTGAGAAGGATAAATTAACACATCTCTGTTAGAAAATATTGGGGAATTTGCCTTTTCTAATGGATTTGTGTGAGGTTGCCTGCCGAAAGACAGTTAGAATAGGAAGAAGTAGATTCCAAAAATAGATTTCACGGTAAACAAATTGCAAAATCAAAAGAAAAAGTCCGTGAATTTTATTCAGGAATTACTCTTAAAACGTAAGCATTTATTCTTTCTTCACTTCTTCACAAATTATTGCAAGTCTCAAAGGACACACATGATCATTTTTTGCAGGTCCCAAGCTCAAATTTCAGCCAAAAAACAAGATTAGCTCCGAAAATTTCATCGGACATACGGTCTACCGCTGGAGAACTATTTACCGGACAGAGCCAATCATTACCGGAAATGTCCGACAGTCCGACGGCCATTGGGGAACACTGCCAGGAGGAAAGAGTTAAGTTTCTTCTATAGGTCCCTCTGGGCAAAGAGAATGCACACAGCATGATGTGAAAGGAATATTATTTTTCTTACATTTTCTACCTTTTCTGGTGTTTTTTCCCTGTGTGAGCTTGTATCACTGTTCAGTGAGACTTTATCTAGATCTGTGTAGCTAACATGATGTGAAAGGAATATTATTTTTCTTACATTTTCTACCTTTTCTGGTGTTTTTTCTCTGTGTGAGCTTGTATCACTGTTCAGTGAGACTTTATCTAGATCTGTGTAGCTAACATGATGTGAAAGGAATATTATTTTTCTTACATTTTCTACCTTT